>CM061919.1:30709388-30840087 GCA_031002005.1 Vandiemenella viatica | reverse complement strand
CAAAATAATCTTGTCACTAAACTGTTCATAATAACACATACATTTCATAACTTTCTTGTTCATTACAATTCCTACACCAGTGACTCCATTGACAGCTTGTGTGCTAATTATCCTGTGTTCCCCAGACCAGAAATCCTGTGTGTCCTTCCATTTAATCTCACTAATCCCAACAACATCTAACTTAAGTTGTCCCATCTCCCTTTTTAAGTTTCTAACCTACCTGCCCTATTTAGACTTCTAACATTCCACGCTCCGACTCGTAGAATGTTTCTATCCATTCTGATGACTCCTCCCTGAGCAGTCCTCACCCGGAGATTAGGGGACTATTTTACCTCCGTAATATTTTAACCAGGAAGAAGCCATCATGATATATGTAATTTGTGAGGATGCATGTCCTCGAGATACCCTTGGGGTCTTTAAGGCAGTGGTTTCCGGTTGCCTTCTGCATCCCCATGCCGTAGATCATTTCTGATCCATCCGCCTTCAGGGGCCGTTTCCAACCCCAAGGGCAAGAGGGTGCTCTGAACCACTTCCCACTCTTCCGCCCTCCTTTCGGAGGCCGTTGGGAAACAGTGGGTGACTGCTTATACCAGGAATCTTTAATTCGCCAGAGCCTCGTCCGCGCAAAAAGGGTGCATCACGTGAAGGAGAGGTTGACATTTGGTTGGAAAAGGCTAGTATAGTCTCTCCCAAACCCTTACACCCCAGTGTATACATACACTATTCAAAACCTATTACACCCTCCCCATTCTGACATATGCACTCGAAACTTGTACAGAAGAGATCAGGCTCCGGTGGCAATTTCCCTTCACCCCCATCTTCCATAATTCCTGCAGCCACCTACATTTGCCTTGACAAATTCTATCTTTAAATTCTTTCAACGTTTTCGGTAAATTATTCATCAGTCTCTTGGTAACTCATTCCAATCCCTGACACCCTCTCCTAGAAAAGAGAATCTTCCCACAACCTTGTGCCTGAAATCGAGTGCCAGCTTGTGGTCATGGTCATCTTTTTCCTGGAAGCACTGCTTTTCATGCCGTACTCAATATCTTGCATGCCTCATCGCCAATATAACGCCCTGTACATTCCATGGCCCTCACTCATCCTCCTGCTGTCTTGCAATGAATACCATTTCAGCTCCTTTATCATATCCGTCACTGATTGCATTCTGTGATAATTTCCAGAAACAATCTAGCCCTTCTTTGCACCCTGTCCAACTCCTGTATTTGATACGTAAAATGATGATCCATACTACACTACCATATTTGAGCAATGGTCTGACCAAAGTTTTGTAACCCAACTCCCTCACTTCTCTCGTACATCCCCTCATCACTCCCTCCACAAGTGCAAGAATTTTGAAACCCTTTTCTACCACCTGTCCAATGTGCCCTGCCCCGTTAAGCTTGTTATCAAAAGTAATGCCAAGATATTTACATTTAAAGTCTTCAGTAGGCAATTCTTTCCCCCACCTTATATTCAAGTTAACCTTTTGTTTTTTATTTGTGTATCTACTAAGCTGACTCTTCTTGCATTTATCTTCATCCCATGTTTACCAACCCCAACTATATATCCTGTCCATATCACCCTCAACTGTTTAGTCCTCTGATCGTTTTGATTCTTTTATACAGCATTATGTCATCTGCAAACAATCTAATTTCAGATAGTAAACATCAACACAATTATTCATTAGAATAATGAATAGCAATGGTCCCAATACTACCCTACCCTTCCACTTTTTTGATACTACATTTCCTACCCTAACTTTCTGTTTTCTACCTTTTAAAAATTCTTCTACCCAGCAAATCACTTTCTTATCCACTCCAATGGTTTTTACCTTATTTACTACCATTTTATGGCTTACTCTGTCAAACGCCTTAGACAGATCTAGTGCTACACTATCAATTTGGCCTCCCTTGTCCATTTCATCTGAAATATCTTGCATATATCCCACCAACTGAGATTCGCATGAATATCCTTGCCTGAAACCATGTTGCCTGCTTGAAAACCATTACGTTCCTCACATATATTTCTGATGTGGTTGCATATCAATCTTTCCATTAATTTACCTACCACTGATGTCAAACTGATTGGCCTGTAATTCTCAACTCTATTTCTCACCCCTCCCTTATGTACCGGTACTACTATTGCACTTTTCCAGTCCTGTGGTAAGCAGCAAGTGTCTAGACTCAATTTAAATAATATTTCAAGATAAGGTACAATGTCACATCCGGCTATCTTTAAGATATCTGTAGTAATATTATCTTCACCAGCCCCTTTATGTTTTTTCAGCTTTCTTATTTCCTTCATGATTTCCTCAGGATGGATATCAAATTTTTTACTATCGTCATTTCTAATTGTGTTGTTAAGCTCGTTCTCCGAATTAGACCCTCCTGTTTCTGATTCATTGTCCCTAATGCTTTCACTGAACCAGTTACTTAAAATCTCTGCCTTTTTCAAATCGTCAGTAACTTCTTCTCCATCCTTATCTATAAGTGTCTCTACATCCTCCCTTCCCCTCAGTTTCCTGATATAGCCATAGAAATTTCTAGATGCAGTCAATGGTCCCCCTGCACTGACAATACTCTTCATAAACCCATCTTTAGCCATTTTCTTTGCTGTTATTAAGTCCTTGTTTAGTTGTTTTAAATATTCCCTACTACCCTGCTGTCTCTTAACTCTGTTATGTTCTTTCTTCAACCTCTTTAACCTCCTCACTTCCCTATTATAGTACATAGGTTCTCTACTTCTCTTTATTTTTGCTTTGGAATAAATTTTTCTTCCCCCTTTCTTATTATCTCCTTGAACTCTTCCCACCTTGACTCTACTGTACCTGAGCCTTCCTTCCATTTGCTGAATTGTTCTCTGAAATATCTCTTCAAATTTGAAACCTGTGCCTTTTTATAATTGAACCTATTTCCCCTTCAATTTTGGCTGCTGGTTACAGAATCCTCTAATATCCATCAGAACTGCATCATGATCACTTATTCCTTCAGTTACGTGACACCCCGCCAGGCCAGGTTTTCATCAGAATTAATTAGAAATATATCCAAAATATTTTGTCCCCTAATGTTTTTCTCAACTACTTGTGTAAATTCTCCTTCCCTTATTAAGATATTTGCAAAATCTTTGTTCCCTTGTGCTATTTATCTTATTTCCTTCCCAGTTTGCACTTGGTAATTTTAAATCCCCACCAATGATGATCATTCTATTCTCACCTCTGAAATCTGAGTATGAATTTAATTTCTCCCCAAGAGCCTCATCTTCTTCTGTCATTCTTCCACTGTGGTAAACAGCCAACACTCTGATTTTTTTCTTTTTTACTACCCCAGAAATCTACCCCAAGTAACTCATGGTCTTGAGCTATGAGCACCAGTGAACTGTGGTAGTTTTTGTTAACTAGTATAGTAAATGATTAATTGACTTTCGGGTTATGCCGCGTTGTTTATTTCCTTACCTAAGCTTTTGGCTGGTATCCTCCAGCCTTCGTCAGAGATACTGTTTATGATGACATAGCAACGAGCGCCAAGCATCGCAGAGTAAAAGGCCGAAAGCTTAGGTAAGAAATTAAACAACGTGGCATAACCCGAAAGTCAATTAATCATGAACAAAGATGGCCGTGGAAGTCTGAGAAATCATTTAGTATAGTATACTTCAAACCTCTGAAATGAAGTACTTGTGTACCATATGTCAGATAACACAAAAGGACAATGTGTGGAATGAAATCAATCGTGCAGAGGCCTGTTTAAACATCAATGTGACAAAATCCTTGCAGCGTTCTTGCCTGAGGTGGTATGGACATGTCCAAAGGACTGAGGAAGAATGAAGAGCAATGGCCTAAGCCTACTTTAATATGAACATCCAGGGTAAACAACGTGGGGAAGGCCCAAAAAGAAATGGATATACCAAATCAAGAAGGATATAGAAGACTTGGGGCTTGATTGGAAGACTGTTCATGAACAACAACTATTCATGGTCAGGGAGAAGTGGAGAGTGCTCGTGATGGACCAGGGAGACTGGAGCTGGAGAATGATGATGATATATATCTATGAGGTTAATTTTCTTAAAGTATATGTACTCTAACATCTTAGTCACAACCAGCCACAGAGCTCAATTCTCTCGCAACTCCAGTTACTTATAAAAAAATAGGAAGCTCATAATCATATACAAATTCAAATATTTAGTCTACATTTTTATCTCTATGAAAGATGAGCCCTGTATTGTATCTTCATGGCCTTAGCTGCTAGGTACTACTACTTCCATTTAGTCGAGTATTTTCTAGTGGTTTAGGGTAGACCTGCTCCACTGGACGGTCTTCCTTAAACAATGGATGAGCATTACACAGAAGGTTAGTTGTTTGGTCAAGTTGATTAAGCCAGTCTTGTCTGTTACAGCCTCTCCTTATGTATGGCATCAACTTAGGTGTTTCCTTCTTATCTGTGATATTAAATTTAAAATTTTATACACCTTTTTTATTTTATTGTTGGTTCCCAATGTTCCGAGTTAGATCCTTCTATCCATAACACTTTCGTGAAATATGTCTCGACACAACACGCAAAACATTGGTTCTTGGCAGCTTCTTAATTACTTCCTTGTATTCAGTGTATGTAATTTTACTAAATGCCTCCAGCACTGCCTTATGCTTCTTAAATTTAGTATTACACCACATGGAAGCAAGATTCTTGGCAAATTCTTTTAACTGTATCAGAATATGGCAATACTTATTTCAAACTTTCATACCACCACAACACAGTCAGAGTTTGTATTTAGCTATTTCATTCAGTCAGATTAATACTTCACCCTAATTCCTAAATGAATGATTCTGTACTTATTTTACAAAGTTCCCATTCCAATGTATTACTTATTTTTTTATTTTTAGATATTACTTTGTGATAGTTCCATTTCAGTCTAAATTAATCCAGCAGCATAGTGGTTATATCATACTGGGCACTAAAAAACTTTTTTTTTGTGTTTGGACATGTTTTTTTTTTTTTTTTTTTTTTGTCTTAGTTCATTGAAATGACAGTGATAAATGTAAATTTGGAAATCAATTAAATGTATAGTTACAGGGAAATAATTGGAAGAGGAGAGGAACACCAGAAAATTGCAAGGAAAGGTATACCTTCAAGAGAAATGAGGACAGTGGAAGATGAATTGGAAGAACTGGCAACACAAAAAATATGGGAAGAGACTATGTGGTAAATTAAAAGAAGCAGTAGAGTTAAAAGCAGGACTCTAAGAGAATGGTTCTAACAGAAGACATAACAGATGAGAGTATTTTAAAGAAAAAGGAGGTCAAAAGAAGTAGCAGAGGAAAGGAGGAACTGGCTGGAGAAATGAATTGAGATGATAGAACAGTAACAAGAATGTATCTTATGGAATGTTAAAAGGAAGCAGAAGAATTGGAACAAAGATCCAGTATTCTGGATGAGAAAAAGGAATAAAATACTGAAAAACCTAAAAAGGATGTGGACGTAGTATTTTGAGCCTTTGCTGAACCCAAGTAGAGGACAACTGAGAAGGCAAGTAGAAAAGTTCTCAACTTGAGAAGAAATTGAAAAGATGCGTGTGCGGAAATGGTAAGAGCAGCAGGAGTCCATGTCAACTCAATTTTAAGGCAAAATTAACATCACCATTCCAGATTTTCATGAAGTTGACAGAGATGTACCGTTCATGCAGATGCAGTCTTGGAATAATGCGAAATTTAATTGAGATGTATCTTCCTGTTTTTGAATTACAGCTGTTTAAAGTTCTCAAAAATTCGCTCAAAAAAAAAAAACTGTAAACAAACATTTTTTAATAGCTCTAGAAGCTCTCCTAGTTTAGCTGAGGGAGATATCATTTTTCGTGCCCGTTCCTGAGATATAACACAGTATTTGCTAACAACTTATTTTAGTAAGATTTCTGTGACTTACTGAAGCAGCTAAGGATAAAAAGTCCTGATTATCAACATCTTTTCTTGTTCAATTTTTTTTAAAAGAAATTGGTTTTAAATTTTTCAAAGACTACAAATTTAAAAAAAAAAAAAAAAAAATTAATCCCACAAATAGATTTCTGTTTATTTATGAAATGCTCTCGGAAAACTAGCCGAGATAAGGAAGTGTTTTCACACAATAGTTAGGCAATCAGAAACAGTGCCTATTCCATCCTTAAGATTGCTCCTCCAGTGTTGATGTAATTTTAAAAAATGAATTTTACATCGTAGAAGGAATATGAACAACAGCTGCATGTCACGGAAATGATTCGCTGGCCACAGGTACTCACTAAATTGAACCACATCTGGAATGATAACGTTCAGGTGGCTTTTGGTGTGGCTCCATCTCTGAGAAAATGTGAGATGTTTCTCTCTCTGTCTCTCTTTCTTTTTTATGGTACGGCCATGCACTGTGCAGCAACAACACTTCAGTTGTGAAAACAGCATTCGATATAAGTCCGGAGGGCTGAAGGCCATCAGGGAGACCCAGGAAGTGCTGGCTGGATACTTTGCGGCAGGATATGTATCTAGTCATCTGATAATGCACAAGATCAGGATAAATGGCAGAAGGCCAGTAAAGCAGGCTCTGCATTGTGGGATTAATGCTAAGAAGAGAAGAGACTAACATCTGCAAAACTTTATCACTCAATACACATTTGACTGCAAGCATACATAATGGGTTGCAGAAAAATTTAAAAACATAAACTACAGAGAAGTATAATGTCCTTTCTTAAAGTTATTGTTGGGCGGAAAATTAGAGTGCATCATAGATTTGGTTGCCAGCTTCTTAGGGATACTTTTGCACTGCAAGAAACAACAGTGATAATAGAGCCTATGGTTGGGTAGACCGTATGGCAAACAAATAAGAGATGGCAAGTTATTCTTTGAACAAACATACATCAAAATTACAGCTTTCACTCTTGCATTGTTAACCATGTTGCATCCCCATTTAATTGAGCTTGAAGGAAAAGTTTGACACCAAGAATTTTTCTAATTTGAGTTTTGTCTCCAAAATTTTCAATTTCTGGAGATTTTTATTACTTTTTCTAGGTCTCCCACTCCTTCATGGAGACCAGGATGGATCTCTTCTCACATATAAAATCTTTTTAGCAACTAGCTTAAATGCAGCTTATGATATGCCTTTTATAACCTCATCCACAGAAGCTCTGGAACAATGGTGTATTTCCACATTAAACAGCCTTTCTCCTGGGTAACTCAAAAATCCCCCATTTCTCATGAACCCAAAATCTTAACATATCTTCCCCAAAATTTCATATTACGTAGATCTGATTATTAACTAATTACTAGTAGCTTTAGCTACAACAAGTTTTAATGAATCCTTGCTCATTTACCTAACATTTATTAAAGTTGGATTTTAGTAAAAAAAAAAAAAATCCCAGTTACACATCACAAACGATTTCTTTTAATTTCACTTGTTCTTTTCAGATACTATTTAGAACTGTAGAATATTATGCTGTGTAATACTTAACTATACATTAACTTCATCACCTCCACACATGGTGTTTGTTCTTCAAAGCTCCATACAGTTCTTATTTATTCAAATTTAAAATTAAATAATAACTTACACCTACTTATTTCTTGTATGGAGGGAAGTTGTAGCCAGTCCAGTTACCATCACCCAGCACAACGCTTATTGGAGTGCCATCTCCGATCATGAGAGACTGCCAAAAGAAATGAAACAGCTCGAGACCATGTTTGAACAGAAAGGCAACTCTCGGTGGCAGATAGAATGTGCCATTATTCAGAAGCCACCAAGACACCGCTGAGCAAGATGAACCTCCGAAAATCCTTGCTTTCTTTCCATATGCCAGGAACACGTCAGGAAAAATTGGAAGCCTTCTGGTGCGGTATGGGATAAAAAGTATCTTCCGGCCTTCCACCAAGATACGTGATATGCTGCATTCGGTAAAAGATGACTTAAGCTAAACAATACCTGGAATTTATTCTATACTGTGTGAATGCTGCAAAGTCTATATCAGCCAGACTATCAGAATGATCAAAGAACGACTTACTGGGTATATACGACACCTAAGACTGATGCATTTGGAATAGTCTGTGATAGCCGTGCATGCTTTTGATGAAGAGCTCAAGATAGAGTTTGATAAAACAGTGGTGCTGTCGAGAGTCTTTTCTTTTTGGAACTTGATCGTAAGTGAGGAGTTGGAAATCCGGTTGAATGATAACATCACTAACTCTACGTGAGTGTAGCCTGTAGGCTTATCATTAGGAATCGGTGAAGAGAATGAGGCAAATCTTCACATCAGGGTGCAAAATAAGCAAAAGATGCCACTTGGCACCTCAGCAAGCCGTGGATTCAACCAGCGCTTATGACCAATCAAAACAGGCCTGCCAGCATCCCAGACTGCCAGCATATCTGGAATAGCTTCTGCTGTGCACAGATTGGTCAGCTCTGCAAGCATCAGTAGATCGGGTGTTGGCTACCTGGTATGGCTCCATACGCATGCCGTAACGTCGATACACTCTGATGACATATTGCACCTTTCAGTTCTACCGTGTGCAAATTGGGTGGCTCAGTAACTGCCAGCAGACAGGGTCTACTCTTTGCTTCACTCAACTGAGCTGCTATCAGACAAAATAATAGCTTCTGCTAAGCCAGTCTAGGCAGTGCAACACCTGAAGCTATCAGACACCTAATGAAGACAGCACAGCTAGCTGTCGAAATGTACGTATTTATATGACACCTTCCGGCTGAACACCCAAAAAGATTAAATTGGATTAGTATGCGGGGAAAGCTTACTCACTTATATCTTGTGGTTATGTCACATTCTCTTTTGTGATAGCTTCCAATCCTAACTCTCACACATACTTTTCCTTCCTCATTTCTGTTTCCCTTTGTGTTCCCCTTATAATGTGTGATGTGATTTTTTGCTCAGCCCTCTGCTCTATTGTGTGGAACATTGTTTGTCTCCTATTAATTCCAGAAGACTTTTTGTGCTGTTTACTATTAGCATATTATCATTGAAATTGTTGGGTATATGATCAGTATAACTGACATGTCCCTTAAATACTGATTTATAATTATAAATATTTTAATCAAACTAGACGACCCGTGCGAAAATTTCGCGAATAAAATGCGATGAATAGTGAGGTTGAATATAATGTCACCAGGTTCAGTCATTACTTTTCATACTCCTAATTCATTTATCGATTTTAGTTTGAAATCCAGGGAGATAAATGGCTCGAAACACAAAAAACGTATTTTAGAAATATCGAAAAATTTGCGCTTTATGGGTCGAATTACGAAAAATTTCTTTCTTAGAATATAATGTTACCACGGGGGAAACCTTAGTCTTTAATACGATATTTCATTTATCTATATCGATTAGATATCAAGGGAAATATAAGGCTCGTGACACAAAAATACGTTGTAGAACAATTTATACTTTTTCCCTTTAATAGATGAATTCCAAACACATCTTTCTTAAAATATGATGTCAGCAAAGCTGAGACATTATTCCTCACAATCGTACTTGATTTATCGATTTTGGATAGATATCAAGGGAGATAAGTGGCTCAAGATACAAAAAATGAATTTTAGAAAAATTGACATTTTTGCCTTTTATGGGTCGAATTACGAAAAATTCCTTTCTTAAAATATAATGTTACCACGGCGGAGACCTTATTCTTTAATATGATACCTCATTTATCTATATCGGTTAGATATCAAGGGAGATAAATCGCTCGTGACACAAAAATCGGTTATAGGAAAATTTATACTTTTATCCTTTAACGGTTGAATTTCAAAAACATTCTTTCTTAAAATATTATTTCACAAAGCTGATACATTACTCCTTATATTACTACTTCATTTATCGATTTTGGTTAGATATCCAGGGAGATAAATGGCTCGAGATACAAAAAACGCATTTTAGAAAAATTGACATTTTTGCCTTTTAAGGGTCGAATTACAAAAAATTCCTTTGTTAAAATGTAATGTTACCACGGCGGAGACCTTATTCTTTAATATGATACCTCATTTATCTATATCGGTTGGATATCAAGGGAGATAAATCGCCCGTGACACAAAAATCGGTAATAGAAAAATTTATACTTTTTTTCCTTTAAGGGTTGAATTCCAAAAACATTCTTTCTTAAAATATGATGTCACAAAACTGAGACATTACTCCTCATAATCCTACCTCATTTATCGATTTTGGTTAGATATCCAGGGAGATAAATGGCTCGAGATACAAAAAACGCATTTTAGAAAAAGTGACATTTTTGCCCTATTAGGGTCGATATACGAAACATTCCTTTCTTAAAATATAATGTTACCATGGTGGAGACCTTATTCTTTAATATGATATCTCATTTATCTATATCGGTTATATATTAAGTGAGATAAATCGCTCGTGACACAAAAATGCGTTATAGAAAAATTTATACTTTTTCCCTTTAAGGGTTGAATTCCAAACACATTCTTTCTTAAAATATGATGTCACAAAGCTGAGACGTTACTCCTCATAATCCTACCTCATTTATCGATTTTGGTTAGATATCCAGGGAGATAAATGGCTCGAGATACAAAAAACGTATTTTAGAAAAAGTGACATTTTTGCCCTATAAGGGTCGAATTACGAAAAATTCCTTTCTTAAAATATAATGTTACCATGGCGCTGACCTTATTCTTTAATATGGTACCTCATTTATCTATATCGGTTAGATATTAAGGGAGATAAATCGCTCGTGACACAAAAACGCATTGCAAAAATATTGATACTTTTGCCCTTTAAGGGTCGAATTCCGAAAACTTTCTGGCTTAATATATGACGTCACTAAAGCGGAGATCTTAATCTATAAAACGATACTTCATAAAACGGTTTCAGATAGGTATCCAGGGAGATAACTGACTCATAACACAGAAAACAGCATTTTAGAAAAATTTACATTTTTGCCCTTTAAGGGTCGAATTCCGAAAACTTTCTTGCTTAAAATATGATTTAACCAAAGTGGAGACCATAAGCTTTAAAATGACACCTCATTCATTGATTTCGGTTAAGTATGAAGGAAGATATAGGCTTGTGACAAAAAAATACCTTATAGAAATAATATATATGATAATTACGTTAATCACGCCTGCAAATTATTAGTTACAGGAGTTAATCTTCCTCATTTGCAGCCATAGGATTATTTTCTTGAGGCGTTACTAAAAAAATCCACTTCTCATCACATTCATTTTTGCATTCTTGCAAGCTATTTTTCCCTGCAGTTGTTTAGATAATTAGTTGTTAATAGATAACACTAATGAAACTTAAAAAAAACTCTGCATTGGCATTGTCTTTCAAATAACATTTCAACACATTGTCATTGTTTAGTAATTGATAAATAGAGTCAACTATTAAAAAGAAGCAGAAGAGATGCAGTTTTTCTTTTTCTGCAGTTGTCACCTTCGATTGTGCAATACTAGAAAATTATTATTTGCCTCACTGAGCTTTCCTCTATAATTACATTTTTGATTTTAAGAATCTCTGGATAATCATTTCCTTTTATTTTACAGTGTCTTTTCACATCACGATCATACTTCAGCAAGCGCTAGTATTAAAAAAAATGTTCTGTAGTTCACATAACAGAACAAAATTATATTTCCAACAACAGCGTTGTGACATGTCACTGATTCAAATCAAGACAGCTTTGTTTTAACAATTAGTACAGATCAATTTTATGAATAATTGTAACCCCAATGCAATTGAAATTGTTGTTTTATTTTCCGAACGCGTTTCGCTTCATTTGCGAAGCATCTTCAGCGGTTTTGTCTGTGGGTATTTATACATATAATTACATTTGTTTTATTTTACAATTTAAACATGAAAATTGTGGTATATACAGATTTAAGATTACTTACATTTTTCTTTGGTCACATATGCTTATAATTGTACAGTGTTTTAGCATCAGTTATGTTTGTAGCTGCAGTATATATTACACATGTTGGTTGCATTTTTGTGATTATTTGCGTAGCACTGTGATACATTGAGTTCTGAAGTCTGATTAGCAGGTTTGTTTACTGTTTGTCTTCTGTTTTGTTCGGTAATGGCGTGCTTTTAAATATGTGTTCGTTCTTAGTTTGGTGTATTATTATTATTATTATTATTATTGGCTGTGTCTTTTTGAGGTGTATGGTTGTATTTATTATTTGGTTTTGAGCACTGTGTATAGTGTTGGGTCTGTCAGTTTTTTGTATTCATTTATTATGTTCTTTTCATCTGCCAGTGATTTTTGGATGTGGTAGTTTTCCTGAAATGTTAGTAGTTGTGGTTTGCTATTATTAATGGTTAGTATTTGGATGTCTGACTCTATGTTTGTGTGCTGGTGATTATGTTCTAGTAGGTGTTCTGCGAATGTTGAGTGGTTATTGTATTTTAGTTATCTTAAATGTTCCTTATATCTGGTTTCAAACATCCTGCATGTTTGCCCTATATATTCTGCATTGCAGTCATTGCAAGTTAATCTATATATACCTGAATTGCGAAATTTGTTGTTTGGTGTGTTGTTTTTTTATGTTTTTCTGTAGTGAGTTGTCTATTCTCAATGCTATTCTGAGTCCTTGCTTTTACAGAATGTTTACTATTTTGTGAGTGTTCTTGTTTATGTATGTTAATGTAAGCCTAATTACGTAAATGTTAGTATTAAGTCTATCACCAGTCAAAGCAAAAGAAACCGCCGAAAAACAGTGGTGAAATCAGATCACTGTACACTAAAAAAAACATTACCTGAACCAAAATCTTTACAGAACACACATTGCATTAGCAAAAGCACTTAATAATCCAGCTATTTTCAATGACGTAGTAAAGAAAATTTAACATTTCACTGCACAATCAATGCAACTTATAAAGAAATCACACACCTAGAAATTACAACAACTGAGCCAAAATGATAAGAACAAATATAACCAAACAACTCGCAGTCAAACCAAACAATAATTCTACCCAAGAATCGTAAATCTAACAACAACGCATTTCACCCCAATGGAAAACAAATTACTTGATAATGGATTGAAGTATAACATGAATAAAACCTCAATAGAAAAGTTCATAAAAACTACAATAATTGAGACTGAACACATTCTAACACAAGAAGATAGAAAAACAAACTGTGAAATTAATGTAAAGTTAACATGAGAGCTAGTTGCAGAAAAACTTAAGACAATATCAAAACAGAACACTGGACAACACTATATGAACAAAGACAAGCAAACACTGAAACACCTAAAGACAAAACTAGACTCACATAATATTGTGGTCACCATAGCTGATAAAGGAAACACAACAGTACTGATAGATAAACAGAAATATACTAGAA
The DNA here is from genome assembly GCA_031002005.1 of Vandiemenella viatica. Taxonomy (NCBI): domain Eukaryota; kingdom Metazoa; phylum Arthropoda; class Insecta; order Orthoptera; family Morabidae; genus Vandiemenella; species Vandiemenella viatica. Next base: position 30,826,778 of record CM061919.1, on the reverse strand, counting down.
AACAGAAGAATTTTTAAGAATAATAAAATCACAGAACTTAAATCAGACCCCACCAGCCGATACCAAAAAATGCATAAAAGGCACTTCATACCTCCTCACAGACAAACAAAAACAACAGATGTACGATCGTAATTTTTCACGGCGTTGAATATTAATATATTTTTCTCGGGCTTCCAGCCGTGTTAACATGTCACATTTGTGGGACGTTTCGAAGATGTCCTTCTCTGCCTTCATTCTCAACCAAATGTCAGTGATTAACTGTTTGTTTATTCAGCCGCTGCTACGGAAACGGTGGAAGACAAAAACCAACACAACACGATTATGTCATCCGCTCTTCAGCTCGTTACCGACGCGAAACTGTTTCAGAAATTTAATAGCCGGGTTCCAGGCCGCACTGAGTTGATAACCAGTGTCACTGTTGACTAATAAATCAGTTGATCTTATTTCTACAGCCTCTGTAATAACACTGACCCAAAAATCTTTGCCCCGGGCTAAAATTGTTGTTTTTTCAAATTCAAAAGTGTGACCCTCTTGCACGCTATGTTCGGCCACCGCAGATTTTTCTTCTTGCCCAAGACGAACATTTCTGGCGTGCTCTACACATCACCTGGCATATTTCACGCCTTATCTCCTCCGCTTCTTCCGCAGGTAGCGTGCGAACTGCAATTTCAACACCACTGATAATCTCTCAATAAGGCACAGATCCTGGTGATTTAATGGTGAGCTTTGATGTGGTCTCTCTTTTTACTCGTGTTCCCTTGGTCGACTCCTTAGATCTGTTAAGGAGGTATTTCGATCAAAAAATTATTGATATTTTCCACCATGTGTTGACAACCACTTATTTTAAGTTTGAAGGAGAATATTACGAACAAGTGGATGATGTAGCAATGGGTTCGCCGTTGTCTCCTGTCATTGATGATTTCTTCATGGAATTCTTTGAAGAAGAGGCACTAAACCACGCACCACTCCAGCCCAAGTGTTTTTATAGGTATGTCGATGACACCTTTGTGATTTGGCCCCATGGCAGAAACAGTCTTGACCAATTCCTTGCGCATCTCAATTCTATCCATGAAAATATTCAGTTCACAATGGAATTGGAGGAGGACGGTTGCCTGTCATTTCTTGATGTGCTTGTTATTAAACGTGCCGATGGTTCGCTGGGACACACTGTGTATCGGAAGCCTACCCATACCGACTTATATTTAAACGCCAACAGCTGTCATCTGGCACAACGAAACTCTGTATTAACTACCTTGGTACACAGAGCACAAAGGATTTGTGACAAACATAGCCTGGCTGGTGAATTGGACTATCTCCGGAAAACGTTTTTAAATAATGGTTATAATCAGGGACAGATATTCCTCGTGCGTTTAAACAGAAGGAAAATCGACGGAGAGATCAGATTGATACCAAGGGCCTTGCGTTTCTGCCGTTTGTGGGTGCCCTAAGTTTCAAAATAGGTAGACTGCTATCACAACACGGAGTCAAGACAATTTATAGGCCACCCACTAAAATTAGTAACTTGGTCGGCAGCGTTAAAAATGACCTAGGTTTACGAACCCTTGGTGTATATTATATACCATGTGAATGTGGCCGTGGCTACATCGGACAGACGCAGCGATGCATTGTGCAGCGATGTGTAGAGCACACCAGAAATATTCGTCTTGGGCAAGAAGAAAATTCTGCGGTGGCCGAACATAGTGTACAAGAGGGTCACACTTTTGAATTTGAAAAAACAACAATTTTAGCCCGGGTCAAAGATTTTTGGGCCAGCGTTATTACAGAGGCTGTAGAAATAAGATCAACTGATTTATTAGTCAACAGGGACACTGGTTATCAACTAAGTGCGGCCTGGAACCCGGCTATTAAAATTCTGAAACAGTTTCGCGTCGGTAACGAGCAGAAGAGCGGATGACGTAATCGTGTTGTGTTGGTTTTTGTCTTCCACCGTTTCCGTAGCAGCGGCTGAATAAACAAATAGTTAATCATTGACATTTGGTTGAGAATGAAGGCAGAGAAGGACTCCTTCGAAACGTCCCACAAATGTGAAATGTTAACACGGCTGGAAGCCCGAGAAAAATATATTAAAAAAAACAACAGATGTCGCAAAGCAATCCTAAAGCCCCTACCTTAAGAAGTCAACCTAAAATCCAAAAAGCCGGAACACCAATATGGCCTGTTGTAAACTTTAAGAAAGCTTCTACATACCACTCAGCCAAACACATGCAAAAATTTCTAAATCAAAATTATATACTTCACAATGACAGAACCATTAAGAACACCATACACCTCGTAGAAAAAATAAGAGATATACACATACCTAAATCAGCGACACTACTGGCATTTGATATAGAGAACATTTACATCAGCATACCAATCAAAGAAACTTTACAAATAATCACAAACAACCTCAAAGAACAACAGAAAATTCCTGACACACACACACACACACACACACATACATGAAACAACAGATATACTAAAACTGTTAACATCACAAAATTACTTCCACTTCAATAACCATTATTACACTCAGCAGGACGGTTTAGCAATGGGTTCCCAACATCGGCAGAAATTTTCATAAATCATATGGAAAATCAGATATTTGAAAACATCATTCACAACAAAGGTTACAACATCATAATTTGGCTATGTTGATGATATACTTTTTGTAGTAGATGAACCAGAAGCCCGAGTTAACCAACTACACACAGAAATCAACACCACACACAAAAACATAAACTTTACACTGGAAAAAGAAGGAAAACTCTGCTTCCTAGACCTCACCATAACCTCTTACAACAACCTTCTCCAATTCGAAATATATAGGAAATCCACCATAATAGTTATGATAATAAGCTCTAATTCCAATCATCCACAAACACACAAGGAAGCAGCATTTAGACACATGCCCAACAGACTAAACATAATACCACTAAACAAAGACAACTACACAACAGAACTTGACAACATCATACAAATAGCCACCAAAAATGGATAGAAAGAAACCAGAATACACCAAATGAACAAAATCATCAAAAGCAGATACTAAGAACAACTCAAAACACTATACCAAATCCACAACAAACAAATACAAACACCCACATGAATGCAACAGCAAATAACATAACACCCACACAAGCAAAAACAAAAAAAAAAGACATACGTAAACATACATTAACAAGAACACTCATAAATAACAAACATCCTGAAAAAGCAAGGACTCAGAATAGCATTTAGAACAGACAACTCACTACAGAAAAACATACAAAAAAAAAACACACCAAACAACAAATTTCACAATTCAGGTAACTTGCAATGACTGCAATACAGAATATATAGAGCAAACATGCAGGATGTTTGAAACCAGATATAAGGAACATTTAAGATAACTAAAATACAATAACCACTCAACATTCGCAGAACACCTACTAGAACATAATCACCAGCACACAAACATAGAGTCAGACATCCAAATACTAACCATTAATAATAGCAAACCACAACTACTAACATTTCAGGAAAACTACCACATCCAAAAATCACTGGCAGATGAAAAGAACATAATAAATGAATACAAAAAACTGACGGACCCAACACTATACACAGTGCTCAAAACCAAATAATAAACACAACCATACACCTCACCAATAATAATAATAATAATAATAATAATACACCAAACTAAGAACGAACACATATTTAAAAGCACGCCATTACCGAATAAAACAGAAGACAAACAGTAAACAAAACCTGCTAATCAGTGATGTACAGTAACTAAACGTAAGACTTCAGAACTCAATGTATCACAGTGCTACGCAAATAATCACAAAAATGCAACCAACATGTGTAATATATACTGCAGCTACAAACATAACTGATGCTAAAACACTGTACAATTATAAGCATATGTGACCAAAGAAAAGTGTAAGTAATCTTAAATCTGTATATACCACAATTTTCATGTTTAAATTGTAAAATAAAACAAATGTAATTTTATGTATAAATACCCACAGACAAAACCGCTGAAGATGCTTCGCAAATGAAGCGAAACGCGTTTGGAAAATAAAACAACAATTTCAATTGCATTGGGGTTACAATTATTCATAAAATTGATCTTGTCGCAATCAAGGAAATGGCCCACAATATCCAGATGTTAATTAGTACAGACTTTTATTAGTGAGGTAAATTTTGTGTGATATCTGCAAATAATATTGTCTCCTTACTTCGTGTCCAATATTTTGAATACTTGATATGTGTTATGATGCCCTGTATCACCCCAGGCACTGTGACTTCTACTCAGACACATGACACATTCTCTCTCTCTCTCTCTCTCTCTCTGTGTGTGTGTGTGTGTGTGTGTAACATTTCTAAAATTCTAAAATTTGAAGGTAATCAAATTTTGAAAATGTATATCTACATGGTGTTGTGTATTCTGTATCCTGTTTTAACAGTGCCAAATCTTATATATATATAAAAATAGACGTGTTTTTTCCTATATTTCACTTTTCAGCCACCACTACCTAGCACAGATCACTGATGTTTGTGGGTGGAAGTAGCATGGAGTTTCCTGTCGTGCACAACGTTGGCCGAATGCCGAAAGCTGTGGGGATGTGGGAGATATAATGATTAAAGTTGGTCAGTGCAGGGCGTTTTCATATTTCGACCAAAAATTCGAATCGCCGTATACTTCTCTTTCCTGCCACAACTACATAACATAGAGCTTTGGTGTTTGTGTGTGGTAGTAGAATCGTCTATCCTGTGGTGCACTATGGTTGTTAGATGTCGGTAGCTATGGGGGTGTGGGAGATATGGGGGTTGAAAGTGGTCGACCTGTGGCAATTTCATACTTCTGCCAAAGACAAAAGTGTCATGGTGTATCACTTTTCAGCGAAAACTATAGATCACAGATAACTGGCGTTTGTGTGTAGTAGTAGCAGAAAGTCACCTTTCGCTCACAACAGCGGCCGATTTTCAGAAACTGTGGTACTGTGGTAGATATGGTGGTTGCAAGTGGCCGACCAAGGATATTTTCGTATTTCGACTGTTTCCGCATATGTCACTTTTCTGCCACAACTACATAGCATAGAGCATTGGTGTTTGTGTTTGGTAGTAGAATCGTATCTCACGTAGTGCACTATGGTTCTTAGATGTCGGTAGCTATGGGGGTGTGGGAGATATGGGGGTTGAAAGTGATCGACCTGTGGCAATTTCATACTTCTGCCAAAGACAAAAGTGTCATGGTGTATCACTTTTCAGCGAAAACTATAGATCACAGATAACTGGCGTTTGTGTGTAGTAGTAGCAGAAAGTCACCTTTCGATCACAACAGCGGCCGATTTTCAGAAACTGTGGTACTGTGGTAGATATGGTGGTTGTAAGTGGCCGACCAAGGATATTTTCGTATTTCGACTGTTTCCGCATATGTCACTTTTCTGCCACAACTACATAGCATAGAGCATTGGTGTTTGTGTTTGGTAGTAGAATCGTATCTCATGTAGTGCACTATGGTTGTTAGATGTCGGTAGCTATGGGGGTGTGGGAGATATGGGGGTTGAAAGTGGTCGACCTGTGGCAATTTCATACTTCTGCCAAAGACAAAAGTGTCATGGTGTATCACTTTTCAGCGAAAACTATAGATCACAGATAACTGGCGTTTGTGTGTAGTAGTAGCACAGAGTCACCTTTCGATCACAACAGGCGGCCGAATTTCAGATAACTGTGGTACTGTGGTAGATATGGTGGTTGCAAGTGGCCGACCAAGGATATTTTCGTATTTCGACTGTTTCCGCATATGTCACTTTTCTGCCACAACTACATAGCATAGAGCATTGGTGTTTGTGTTTGGTAGTAGAATCGTATCTCACGTAGTGCACTATGGTTGTTAGATGTCGGTAGCTATGGGGGTGTGGGAGATATGGGGGTTGAAAGTGTTCGACCTGTGGCAATTCCATACTTCTGCCAAAGACAAAAGTGTCATGGTGTATCACTTTTCAGCGAAAACTATAGATCACAGATAACTGGCGTTTGTGTGTAGTAGTAGCAGAAAGTCACCTTTCGATCACAACAGCGGCCGATTTTCAGAAACTGTGGTACTGTGGTAGATATGGTGGTTGCAAGTGGCCGACCAAGGATATTTTCGTATTTCGACTGTTTCCGCATATGTCACTTTTCTGCCACAACTACATAGCATAGAGCATTGGTGTTTGTGTTTGGTAGTAGAATCGTATCTCATGTAGTGCACTATGGTTCTTAGATGTCGGTAGCTATGGGGGTGTGGAAGATATGGGGGTTGAAAGTGATCAATCTGTGGCAATTTCATACTTCTGCCAAAGACAAAAGTGTCATGGTGTATCACTTTTCAGCGAAAACTATAGATCACAGATAACTGGCGTTTGTGTGTAGTAGTAGCAGAAAGTCACCTTTCTATTACAACAGCTGCCGATTTTCAGAAACTGTGGTACTGTGGTAGATATGGTGGTTGTAAGTGGCCGACCAAGGATATTTTCGTATTTCGACGAAAGGCATGTGTCTCTGCAGATTTATCATTTCTGCCACGACTACATAGCATAGAGCATTGGTGTTTATGTGGGGTGGTAGAATCGTGTCTGTTGTTGTGCACTATGGTTGTTAGATGTCTGTAGCTATGGGGGTGTGGAAGACATGGGGGATGAAAATGGTCGACCTGCGGCAATTTCATATTTCAGCCAAAGACGCATGTGTCTCGGTGTATCACTTTTGAGTGAAAACTATCACCGGCGTTTTTGTGTGGTAGTAACACAGAGTCACTCATCGATCTCAACGTTGGCCGAAATTCGGTAACTGTGGGAGCGTGTGAGATATGGTGTTTGAAATTGGTCGATCATGAATATTTTCGTATTTCATCCAAAGACTTGTGTGTATCCGTAAATTTTACTTTGCTGCCGGAACTATATAGCGCAGAAGACTGGTATTTGTGTGTGGTAATAGTATCGAGTCTCCCATTGTGCACTATGGTGGTTAGATGTCTACAGCTGTCAATATGAATACTTTACAATCACGAACGAATTTGTGGGTACCAACTATTATATTATAATTGTGGAAGTAAGTTTCTGTCTTTTTGTTACGTTTTGACGACTAAATGGCTATATCAATATTGATGGAATTTAACAATGAAATAGTGTAGGACGGACACAGGACATTTTTTCGGTATGAATAACAGTTTTAGTCACGAAATTTTAAGAACTTATCGAATGATGAAAGACAGACAGATTCGTGTGTTAGTCTGTAATGTTACATTGGTTGCTCAGTCGCCCAGTCTGTTAGTGTTTGATTTGTTAATAAATTTCGATAAGAAACAAAACTTATTATTTAGTATAGAAGTCAATTTGCTCTGCACTGTACTATTCATTTGTGTCTGTATAAAAGTTTCTGGCACCAATTTGTCTTCCTTTTTGACATGCTTTGCGGACGTAAACCTGGCCTAAGGTGCAGGTCTAGAATACAATGTGCTGCTATTAGATTATAAGATTCAGATGCTCATGTTGAATAAAGAAGAAAAAACCAAGCTGAAATAAAGCTGCCATCAGTTAACCCCCCCCCCACACACACACACACTCACACACACACACACACACACATCCCCGCACCTTCGCTTACTTTTCTGTTTTTAAATATGTTGTAAATTGATTCTCTTCATGAGACATATTAGACGATAGGATGATATAATGATGGCTTTCCATCATATTATGTCGACTCGGTGTTGTTTGGGACAAATCTTACTAACAGTTTTCTATATCCAATTCTGGCAATGAAACTCCAAGTCTACGCGTACGAAGTTGCGGGTAACAGCTAGTAAAATTAATAAATACTAGATAGCTCCCCTGTTTCCCCATTTTGTAGTCCAGCATAGCTTTATACCCAACCAAGTTTCCCCCCCCCTTTCCGCCCCTCCTTTACCAGGTCAAGTGATCTATGAACATTCCATTAGAGTAATACTCGTAAGGGAGCGTGCATAAACCACGTAGCTCCATTTTGGGCTCCTGTGAAACCCCCCCCCTCCCCTCCGCCCACATAGCACGTAGCATTTGTCCCTTTTGATTCCAGAAGACATCTTGTACCGTTTTCTCTTGTCAGACTATTGTAAATTACATACGGGCATAATTAACTGAGTGAAATAAATATTCACATGCTGTTGTGAGTTCTGTTCCTCATTTTAACTGCTAAAATTGTTATGAAAGGAAAGCTACGTGGCCTGGCTTGGAACCCCCTCTCCCCCCACATAGCCCAGCATATCCTTGCAGCCAACCCCCCCCCCCCCCCCCGACCGAGCCATGTAGTTTGTGCACGCTCCCTAACCTATATTATTTGTTTCATAGCCTTCATTCTGCTTGTTTTAATGTTAGAATCGTTGTCCTGCTTGATATATACCGGGTGCTTCAAAAAAATGTATACACACTTTAAACTATTGCTGTTTTCCCGCTCTACAAGGCTAGTGTTATATTTCTTCGCCAGGTGCCAGCATAATCGCCCCTCTATGTTATATTATGAGTTGGAATTTGTAATATCAACATGGGGGACGTACGTTTGAGTTTTGAAGAACGTAAGCAGGTTATTAAGTGGTACTGGAAGTTTGAGAATGTAAATGAAGTTCAAAGACAGTGGAGAAGGGAGTATGATACAGAACCACCTTCAAGATTAACAATTACACGCATACGAGACAAGTTCGAAGTTCATGGAACAGTGTGTGATGTGCATAAAGGTCATTCAGGTCGGCCTCGAACAGCTACAAGTGATGAGTCATCAATGGCAGTCTTGGAACTGTTTCAACGCTCTCCTAACAAATCTTCAAGGCAAGGGGCACGTGAAAGTGATGTAAGTGCTAGCAGCGTGCTACGCATTCTGAAGAGAGGCAAGTATCGTGTTTACATTCCAAGGCTGGTGCAACAGCTAAGTGACTGACGATCCAGATAGAAGGTTGCAATTTTGTGAATGGATTCAGGAGATGGTGATACGTGAACCGGGATTTATGGGTAGCATCATTTGGTCGGATGAAGCCCAATTCAAACTTAATGGAACTGTCAATAGGCACAATTGTGTTTACTGGGGTGAAGAAAATCCTCACATTACAATTGAAAAAGCTGTAAATTTGCCAGGTGTAAATGTGTGGTGCGGTTTGTCTTCAAGGGGACTCATTGGACCTTTTCGATTTGAAGGCACTGTAACTAGTATTAATTACCTAACAATGCTTGCTGATTCCATATTTCCTGCCATTCGTGCATTATACGGTAATGATGATTTTTATTTTCAACAAGATGGTGCTCCGCCGCACTATCACAGGGACGTACGAGCTTACCTGGATCAAAATTTGTAGGGCCGGTGGATAGGACGCAGGGGGCCAATCGAGTTTCCAGCACGCTCTCCAGACCTTACACAACTGGATTTCTTCTTGTGGGGCACAGTAAAAGATGAGGTGTACAAACGTAAACCACGTAACCTAGACATTCTTTGGAATGAGATTCAAGCAGTGTGTAGAGAAATCTCATTGGACGTTTTGATACGATGTACAGAATCTGTGGTGACTCGTACTCAGAATTGTATTGATGCTGCAGGTCACCAATTTGAACAGTATTAACATTTGTTGTTTATGTTTGCTTTACATTGGACTTTTAGCTTTCTATTTTCCTGAAATTTAACTTTGTAGAACGGTAAATAAATTTTCTATGGAAGTTCAAAGTGTGTATACATTTTTTTGAAGCACCCTGTATATATATATATATATATATATATATATTTATTTCACATCTTCCACTACATTATATATTTTTAAAGAGTTAATATTGTTCCTTGCTGCCTGTTTCAACCCCCTGGAAATTTTATTATTCTTCCCGAAGTTTTTCTGGCAGTATTATCTCACTCGGCCAAAAAATCTTTCTCTCTTTCATTATTTGTAATGCTTGTTCCACCTTTGACCAATATACTGGTGATTATTGTTTGATCACTGATCCTGGCATACCACTTCATGTTCTCTAAATTAATCCTACTACCATCTATCTATCCGTACACTGAAAATGAAATAACATGGTCACCATTTCTTGCAGAGCTATTAATTTCAAACTATTCTTTACAGTTCAGACATTTAGGATCCTACATTAGACCCTCTCATCTGCAAATTGGATTGCTATACTGGTGAATCCTTTGCATCAGATATTTTCAACATCAAATAATCAACTTTTTTTTCAGTCATGTCTATCTCTACTAAACCTTCCCCACAATAGGGAATATGCATGAAATTCAAATTTACGTCTATTATTTTTATTTTGAAACTTTATTAGTGTAGAATTACCACTATAACGTTTTTTTTCCCCCTATTTATTCGATCTTTATTTACTGATTTTAATTAACCAAAAGTGCTAAAAATACAAGGGAAATGTAACTTCGCAAAACACAATGCTGTTGGTCGAATCGAATCGTGACGACCAAATATACTATATTATTGTGAACAAAAGGCGTAGTTGCTGAGAGTTCTAAAAGCTTTGCGATTGTGTTGAAGTTTATATTAACATATCAGCATAACTGGTGAGATAATGTATTCTTGCTACAATACACACACCAAATAATGACTGAAAGCGGTTTTCTGAAAGCACAGTCGGATAATCTTCCAAAAATTGATGCTTTAATGACGACAAGAAATTTTGCAACAAATCTGAATTTTACGCCCGCTCAGCTCAGAGCAGTTAAAGCTGCAAGGTAATTAAGTGATAGATATTTCAACATTCACATGGAAATAAATAAAAAATTATAGATGTTGGGTATATAATAAATTATTACCCGTTTTTATCAAATGGCAGTGTGGTATATGCTTTAGGGTGTTAACTTCATAATTTTCTGACCCGCGTTCAAATCCCCGTAGAATTAAATATTTTTATCTTCAGAAATTGTCAAGTTTGACCTTTTTATTTTGTTAAAACTTCATTTACATTCTTTTATTGAGTGAAATAATATCTAAAACAAATCATATCTCTTACAATTCAATGTAATTTTTTTCCTGTAATTTAGACCTCCTTCCATATCGACATTAGTTAGAAAACATGAAAGATTTGAGATGAAACACTCCACGCTATGCAGTACGCCATTGTGGTCATGTACTTACACGTCACAGTGCAGCGCCAAAATAGCAGCGTTTAAATCGGCGGAACTGGATTTCAGTTTTAAAGTATTTATTTTGATGTTAAATTTTAATATTTACATCAATGTTATTTTTTTCAGTTATGTACGAATGTAAATAATTGATTAAAAAATAAAAATACTTGCATATACCCTATAGTGACCACCCAGTTTCTCTTCCATGTCATGGCACATCAGTAGCAGAAGAACAGAATTTGGTTTCAGTATCAATGTGTGCAAGGAGTGAAATCCTTGCAAAAAAAAAAAAGTATTAGTTTATAAGCAATGTTAAAAAAATGTTTTTATGTTATATCCATTATGACATATCATAGCAATAACAACTCATTTATATTATATGTAAATAGAAGCTATTCATATTACAATATATTTCCAAAATGTTGGTCACTAACACGAACTTCTTCAAATGCAGTAAAATATTATTTTGTGTATGAGCAAAAGAAATGAATTATTTGTTTGTGTGTCTGACAGGAAATCACAAAGCAAGAAAGGCCCCAGACACCTTCAACTGAAGAAGAGAAGACTAGTGATGTGGAGGGAGTGAGGCCAGTAGTCAAGAAGAAATTGACTGCAACAGCTTTAGACTCGGTTCCAAACAGCCCCATATCAAATACGTGAGTGACAAGAAGATGATTTTCTTTCAGGTCTGTTACCTAATCATTGCTCTTTACCAAAACAACTATTTCCAGTGAAGATGAACGAGAATACAAGGCATGGAAGAAGGCTATAATGCTTGTATATGGTCGCTTAGCAACTCATAAGTATGCCTCACTTTTTCTTCGACCCATTACTGATGATCAAGCTCCTGGATACAGCAGCATTGTGCACAGGTATGATATGGTCACCTGTTTTCTTGTTTTTTTTAATAACTAGCTGCTGCCCACAACTTAGTTCACAGGTACTATTAATATATGTATCACTCTTAAACTGAAAATTTGCGTAAGGATTGATTCTTCAAGCGTTACGAATATCACAGGCATTCGTTTCAGTGCAAATATGTTGCAAACAGAGTTGGAAGTTGGGGGAGGGGGGGGGGGGGAAGCAAATGGTAAATACAAATTTCTTTGTAAGCAATGTTTTACAATTTTTCTGTAATCAAAACACAGACATTAAGTCTGGTTTGACGTACCATAACTCTTGCTGCACTTCTAGATTATAGAGATTGTACCACATAATCAGCAGCACCATTTTGATAATTCATACTGTTTATTGACATTTTTTCCTTTGTTTGGTTTATGCACTGAAATGTATCATACACAACAAACATATTACCAGAAAGAGAGAGAGAGAGAAAGAAAAAAAATATGTCAATAGAAAATGTTGCTAACAGTTGCCTTTATCGACACCTGACATAGAGTAATACCTCTTTAGTTTTACTGTAACTTAATTCTGAATAATAATACACTGCTTGCAAATTGACATTCTCGTATGCAGCCCTGATAAACATATCAACAGTGAGAAGTAACAAGAGTTTATCGTCAGAAAATCTATATATATAAAAATCAATGCCACATTTCGTTGTAATTTTATAGCTGAAGAACGGGCTCACCTATCTAAACCAAATGTTTAGGCTTTGTTCGGACTATTTAGTAGATGGTTATGTGAAGTTTGCACAAAATAGGTCGAGCGGTTCTTCATTTATCACATTTTTTTTGTAACAAATGAATTTAATAAATGGCGGATCATTTTGTTAATAGTGATTTTGCTGTCAAATAGAAACTTTTTTCAGTGTTGACAGGCAAGCATGCTGTTATGTCATTCATGCGGTAATTTCATTTTGGACGTGCTTCGATTAAATTTTTAAAAATATTGTTGAGTGCATTCATACAAACGGTGAGTCTTGAATTGTTCAAATGTACTGTGTATATGTGTGCGTGTACTTTTCTCAGTTTTTTAGCGAGCCGTCGGTGTTTCATATCATTTACAGGCGTTATTTGAATTAAATTGTCAAACGCATTTACACTAATGGTAAGTTTTGAACTATTGAATTGAATTACATGTATGTAAACATATTGTGTGCATACGCGTGTTTTATTCTTTTGTAACAGATGGAAGGACATCGATTTAAAAATAAATTATTTAATGACATTTTTATATACATTGACGTATGCAGTCGTACATATTTCCATACACACATATACCCACATGTATAAATACTGATACACCACTATTAATGTAGCAATTTGTTTTTAATTTGATTTATTCTTTTTTATATGAAGGGAAAATGCCACGAACCAGAGGAGCAAATATAGGTCGGCGAACGCGTAATACAAATGATGTGGCATTACTAATATGATCACAGAATGCAGATGAACGCGCACAAGCTAATGCATCGCAGCGTGAACGTAATGCACGAAATAGATCTGTTGACCCTATACCTGTACTGAATCTTGCACAGTGATCACGAATACGTCGTGCTGTTTTGGCTGAAATGATGCCTGCTGCTTTTAATTACAACAGTCAGATTGATTATAGTATGTACAGATACATTGGAATGATGGACGCAATATGTCCACATTGTGATGCGGCTAACTTTCCAGGTGAAACGCCTGGCATGTGCTAATGGCAAATTGAGATTGCCAGCATTAGAAACTCCACCCGAACCATTGTATTCATTTATTTTTGGGACATCTCAAACGACGAAGCACTTTTTTAGTCATATTCAACAATACAATTTGGCATTTCAAATGACTTCTTTTGGTGCTACTAAAATTATTAGAGATAATTTTATGCCGACATTTAAGGTAAATACTTCAACAGGATTGTCCCATGTTTAAGTCAATCTCAATCATAAAGTATTCGATAGTTTTAAAAATTCTGATCCAACATCTTCCTAAAATTGCATACACGTTACAGATTCAGGGCCAGATTTATCATCAAGCTGGTTCGTTATTGCCATACCCTGACGCTGATCACCAATTTTTGCAAATTTATTTTTTTGGTGATGAAAATCGTGAATTGGATCAACGTTGTGCAATTGTTTCAAATACAAGACGAGAAATTATTCGTGAGCTACAAAGGCTTTTCCATCAGCATAACGCATTAGTTCAATCATTCAAAATTGCTCTCGATCGTATGTCATCTGATAATCACAAAATCATAATAAGGGCTGATAGAACACCTTTTGGAGAGCATGCAAGGTGATTCAATGCACCGACAATTGTAATTCTTGGTGATCACTTTCAATCCCGTGATATTGTACTTCATCGCAGAAATGAGCAATTGCAACGTGTTTCGGAACTTCATTGTAGTTACAATGCATTACAATACCCAATATTGCATAGGAAAGGTGGCGATGGCTACCATACCAATATACCAATGATTGATCCACAAACAGGTAAATAATTGACCTATTTTCAGTGTGTTGACATTTCATTTGTATAATTTTCTAAAGTCACATTTTGCACTTATTTTCAGGTCTACGTGTACAGAAAAATGTTAGTGCCATGAATTTTTATTTGTATCGATTGATGGTTCGTCCACAAGAACAAAATTATATCTTGAGATGTGGTAAACTATATCATCAGTACATCGTTGAAATGTATGCCAAAATAGAAACTGAACGTCTTAATTTTATTCGTTTCAGCCAAGCAAAATTAAGATCCGAAGAATATATTCATTTGCAAGATGCGATAGTGAATGATGCTAATGACACCGGACGTTTAACTATATTGCCATCTTCGTATATTGAATGAATATGCACAAGACGCAATGTCTTATGTACGAAAATATGGTCGACCGGATTTGTTCATTACATTTACATGTAATCCGCAGTGGGATGACATCTAAAACAATTTATTTGAAGGACAGTCAACAACTGATCGTCATGACATTACAGCATGTGTTTTTCGGCAAAAATTGAAAGCACTTATGGATTTAATTGTGAAATTATGTGTATTTGAAGAGGTGCGTTGCCATATGTACTCCATCGAATGGCAAAAAAGGGGATTGCCGCACGCACATATATTAATTTGGCTGGTACATAAAATAACTCCGGATCAAATCGATAACGTTATATCAGCTGAAATTCCTGATCAAACTGTTGATCCTGAGATATTTCACGTTGTCGTTAAAAACATGGTACATGGTCCGTGCGGTGAACTAAATATGAATTCGCCATGTATGATTGATGGAAAGTGTTCAAAACGATACCCAAGGCAATTGACTTCAGACACAATAACGGGCAATGACGGATATCCATTGTATCGACGTAGATCACCTAATTATAATGGCAAAATGGCAACCATTAGAATGGGTAACCAGGACGTTGAAGTTGATAATCATTGGGTGGTTCCGTATTGTCCATTATTATCAAAAATATTCAATGCTCATATAAATGTGGAGTATTGTAATTCAGTCAAATCCATTAAATATATTTGCAAGTATGTAAATAAAGGGAGCGATATGGCTGTTTTCGGTGTTGCTGGTGATAATAGAAATGATGAAATTATTCAGTTTCAAATGGGGCGCTATATTAGTAGTAATGAAGCTGTCTGGAGGATTATGTCGTTTCCAATGCACGAAATACATCCTGTGGTTGTTCACTTGGCTGTGCATCTTGAGAATGGCCAACGTGTTTATTTTAATGAAGCAAATGTATTGGAAAGAGCAGCACAACCACCAGCGACTACGTTGATCGCTTTTTTCAAATTATGTGAAGCTGATACATTTGCGATAAAATTGTTATATTCTGAAGATTGAGAACAGTCAACGGTCATTTGTGTCAAACATAACGTGAAGCATGTCAACTCTTGCATTTGTTGGAGAATGATGCACATTGGGATTCAACACATCATGATGCATCTACTTCAGCTCATCCACAACAAATATGAATGCTATTTGCCATTATATTATCAACATGTATGCCATCAAATCCACTTGAATAATGGAACAATTATAAACATTATATGGCAGAAGATATTTTAATTTGTATTCGTCATCATGCAAGAAATCCCGATTTGTTGATTACCTTGGAAATGTACAACGAAGCTTTGATAATAATTGAATCGTGAGATGCATGATTTGTTCGATCGTGAATTGCAACGTGAGCAGGAATTTAATTCTAATGATTTGCGTTTATTTGTACCATCGAATATAACCAAATTGAATATTGAGCAAAAACATGTATATGACACAATCATGCAATCCGTTGCCAATAATGCAGGTGGATTATATTTCTTGGATGCACCTGGTGGTACAGGCAAAACGTTCGTTATATCATTGATTTCAGCGACTATTTGATCGGAACAGAAAATTGCTACATTATTAGAAGGTGGTCGGACCGCACACACTGCATTAAAATTGCCATTGAATGTACAGGTGATTGAAACTCCAACTTCCAATATTTCGAGAAATTCTGCTATGGCAGAAGTTCTGCGATTAACGTCAATTATTTTATGGGATGAGTGTACAATGGCGAATAAAAAATCACTAGAAGCATTTAATCGAACAATGCAAGATTTACGTGGTAATCAAGAGCTTTTTGGTGGTGCTCTGATATTACTGTCAGGGGATTTTCGTCAAACATTGTCTGTCATTCCTCGATCAACTCCTGCTGATGAAATAAATGCCTGTTTGAAGTCATCGGATCTTTGGAGATATGTACAAAAATTGACACTGAACATTAATATGCATATTCACCTAAAAATGATCCAGCTGCACATGAGTTTTCAAAACAATTGTTAGAAATTCGTGATGGCAAAATACAAAAAGCGACAGTACCAACGGATTGATCGCTGTACCGAACAATTTTTGTACAATTGCACAATCAATAGATGAATTGATTGAATGTGTTTTTCCGAATATTCTTCAGAATTACAGAAATCATGATTGGTTGAGAGAACGCGCCATTTTATCACCGAAGAACATTCATATCAATGCCATTAATTTTCAAATTCAAGCAAACCTGCCAAGTGTAGTCACGACATATAAATCAATTGACAGTGTTATGAATCAAGATGAGGCAATGAATTATCCAATTGAATTTTTAAATTGATTGGAACCGGCTGGTATGCCACCGCATTGCTTGAATCTGAAAGTTGTTTCTATGATTATATTATTGCGAAATATTAATCCACCAAAACTGTGTAATGGCACCAAATTGGCAGTGAAAAAGTTATTGCCAAATTTGATTGAAGCTACGATCTTAACTAGGAAATCAAAAGGAGAAGTTTGTTTGATACCGCGTATCCCTATGATTCAAACTGATATGCCATTTGAGTTCAAACGATTACAATATCCTGTGCATTTATCATTTGCGATGTCCATCAACAAGGCCCAAGGGCAAATACTTCACGTTTGTGGTGTGAATTTGGAGGAATCATGTTTTTCATATGGCCAACTTTATGTTGCCTGTTCCAGAGTCGGTACTCCAAGCCATTTGTTTATTCATACTCATAATGGAAAAACAAAAAATATTGTTTATCCAAATGTTTTTGATTAAGTTTTACAATAGCTAGCAATTAATAAAATATTTTTTTGTTTGAATAAATGAATTTGATGTTCCAATTAAATTTTTTTATTATTTCACTTTATATGTAGCGAACCACATACCTGTATAAGTGAAAGGACAGGTGGTGGCCAACAGAATGAAATAGGCTGCAAAGTGTTTCCATAAGCATCAAGAAGTTTGTAAGATTCTTGCTTGTTGATTTTGTTATATGGAAGTTCCTGAAAGTTACGGTAGTTGTGACTATATTTTCACACTGTTTGTTTCTGTTTAAAGTGCTTTCCAGCCGCCAGTCTGGTACTCCTGCTTGGTGGAATAATAATTGTCACTGTTAGGGAAATAAATACACAACATCAAACCAATGCATTAACACGAGACTATTTCCACCAACGCGAACCACGAGACAAAAGATTAGACAAATCTGACATTCTTCTCTGAAGATTAGGTTCATAAGGATAGTGGTGATACTTGTGAGTACTTACAATCACTTAAAAACAGTTTGATCTTGCCACATGTACTGTTCTTCACTGTATCCTATTTTTCCTATTTCTGACTTCTTACAGTTCCTTCACAATTTATATCAAGTTCTCACACATTATCATATTACTCCCTTTCTGTAATCAACCTTCACGCTTTCCATAACTTTTCTTTTTCAACAACCTTCCTTTTTTTTCTCTCTCACTTCTGGGATAATCCCCCACATGTCTGCGATATTACAACACCAGAAAATATCGATCTTTTCATCCACATTCTTATACATTAATGCTGTAATAACACTGTAAATTTCACTGTGGTGTTACATCCCAACCAGTCCGGTTTAACTAATGACTGGCTTGACAAAGCCCAAAACTTCGTCACAAAATTAAATCTTTTCTGAAATATCAACACCTGAACCTAAATCCCATAAAACATGTATTATAATCCCACAAAATTACCAATAAACCTAATGCAAATTAATTATAAGCACTTACGACGATACACAAAT
The DNA here is from genome assembly GCA_031002005.1 of Vandiemenella viatica. NCBI lineage: Eukaryota > Metazoa > Arthropoda > Insecta > Orthoptera > Morabidae > Vandiemenella > Vandiemenella viatica. The sequence goes on along the minus strand of CM061919.1, from coordinate 30,808,182 downwards.
GCAATTACAAAACCATCAACACATATAACACATCAGAAAAATACATACAAAATAGCAAAAATTCTCAATGCAAAACTGAAATTTTTTCTGTTGTAAAATTGTCCCCGTTCTCCCCTTTTCCCAACTGTCACAATTACAGCACTTCCAAGTACATTTCTCGGCCTCGGGGCCAAATTATTGGGAACCACAAACCAGTATGAATGCACTCAGCAACTGTATAGTAATACTACATGGGTCACCAATCTGTGACCAACTACCGAAGTCATTTTAGTCTCTAACTTATTGACACAACTTCACCGAAGTTACTTTAGTCCCTAACTTATCGACACATCATCTTACACATTCTGAAACTACAATTGTGCCTGATTGTCAAATGAAACTCAGGAAAACCTACTTAAATCATGGAAACATTTAAAGATTGCAGATGCGGCAGCGCAGGGAGGTGTGCCCCTCTAGCTGATGCCCGACACCCCACCAACATTCAACTCCGCACACCTACCTTACTTGAAAACCCTAACACAACAGCGTTCTTTCTGAACCTGCAAATATAAGTTGAAAATTATTCCCTAAACCTTAAATATCACAGTACAACATGTAAATTGAGTCATTATCCATCTATTCTTAAGGAAAGATCAGCAACCGCTAGTTTTGCTGAATGCTTACGAGCCAGTTGAAGCCTAGTCTCCATCTCCATGACCATAGTACAGGGTGAGTCAAAAGTCGCAGTACACCCTTTTATTTCAAAAACTCTGCAGGAATTGGGAAACCTGAATATTCCAGTAAGGTATTGGTGAGGTGGTCTATCTTTTACGGTATGTACCGAACATGGGCGCCATCTTGAAATCGGCCATCTTGAATCTAAGTCAATTTTTTTAAATGGAAAGGGGGTCGTGTGACACATCAAATAACATCAGAATTTTCTCACAAGTTCATTCCTGTAAACAGATTTGAAATAGCAGTTGCGGTTCAAAAGTTACATAGCTTTTTTGTTGCAGATAACTGAAGATGGCTTTGACCAAGGAGGAGAGAATTGAAATCATTTTGATGTCTGGAAAACGAAGTTTCCGTGTCATAGCTGCAGATTTTAACAACCGGCACGCAGAAAGACCTCCAATTTCACACAACACTGTCAGGTGCTTAATTTCCAAATTCCGAGAAACTGGGACTGTGGCTGACAAGGCACGGAGTGGCCGTCCAAAAAGTGCTACTGACGAGACAACCTCAACAATGGTTTTGGCGTCCTTCGTGAAGCGCCCACGACGTTTGTCAGCAGAATGTGGAATCAGCCAGTCATCGATCATACGAATCCTTCATGCCCATCGATGGCATCCATTCAAGATTCAGTTACTCCAGCACCTAGCAGAGGATGACCCAGACAGTTTTGCACGTGGGCCTTAGAGGATCCCTCTTTTGCACAAAGCATCTTGTTCAGTGATGAGGCAAACTTTTATGTCAGTGGTGAAGTTAACCGTCACAACCACGGTTGTTAAAATCTGCAGCTATGCACGGAAACTTCGTTCTCCAGACATCAAAATGATTTCAATTCTCTCCTCCTTGGTCAAAGCCATCTTCAGTTATCTGCAACAAAAAAGTTACGTAACTTTTGAACCGCAACTGCTATTTCAAATCTGTTTACAGGAATGAACTTGTGAGAAAATTCTGATGTTATTTGATGTGTCACACGACCCCCTTTCCATTTAAAAAAATTGACTTAGATTCAAGATGGCCGATTTCAAGATGGCGCCCATGTTCGGTACATACCGTAAAAGATAGACCACCTCACCAATACCTTACTGGAATATTCAGGTTTCCCAATTCCTGCAGAGTTTTTGAAATAAAAGGGTGTACTGCGACTTTTGACTCACCCTGTATTTTAAGACCCCTACTAGCCCACTCAAAACCCTTCCACTGACGTGACCTAGTGAGACTGCGATTTCAGACATAAGTTACTTACTGTAACTCAAAACATCTATTCCCTAATTTACCCTATCTACATTAAGTGTCTTTGTGATTTGTCTTAAACAAACGAAAACACCTAGCAAGAAACATTAAAACTAAACAACCTTACAAGATACAAGACTTTTAGTGAAATCAAAGTTTATAGAAAACAGTTATGTTGAATGTGTACTTCAAACTTAAATTCTGTGAAACTCACTTTGTCCAACATAGGTTACTAAAAATACAACTAAAATGTAGTACATGAATAATGTGAATCCCTTATGCTAAAGAAGAATGGTTGTATTTGAATTTAAGTATGTTGATGCCCTCATGAAATAAGTCCAGTTTACCTTTTGACCAGAGTGAGATTACTTCTTTCTTCTTAACATGTACTCTTGGTTCTTTTCTCTTAACCTTTCTTTTCTTTCTACATTTCCTTCTTCGTACTGTGTCATTATACTTTTCAAAAAGGGCAGGTGAACATGGTGAACCTTCCATTAGACTGGTTGAAAAAAACAGCATTGTGACCATCTGGGCTAGTACTGAGGAACTGTTCAACATGCACAAATTGTTTGCTACCAGTGGTAATATCATTTGCTAATTCTGACAACATTTTGTTTCCGACATTTGAAAACTGCTCTGGACACAGCCAACTTGCTCTTCTCCAGAGAAATAGTAGGAATACTACTTATGTGAATACCTGTGGCTGGGCAAGGATTGCCTGAAATTGATTAAATACTAACTGGCTCAATTTGAGCACTAGGCAGAGAGTTAAAAAGTAAGGTATCTGGTAAAACAGGAGTTGCTTCCTGGACCAAAACATTGTTCTTATCTTTTATTGGTACTCGGGGTCCCACCTGATGGTTAAGATTATCTAATTTCAAGTTAGTCTGAAACTTAAGCTTATCTGAATAAAATTTATCTACAAAATTGATATTATCAGTATGCAAGTCATTCATAAACTTAAGATTATCGGAATGTAATTTGCCCATAAACTTAAGATTTTCAGGATGGAAATCATCGACCATTGATTGCAAGGAATTTTGAAGACAACTCATCATCATGTGTAACTATGCAGACAAAGCAAGCATTGGCTGCTCAGTGGCTGCACCTAATGCATCACCCAAGGGCCCACCTTCCAGCACTACCACTTCCCCTATGGATACCATGTTACTAACTGTTTCACACAAATCAACTCAATATTCTGTTGTTGCAAAGAGGAAAAAAATGTTAAGGCATACACAGATAAACATTAGCACAAAAAAAATTATCTCTGCCTCCAAATCTTTAAACTTCGTTGCCAAACAAGATATACATATTGTCATCAACTTTATTTCCAAACGGATATCACAACACCATCAATGGCTAAAATTATGAACAATATTACAGAAATCGTTATCCATGAAATCAATAAAACTCTTGAAACTAACCCGCTCAACTACAGCGGGCGTATATCTGGTTTGTTATTACTTCCATATTAAATAAATAACTTTTTTTTTCCTCGACTCAAACTGACAGTTTTTTTTTTCCTTCTGAAAAAGCATTTGTTAAGGAAATCTACCACAGTTGTCTGGCATTTCCACTTTAATAGATTAACAGAAAAAGAAATCTCTGTGTCACTTAATAAGCAATATATATATATATATTTTGCTTATTAAGTGACACAGGGATATATATATATATATATATATATTTGCTAATTATTCGTTCCGTTTTTTGTTTCTCACAAAGACTGAAAATAAATCTTACACTTCCCTTTCGATGTGAAGAAACAGCTATATTCTTGAACATATTGGAGTCTCGAACCGCGAAGTTGTTGTCGTCGGCGCACTCTTCGCTTGCTGGCGATACCTCGTGAAGACTGAGCAGTTTAAAAAAAAAAAAATGCTGCATGTCACTGTCGGCGTAAAACAGGTACTAAATTATCCACAATCTCTGAATGCACCGCCCTCTTCAGAAGAATAATCTTGGCCATGGGTCGTGCACGATTTCTTTGTATTGCAGAATAGACGTCTCACCAACTGTTCAATTGTCGTCGTCGTTTGTTGATTGTTCACTGCTTAATTATTCAGTATATTTCGCCGCTGGTAGTGACTAATTACTGTCATTCCTTCCCGTGGTTCACATATACTGTCCTGACACACGGTTAAGCCAATTAACATTCTTGCTTGTTGATTTTGTTATATGAAAGTTCCTAAAAGTTACTATAATTGTGACTATATTTACACACTGGTTGTTTCTGTTTAAAGTGCTTTCTGGCCGCCAGTCTGGTACTCCTGCTTGGTGGAATAATAATGGGCACTCTTAGGGAAATAAATACTCAACATGAAACTAATGTACCAACACACATGGGGTTTTAACTTGTGCAGCAATAGATTTATTAACACGAGACTATTTCTACCAATGCGAAGTTAGTCATCTGAAACCATACAAATGTGGAAACTACTTCGACCAATTACGCAATTTCCAAGAGCCTAGGGAGAGATTACCTGTGGGAGATACAATGCATATCAATCCCCCATCTGAACCACCTAGTTTGCAGCATGTCACTGCCGCCATAAAACATCTCAAGAATAATAAGGCACCTGGAGAAGATGGCACCATTGCAGAAACCCTTAAAGCAGGCAGAAGTACTATTGCAGAGGCCATACTCCAAATCCTGACTGCTGCGACACCAGATGGATACCTGATGACTGGAGGACAGCACTAATACACCCATTGCTCATAAAAAGAGACAGAGGTGATGTCAACATCTATCAGGGAACATCGCTGTTACCAGTAGCCTACAAAGTTCTATTTAGGATTCTACAGGACAATGTGGAGAAGCAGTGTGACCACACGATTGGTGAATATCGGGGATGAGTTCAGCAAAGACGCTCTTGCAGTGAGCAGATTTTCAGTCTAAAAACAATTCTCCAATCAAAACATATGATAAGTGTGAATGTCACTGTAAAAATCGTGGTCTTCAAGGAAGCTTACAATTCTATTGACCGCCAAACACTTTTCACAGTGCTACAAGAGTGTGGTGTAGATTATAAAACACGCACCCTCATAAAACAAACCCTCACAGATACCTCTTCCAAAGTGAAATTCAGAGGAGAACTGTCCCAGAGTTTCAAGATCACAACTGGCGTAAGACAAGGAGATGGCTTCTCACCCATTCTTTTCAATCTGGTGCTCGACAAAGTAATCAGAACCTGGGAACTTGCACTGTACAAAATTGGTCACCGTTGGAGCTGAAACATTAAAGATCAAAATCAGGAATCTGGTTTTCGTAGATGACTCTAAGGATGCTGCCATTGCTGTTCAAACCATAAACGAGATAGCGGAGAAGATTGTACTACAGATATCGTATGAAAAGACCAAGTACTTTGAGAGTCAGCATCCTGGGATGACCATCCATGGCAAGATTAGAAAAGTCGATCGATTTCTGTACCTTGGTGAATGGGTCCACACCAAATGTAGAGATGGAACCTCCATGTTAGATAGATGTGCTAAATTCAATGCAGCATATCAGCTGTCACAAAAACTTAACAACAATAAGTGTATTTCAAAAAATACTAAAAACTGTTGTCAACTTTTGTCCTTATATGCAGCGGAGACCTTGCTAGGGTGCTGATGACCCCGCTATTGGCATGCCCTTAAAAGCCAAACACAACAGTAACAACATCAACAACGAGACCTTGCTGATGAACAGGAAAGGCACCATCGATGATCTGGAAAAAGCTGATAGACGTATCCTGAGGAAAATTCATGGGCCAAGTGTGCTCCCAGATGGAACCTACCAACTGAAAGCAAACTGGGAATTGTACCAACTGCTGGAAATGGCAATCACCAGCATGTGATGTAGGTGGCTGAAGATTATAAGCACCTTCTGAAAATGAACAACAACGGGCATACCATGAAGGTCATCTCACTTATCAAAACCTAAAGACAGAAAGACTTGGACTCCACTAGGATTTCCAACACTGATGTTGTAGATGCTCAAAATTTTGTAATATGGTTAACCCCTGTTCCCCTCCACCAAAAATTACTAAACCTCAGAAACCCATATCACAGGAGAGAAAGGAAAAATTAGTAGCTGGACTTAAAAGGTATTGGGAACAAAGGCAAGCATCAAGATAGAAGCACTCTATAGTGGGCTTGAATCAATAATAATAAAAATGTTTGTATTAATGTCACGTAGTGGTCAAAAATATTGTTTTCAAACAAGTTTGAAAAAATCTGCCAAAATGAATATTTTTAAATATATTCATTACTACTCTTCAAAATAAAATTACTTCCATTAGAAAAAATACTTGCAATTACTTATTTCCACATCACTATATGACTATTCAGTGACTGACCATGATACTGTGCATAGTATTTGCACAGTTCAGCTAGTACACAAGAATTGTCCTTTTACTCCTTTCTCTAACCAAAGAGAAACTACACTAACATCAGTATTCTTACTGGTACCTGAAACTTCGAGATTGCGTTAGAGCTTTTTCTGAGACACCTATTTAGATAAACTTCAAAAGCAAAATGTTATCTAAATATGGAATTTCATCCAAATTGTTGGAGCCATTTTCGAGATACCAATACACACACAGGAATTACTCATTTAAAGATATAAGATTCCATTATTTGCTGTGTCATTTCGTACACGAATGTAGCATACCACAACAATACCTTCATTATAAAAAATTAAGAAAAGTAATTAAACAAAATAACATTGTAATTCAAAAAGTTGGAAATCTCATTCATCATCAAGAAAGTAAGAAATAATAATAATAATAAAACAATTAAACAAAATTTATTATAATACAGTGTAATGGAAATACTCTAATCTCTCAATCATGTGAATAGACATGAGTTCCATGTTTTAGATTGTGATAGAAAATGGTGGTAAGCAGTTAGTACAATGTTTTTTCTGATGAAGCAACATGAAATGTTAATATTGTAATATGAAAATCATAGTGGCGATGTTGATATGTAATGTTTTGTATTTGGCCTGTGATCTCAAAACTTGTGCATCAAATAAATTGTTTTGCATCTGGGTCATATTGATATCTGAATGTTATATCCATGATTTTTGCTTGTTCACAATCAATACTCTTATCTCAAACCTGTGTCACCATTGTCAACTTTTGCCCAGTTCTTACCTTTTGAGGAAGCTTCTTTGAAGTCAACAAAGTCGTTCTGCAACATCTTACATAAATAGTACCGAATTTCCATATTGTTTTGCTGTCACTGCCAGTGTGTACTAACGTTGTTGCATAATAATGTTCACCCCTTTTTTGTTCTGTATTCAGCGTTACCGCAAACCGGGAAATTTCATGGAAATGTCTGGGTATTCGGGTAATTTTGAGAAATATCAGCGAATTCAGTTGTGACTACTCAAAATTTAGAAATTTTTTAACCTCATCTTGAATTTCTTTCAATCATTAAATTTCTCATTAAATATTTAAACTTATATATATTTAACATAAAATAACCAACTATAGTGTAAACAGCAGGCTAGTGTTCGCCACGAGTACTTTCGACCACCACCACCACCGATGTGTGCGGCGAGCATGCCATGTGCTCTTACATCGTTATCTCGACTCACGCAAAAGTGTAAATGCGGCATTAAAATCCTGATTCTATATGCTGCAGAGAGCCCGCTGGTCAGTTGAGTTACTTCATTTATCATGAAATTTCATTTACAAACACGCAAAAGCATCTTGTGTGATCACATTTTATTTAAAAGTGGATGTATTTTCTAAATATCGTGATTTTAGTTTATTATGAAACGGTAATTTTTTCTTAATTTTTATGATTTACGAGGGTGGTCCAGAAGTACTCGGCCTGACCGAGAGATGGCAGTAGTTGCTTGAAAAATATCCCATTATTTCAAAGCACATAGTCTATGAAGCACATGCTTCAAGTTTGAAGACGCTACGTTGTTTTGTATTTGTTTGGCAACAATTAATCTTGAACATTGTGAGTAAATTTGTGAAAATTGAGAAAATTGGTCATCGTTATGTGATACAATACTTTCATTTGAAAGGCCTCAGCCCAACCAATATAAAAATTGAGCTAGATTCTACTCTGGGTGAGTCTTCTCCTTCGTTTACAACAGTAAAATATTGGGTGACAGAGTTTAAACGAGGCTGTACGAGGTGCCAAGACGAACATCGCAGTGGTCGACCAAATGAGGTGACGACTCAAGAAATGGTGAAGAAAATCCACAAAACGGTACTGGATGATCGTCGACTGAAAATGCGCAATAGGTGCCGCATTTGCTCACACTTGAGCAAAAACAGTGTCGTGAAGATGTTTCAACTGAGTGTTTAGCGAGCGATGTTTCACCGCAACATAGCTGAATTTTTGCGCTGTTTCATAACCATGGATGAAACATGGGTGCATCACTTCACCCCAGAGACAAAAGAAGAATCAAAACAACGGACTGAAAGGGAGAACCTGCTCCAAAGAAGGCCAAGATCGTTCCATCTGCAGGCAAGGTCATGGTGTCTCTTTTTTGGGATGCTCATGGGATAATTTTCATTGACTATCTTGAAAAAGGAAAAACAATCAACGAAGTTATTGCAATGTTTGAGCGAAGAAATCAAGATAAAATGACCACATTTGGCTAAGAAGAAAGTGTTGTTTCATCACAGATCCGTTATTGCAATGGCCAACATTAATGAATTAAAGTTCGAATTGCTACCTCATACACCCTATTCATTAGATTTAGCTCCTTCGGATTACTTCCTGTTCCCGAACTTAAAAAAATGGCTCAGTGGTCAAAGATTTTCAACCAACGACGAAGTGATGTCGGCAGTTAATGGTTATTTCGAGGTGCAAGACAATTCTTTTTTTAAAAGTGGTTTCGAAGCTACTGTAAATCGCTGGAATAAATGTATAAAATAAAATACTGTTTTTTCCAAAAAATTTGTTTTTTCATTGCTAGGTCGGGTACTTCTGGGACCACCCTCGTATTTGGAAGAAATGTTTTTTTTTAATTTTTTTTTATTCTTGAAATTTCTCTTTAACTGTTTCAGCATGAAATAGCTTATAATAGAGCATAAGTAATTTATCATTATTTGTTTTTTCGCAATGACAATTACTATTATCTGTGCTGCGAAAATTCAAAGATGTTTTGAATGTTCAATCGATGTGACAGTGTAAACCATGGAGCACGTAATATATGGAGATGAAATAACGCCAAATCGGTGAAATCTCATTAAAAAAAACTTGTCTCCTACTGCGCATGCGCGGAGGCCACGGGCGGCCATAGAAACCCCAAAGAATTGGGCTGTTTGCACTGTGTATGCTGCTCTGAACATTTCATTTTCTAATATTTCAAATGTTTTTATAATGCCAAGTTTCTAATATATTGAGAGATTTTAGTTATAATATATTCTAATTTTCACTCGGGTTAATTTTTCTCAAGCTGCAGCTAAGTAATGTAATTCCACCCAACGAATTAGAGCTCAAGGGTGGGCCAAGTCACTTCCCGTGGGAAGCAGACCCCCTACCATGTTAGCCCAGAAAGCCCTTAGCAAGGGATTTTTAGAAGAATAGGACTATGTCACATGACTTCCCCCCACCACGTTTCTACTCTGGAGAGCGCAGTCTGGAACGGCCTCCGGGGCAGTCGATTCGCCGATTCTCAGGATGGACCACGTTGCCATACGGCATGCAGATTTTATTAGGTAATGGCTAATGCAAATTATACCCTCTGACTGGCTTAGAAAGAATATTCTGAGTGAAGGATTTTTATTAGTAAGAGATTCCTTTTATGAGAGTTATTTTAAGCAGTACTTTTCAGTTATTTCAAGTGTATGTCTATGTGCCCATTTTTACTGAAGTATTAAAGTCACTCCATTCTTTCAGCTACATGTTTTCATTTGGATCACTGATTCCTGCTCATTACTAGCAATAAGTGTGGGCAGAACGTAGTCACTCTGATCTTATGGCCACATATCTTCGAAAGCTGATCGAGGAGTGGTTGATCAGAGACGAATCCAAACTTCGGCTGTGATGATTTGCTGCTCAGTTACTACAGCCGCATAGAATGGTGTCAGATTCTGGGGTAGATTATGTAAAATCAGTGATCGATGATAGCAGAAATATTGGGAAAGTATTTTCCTATTAGTGCGGCAAAGGGACAAATATTCTCTTTCGCTGTAAAAACTATTTCTTATGTGTAGCAGCCGCAGAGGGTAAATGCAAAGCCAGAAACAGTACGAAGAAGTCAGTATAGCAAAGTAAGTTTCGACGCTACAAGGAGCGCAAGTTGGAACCGAAACCGGATACTGCAAGCAGATAAGAAGAATCCAAGCAGAGTTCGCTATCCACCGGAGAGAGCACAGACCGAGTCCCAGCAGCCAGCGCGAGAGCAGTGGAGGGGGTGACATCGCCAGCAGCCAATAGGACGACGATGCCACCACAACACACGCGGACGGCGGCAGAATTCAAGTCTCGCAGTCTCAACCCAGCAGAACAGTGAGTAATACGCAGTGCGCAGTGTTTCACGATAAATACCGCAACGAGTGAAGTAGGTGTTGAAGAGAGCAGTGCGGGAAAGCTCTCAGTATCAGAAGCATTAAAGTTGATTCCAAATTCGTTTAGCAGACATAAAGAACTGCAACCATTCATTGAAAATGTTTCATCTGCATTTAATTTAATTGCTAAGCAAGATCATGATGTTCTCCTTCATTTTGTAAAGTCAAAGATCTGTGGCCAGGCGAGGGGGAAATTGCTCGTCAGAGTTTTTACCAAATCATGGGATTCTGTAAAAGATATCTTGATTCAAAACTATGGGGAGAGGCGTTCATTAGATCACTATGCTTGTAACCTTTTTGCAGTTCGTCAGGGTAAAGCAGAACCGATTGTTGAATGGGCCACGAGAATCGACAAATTGTCACATGACTTTAGAAATGCAGTAGCTAAAGAAATTCCTGAAGAAGATGTAAAAGGGAGTCTCACTCTTGTTGATCGCCTGAGTCGCATTACGTTTATTCAAGGGTTAAGTAATGACAGAATACAGACAGTAATTAGAGCAAGGGGTTCCACTATCACTTTGCCAGTCGTTGTTGAATTAGCACTCGTCGAAGAAAGCACATTGTTGTCACAGAAAGAAAAAAAGCTGTTATAGGGCGTTCAGATTCACACACAACACAGAGTAATGCCATGAAAAAATGTTTCTCTTGCAATAGAGCTGGCCATATTAGTAAAGAATGTAGGAGCCAACCCGTTTGCCAAATCTGCAGACAAAAAGGTCACCTAGCCATAGCATGTAAAGCACGCACACAGTTCAGAAGAATTAGTTATGTCACTTGTGCATATTTCCATAGAAAAGGACACATTATTGCAGACTGTAGAGTAAAGAAGGCAGTTTGTTACAAATGTAATAAAGTCGGGCACTTAGCGTCACATTGTCGCAACAATGACACAACACAAAAGACAAACAAAGGTTCGGGAAACGAGCGAAGAGTGTGAGAAATGGCAGTCACTCTTACACTCGTCAATATGGCAAAATACATACCGTAGGCTGTGAACATGAGAATGATTTTGTTAAGATCACCTGTTAGCAAGTAAACAATGAGGAAATATTCTGTCTCCTTTACACGGGGGCACAGCTGTCTCTTATACACAAGAATGCATTGGCAAATCACGTTCAAATAGATACAAAGAAAACTTTAAGTATTAAGGGAATTATGTCACACACAGTGAGAACAAAAGGAACGATTGTTTTGCAACTAAAACTGAGTAATCATGTGTTCATTAAGCATAAGTTTCATGTGGTTGAAGAGTCTGTTGATATAGTTAAAGAGGGGTTAATTGGGAGAGATCTTTTAATCATACATGGAGCTATAATTAACTATGAAAACATGTCTCATTGATCATTCGATTCCAATACTAACAGAATCAGAAAATATTAGTGGGCCTAGTAAGCAGTCTAGAGTAGTCTCAAAGGGATCAGACAACTCAAGAGGCAAATGTTCTCAAGCGAAGGGAAACATAAACACCGAGGTACTGCCCGAAAACTCTCGCAAAAGATGAGGAAAATGTGTAAACAGAAAGAATAAGCATAGCAACAAAAACACAAATAATGCTCAAAACAGTAATGAATCCCCTACACAGCATATACAGAATGAACAACAGGAACATAAACAAATTGTGAAAGTGTCTAATCGGAGAGATGCTAGTAACTCAAGTCACAGTAAGGATAGTTTAAAGCAGTTGAACAACAGTTCTAAAGGCACAAAAGAATTTGCAAGTCTTCCAGAGGATTACACAGTAAAGTTAGGGCCAAGAGAAGAACGCATTTTACGAGTTTAGGTGCAATGCCGAAATTGTGCAGAAGCTATTGTAAACAAACAAGAAATTATTCAAGGTGTTTTCATTCCTGAATCATTGGTCAAAGTAGAAAATGGTACTTGTATTTTATCCAAGCTAAATACCAGGGAGGACAGTGTTGAATTTTATTGCGGAGCATTACAGGCACAGCCATATTGCGCGGAGAGCGATATGACGTCAGAGTCACGTGATCCGCCAGCTGACAGCCCATCTGCCATTAGAGCTGTAGAAGGTAAACAAACAACTAAACGCGTGCAACCAACACAAGGGAAGTCACGCACCAGTTTACTAATGGAAAATTTGAGGCTAGATCATTTGAATGAAGGTGAAAAGCGATCCATTCTAGAACTTTGTTTATTGTACAGTGATATATTTCACCTCCCAGGAGATAAGTTGACACACACCAACACAGTCACCCATGAAATCAAGTTAAAGCCAGAAGCACAGGGTACAGTCATCAAACAGAGATCGTATCGAGTTCCAGATACTATGAAAACCATTTTACAGAAAGAAATTCATCAAATGCTTGAGAATGAGATCATTGTTCCATCAACTAGTGAGTGGAACTTCCCAATACTTGTCCTACCTAAGAAACCTGATGCCAGTGGTCAACAACGATACAGAATTGTGATAGACTTTAGCAAATTAAATGAAATCACTGTAGGAACTGTTTTTTCCGCTTCCACTAATTTCAGAAATCTTAGATTCCTTGGGGAAGGCAAAATACTTTTCTACCTTAGACTTAGCTCAGGGGTATCATCAAATTTTGATTAAAGAATCAGATCAACCGTTAACTGCATTCAGTGCAGGTCAAGGTCACTTTATGTTCAGAAAAATGGCTATGGGGCTTGCCTCCGCACCCGCAAGTTTTCAGTATCTTATGACAGTCGTTATGAGTGGTCTACATGGTGATCGATGTTTTGTATATCTAGATGACGTAATCTGTTTTGGTCCAAACTTGGAATTACACAATGAGAGGTTAAGAGACATTTTTGACAGATTAAGAACACACACACTTCGCCTCCAGCCAAACAAGTGTAACTTCTTACAAAAAGAGGTCACCTATCTGGGGCACAAGTTGACAGAACATGGAGCTTACCCAGACCCACAAAAAATTGAAAAAGCAAAAATTACCCAACTCCTCAGACAACAAAACAATTGAAAACATTCCTTGGGTTTGCAGGTTATTATCGTCGTTTCATAGAGAACTTTAGTAAGATAGCTAAACCATTATATTAATTATTAAAGAAAAGTGTTCCATTTGATTGGAGTCCAAAAACTGAGAATGCTTTCCAAACTCTCAAGGAGAAATTGATCTCAGCGCCCGTTCTAGTGTACCCAGACGAAAATCTTCCATACATTATTAGCACAGACGCGTCTCAGTATGCCATTTCGGGAGTACTTTCGCAGGGGCTGTTAGGCTCAGATAGACCAGTCGCCTATATTTCCAGAACTTTAAATAAAGCAGAAACTCATTATTCCACATCTGAGAAATAAGTGCTCGCGGTTACGTGGGCGGTAAAGCAATTCAGACCTTACGTCTTTGGAAGACATTTCATGGTCTATACTGACCACCTCCCCCTTACTTGGATTTTTAGTGTTAAAGACCCATCTTCTAGATTACTAAGATTTCACTTAAAACTTGAAGAATACAATTACACAATTTTTTATCGTAAGGGAAAATCAAATACAGTTGCACTTAGTAGCATTAGGGAAGTAAGGGAAGTACAAGAATCCACCCAACCAGACCCTGTCACAGATGAAACAATGCAAACAGAAGAAGATACACTCACATCCACAGTAGATGCACAAATCCAGACAAATGAGGAGGAATTTCCAACACTAAATGAGGAAGAAAAACTAGCCATACTTAAGGAATACCATGACAGCCCCATCTCTGGACATCTAGGTGTAAATAAGACATATGAGCGAATTAAGAGATACGTTCAGTGCCCAGGGATGAAGTCTTATATAGAAAATTATGTCAAACAGTGTGATAATTGCCAGAGGAACAAACACTTAGTACTGCATACCCGTATGCCATTGGAGCTTACAAAAATACCTGAGCATGTATTCGAACATTGTGCAACAGACATTGTTGGCCCAATGCCGTTGAGCAACAATGGGAACAAATTTGTGTTGACATTTCAGGACGAATTGACCAAATTTATAACTGCAATTCCGATAGCCAGACAAGATTCTGATACAGTGGCTCGAGCATTAGTCTTAGAAGTAATTCTACGCTACAGCGGTCCATCGATTTTACTTAGTGATAATGGATTTATCAGTGAAACAATGCAGAAAGTATGTAAATTACTAAAGATCAACAAAATCCAGACATTGGCGTATCGCCTCAATCAAATTTTGTTGAAAGAGCACACCGTAGTCTTTCAGAGTACTTGATGCATTATATTGACTAGAATCAGAGCACATGGGATGATTGGCTACCTTATTTTGTGTTTGTGTATAACACTAGTATTCACAGTGCAACAGGGTACACGCCACATGAGCTAATGTTCGGTAGAATACCAAATGTACCAGGGGTATTACAAAGTGATCCAAAGGAAGTTCACTATTCATATGATGAGTACGCAGATGAGCTAAAAGCTATCCTACAAACACTACACAAACAGGCTAGAGAGATCAATCAGGGACTGAAGGAGAAAAACAAAGAATATTACGATAAGACACAAAATCCACGAGAATTTGAAATTGGAAGCAAAGTTTTGCTAAAAGATGATCTGTTCGCAGAGGTAGGTCTCAGAAGCTTGACAGTGGTTATAGAGGACCTTTTGTTGTGATTGGAAAACGAGTCGTAAGTGTAACTATCCAACTGGGCAAATATAAATGACTCACAGTTCATGCTAATAGATTAAAGCCATATCATTGAATCAATTTCGAAATAATTCAGCCAGTAGTGGGAACACACCTTAAAAATGCAGTAAAGTAAGTTACAGTATATTTAAAATGGATATGAAACGGAGAAAACCTCATTAGAAACATATAAACACAACGCTCGTGGTCGTATGTTTTGTAAACACAGAGCTGCATGGCATAGCACGTGTAGTGACCGCGTGGTCTCCCACGCACTCCTGATAAGCCACTGTTCCAAAATGGCCGGCCACCAGTTATCTGGCTAAGCCGCCAGCAAGGCCACTCGTCACTCACCCACACGCTGATAGCGCGCCGAGGCGAGCCCACCTGATAGCGAGGTCTTTAAACGCACCCACACACTGTAAGCACCTTAGAATTTTGGCAAATTCTAGTTTTGCTTAGGCGGGACTTAGAAATTTCGATAAGTGTAATTTTCAACTTTAAGGAATTTCCCCGTAATCTTCCCTACAGTTATAGTCCACCATATAAATCATTTTAAAGTGTATTTATCATATTGGGAAACGTTTAGTCTAAGAGATATTCCCGTTTGTTCATGTTTTGAAACACGCGATCGGAAAAGTAGAAATCCTAAGATTTGCAATATCTTTAAATCCAGTAAAGCTACAACCGAACTTTTATCACCAGCTATAGTCGGCACTACCCCTGATATTTTGGCAATAAAATTAAATAATTTATAAAGATTAATTGGCGATTTTAATTACGAGAAAATAATAAGCTTTTTTATTAAAAGAGATATTAAATTAAAAATTACATCAGTAGATAGCCCTAATCAAGACGGTTTCGTACATATATTGGTTTCCATTAAAAGTTTTAGCATTTGTCCGGTAATTAAGTTTTGGAAAAATAGATTGTCATGGATTGTTGTGCACGCGCGTAAAATTCCAGAACATTTAGGGATTTTCCCCAAATTAGAATATGTCACTACGCGGAGTCTTAAACAGCTAAAACTTTAAAACTAATTATTCTAAATTTCTCACGAGACTGCCGTTGGACTTCTAGTAGATAAGTCCAGATACTGTCAAAGTTTGAACATTTTTAATAGTCGGGATCGTCAAATAAATTACACACACTTTGAGCTACGTGGAAGCAAAAAGATGTGATACAGTTGCTGACGTCACTGGTCTTGTGTTTCTATAAAACGACCCCGCCGCCATTATGGTTTATCTGTTCCTGCCTGTGGTCTGTTCGAGTATGTCGGTCTGTTCCTGTCTGTCTTTCGTCGCGCTGGTTGTAACTCACCATGCTGGCTAGTTCAACCATGTTGGATCGTGTCGTGTTATATAGTAACTAGTAACATGAACTTATAAATTTACTAAAGGGGTTCGGTCGGTTAAATTTCTCTCCACAACTTGCAAACTTTTGGTAAAGATTGTTCGATTTGCATGCTCAACTGTTAAATGCAATTTTGAACTTGTAATTCTGAAATAAAACTTTGGATTATCTAACAGCGAACTTGTGTGCTTTAGTAGATAGCATAATACCTTTTCTCTATTTGTGGGTTAACAAATATTGTGGCGACCTCAAGCATTTAGGTTGAGTTATCCGGCTACATGGTCAAACCAAATCAAAATCATTTCGTAACTTTTCCACAGAACTTTGAATCAACATCAAGAGTTTAGTTGAGGCACTAAGGCTATACTACAGCCCCAGTATCAGCCTAGGGTCTTACAACACGTGTGAGGCATTTAACTCACAGCGGAGAACAGTCGATTGTGACATTCCGACATACACTTTTGCATTTATAATTAAAGTTATGCACTTTCTTTTACAGATTGAAACAGTACACTTAACTTTTATTTTGCTTTTCAGATGTGTCAGATGTAATTCACGCCAGCTTAGCTACACGAGATTTTATGATCGAAAAGTTCAGTTCCAAGGGTTATAATTTTGTTTACATAACCGGTAAACGGATTTACATATTAATGTAGAGAATTGTTATAAACGTGAATTTAAATAAATTCGATGATGCTTGCGAAAACTTAGAAAATTATTCATTTCGATCTGTCGCTTTTGGAAAACACAAATTAATTGAACTAAATGTAACAACCCACGAATGTAATGAGAGGTCTCCAGAGCAATTTTCGCATATTAACAAATTAAAACAGTCACACAATTTAATTGGGCAGATTAAGAAACATTACTCACGTAAACAATTTTTTTTTCGGGGATGACAGCAATGCCATATTAGGCATAAGTAAATTCAAATTACAGAGAACACTCCAATAGAAAATTTATCCGTATATTTGAGTACAAGTTAATAACAATAGCTGAGATAACTATTGTAAATGCTCAGTATGGAATTCTACAACCCCTTATCATTAATCCACCCCAAGTTGTCAGTTATCTAACGTTATGGAGCGAATATTTTGATTGAATCACAGCAAACGATAAGAACGAATGTTACCAGTCCAGATATTATACCTGATTTGAATCTAGAAGTAGATTGTTGCATCATAAACAAAGAGAAACATGCAATGTTGAATGCAATGTAGTAGTTAGAAAATGATAAAGATTACAGCAAGTAGAATTAGAAATGTGCAAACAATTGATCAAATCCATTGGTGTAGTCAATTCAAGACAAATTATGTAATCAACAATTCGTGTAGTAGTTTTAGGAACTGCTATTCTAGAAGCTGAATATCATAACGAATAGAAGTAGAAGGATGCAAGAAAGTGTCAAGTCAAATATCTAATCATTTTAAGACACTTTTATTTGATCAACATTTATTGTGTATTTTTGTTTAAGCATTTGAGTCCAGTTTGTGCAGACTACCAGGTAAGAGTCTCACCTAGGCTAAAGCCCTGGGTTTGACTCTTCCCCAAGGGGAGAAGTGTAGTATATTGAGAGATTTTAGTTATAATATATTCTAATTTTCGCTCAGGATAATTTTTCTCAAGCTGCAGCTATGTAATGTAATTCCACCCAACGAATTAGAGCTCAAGGTTGGGCAAAGTCACTTCCCGTGGGAGCAGACCCCTACCATGTTAGCCCAGAAAGCCCTTAGCAAGGGATTTTTAGACGAATAGCACTATGTCACATGACTTCCCCCCACCACGTTTCTACTCTGGAGAGCGCAGTCTGGAACGGCCTCCGGGGCAGTCGATTCGCCGATTCTCAGGATGGACCACGTCGCCATACGGCATGCAGATTTTATTAGGTAATGGCTAATGCAAGTTATACCCTCTGGCTGGCTTAGAAAGAATATTCTGAGTGAAGGATTTTTATTAGTAAGAGATTCCTTTTATGAGAGTTATTTTAAGCAGTACTTTTCAGTTATTTCAAGTGTATGTCTATGTGCCTATTTTTACTGAAGTATTAAAGTCACTCCATTCTTTCAGCTACATGTTTTCATTTGTATCGCTGATTCCTGCTCATTACTAGCAATAAGTGTGGGCAGAACGTAGTCACTCTGATCTTATGGCCACATATCTTCGAAAGCTGGTCGAGGAGTGGTTGATCAGAGACGAATCCAAACTTCGGCTGTGGTGATTTGCCGCTCAGTTACTACAAGTTGTGTTGCATACAGTTGCACAAACAGACAAGATAGGAAGCAACCTGGAATAACGTTTTGTTACTAAATCACATTGTAATTATTGTTCTTGAAGTGTTTGATAGATAACTGCAAGATTAGAGCCTATCACTATAAATTTGTTCATTGCTCTCAGTAGGATGATATCATTGTCAAATGTTTGTTTGTATAGTGTATACAATCAGCATATCTTACTATTTTGCACCAAAAGGCTAGCCTTATTGTAAACAACTGTTAAAATGCTAATTTAAGTGGGTAAGGTTTACATTGTGATACAGTAAATGTACATACTTTAGCCCAGTTTCAGTTTACACTCAAAGTGTACGATGAAAGTAATTGTGATAATGTGTGCAGTCTACTACTAAAAGTGATAAAACAAACGTAGTTACCCGAAATGTATTTCGCGATGTATTTCATGTGTTTAGATCTGTCCACATAGTTTGATTTTGTAGTGGCAATATTAATGGAAACATGAGTAGGTTGAAATGCAGCATGTACCAGAAGGGTAAATACAATTTATTTATTATTAGTTGTTTCTAACTTCATGAGCACTATGTTAGTGACACAGTGTGTATCGCAATGTCAACTACTCCCATCTACGCTTCTGACTTTTGATGTATGGTAAGAAGATAAATCAACTAATGTTGCCAGCAAAGTTACATATGGCACTAACAGTACAATATCTTCTGAGTAAGCTCAGAAGCTATTACTTCTTTTGAAGGGTTAATTTTTTATTTTTTTTATTTATTTATTAAAAAAAGTTCTAAACATTGACTTAACCTAACCTTACCACCCCAATTTGGAGACAGCATATCTCGAGAACTAAGCAAGATATCGAAAATATACTTCACTTTCAAGTTATCTTGTCGTGTTTTATAAGAATCTATCATCAATTTTAACCCAAGGGAAATTTTTCTTCTGAATTTCAACCCGAAACTCCTCTGTCTTGAAATAGTATATCTCAAGAACTAAGCACCATATCAAAAAAAAATATTCTTCATTTTTTATTTGTCTCGTCGCGTTACATAATAATCCATCATCAAATTGTGTTGCCATGGTTGTCTTTTGATTCCCTTCAGGTTTTTGTGTCTTTTCTTCGTGTTTCTAAGTCCAAGCAATATGGTGTCCTCCCCACCCCACTTCTCTGTACCTGGTTTCACTCCAGTGCATGGTTAAGGTCCCTTGCATCATCTCCATTTATTTCTTCCTCCATGGGAGGAAGGTATTCCTTCCTCTATGGTGTAAACAGTGTACTAACCCTTGCGATGAATATCTTTGACTTGCGGCAAACACCTGCCATATATTCGAGTGGCACTCGCGAGCATACCATGTGTTCATGCAGTGCTATCTCGATTCGAATAAGCTTACTCGAATTTGTAAATGGGGCAAAAGAAATACTCAAGACGCATCTCATGTGGTCACATCTAATTTGAATGTTGGTGTTATCTAAATGTCATATTGTTGGTTTTAGTTCATTATCTAATGACAAGTTTTTCTAAATTTTTATGATTATAGCTAATTTTTCTACTGTTATTTTTTGTATTAATAATATTGTTGAACAATCATTGGGTGGATGATGATTGTAGATTGGTTTTATTACTATTGTTGTTACTGATATTTATGCATTTTATTTAATTATAAAAATGTCAATTTTTAAATTTTCAGACTAATAAATTCAACATAACAACACACTTTCAAAGTGATTGGTTGACTAATACAGACTTTCAGATTTGCTTAGAAGAAGTTAAAAATCATTCTAAAAGTGCAAAATGCAGATTTTGCAATGTTACATTTTCTTTAAGTAATGTGGGTAGAACAGCTATCAAAAGTCATGCTAAAAGATTAAACATACTAGCAAACTTAAGAATTGCAAAACTTTCTATCCACTTCAAAGTTTTTTAACTCTGCGGCAACAAAGTAGCAATGAGTCAACTAATCATGGTTTGTCTGGAAAATTGACTATTTCTAATTCAGTAAAGACTTGGGAAAAAGAACTGCAAATTCTGGCATCGCAAAAAACTCTCCGCTCCTTTCTTCTCAAAGACCTGTGCAGAAATACTTTGGTTTATTCAGACACTGATGACTCACAAATCAATGTGCTCAGCTGGAAGTAATGTACAGTTATTAAAAAAAATGTTCAACAATAGTCAAGTAGCCAGAGGAATGGAACTGCAGCGAATTAAAATTGCCTACTCAATTTTTAATGGGATTGCTCCTTATAAAAGTAGAGTGAAGAATCTATAATTTCTCCCAATCATTTTGTTATAGGATTTGATGAGTCACTCAACAAAGTTTATCAAAAAACTCAAATGGATTTAAACTTCAGGTATTGGAGTACTGATAAGAATAAAGTTTGTACACGACACTTAACATCTGCTTTTGTTCCTCGCACAAGTGTGTTGGATCTTTTTCTGTCCTTCAAGGAAATGCTTCAACCACCCATAAGCCTAAATAAAATTTTACAAATCTGTGATAGCGCATTAAATGGGACTCGTCAAGGAATTGTCATTTTGGTTTAAAAACAGTTGCACACGTTCGTTGGTTGATATTATTTAATATATGTTGCTCTTAGAGCTGTAAAATATATCCATCCTCACGAACTTCACCCGAAAAGTGCCATAACATAAGGCGGTGAGTGACTGGGAGAAAGCATATAGCGATGTATAGTAAACGCTATGTAAGGGATTAAACCACATACTGGGGTGAAGCATCAGTTTAGTCACCTTCGCTAACCTACAACTTGCTTTAAGTTCTGACAAAATTTTCACTAATAAAACTGCATAACCGTGTGTGAGCCTGATAAATCAACTGTAATAAATTACAGCCACCACTTTCCTTATTATTCCTTAGGAAAGAAAAGTAATTCACTATGAAAAATATGAACTCTTCACTTCAAAAAATTTTCAATATATTTTTAAAGTCACATTTAAAAGTCACAATTGCAGTTGAAGTTGGCTAAATCGGACAGATCATCTCCAAAAATCGCAAGTTATGAAGAGGAATAAATACCAGACTAAACCCCGTTAATTAAATATCAAAGTTTCAATGCCACTATTTACACTTTGCCTATTCGAAATATTCTGTCATGGTTATCTGTACTGCATGCTGGGTAACTTCTGGTAACCACTTTCGCAGACCAACACCTACGCCACCGAGTGGTTTCCTCGAAACTAACTAACACATTGTTGGCCTCGAGACATCTCATACAAGTAACCTCGGGTTGTCTCCA
This sequence comes from Vandiemenella viatica, assembly GCA_031002005.1. Taxonomy (NCBI): domain Eukaryota; kingdom Metazoa; phylum Arthropoda; class Insecta; order Orthoptera; family Morabidae; genus Vandiemenella; species Vandiemenella viatica. The sequence continues at coordinate 30,786,261 of CM061919.1, read as the reverse complement.
CTGGGCGTTATATACCTTTTGACGCATGACACCTGTAGCATCTCGCTGCCGAAAATAGTTTATCAAAATCTTGTGACCCCCAGTGCTCAAAATTTTGTAATGTATACTACGCGGTGTGTAGATTTGTCGAGTTTATAATGGCTTTAGTTCTAAACTTACTCAGTTTATTGTAAAAAATTCGAATGTGTGTGCGGAATAGTAAATGACTTCCTCGAAAATGTCTGTAAACCCCCTCATTGGCATTTGGCTTCCACAATTTTGAAAGTTTCTACTGAATTATAAATTATCGTGTTTAAACCCCCGTCATTTTGTTCTATGATAGCTCTTGATTTAAAAACTGTGACTTTTATTATTATCGGTGGTGTATTATAGAAGTTATTAACCTCACAAAAATTGAGCAGACATGTTAAAAAAAAAAGACTGATATCTAGTTAATTATTATTAAAGTGCTGTTTATTTCGAAAAAGTGTTATTATCTGAATTTTTCTTTAATTTTATTACGCGTTTGAAAAGTTATTCTGTTAACTGAAGTGGTCTTAGTTGTTCATAATTCAAATTTGAAAATTGCCACGTTTTTTTTTTTTAACGGTGTAATTACTTCAAAACTGATTTAATGTTCATTATACTGGGTGGAATGCTTTAAAACTTTTATATGTTATACCTTGGTCTTTATTATTACCTAAAATTTATTTATTAGCTCTGGAAATTATCGAAAACGTGTTGTCATGTGGTGTTGAAAATGCAAGTGTGTTCAACGAAGTTTTAAAATTGTGTTTACTTTATTTATACTGTCTGAAACAATTGAATTTTAGTGAATTTTGCTTTCTTTTGGTTCATTATTATTATAAAAATACTTAACTGCATCAAAAAGTGTTATTATTATTATTTCGTATCAGAAACATACAGTGACACAATTACAGTCATCAAATTATAATCGACCAGAACTTGGCCACTTCCAGTGCATTTTCTGAGGCCTCATACAGTTCAGCTGCCGAACAGGATGCTGGACACAGTTGACACTGGAGCATGTGCTGGACTGTCTGGTCCTCACCGCAGTCGCACTTGATATCACTGATCTCAGTATAGCCCCATTTTGCTAAATTCACTTTGGATCTGCCCACTCCTGATCTCAGCCTATTCAAAGATTTCCATGTCAACCAATCAGGCGTACCCTGGGCAACGTCAGAGAATGAATCGAAATGTCCTGACGGCTAATCCTTTCACACCAGAAACATTACTACCCAAGCCCTTTTCAGGGCCACAATTAACAATCAAAAAGTGTTAAGAAATAATGATATGGTAACCAAAATTGATTGTTTACAATTTGGTTAACTAAGGATTTTGCTGATTGGGTAAGTTTACAAGCTGTTTACTATTATTAAGTGTTTATTTAGGGCTTGTATTATGTGCTGAATTATTTTTTTGCTTTTAAATCTCCTTGTGTTCTGAGATAGACTGCAGTATTGACTTCTGTATGAATCGCGTCTCCCATATCATGTCGGTACGAGATGAACAATTTTACAATTTCTGGAATGCTTATGCCCTCCCCTATGCCTTATAGCCAAAAAAAAAAAAAAAAAAAAAAAAAAAAAAATTGAATTTAACCAAATTCTTAGGAGTTTACAGCTATAACTAGTCACAAAGCCCGTCAAAAATGACTGGTTTAATGGTGTGTTCTGGCAATTACTTTCTTTTTAGTTTCTTGCCTAAATTGAATTGTTATAAAAAAAAACTCGGTGTGCAATAATTCCTCGTCTTCGATTATGTAACAAAAATATTCAGTTGTCAACTTGGTCCAGGTTGCGTTTTAGCCTAACCACATTCTCTGCCCATATCACCGCTAGAAAATCAAAGCTTCAGTTACACGCGAAATAATACATTCCCTGTGTCGCATGTCAGTGTCATCATGCACTGCAATAAAAACTTGATCCAAAATCTTCAGTTTCTTGTGTATGATGAAGATCGGTGCTTTAACTGCTGACACAGCTTATATCCGGCTGCAATAATGTCCCCAGTGAAAACTATCGATGCTAATAATAATTCTTAACAGCTTACGTTATGTCATGTAATATTAGTTTTAATTGTGGTTTAGGCCACATAGATCATGATCAATTTGAAACTTCTTTCATTCAAACCAAATAAAGCTTTCAGTGAAAAAAGACACCGATAATTAGTAGCATTACATTTCTCAGCAACTACTTAAATATATTGAATTGTTATAAAATAAAGCTCAATGCAATTCCTAGTGCCTTGCTGTGTAACAAAAGGTTTTCGTTGCTATCCTGGTCCAGGTTGTATTTCATCCTAAACACGTAAAAAACTTGCCGCCAGAGGAACAATACTTCAATCACGAGCATACGGTCTATCCAATGTAACATTTCCCACATTCACACTGTATACTATATACCCCAGGTGTCTTCAGCCCCAAGTCGTCCTTCACAGAACGTAACAGGTCACGTATTTTGGCAGGAGGACGAAATATGCTCTTAATACCATGTCGACCTAGAATCCTGCCTATTTTCCCGGATATGTTACCAGCAAATGGGATAAATGCCAGATCTTTATACCATTCTTTAGGTTCCATTGCCTGTTTGTTTGGCGTTTTTTGTAGTGCCCTTTCTATTTGTCGGTTACAATATCCATTTCTCCTGAATGTAATATGGAGATGTTCCAGATCCATCGACAGACTGTCAACATCGGAGATTTCTTTTGCTCTATGCACCAGTGTGTACAATACCTCATTTTTCTGAGCCGGGTGGTGGAAGCTTTCTGCACATAAGTAACGATCTGTATGAGTAGGTTTTCTATACACACTATGAGAAAGAGTCCCATCTTGTTTTCACCGAATGAGAATGTCCAAAAAAAGCAAGCTACCATTCTCTTCCAATTCCATCGTGAAACATACGTTTGGGTGAATCCCATTGAGATGGTCCAGAAATTCGTGTAGACTGCTGATCCCATGGGGCCAAACTACAAATGTATCATCCACATAACAGAAGAAACATGCTGGCTTAAGAACAGACCTTTCTATTGCTATATTCTCAAAATGTTCCATAAACAGATCGGCCACAACTGGAGACAATGGTGACCCCATTGCCACACCATCCGTCTGTTCATATAAATCTCCGCCGTAGGTAAAGTAAGTGGATGTAAGGACCAGCTCAACAAGATCAACAATGCTTGATTCAAAGAGATTTCGTAGCAGCTGCAAAGTGTCTTTCAGTGGAACTCTAGTAAAAAGTGAGACTACATCAAAGCTTACCATAATATCAGTCTCCGACAGGTGCATCTTTTAAAGAACACTGACAATTTGTGTTGAGTTCACAACATGGTGAGGACCTTTCCCTACGTAGGAGCTAAGCATACTAGCTAGGTATTTAGCCAGGTCATATGTGGGACTACTAATGGTACTCACAATAGGTCGTAAAGGGACGTCCTCCTTGTGAATGATGAAGTGAAAACTGAAGTTAGTGGTATTATAGTGATGAAATGAACAGCAGCAGAGGAATCAGTATTTTCAATTGAATACATTCATTCCAATTGATAATGAGTAATTGTAGGAAGCAGGCAGTGCAGTTTTCAACAACCATCCACAAGCCGAAGGTTGGCTGGGATGCTCGCCATAATAGTCAGAAGTAAAAGCATATTGTAGGGCCTTGGGAAATGTTGATCTCCAGTTACAACTTACCATTTAACCATCAGCATTTAAAAATTGAGAAAGTAACGTGAATGTAAGTGTTTGTTAAATATGTTGAATGTTGAAGGTGGGAGCAAATTGGTGCCTAAAGAGTTAAAGCAAAGAACAAGTGAACTCTACCAAAATGTTTTCAAAAAGAAAAGTGAGACTTTTCACCATATTGTAAATGGTCTACGATTACCATCCAAATCAGAGTAACACAGTGGGAAGGAAACTGATTTAAAAGCAGAGTACACTTTGTGTACTGAAAGAAAAACTTTCACCTATCATGAATTGTTTGCTGTAATATATTTCTCAACTGGTTTGATGCAATCCTCCACCCCTTCCAATGTTGTGCTAAACTTTTGCTCTCAACATACTGCTTTCAACAATTGTCCTCAATTATCTGCTCCATATATTGTAATCTCTGTCTTTCTCTGCAGTTCTTACCTTCGACTGTTCCTTCCACTAACAAGTTAACCAATCCTGCATGTCTCAAAATATGACCTACCCTCCTGTCTCTTATTTATGCAAGGCTCTTCCACAAACTACTTGTCTCAAACATCATTTCTAAACCATGTTCAAGATTAATAGCTATTAGTCATGAACAAAGATGGCCGCGGAAGTCTTAGGAATCATTTAAAACCTCGTTCATTTCAAACTTTGTCTGTCCACTTAATTTCAAGTATCCTTCTATAATACCACATTTTAAACCCTTTAATTTTCTTTCTTTCTGGTATTCCTAAAGTCCATGTTTCGCTGCCATAAAGTGCTATGTTCCACACATAGAGTTTAAAAATTTCTTTCCGAGTCCTAGATTAATATTTGAAACTAAAAGATTTCTCTTTTTCATTAAAGCGTTTTATGTTAGTGCTATTCTGCTAAATTCACTAACTTCTCCTATTGCATCTGATCCTATTTTTATATTTAATTTATTATTATTTGTATAATTTCTGTTATATTTCATCACATTTGTCTTGCTTTGGTTTGTATTTAGTCCAAAATCTTCCGTTAGTATTTTATTCATCACAGTCAGTAACTTCTTGATATCAACCTGTCGCATATAAATATGTATGCGAGCAAGAGATCTATGTAATTAAATAAATATAATTTGTAGACTGTATTTCGTTTATAATCTTTTGCAGTTTATTTCTTTCGTTTACCTGCTTCAAAAGTTCTCTAATACCAATAACGACCGTGTTTGAGACAACCTTGGCATCCCAAGATTTGCAGGTTTGTTCCTACTCAAGATCTCTCAATTTAATTTTTACGCTGCTGCTAAATCAATCTTGTCTTGGTTGTTTCCTCTACTCAACAATTCTCCTAACTTCACTTCTTTTTCAGAGATCATATCCTTTAAAGCCTCTCTGGGCAAACAATATTTATTAACCTTTGTATTCTTTTTTTTTTCTTTATATATATAAATCATTTTAACTTTTAATTTACCACTATGTCACAAACCTGTTCTGCTAACAAGACAATGTCATCAGCTAATCGTAGCATATTGGTAATTTTTTTTTTTTTTTTCTCTCCCTGAACACTTATGCCACATTAAATCTTTCTTTTACTTCCTTTATTGCTTTTTTATATATACAAGTGGAATATTAACATTGTCTCACACCCTTTTTAACTGATGCATGTCTCTCATGATTCTCTGCTTTTATTATAGCTACTTGATTCTAGCAAAGATTATATTCTTCTATCTTGGTATTTTAAAATTTTTGAACATTTTGACCCACATAACATTATCAAAACCTTTTTCTAAAACAACAAATGTCATAAAAATATCTTTGTTTGTCTTGATCCCCACTTCAAGTATTAATCTTAATGCCAGAATCGCTTCTCTTCTAATGCGGTTTTTCCTAAACCCAAACTGATCTTAATGTACTCTCCCTTCTACTACACTTTCCATTCTTCTGAGCATTATTCTGGTCAGTAATTTTGAAGCATGTGTTGTTAGATTTACAGTGCAATAATTCTCACATCTGTCAGCTTGTGCTTTCTTTGGAAGTGTGAGAATGACATTTTTATTAAAATCAGTGGGAATCTCTCCTGTTTCATAAATTGTTTATATAAGTTTGAATGGATTTCAGAAGTTCTGCAAGAGTGTCATTCATTTCAGCTGTCTTATTTGATTTTAAATCATTTAAAGCTCTGTCAAATTCTGTCCTCAAAACAGGATCACCTAAGTCATCAATGTTGTCATCAGTTTCTATCCCGAATACATTGTTGTTCAATTCATCTCCAGTGTAGATTTTCTCTATGTATTCCTTCCATCGGTTAGCTCTATCTTCCCTTCGCCAGCTTTAATGTTAATACTTCTTTCCTTCATTTCTCCGAAATTTTGTTTAATTTTCCTATATGCCACCTCACTTTACTTGAGACCATTTCTTTTCAACTTCTTCACACTTTTCTTTCAGCCAGCTTTCTTTTGCTTCTTTGCATTTCATGTTTATTTGATTAAAAATTGTCTGTATTGCTCTTTTTCCTGCTTCACCCCAATCATATTTGTGCCTTCTCCTCTGATCCATCAACTCCAAAATTTCTTCTGTGATAAAAGGTTTTTCAGGCAGCTTGTTCTCTAAAGCCTAATGTTTTCGTACCAGGTTTCATTATTTTGATCTTTACTGCATTCCGTTTGTCCTCAGTTGAACTCCTTTCAGAATTACTACTTATTTGGAGACCATCAGACATGTTAAATACGAATTTCGATCTCCTTCGTATATGTTGGAGGGTACAGAGCATATATGTGTGTGGGATAGTCGTTTCTCAAAATGCGCTGTAGTTTTTGAGATATTCGCCTGCAAATAAACAAAAAATTCTAAATGATGGATATGTAATAAATTATTGTCCCTTATTATCAAATAGCAGCGTGGTCTATCTGATAGGGTGTTAGTTTCATAATTTTCTGACCCGAGTTCAAATCCCTGCAGAATCAAATATTTTTATTTACTTTTATCTTCAAAAATTGTCAAGTTTGACTTATTTATTTTGTTAAATGGGGCAATAATTTTACTATATACCGTAAGACTTACTTTGCGCCTTGAGGGCATACTTTGCACCACATTCCGAATCACATTTGGTGGTCTCTGACAGGTAAAATATGAGTGATTTGCAGTTAGTTCTAAATTAACCACAAAGATGGAACTCTACGCTACACTTCAGGGTAAAGCAGATCCCCTCCAGATGGCCCGATCCCATGTGGTGTGTGTCTCAATTTACGATGGAGAATTGTGGAAAATTTTGGTGTATATACTTTTGTGTGGATTTCAAATCCTGCAAACATTTGTGAGATAAGACTATATTTATTTCATTTCTCAATATTTTGGCATATTATAAATGAATTATGGGTCATTGGAAGTCAAACTTGAAATGCACAGTTCAAGTTTATACACAGGCATGTCAACATTTAGGTGATATTGGGGTTACATTGCACCATCACTAAATCGATGCAATGAAGTCCCACATATTCCTGGCAAGAAATTATTGTTAATAACTTGGTATACAGAACAAATAATTGAAGATATTGTTAAAAATATGATGGAAACTATTTGTTTCGATTTTTACAGAATGAACATGCCGAGAAAATATTTTAGAAAATCTGAGAGATTGGAGAGTTTTTTATTTTCAAACATGAAAATGAACTGTTCCTGGGGAAATCATTCATTTGACTGAAGACAAAACAGTGATATCTTTAATGCTAAAAACAGAAAACCCCTGGCAATGGTCAACTGCTGTTGACATTTTAAACATTAAGTGGGATGATGTCCTGGGGTCCATTAAACCTCCAAAACAAATAAGTAAACGTGGTTACCAGAGTTAAATGATTGTGTTTGATTATCACTAAAGTGTTTGTAATAAAATTCACAAGTTACAAAATATTTCTTGATTTTGACTTTTGTCTGCTTATAAAACAACAACTAAAATTATAAATAAATTAATTCACTTGTTCCAAATGTTGTGCACTACTTATTATGGTGCAAAGTAATCTTACTGTATGAATACTATGCTCCACATTCATTCCTCTTATTTAATTCCGAGTAATTCCATATGTGGTGCAAAGTATCCTCCCCCTATGAGGATACTTTGCACCAATATTTTAATTTCAATAAAAAATCAAACTATGTAATAAAAAATCTTGGATTTTGTTCAATGCTTCAATGGTCTTCGGAAAAAATATATGCAGGAAATCATATTTAGATCTTAAAAAATTGTAGAACATAATAGAGTTCATAGATGAAAAAACAAAAAAGTGGCGACATTTAAAATGTTTTGTTTATTTACATGCGAATATCTCAAAAACTAGGGCGCATTTTGAGAAACGAATATACCACAGACATATATGCTGTGTGCCCTTCAACGAAAATGAAGGAAATCGAAATTCATTCTTAACAAATCCGATGGTTCCCAAGTTAGTAGGTCTACCATTTCTCCAAACATTTCTCTTGTGGTAGATTGTTTCAATTTATTTATTTCCTGTTGTTCTACTTGTATTGCTTCTTTATTCTCATACAATTTTGGCCTGCACTTCATAACTATCAGATAATTATCAGAACCTATGTCTGCTCCTGGGTACACTTTACAGTCTAGAACTTGACCTCTGAATCTCTGTTTGACCATAATATAATGTAGCTGATATCTGCCTGTATCCCCTGGACGTTTCCAGGTGTATATCCTTCTTGCAGTATTCTTAAATAGTTTGTTTGCCATGACTAGTTTGTATCTTTCTCAAAATTCTAACCACCTGCTTCCTCACTAATTTTTTTGTCCTAAACCAAAACTTCCTACAGTATTCCCCTCTTTTCCTCCTCCAAGTACCGCATACCAATCACCCATGATTTTCCGTGAATATCAGCTGGTTATTCAGCACAATGTTTACTGCATGGAAACTATAAAAATGTATGGAATAAAAATTATGAGGATAAACCTACACTTTTAATTTTGCAGATTGTTCATCTTGCATCTTTGAAATGTTCATTTTTACATTTGTAATGAAGATTTTCACTACTAAATTTTTTCTGGGCTGTAATCTTCACTCACAAGGAAACCATCAGATATAGTAATAATGGATTTCAATTTCCTGAATATATGTTGGAGAGGATTCACTCTAACACCTGTGGTGTAGCTGTTTCTTCAGATTGGCCTTAGTTCCTGACATATTTGCATGCTAAAAATCCACATATTATAAGTATTGGAGACATTGTGTCCAATTGGGTCAGCATCGTCCAGTTGATAAGAAGTGAATTTTATAAACTTTGGGATTGGATTCATGTCAGCTCACTGCCTATTTTTCCTCATGAATAAATCTTATACATAAAACTAAACAATGATAGGGAAATATGACCCAACACTTATCACAGATGAAGGCAGCTGGGAACGACAAACACAAGAAAAGCGCAGTATTTCGGCATACAGCCATATATGTATCCTCACTCGGTTATTATGTTGTTCTACCACCTTCAATGATAATATGCCATCAACACTATCGATGCTTCCCCCTCCCTCCCCATATTTGCACCGGCTACGTCATTCTCCAGAGGGACGTCTCCGTGTACACATCTGACTCCGCCTGGTGTTCCACTTCTGTATGAATTAGGCTGTATGCCGAAATATTTATATGTTTGTGTACTATTTTACATAAGCATGAACTTTGTTTCTGTTTACAGTACAACTTTGCACTATTTTGTTCTGAAACTCGCCTAACAAAGAATTCGGTGCAATACGTTGCATTTGTTATTGAATTATTGCTGCAATATCCTCATGGCCAGCCAGCTGTACACTGGCTTTGGAACTGAATGTTTGTTACAACTGGGATGTGACAACATTTTTTTCAGTGTGCTGGTAGTTCTGAGTTTCTTTTATCCCATATTTACTCTCTCTTGTGAGCTTACACAAGTTGATGCGAGGTAGCATGAACACGTGAATATGGTGTGCTCGCAAAGGTTTGTCTTACGTGTGCCACTCACCTCAGTGTTTTTTGCACGGTCATCTCATATTTTGTTGAAAATCTTGGTGACACGAGATGTGAGTGCAAATCTGAAACTTGCCGTGTTTGTTCTGGACCTTTGTTATTGATTTGCTGTGTTGGTTAGTTCTTTTTACTATAGTATCTTGTACTAACATTATTCCATTATGCCTCTATGGTGGCATCGTGTTCATCTTCTAAAAGGGAACATAGGAGTCTTCAAAATGAAACAGAAGAAAATAATACTTCTTTTTCTAGGGCTATGTTGAATTAAAATTACCTAATGTAATTTTAAAGGCAAAATAAAAACTATATAAATATTGGTTGAGGCTAACTAGGACCACCTTAAACCTTCTTGCAGTTAGCAGAGAGTTTCATCTTCTTTGGGGCCCAGAAGGCATTTATTCGTTTTGAATTGGCCTGTTTGCGTTCATATATCCTCCACATTTTCATGTTCGCAAAACTCCGAAAACAGTCAATCAGTTGACTAGAAATTTTGGTAGAATGTGGTGAGCGAAATGAAGATTTTTTTAAAAAAAAATCCAAAAACCACATTTTCTGCCACTTTACACCCCTTAATTTTTATAAAAACCCACATTTTTTATCCAATTTTATTGAAAATTTAAAATAAATGGAAAGTACTGTCTGCAATTGGTTTTCAGAAACACAACCCCTCTCCCTTTTTCCACCACCTTAATTTTTTTGTCAATATTCTTTATACAATGGGTATAGATTCTATCTGATTTTGAAGGAACTTTACTCAAATATCCTTTAAACAAACCAAAAAATACTTTCTATGCTTGGTTTACAGAAACCCCAACCCCTCTTCCACTTTCCACCCCCTTAATTTTTATCATTGTTTTATACAAAGCTACTGTTTCTATCCAATTAAAAACAAATGGAAAAATACTGCCTACATTTGGTTTGCAAAATCCCAACCACTTTCCTCCCCATCCACTCTTCTCAATTTCCAATGTTGTTTATGAAAGCCACTGGTTTTTTTATATTTTTTTTATTCCTTCAAATTTCGATTTAAGACTGCACACGTATACTTTAAAACAAACAGAAAAATGTTGTCTACATTCTGTTTACAAAAACACAATCCCTCACCCCTTTTACCCTATTTAATTTTTGAAATGCTATTAAATAAAAAGTTAGTTTTAATCCGATTTTGATAGAAATTTAACATGTATACTTTATAATGAAGAGAAAAATACTGTCTTCATTCACTCTCCCCCATCACCCTACTTAAACCATTCAGTTTTTTGCAAATATCTTGAAAACTGTTTGGAAATCGACCAATATGGACAGCAATATTCTCTGCACACGTGTACTTTGAAACAAAGTACAAACTACAAACACGTTCTGTTTACAAAAACCCAACCTCTCACCCTCTTTGTCCCATTTAATTTTTGCAAATTTTCTTTATACAAAGCTACAGTTTTCATTCAATTTTGATGGAACTTTGCACCCGTATACTTTTAAACAGATGGAAAACTTTGCACCCGTATACTTTTAAACAGATGGAAAACTTTGCCCCCATATACTATAAAATAGATAGAAAATACTGTCTGCATTTGGTTTACAAAAACCCAACCCCTGACCCTCTTTACCCCATTTCTTCTTCTTCTTCCATCGTTGTGCCCAACTTAGGAGCGCGAGTGAACTTATTTAGCAGATGTGTTTTCTTCTGTTCCTAAAACCTCTTCATCCTTTTGCTGTGTTCTTTCCTTCGTTCTTCTGTCCAAGGGTTCCTTCTTCTGATATACTGGCTGTTGGCAAACTGGTGATTGTTGACCATGCTACTAAATTGGCATCTGTCGTGTATGATGTCGTCTGTTATTCCTATTTCCCGGAGATCCTTTTCAATTTCAATTAGCCAGTTGTTTTTAATTTTCATTGAAAGGGCTCGATTTAGAATTCTTTTTGTTAGTCTGTTATTACTCATTCTAATAATATGGCCGTAGAATTTAATTCGTCTTTTCCTGAATGTGTCTGAAATTTTTTCCGAATGCTGATACAGTTCGTTTGAATTCCTTTTCATCCAAATTCCTCCGGTACAAACAGGCCCAAAGATTTTTCTTAAAATTTTCTTTTCTTGCTTTTCAATATCATTAATCAATGATCTTCCTCCAATAATCAAGGTTTCTGATGCGTATAATGCCTCCGGTTTGATTACAGTTTTATAGTGTCTTAACTTGGCATTTCGGGATATTGACTTTTTGTTGTATCTGTTCCAGGTGATTCTGTAGGCTTTTTGTAATACACATGCACCTACAAACAACTATAATCAAAAAGATCCGCAAAAAGTGGAGGACTTCTGGGAACTATTAGAAGAAACGATAAAACGAAATTCCGCTTCATCATATTAATATTCTGATGGGAGACTTCAATGCACAGATTGGCAGAGAAAAGAAATTCAGAGCCACTGTAGGACTCTATCCTGCACACAAAAGAACCAATAAAAATGGAGAGCGACTAATTGCCTTCTGTGACAATATTGATTTAAAATTAATGTCAACTCATTTTCTGGCACTTCCACACAAGAAAAAAACCTTGAGATCACCAAATTATTATTTAGGAGAATTTAAACTAGATCATGTTGCCATCTCCAAGAGAAATCAGAAGGAAATTATGAATGTTAAGGTAAAAAAAGGATTAATTGACTCTGATCACCATTTGTCTCTAATTAAAGTAAAATTTCAACCAAATCGAGTCAAACCCAGAATATGACAACATATGCGAATCAACCCTGAATTCTTGGAACAAGAATCTGAAACTTTTCTTGCCAATATATCCAGCCAACGTGCTACCAATTGGCCAGAACTTAAAGACGCTTTCCTCAAAGCTGCTCAAAGCATCGGCTCACCTCCCAGAAAACGCAAACATAGGTTGTGGAATGAAACCTGTGATAAGGCTATTGAACTTAGAATTAAAGCCTGGCGAAATTGGAGTTCCCACAAAACCATTCAAAATTGGCAGGAATTCATTAATACACAGAAACAAACTTCAAAAACCATTAGATTAGAGAAACGTATGTATGGTAGACAGAAACTAGCAGAAATTGATCAAGAGTTTAAGAAAAACACACAAGGAACTTCTACAGAACATTCAAGGAAGAATTGTCAAAATACCAGGCACCTAGCCTCTGTTTCAAACGTCCAGATGGAACTCTAGAAACAAATAATATGGAAAATTGTAAGCTCCTAGCAAATTACTTCAAAGACCTTCTAAATTGTGAAAACCCTAAAGGACAGCTTACCTTTGAAAAATCCACTCCAAATCCAGATTCAGAACCTCCCACTTTAGAAGAAATCCAACATATAATCCGAGGACTTAAAAATAACAAGGCCCCAGGGGAAGCTGGCATAATTGCTGAAATGTGGAAAATAGGTGGTATGAGTCTTGCTCAAAAAATTCATATGATTATTAAAGACATCTGGGTCAAAGAAAATATCCGTGAAGACTGGAAATGTGCATTAATTCACCCACTTCACAAAAAAGGGGATAAAACTGACAAAATAACTACAGAGGAATTTCCTTGTTACCAATTACTTACAAAATACTATCCAAGGCACTTCTCATGAGACTTGAAACACAAATTGATCATCTTATTGGCGAGTATCAGGCAGGATTTAGAAAAGGCAGGTCATGTGCAGAACAAATTTTAAATCTCAAAACCATCTTACAAATCCATAAAAACTGACAAACAGTAATCACCTTTGTAGACTTTAAAAAAGCTTATGACTCTGTTGACAGACAAACACTTCTTAAGACGCTAGAAGAATACAAAGTAGACAGAAAAACCAGAGAATTAATCAAACAGACATTAATGGATACCATTTCAAAAGTAAGGTTCTTAGGTGAGGTGTCGGAACCTTTTAAAATTGGCACAGGAGTTCGACAAGGAGATGGACTATCACCTCTTTTATTCAATCTTGTTCTGGACAAAGTAATAAAAACCTGGGAGAATGAAGTAAAAGGAATAACTATTGGCAGGCTACTCAGAAATAAACTTCACTTGAGGTGTTTGGCCTTTTCAGATGATGGCAATTCTCTCCAACAACAAGCAAGAGGCAGTCTACGCACTTGAAAAACTGCATGAAATTGCAGCTAAATGTGGTCTCAAAATATCATATGCTAAAACCCAATATATGGAAGGATCTTCACGGTACCAAGATGGACAACCCTTAAAAATGCGATTTAGCAATATCTCTCAAGTAGCTAAATTCAGATATCTAGGAGAAATTATTCAACCTGCAGGATTAAATCGTGAAGCAAGCCCCATTTAATTTTTGCAAATATTCTTTGCAAAAAGTTTCAATTTTATCTGATTTTAATGGAATTGTTATCATGTATACTTTAAATATAATAATCCTGTCTACTTTTAGATTTAAAAAACCTACCTACTCTTCCCCATCATTTAAACAAAATTTACACTTGAAACCATTCAGTTTTCAGATTTTTGAAAATATCTAAGAAAACAACAGGGCATTTGGCCAAAGTTGATGGTGATGCAGAATGTTTACGACATTCTGATCAAAAGCAATAAAGTTTAATAGCCAACCTCGAAGCAGAAGACATCATCCTCAACAGTTACCAGCCACTGGCCGGGTCTGCTTCATGCACAAGTCTCTGCATTTCCTTCTTTCTTCCCACAACCTCTCTGTCACCACCTTGTTCCAGTCCTCTCCTCTCTTCCATACACACTCCTCCACTCCTTTCGGCCATCCATCTCTTGGTCTTCCTCTGGGTCATTTACCATGCTTGTGGATTTTTCTTGGGAGTCTCTGAACCCCCATTCTCTTTACATGTCCACACCATCTCAGCCTTGTCCTCTCTACCCTTTCCCGTAGGGGTTCCTCTTTTATGGTGCATCTAGTCACTTCGTTGCTTATCCTGTCAATTTTAGTAACTCTTCATTGTCCATGTTTTAGCAGCATACCAGGTGTGTAAATATGAAACTGGAATTTGCCGATAGATCAATGCAGTTACCATCAGATCGCATCATTGTCGCCATTTTCTTTTTGGCATCTGACAGAGATTTTCGACTCACAACAATACAAGTTTCATACGATAGTGTAGTTTTCAACAAAATTGAGTTTTCAGCCTACAAACTACGATTTGCAGACATCATTAATTTTCTGTTACCATTTAAAGAAAAATGCTTCAGAAACACATCAAATGCTTGTCAAAGCTTATGGTGAGTGTGTTCTCGGTAAATCGCTGTGTTTTGAGTGGTTTAAAAAATTCAAAAGTGGTGATTTTGATGTGAGAAATGAAGATAGTGGGAGACCTCCAAAGAAGATTAAGGACAGTGAGTTGCAAGCATTGTTGGATGACGATGATGCTCAAATGAAACAGAAAATGGTCAATATGAATCAAGCATTGCAGGAAAATTGACCAGAATACCAGAAAAGGCAACATAAAATGATTTTGCTTCATGACAATGCACCATCACATACAGCAAAACCAGTCAAGGAAATGATCGAGGCGCTTAGTTGGGAGTTACTAATGCATGAGCCTTACTCATCTGACTAACCTCCATTCAATAACTCTCTCTTTACATTGATGGGACACGCGCTTGCTGAGCAGCGCTTCACTTCTTTTGAAAATATACGAAAATGGGTCAATGACTGATTTGTGTCAAAAGAGAAAAAAAAAATTGGTGTGGCATTCATAAATTACCAGAGAGATGGGAAAAATGCATATCTAGCAATGAACAATATTTTGAATAAGGTACTTTGTACCATTTTTATACAATAAAGGTGTATTTTTTATGAAAACATTCCGGTATCATATTTAAGCACCTGGTATATCAAGATAGGCACATAGTATGTGTGATAAATTACTCTCTTACTTCTCTGTGGCACATCTTTATTCCATACCAGGCTTCTAATGCTCCTTAGAAACGCCTCTGCTCGTTGTCCTCTTTCACTTATTTCGCCATCATTTCATCCGCATTCCTCTATTACACTCTCCAAGTACTTGAACCTGCTTACCTTCTTTAGTTGTTCACCTGCCATCACAATTCCCTGGGTTATCCTATTCTTCTTTCTGGATGTTACCATGTACTTACATTCCTTTACACTAAATTTCAGGCCATATTCCTCCACACTCTCTCTCCATACATCCAACTGCCGCTGCACTTCCTCTTAATCACCTTCCAACTTCCAAGCAGAAGACAGAAGAATGAAAATATTTTATATCCCAAAGAACTAGAATATTTTTCAAATTGGGTTTATCCACAAAAATTCATCTTCTTTCACTTATTTTTTATATATTAATGTGTCTGTTTTACATTGTTGGCCCACTTAGAAAGAAAAATAGGCATTGCAATGTAAGTGTATATGACGAACTTACCACAGAGAAAGGCGGCTGGGACGACGAACATAAATAAAGAAACACAAGAGAAGTGCAATATTTTCGCCTATAGCCTTATACGTGCAGAATCGAGACACCAGGCGGAGTCAGATGTGTACAGAGAGACCGCCGACGGCGATTTCTGCGTTGTTTTATTGTGTTCATCATCCCAGCTGCCTTCATCTGTGTTAAGTGTTGGGTCATATTTCCCTATCCTTCCTTAGTTTTATTGCCTTAAAGCATTTTCCTTCCTATTGTAGGTAAATCTGAGAATAATAGACATCAACGCTGTTTGACCAATCACCATCATAGTTGGCACATTTGTGTGTTTCATGGAGAAGGTTTTGGTACTAACTGCTTTGTTGTAACTTTGTAAATGGTACTCCCATGTTTACTCTTTGGTTCTTAAGTAAATCGCTTTTCAGAAATCGAAGCGAAATGTTCTCAAACCAACTATTTCTTTTTGTGACAAGTTACAAAAAGTGGATAGCATAAACAGCTTCTCCAAGACAAAATACATACATGTGCCAACTTTTGTTCAATTATATAGTAAATGGAATAGTCACAAATATTGTTCATTCTGGTGAATTATTACTTACAATGTATCTAGTTCATCATCAATTTATACCAATAAAAATAATTAAATCTTATCAGTATGAGCAATCTTTCATTTTTCCCCATATTTTTACAATGAATTACAGAATCTAAATTACATGCAGATAATCTATTTTTATAGATACAGAGGTAAATAAATACCTCAATTTATTTTGTGATATTGTATTTTATGGAAAAACAATACATACAATAGATCATCTTTTTTGCCCAGCATATTATATTTGTATCGGTTCCTTGCTAACAAATACATTTTTTGATGCGTTTTTCAAATTGAAATATTTTTTTACTTTATCTCATTTTCATAATTTTATCTTACAAATAACATTCTTTTATGAAATGCAGTTCTGAAAATAATGGCAGAAGAAATTTAAAAAATCATCCTTGTTTAGTAAACACACGTAAACATATTGAAAACAAATGGAAACACAAAGTTGTGAAAAAGTCTTTTATATATTATGTATTGAACTGAAAATATTATATTGTGATATCTATTAAAAATTATAATGACATAAAATTAAAAAAGGCATACCTGTTTCAAAAATACACCAAAAAATGTATTGCAATACAAAAAAATGGAAACTCAATTATTTCCTCGGGGAAAAAAAGGGGGGGGGGGGGGAATGTCTAGTCCATAAAATGTGCTTGGTAAAAAAAAAACCATTAAAATAAGAATATAAATGAAGACTAAATAAATCAATGAATAGTAATTTCTTTTTAAAAAAGATATTAATAATTTACTGTTGACAAATTGTGACAGTATACAGTTAATGAATGTTACCACTGCACCCCACATAGAACTGGACCAGTGTCTTTGGTATTCAACAGGGATTTTTTGTGTGAAAATCTCAGAAACAAAGGTGCATTATAAGAAACAGTTTAATGGTGCAAAACCCTTTTAACATATATTCAACAGATTTAAATCTCTTATTATCATATCTGATGGTTTCCTTGTCGGCTTGTGTTGTGTCGTGTCTTCTTTCTGATCTTAAAGCTAAATTAACATTTAAAAGATATGTTTGAATGAAGGCTTTCCCGGCATGTCGCTGAAGTATAATCTTCACGGTTTCTCCGCCAGATGGTGCAGCTCTGGTTGTCGCAGCAGTAACACAAGACCCGAAAGATCGTCTTTCTTCAACAACCTCTAGCAAAGAACCCATGGAGATTATATTTAATTGAAAAGACATGTTTTTTAATTTCATACCATGGATGAGCAGTTAACATTTGGTCTGGGGTTACAGATTACAGTTTTCATATAAAAACAGTGTGTGGTGGGTGAGTGGCAATGCACTTGAATCACATAGGGTTGAGTCATGTAGGGTTCCCCTTAATAGGTCAGGTGTGCACTACACATGTCAATCAGTTACACGGGTGGCAGGGACTGTGTGGAATGCACTGGGAGCTTTTTAGGCTGAGGGAGAAAGACCCTGAACAAGATATACAATTTCGGGAAACACAATGCCGAAATGTGGGAGGAACTTACGAGAATCTCAACAGTAAAAGTTCTCATAATTAACTGTAGAAGCGTTTGTAACAAAAAACCGGAACTTAAGAGCAGCATTTGTAGCACAGAAGCGGATTTCATTATGGTACAGAATATAACCAGATATAAGATCTGCAAAAATTTCTAAAGATGGCATTAATGTTTATCTTAAGGATTATTTTCTCATAGAGGAGGGGTATTTATAGCTTTCAGTAAATTCTTCCCATGTAATGAACTAGGTGTTGATGGTCTGTGAAATCATAAATGTATTAAAATAAATGTTTCGGGGTCAAAACTTGTCATAGGCATCTTCTATTGTTCTGATGCTGATATAACTATCGCCGAGGAGTTAAGATATAATGTTAATAGTATCACTCACCATTTTCAGGATCATGCGATAATTCTAGGTGGTGATTTCAACCAGCCTTGTATCGACTGACGTAACTACATTCACATTACTGGTTGGAGGGATAAGGCAGCTTCGAAAGTCATTCTTGATCTGTTCTCAGATCATTATCTTGAGCAGCTAGTTAATGAACCAACGTAATGTCATAACGGTGACTAAAACTTTTTAGATCTCATGGTTACCAGTAGACCAGAATTATTCACTGACATTTCAATTGCCACAGGAATAAGTGATCGCAAAGTGGTAATTTAAACTGTTAAATTCATAACCAAGCAAAAAAGAGGAAACGAACAGAATACATACAGATTTAATAAGGCCTCAAAGGAGTGTTTTAGAACTTATCTGACGAATAATTACCATATTACGGTAACAAGAGATGCCGTTTGTTGAGATGTGGCTTCAATTTATACATACAGTCAGGGAAGGCATGGGAATACATTTACTGAAACAGACAATAAAGGAGAAGAATGATCCACCATGGTATATGTGTGAAGTCAAAGATTACTCAAATATCAAAGGGGGATAAACGTGCGCTCAAGAAGGAAGGGGTGTCATAGCGAATTCAAAATCTTAGGTGAGTTAAGAGGACATTTTAAAAGTATGATGCGTGAGGTCTTTCATGATCTCCATTGCAACTCTCTTTCTTCAAGTTTCATAGAAAACCCAAAGAAATTTTTATTGTATGTATGAAAAGTCGGTTGTAGCATCAACAATACTACACTAATTCATGAGGGTTCTGAGATTAACAAAAACCTTTATAGAGCTAACGTACTTACCACTGCAATTAGAAATTCACTCACTGATGAAAATCAGGTTAGCGTACCCGTTTTAATACATTAGAGATGGATTCGTTATGAATAGATACTGCAGTTATCATAAAGCAATTAGATCTCTTGAAATGAAGGAAAGCACTGGGTCCGTATGGAATTCCGGGAAGAGAATTTTCAGAGTACGTGGCAGAAATCATTCCATTTGTTGCTGATATACAGTAAGTCACTGTAAAATTGCGCAGGTAACTCCGATTTTCAAGAATAGGGATCAAATTTATCCGAGAAACCCCATCCAATATCATTCACTTCTGTTTATAGTAGAGCTATGGAGCATATTATATGCTCAAACATTATGAATTTTCTAGACGAAAACCATGTGATTACAAGATATCAACACAGATTTCGAAAGAAATGATCATACAAAACACATCCAGTCCTATTTACACATGGTGTAATTAAAGTTATTGATGCAGGTTCACAAGTTGAAGCAATTTCCTTTCTTTCTTTTTTGGATTTTTAGGCAACCTTTGACTGTGACAAAGCATCAATGTACGGTACATTGGATCAGCTTTTGTGAATCGATAAAGGATTTTCTGACTGGTTGGTCGCAGTATGTCATCATTGAAGGAGAAACCTCTTCTAATCGACATGTTACATTGGTTGTACCCCAAGGAAGGATCATAGAACCACTCCTTTTCTTAATTTTTATAAATTATCCCAGAGACAAAGTGAAAGAAGTTTTAGATTGTTCGCTGATGATGCAGTAATTTATAGGGAAGTAAGGAATTCAGCCGAAGTTCAGCAGGATTTTGGTGTTACTTCGGTATAGTGTGATGAACGGCAAGTTAAACTAAATTGTAAAAAGTGCAAGGCAGTGTGCATAGCTATCAAACAGAATCTGTTAGTTCAGAAATACAAAGTAAACAGTTCAATTATTGATATGGTCATTTTCGTGAAATAGTTGGGCATAACGGTACGAAGGAACATGAAATGTGACTTGTAACTTAATTCGGTTGTAGTTAGAGCTAATTCTAGGCTGCGATCCATTGGTAGAATCTTGAAAAATTGTAAGGAATGAACAAAGGAGATAGCTTTCGAATGTCTTGTACATCCACATTTGGACTACTGTTGTGCTATTTGGGACCCATTTCATAAGGGGTTGATTGACAGTATAGAGAAAGTGTAGAGAAGAGCCACTCGATTCATGAAACTTGCTACAGTCCTTAAGAAAGAGTCACTGAACTGATTAGTAGAATGGGCTGGGTGTCTCTGGTAGATAGACGATGCTAATTTCGTTTAAACTTATTGGTAAACATGCGTACATTCACTTTCACGTATGAGTGTGATGAAATACTTTGTCCACCAACCTAATTGAGTCACAATGACAGGAGAGATGAAATTAGAGACGTAAGGTAACACACTGATGCTTATGTTATTATTTTTCCCCCTTCATACCATTCGGGACTAGAATGCTCTGCGAGCAGATTAGTTTTGGTGCTGAGCACTATCTGCCACCCACATTTTCATGAATTGCAGAGTATATATGTAAATGTAGGTTGGATTGGAATACCCATCTGGCGATCCAGATTTGGATTTTTCAGATGACTAGCCAAAAAGGCAAGTGCTAAATTCTTTCCATTCCTTCCATTCCTTGACTTCAGTCCTTTCTCACCTCTAATGGCCTTGATCTCAATGAGGTGTAAAGCCATATACAATTAAAGGGAAGGAAATAAAAATCTCCCAAGAGAGTGGCAGCCTCAATAAACACTCCATAAATACATAAAAACACAATATTTCTCAGTATATAATTTTCATGAAATTAGAAACATTTTACTATACTTGTGCAGGGACCCAATCACATGATTCATTTGTTTGTGTTAACTACAGGTTCCTGTGTGAGGTCAGTCGTATGTTTCTAATTTCATGAATAAGAGCATAGCCCTAAATATTGTCTTTTATATTTGTGGAGTGTTTATTGTAGCTGCTGCTCTCCTTCCTTCAACTTTGATGGGTGATTCCTATCCACATTAATATCAGCTCATTGCATTACTTCCTACTCCTTTGTTGCTGAGATTTTAATTTTCCGTGGTTAGAAGAAATTGCCCCTGTAGAATGTTTGGATGGTTTCGTCAAAAATTCGCGTTTAAGTTCCTTACAATTTCTTGCTGCCAGTTCTCTCATGGTTCTAATGACACTGCACACTGATTAATCACTGCCTGATTTTGTATGCCTTCTATTACTTACTGTTATTGCTGGCTTATTTGGTATTCATATTTTCATAAAAGAATTTAACATTTCTTGGTGACAATTGTTTCTTATACAAAGGTTTAAATCAATACTTCTTTTTCAGACCTATGGATCTCCTCATTATTAAAAAGAATATTGAGACAGGGATGATACGTACAACAGCTGAATTTCAACGAGATGTGATGTTGATGTTTCAAAATTCTGTCATGTATAACAAGAGTAGTCATTTCGTCCACAAAATGGCTAGACAGATGCAACAAGAAGGAATGCAACATATCCAGGTGAAAGAAATGTATTTTTTTTAACTCGTAAAGTTGTAAATAATATTTGTACTATATATCTCGTTAGTCTGAGTCATTAGGTAACGTTCGTTGTGTACACATGTACCGAGCCTAATGACCCGTTTTTCTACTAGTGAACAAGGCAGATGCCGAAATATTGTGTAGCTATTTGTCAGCATAAATGTTCCCTCTCATCGCAGCCGTCCACTTTGGTATGTGGTGGGTTAATTTTCCTTTTTTACAGGAGTATTAAATTTTTATGAAGTTTATCAGCATTATTAATAGCTTCAGGGTTTTTGCTTTTTATCAACTACTGGTGAATCGGTAATACTTTATCATAGATCATAAACAATATATTTAACATTTCCTAAATAATGTTAAATTGAAAAATGGAACATAAGTGTGTCAATGCAAGATGTAATTGCTGTCATAATGTTTTATATAAATTAAATCAATAGTATTTTAGATTGTGCTTTAGAAAATAATCTTCCATGGTGATAAGTAGAGTAACTTTTACCAAATAATGGAAACTCCCAACAAATTTACTTTTGGAGTTGGTACCATTGAATCAACAATCACTGTGATTGTATTTTGTTACTGATATGTTGTAAGCCCTATAGACAACACAAGGTTATGTATGTCTAATTCTTTCATGTCACATTTTAACTATCACTTCTGAAACTGTGGAACCTGTCAGAATTTCAAAGAGGGCAAGTTAATTTTGAAATTTAGTTGGAGCATCTATATTAAAGAGTGTCACTTTATTTTGTTTACCAAAAATAACATTATCTAATAATCTTATATGAATCTTGGGAAGAAATCATCAACTAAGAGGAATAGTGAGTGGAAACTCAAACTGAGAGGGATAGTTGAATATTGAAGAGAATTGTAGTGAAGAATCGCCAAATTAAAGCTATAAATATGACTGCAGATTTGAGCATCTTGAAGACTGTGATCCACAAAAACAGTGGTTTAAAAATAATGGCCTTAGCTTTGATTTTAGACTGATCATACACGTCAAACAAAATAGTTGTGTGGAAGAGATGAAACGGTGATCAAATAACTTTATACCTTACTTAGAAGAAAATAAATCTAACTTGGAGACCATCGGACCTGTTCAGAACGGATTTCGATTCCCCGAGTATATATTGAAGGGTAATGTCTTTATTACAATTATTTCTTCAAAATGAGCCCTAGGTATCGAGAAATTAACGCAGAAACATATGTGAATATCTTTTAAATACTATAATTTTAGTATACATTATTTAAAAGTTTCAGCCTGGTGTATGCGGTAAGGTGCGAACTTCCCATTTTGCGAACCCGGGTTCAAATCCCCATACTGCCAAATATTTTTGTTTCTTTTTATATATGCAGTAATGATTGAGCATTGATTTTATTTCATTTAAAATTCATTTACGAATTTTTATTATGCAAAATAACTTTTAAAACAAAATATTACAGAATATACAGTCCCAACTTTTTTTTTAGAAAATCATTATTTCATTGTTTATGTGTTTTTTTTTTTTTTTTTTTTTTTTTTTTTTTTTTTTTTTTTTTTTTTTTTAATGGAACGGGTATATTTCATGTTCATCGTTTCTATACTTGTATCTCTACAATTAATATCGTAAAGTAAATATATTACAGCCATAAGGTCGGGGTTTTTCCCCCCTACCACAGTTCTACTTATTTCCATGCAGTGGTGGTAGCATGTAAATGTTTGAAAATAACAATGTCTGTTATTTCGCATAAAAAAAATTCGTAAATGAATTTTAAATGAAATAAAATCAATGCTCAATGATTACTGCATATAAAAAAAGAAATAAAAATATTTGGCAGTATGGGGATTTGAGCCTGGGTTCGCAAAATGGGAAGTGAGCACCTTGCCACATACACCACGCTGAATCTTTTAAACATTGTACTAAAATTATAATATTTAAAATATAATTACATATGTTTCCGCGTTAATTTCTCGATACCCAGGGCTCATTTTGAAGAAATAATTGTAACACAGACATATGGAGTAAATACCCTTCAACATATACTGGGGGATCAAAATCTGTTCTGAACAGGTCTGATAGTTCCCAAGTAAGTGTACAGTATATTGCATTAATATTATTGAAATTCTTCGTTTAATCAGTTATTTTTGGAGTTGGTGTCACATCACGAGGAACGCTGTTCGACATGACACTAAGCGTATGATTGAAAATTCAGAATTTTTTACAGCATGTAGCGAGGCAGATATTGTTTTTGCGGGAGACAGTTTATGGCAGACATGGGCAATCTTTTTAATGGGAGGGCCATATAAGATAAATAATTGTCTAGACAGGCCGAAAAAAAATTGAACAAAACAAATTTTTATAAGTGATAAACTTTATTTTTGATTTTTACATAACACACAACTTATGTTATGTGCTACGGTGGTAAAAAAGTTATAATTTAGAATAGTATGAAAGCGCATGTGACAGATGAAACTGTGACTGAGCTTCTAAAAGCTGTGCATAATCTGGTAGAAACTGGGATGAGCTGATTCACAGTAGTGAAGATAAATGGTGGTTAGCCAGTCGGTTTCTAACGTTGTTTTTGTGAAACTTTATAGTAGAAAACACCTGTACACAGATGTTGGAAGATGCACACATTACAATTATCTTCTGAGCATGAGATTTTAGATATGGCAAACTTGATTGACAGGGCCTTGCAGAAGTCAGTTTTAGAAACTTTGAGAAATATTTGCGTCACTTCAGTGTTACATCACAACTCAATCAGTTTGAGCTGCATTTGTAGTTTGACTGATTCACAATCCACATTAAATGGCATGCTAAAAATCCAGGTCTTGTTCAATAACTTTGAAGTCTTGGAATCTTCA
Organism: Vandiemenella viatica; assembly: GCA_031002005.1. Lineage (NCBI taxonomy): Eukaryota > Metazoa > Arthropoda > Insecta > Orthoptera > Morabidae > Vandiemenella > Vandiemenella viatica. The sequence continues at coordinate 30,761,595 of CM061919.1, read as the reverse complement.
TTCAAATTCTTCATGAAGACATTTCAGGCTTTTCTCATAACTCCTAAGTTTGTCTTCCCCAACTGCAATTGTAGTCTTGGAAAGAGAATAAAGTCTTTGTTGACTAGTTGTTTGAAAAATATATTCAATTGCATTTTGAAATCCCTGATATGACTCCAAATTGTAGTGGTGGCCTGGGAATTTTGGGCTATAGTTACTAAAGTTGGTGAAGAGTTGATTGTATATAGCAACCACAGGATTCAGAGCAGTTACAACAGAGAGGCAAAACAGTAATAAGAAATGGAATCTGGCTATACAGACAGCAACAACATTAAAACAGGTCAGACAGTCAGCAGAATTGAGCTGTGACAGGACGACACTGGTAGGAAATTGGTAGGGAAGGAATTAACACTATTGACTAGAGTTACTCCCCACTATGTGATGCTAGAGAGGGGGGAGTCTAACAAAACTCAGGTGCACGAGGATAGAGATGTCGGTCATCAGTCGGTGGTCGATCGGTCGTTTGCAGAAGGAGGGTCTTTTGGGCAGCTATGGAGTGATGTAGCGAGTCGAGTCACAGTCTGCAGAAGAAGCAGCCGGCAGCTAAGACAGCCATTATAACAGGTGGGAGAAAGCCATTGAAGTACAAGTAATGTAGAAGGCAGCTAATAGAATAGAGCAATGGGAGTTATTGCTGATGAACGAGTTAGGGGAGTTAGGAATGTCATTATTGTACAGAACTGATGTAAATAAATTGTACATATGTGAATATCCTTGCTGAGAGTTTAATTAACAGTACTATTGCTCAAATGACTGAAGTGTCTTACCCACAATTTATATGTTCCTCTTGGCAGTGGCAGAGTGAATAGAAAAAAAGTTCGCCTGTCCACCACAAAATATCATGGATTAATTCTTCCATGGAGGTTCAATTTGTTGATGCGACTGAGAATATCTGTAAAAAATGCAAAGTCCGAAATCCATACAATATCTTTCAAATGTTCACACTCATCCAAGAAAGAGATTATTTCGTCTTTTAGATGCCAAATTCGCCCAAAAACCCGTTTTGCAATTAGCCACCTTACTTTAGTTTAGTAAAGTACATCAGAATATTCAGACTGCAATGAGTCAAGAAACTCTTGAAATTGTCCATGTTTCATGTCTAGAATAGATTTACGCAGAGCTCCTTGATGTATGACACAATTAAGAAACACAACTTTGTTCCAAGGAAATGATTCCTTAAATATGCCTATAAAACCAGATTTCATCCCCGTCATATTCGGTGCTTCATTAGTAGTAATGTTACAAATATTGGTCAAAGATGTGATAGTTTCTAGAAATTCTTGAAAAATGTCTGGTCCTTTTGTGGTTTCCTTTAATAAACGCATGCAAGCTAATTCTTCAGTGACACAAAAGTTGTCATCAATACCTCTTATAAATATCAGTCACTGAGCTGTGTCAGTTATGTTCTTACTTTCATTCAACACAAAATAACAGAATTTAAACTTGCTTATCTTTGACTCTAGTTGTGAAACAAACTGCTTATCAATTACTTAAATTCTAGAAGTAATTGTTGTTCAAGACTAACTTAATATCTCAAAATCCATTGTTTTGTCAGGACACATACAAGTTTTTACAAATTCGCCATCAGAAAATGCTTTGTTACCTTTTGCAATATTGCATACTACAATGTAACTGGCTATTGAAAACAACTTTTTTAAAAAAATATTTTGCGACCTGCCCCCCCCCCCCCTTTTTTTTGGCCATAGTTTCATAAGTGGCGTTATGTTTTGTCATGAAGTGTGGTGAATTCCTTGAACAGGGCTACAGCTTAATTGCAAATGAGGCACACAAGTTTATCTTTATAGGCATGAAAAAGTATTTTCAAGTCCACTCATCATTAAAAACACAACATTCTGAATCAAATTTCCGTTTTTTATTTGCCATTGTAATGATAAAAAATGTCAAAAAACACTAGCGACAAAGCAAAACTATAGAAACACAAGTCAGACACACAGCCGCAAAAGTGACTTGACACTGACTACGTGACTGTTCGAACGACACTGACCTTGACCTTGAGAACAGACGAAATGAAAATGGTAGCACCCGATTCGTTCCAAACTTAGCGTAGCAACACACGCATTGTACTCCACATCAACATTCTACCGATTTACTACGCAAACTCAGTTAATATTAGATGTGATAATATTGTACTTAAAATGCAATGAGAAGGAAACCGTTATTCTATTCTAGCTACACAGGAAATACATTTTGTCCTGAGTTTAATTGTAGGGGTTATTCGAAACCATGTTGCAGGCCGGATTGACTAGCCGCACTTGGCCCGCGGGCCTTGTGTTGCCCATGACTGGTGTAAAGGAACAAATTAGAGGGTATCTTAACCTTTGGCTGGGTCTCGGTAGAGGTCGAGGCATCTCTCTGACACTAGATTGTTAGTTGGTATGCTGTATCATGTAGTAAACGCTTTACAGTTAGTATAATATAGGTGTATGATCTGTATGTTTCAGTTTTGTTTAAACAAGTTTTTAGCGTTAATCATAGATAAGTAGTAACATGACTTATATGTATTATTGTCTTTCCTTATTGCTGTAATTTTTTGTTTTTCTTGCTTTCACTGGCTGGCACCAATAAGTGATTAATGTAAAAATTTCAATAATATAAATGTAAAAAATTGTCCATTCAGATTTATTTTCTTCTAAGCAAGGTTTAAAGTTATTTTAAAAAAATTTTAAGGCACTTTTTATTTTTTTTATTTTTAGTGATATTATAGTTTGTTTTGTATTTTACATATGCCAAAGCAGAATTTCCTGGTAGCTCATTGGTTAATGCGCTTACTTTCAAAAAATTCTTGGTTGATGTAATCCAGCATTTCCAGAATGGGGTGAATTGGATGCTGTGGTAAGGAATGTCAGTTTACATTTTGGTGTAGGCTGTTTCAACCTAATCACAAAATCTGTTAAAGTTGCTGCTCGACAGTCGAAACATGTAACATCCTGGCATTAATACATACCACATACACAAATCTGTATCTGGAATATATCTGTTTGTTCTGGCATCATGAAAAAATATATATATACTTTTAATGGATTTTCACAATGTGAAAACTTGGGGTCTAATTTAAAATCTGACATACATGTTGAGACATTGGGACACATTTATTTTATAAATATTCTGTCATCACTTAAAAATAGCTGAATTGATTTTGATGGGATTTAAAACTGTGGCTTTCTATAAAGAACATCGGGTATTAAAATAGTGATGGTAAAGGGGAAGAGGTATTGGGCTTATGTATGCCACTTGTACACTGTCTTTTTCTATCTTATTTAAATTAAACCTGTGCAAATTTCGATTGATATCAGATGAAAACAGTGTTTTTTTTTTTTAATCAAAGGAGTGTATAGGGGAAGAGTAGTTTGGTTTCTGCAAAACGAGTGTGAACAGTATTTTTGCTGTGTTTTTAAGTATATGTGTGCAAAGTTCCCTCAAAATCTGATAAAAACTGTCGGTTTCAATGAAGAACATTGGAAATTAAGAGGTGTAGGGGTAGAAGGGAAGAGGGATTGGACTTCTGCAAACCAAATTTAAACAGAATTGCTCTGTATGTTTTAAAGTATACCTGTGTAAAATTCCTACACAATCATATAGAAACTGTGGCTTTGTATACAGAACAGTAACAAAACATAAGGGGGCAGAAAGAGGGAGAAGGGTTTGGTGTCTCCAAACAAAATGTAGACAGTATTTTAAGGGGGATGAAAGGGGCACAGGTACTGGATTTTTGTATAACTAATGTGGACAGTATTTTTCTTTTTGTTTTAAAGTATACGCATGCAGAGTTCAAGAAAAATTGCAATGAAATGTGGATTTGTACAAAAATTAAGGGATATAAAGGGCAACAGGGGTTGGTAATTTTTTTTGGTCAAAAATTTTTTCCATGAAAAAATACGTATATGTACCATCTACTATAGTGATTGATCAACGGTGTAGACCATAGCTCCTTATAAACAACATTGATAAAAATTAAGGGGGTGGAAAGGGGAGGAGGGATTTGGGTTTTTCAAACAAATGTTGACAGTATTTTTTTCTTTTTTTTTAAAGTATACATTTCCAAGGTTCCATCCTAATCGGGTAAAAACTGTGGCTTTGTATAAAAATTTAGGGGTTTAAAGAGGGAGATAGGGTGGTTTTGGAAATTATTTTGGTCAAAAATCTTCTCCGTGAAAAAATGCATATATGCGCCAACTTTCACGGAGATGAGGTGTCGACTGTAGCTTGTTAAAAAGAACATTAAGGAGTAGAGAACTTGCGCTTTGGTAGACCAAATGTTCACAATATCTTTCTCTTTATTTGGTATATATGTGCAAAGTTCTATCGAAATTGGATAAAAAATATGGGTTTGTATAAAATTGAGTAGGGGAAAGGGTGAGAGGAAGATTTTTATTATTATTATTATCTTGTTAGAAACATTCTCTGTGACAAAATATCAACTTTCATGAAAATCGATTAAATGATGTCGACTATAGCTTTGTATAAAGAACAGTGACAAAAAATGAAGGGAGTAAAATGGGGGAGAGGGGTTGGATTTTAGCAAACCAAATGTTGGCACTGTTTTTCTCTTTGTTTTAAATTATATATGTCCAAAGTTCCACCGAAATCGGATAAAAATGTGGGTTTGTATAAAGCATTAAGAGGTAGAGGGGGTCAATGAAATTTATATGGAACCACTTTGAAGGTATACCCCACCCACTGAAAAAGTTTCTTTAAAAGCCATTAAAAATTGGCGAGGATATCGCTGAACGTACATACAAAAATAAATAAATAATAATTTAAATAATGTTTCAATACTGACACCTGCGAAAAGAGTGAAATTTTTATTTTTGCTTATTTGTATTTGTATTTTACTATATTATTTTGCTCTTTTCACCTGCCAGACACCAGTTATGATATTTAACAATGCTCGGGTATTAGCTTTAAGTGTTCCACATGACTTTATGTCTTCTGTTTGAGCTTATCCCAACCATGTTCCTGGCCAACAGTCACTCTGTGAGGCAGTCCTCACAACACTCAACTCTTCACAATGATCTCTTGTTGATAAAGGGTTAACACCCAAAAATTACTATAGTATGTGTGTTTTTGTTTGTTATTTGTGTTCATGCCCCACAAATATTGTCTTGAGTTAAGTGGTGGTTCATTTCCCTATCCTAATTTGTAATTGCTTTTTGCTACTTCTATTTTCGTTTATTACAAATTAGGATAGGAAAAATAATGGTTGTGTGGCATGAACACACAAAAAAGACAAGAACACAAATGACATAGCAATTTACGGACAAAATTATGGAGGGTGGGTGTTGTAAGAGATTAATATATTTAACTTAAAGTTAACGACCCCAAATTTTGTATGCTGTTTCACCATCTAAATACATAACATATCTCAAAATTATTAAAATCACAAGGGATGGTGGGAAACATAAACCCACTATTCACCACTTATGAAGGCAAAAAGCCACAACAAAGGCACAAAATTGGACATACCTTACAATTTTATGTTAACACATTAATCATATTTGGAGATGACACATATGGCAAAGGGATCATATACGTTCACGCTGAGACTCACCACTTGCAACTAAGGTATTGTTAAGTGTGTTTATATTTTCACTGTGGCTTCCCATCTTCATACGTGGTGAGTGACAGTTTTACTTGTACTACGCTGCCATGTTTTCCTTGTCACAATTATAATTATGCACATCCTTGTTAGCTGTATTTTGCTTGTATGTTTTGTTCTTGAAATTGAATTTCTTGATTTTTTTTTTTTATTAACTAGCTGGAACCCACGACTTCGTTTGTGATTGTAAAGAATTCATATTGACAGCTATAAACATCTAACCACCATAGTGCACGATGGGAGACTCGATACTATTACCACACACAAATACCAGTCTTCTGCGCTATGTAGTTCCAGCAGCAAAGTAAAATTTACGGATACACACAAGTCATTGGATGAAATACGAAAATATTCATGATTGACCAATTTCAAACACCATATCTCACACACTCCCACAGTTACCGAATTTCGGCCAACGTTGTGATCGATGGGAGACTCTGTGTTACTACCACAAACAAACGCCAGTGATCTGCGATTGATAGTTTTCACTTAAAGTGATACACCGTGACACATGCGTCTTTGGCAGAAATATGAAATTGCCGCAGGTGGACCATTTTCATCCCCCATATCTTCCACACCCCAATAGCTACAGACATCTAACAACCGTAGTGCACGTCAACAGACACGATTCTACTACCACACATAAACACCAATGCTCTATGCTATGTAGTCGTGGCAGAAAAGTGAAATCTGCGGAGACACATGCCTTTCGTCGAAATACGAAAATATCCTTGGTCGGCCACTTACAACCACCATATCTCCCACACAACAACAGTTTCTGAAATTCGGCCGCTGTTGTGATCGAAAGGTGACTCTGTGCTACTACCACAAACAAACGCCAGAGATCTGTGATCTATAGTTTTCGCTGAAAAGTGATACACCATGACACTTTTGTCTTTGGCAGAAGTATGAAATTTCCACAGGTCGACTACTTTCAACCCCCATATCTCCCACACCCCCATAGCTACCGAAAACTAACAACCATAGTGCACTACATGAGATACGATTCTACTCCCAAACACAAACACCAATGCTCTATGCTATGTAGTTGTGGCAGAAAAGTAACATATGCGGAGACAGTCGAAATACGAAAATATCCTTGGTCGGCCACTTACAACCACCATATCTACCACAGTACCACAGTTTCTGAAATTCGGCCGCTGTTGTGATCGAAAGGTGACTCTGTGCTACTACTACACACAAACGCCAGTTATCTGTGATCTATAGTTTTCGCTGAAAAGTGATACACCATGACACTTTTGTCTTTGGCAGAAGTATGAAATTGCCACATGTCGACCACTTTCAACCCCCGTATCTCCCACACCCCCATAGCTACCGACATCTAACAACCATAGTGCACGACAGGAAAGACGATTCTACTACCACACACAAACACCAAAGGTCTATGTTATGTAGTTGTGGCAGGAATGAGAAGTATACGGAGATACGGATTTTTGGTCGAAATATGAAAACGCCCTGCACTGACCAACTTTAATCATTATATCTCCCACATTCCTACTGCTATCGGCATTCGGCCAACGTTGTGCACGACAGGAAACTCCATGCTACTTCCACCCACAAACATCAGTGATCTGTGCTAGGTAGTGGTGGCTGAAACGTGAAATATAGGAAAAAACACGTCTATTTTTATATATATATAAGATTAATTCACATCCTGTTATTCCATAACATTTAGCACTTACCATTTGCTGCTATGTTTAATGGTGTTGATAAATAAAACCATATTATGAACATAAAAAGCGATTCTGGCTACAAGATAAACACCTGGTGGGCAGATCAAGAAAAATAAAGATACTTTTATGATGTTTGTTTACTTAGAAAGAGCTTTTGATAATGTCAGGTGTTCTAAATTTTGAAGAGGTCCGTTCTAAAATACCATGATAGAAGAATACTTCATAATATATACAAGAATCAAGTGGCAATAATACAAATAATCATCATCAGAGACATCTATCAGTTAGAAAGGATGAGAGACAAGGTTTGTAGTTTATCGCTGCTAGCATTCAAGTTGTATGTAGAGGAAGCAATAAAGGAAGTGAAAGAAAAATTGAAATGTAGCATAAGCATTGGAGCAGAAAAACTCAGTATGTTACGATTTGCTGATGACATTGTCCATTTAGCAGAACACTCTCAGGATGTTGATAATTTACTGAATCACATGAACAAAATTCTGACAGTTTTACTTGTACTACACTGCCTTGTTTTCCCTGTCACAATTATAATTATGCACATCCTTGTTAGCTGTATTTTGCTTGTATGTTTTGTTCTTGAAATTGAATTTCTTGATTTTTTTTTTTTTTTTAAACTAGCTGGAACCCACGACTTCGTTCGTGATTGTAAAGAATTCATATTGACAGCTATAGACATCTAACCACCATAGTGCACGATGGGAGACTCGATACTATTACCACACACAAATACCAGTCTTCTGCGCTATGTAGTTCCAGCAGCAAAGTAAAATTTACGGATACACACAAGTCTTTGGATTAAATACGAAAATACTCATGATCGACCAATTCCAAACACCATATCTCACACACTCCCACAGTTACCGAATTTCGGCCAACGTTGTGATCGATGGGAGATTCTGTGTTACTACCACAAACAAACGCCAGTGATCTGCGATTGATAGTTTTCACTTAAAAGTGATATACCGTGACACATGCGTCTTTGGCAGAAATATGAAATTGCCGCAGGTTGACCATTTTCATCCCCCATTATCTTCCACACCCCATAGCTAAAGACATCTAACAACCATAGTGCACGACAACAGACACGATTCTACTACCACACATAAACCCCAATGCTCTATGCTATGTAGTCGTGGCAGAAAAGTGAAATCTGCGGAGACACATGCCTTTCGTCGAAATACGAAAATTTCCTTGGTCGGCCACTTACAACCACCATATCTCCCACACAACAACAGTTTCTGAAATTCGGGCCGCTGTTGTGATCGAAAGGTGACTCTGTGTTACTACCACAAACAAACGCCAGAGATCTGTGATCTATAGTTTTCGCTGAAAAGTAATACACCATGACACTTTTGTCTTTGGCAGAAATATGAAATTGACACAGGATGACCACTTTCAACCCCCATATCTCCCACACCCCCATAGCTACCGAAATCTAACAACCATAGTGCACTACATGAGATACGATTCTACTCCCAAACACAAACACCAATGCTCTATGCTATGTAGTTGTGGCAGAAAAGTGACATATGCGGAGACAGTCGAAATATGAAAATATCCTTGGTTGGCCACTTACAACCACCATATCTCCCACACAACCACAGTTTCTGAAATTCGGCCGCTGTTGTGATCGAAAGGTGACTCTGTGTTACTACCACAAACAAACGCCAGAGATCTGTGATCTATAGTTTTCGCTGAAAAGTGATACACCATGACACTTTTGTCTTTGGCAGAAGTATGAAATTGCCACAGGTCGACCACTTTCAACCCCCGTATCTCCCACACCCCCATAGCTACCGACATCTAACAACCATAGTGCACGACAGGAAAGACGATTCTACTACCACACACAAACACCAAAGGTCTATGTTATGTAGTTGTGGCAGGAATGAGAAGTATACGGAGATACGGATTTTTGGTCGAAATATGAAAACGCCCTGCACTGACCAACTTTAATCATTATATCTCCCACATTCCTCCTGCTATTGGCATTCGGCCAACGTTGTGCACGACAGGAATCTCCATGCTACTTCCACCCACAAACATCAGTGATCTGTGCCAGGTAGTGGTGGCTGAAAAGTGAAATATAGAAAAAACACTTCTATTTTTATATATATATAAGATTAATTCACATCCTGTTATTCCATAACATTTAGCACTTACCATTTGCTGCTATGTTTAATGGTGTTGATAAATAAAAACATATTATGAACATAAAAAGCGATTCTGGCTACAAGATAAACACCTGGTGGGCAGATCAAGAAAAATAAAGATACTTTTATGATGTTTGTTTACTTAGAAAGAGCTTTTGATAATGTCAGGTGTTCTAAATTTTGAAGAGGTCCGTTCTAAAATACCATGATAGAAGAATACTTCATAATATATACAAGAATCAAGTGGCAATAATACAAATAATCATCATCAGAGACATCTATCAGTTAGAAAAGGATGAGAGACAAGGTTGTAGTTTATCGCTGCTAGCATTCAAGTTGTATGTAGAGGAAGCAATAAAGGAAGTGAAAGAAAAATTGAAATGTAGCATAAGCATTGGAGCAGAAAAACTCAGTATGTTACGATTTGCTGATGACATTGTCCATTTAGCAGAACACTCTCAGGATGTTGATAATTTACTGAATCACATGAACAAAATTCTGACAGTTTTACTTGTACTACACTGCCTTGTTTTCCCTGTCACAATTATAATTATGCACATCCTTGTTAGCTGTATTTTGCTTGTATGTTTTGTTCTTGAAATTGAATTTCTTGATTTTTTTTTTTAAACTAGCTGGAACCCACGACTTCGTTCGTGATTGTAAAGAATTCATATTGACAGCTATAGACATCTAACCACCATAGTGCACGATGGGAGACTCGATACTATTACCACACACAAATACCAGTCTTCTGCGCTATGTAGTTCCAGCAGCAAAGTAAAATTTACGGATACACACAAGTCTTTGGATTAAATACGAAAATACTCATGATCGACCAATTCCAAACACCATATCTCACACACTCCCACAGTTACCGAATTTCGGCCAACGTTGTGATCGATGGGAGATTCTGTGTTACTACCACAAACAAACGCCAGTGATCTGCGATTGATAGTTTTCACTTAAAAGTGATATACCGTGACACATGCGTCTTTGGCAGAAATATGAAATTGCCGCAGGTTGACCATTTTCATCCCCCATTTCTTCCACACCCTCATAGCTAAAGACATCTAACAACCATAGTGCACGACAACAGACACGATTCTACTACCACACATAAACCCCAATGCTCTATGCTATGTAGTCGTGGCAGAAAAGTGAAATCTGCGGAGACACATGCCTTTCGTCGAAATACGAAAATTTCCTTGGTCGGCCACTTACAACCACCATATCTCCCACACAACAACAGTTTCTGAAATTCGGCCGCTGTTGTGATCGAAAGGTGACTCTGTGTTACTACCACAAACAAACGCCAGAGATCTGTGATCTATAGTTTTCGCTGAAAAGTAATACACCATGACACTTTTGTCTTTGGCAGAAATATGAAATTGACACAGGATGACCACTTTCAACCCCCATATCTCCCACACCCCCATAGCTACCGAAATCTAACAACCATAGTGCACTACATGAGATACGATTCTACTCCCAAACACAAACACCAATGCTCTATGCTATGTAGTTGTGGCAGAAAAGTGACATATGCGGAGACAGTCGAAATATGAAAATATCCTTGGTTGGCCACTTACAACCACCATATCTCCCACACAACCACAGTTTCTGAAATTCGGCCGCTGTTGTGATCGAAAGGTGACTCTGTGTTACTACCACAAACAAACGCCAGAGATCTGTGATCTATAGTTTTCGCTGAAAAGTGATACACCATGACACTTTTGTCTTTGGCAGAAGTATGAAATTGCCACAGGTCGACCACTTTCAACCCCCGTATCTCCCACACCCCCATAGCTACCGACATCTAACAACCATAGTGCACGACAGGAAAGACGATTCTACTACCACACACAAACACCAAAGGTCTATGTTATGTAGTTGTGGCAGGAATGAGAAGTATACGGAGATACGGATTTTTGGTCGAAATATGAAAACGCCCTGCACTGACCAACTTTAATCATTATATCTCCCACATTCCTCCTGCTATTGGCATTCGGCCAACGTTGTGCACGACAGGAATCTCCATGCTACTTCCACCCACAAACATCAGTGATCTGTGCCAGGTAGTGGTGGCTGAAAAGTGAAATATAGAAAAAAACACTTCTATTTTTATATATATATAAGATTAATTCACATCCTGTTATTCCATAACATTTAGCACTTACCATTTGCTGCTATGTTTAATGGTGTTGATAAATAAAAACATATTATGAACATAAAAAGCGATTCTGGCTACAAGATAAACACCTGGTGGGCAGATCAAGAAAAATAAAGATACTTTTATGATGTTTGTTTACTTAGAAAGAGCTTTTGATAATGTCAGGTGTTCTAAATTTTGAAGAGGTCCGTTCTAAAATACCATGATAGAAGAATACTTCATAATATATACAAGAATCAAGTGGCAATAATACAAATAATCATCATCAGAGACATCTATCAGTTAGAAAGGATGAGAGACAAGGTTGTAGTTTATCGCTGCTAGCATTCAAGTTGTATGTAGAGGAAGCAATAAAGGAAGTGAAAGAAAAATTGAAATGTAGCATAAGCATTGGAGCAGAAAAACTCAGTATGTTACGATTTGCTGATGACATTGTCCATTTAGCAGAACACTCTCAGGATGTTGATAATTTACTGAATCACATGAACAAAATTCTGACAGTTTTACTTGTACTACACTGCCTTGTTTTCCCTGTCACAATTATAATTATGCACATCCTTGTTAGCTGTATTTTGCTTGTATGTTTTGTTCTTGAAATTGAATTTCTTGATTTTTTTTTTTTAAACTAGCTGGAACCTACGACTTCGTTCGTGATTGTAAAGAATTCATATTGACAGTTATAGACATCTAACCACCATAGTGCACGATGGGAGACTCGATACTATTACCACACACAAATACCAGTCTTCTGCGCTATGTAGTTCCAGCAGCAAAGTAAAATTTACGGATACACACAAGTCTTTGGATTAAATACGAAAATACTCATGATCGACCAATTCCAAACACCATATCTCACACACTCCCACAGTTACCGAATTTCGGCCAACGTTGTGATCGATGGGAGATTCTGTGTTACTACCACAAACAAACGCCAGTGATCTGCGATTGATAGTTTTCACTTAAAAGTGATATACCGTGACACATGCGTCTTTGGCAGAAATATGAAATTGCCGCAGGTTGACCATTTTCATCCCCCATATCTTCCACACCCACATAGCTAAAGACATCTAACAACCATAGTGCACGACAACAGACACGATTCTACTACCACACATAAACCCCAATGCTCTATGCTATGTAGTCGTGGCAGAAAAGTGAAATCTGCGGAGACACATGCCTTTCGTCGAAATACGAAAATTTCCTTGTCGGCCACTTACAACCACCATATCTCCCACACAACAACAGTTTCTGAAATTCGGCCGCTGTTGTGATCGAAAGGTGACTCTGTGTTACTACCACAAACAAACGCCAGAGATCTGTGATCTATAGTTTTCGCTGAAAAGTAATACACCATGACACTTTTGTCTTTGGCAGAAATATGAAATTGACACAGGATGACCACTTTCAACCCCCATATCTCCCACACCCCCATAGCTACCGAAATCTAACAACCATAGTGCACTACATGAGATACGATTCTACTCCCAAACACAAACACCAATGCTCTATGCTATGTAGTTGTAGCAGAAAAGTGACATATGCGGAGACAGTCGAAATATGAAAATATCCTTGGTTGGCCACTTACAACCACCATATCTCCCACACAACCACAGTTTCTGAAATTCGGCCGCTGTTGTGATCGAAAGGTGACTCTGTGTTACTACCACAAACAAACGCCAGAGATCTGTGATCTATAGTTTTCGCTGAAAAGTGATACACCATGACACTTTTGTCTTTGGCAGAAGTATGAAATTGCCACAGGTCGACCACTTTCAACCCCCGTATCTCCCACACCCCCATAGCTACCGACATCTAACAACCATAGTGCACGACAGGAAAGACGATTCTACTACCACACACAAACACCAAAGGTCTATGTTATGTAGTTGTGGCAGGAATGAGAAGTATACGGAGATACGGATTTTTGGTCGAAATATGAAAACGCCCTGCACTGACCAACTTTAATCATTATATCTCCCACATTCCTCCTGCTATTGGCATTCGGCCAACGTTGTGCACGACAGGAATCTCCATGCTACTTCCACCCACAAACATCAGTGATCTGTGCCAGGTAGTGGTGGCTGAAAAGTGAAATATAGAAAAAACACTTCTATTTTTATATATATATAAGATTAATTCACATCCTGTTATTCCATAACATTTAGCACTTACCATTTGCTGCTATGTTTAATGGTGTTGATAAATAAAAACATATTATGAACATAAAAAGCGATTCTGGCTACAAGATAAACACCTGGTGGGCAGATCAAGAAAAATAAAGATACTTTTATGATGTTTGTTTACTTAGAAAGAGCTTTTGATAATGTCAGGTGTTCAAAATTTTGAAGAGGTCGGTTCTAAAATACCATGATAGAAGAATACTTCATAATATATACAAGAATCAAGTGGCAATAATACAAATAATCATCATCAGAGACATCTATCAGTTAGAAAGGATGAGAGACAAGGTTGTAGTTTATCGCTGCTAGCATTCAAGTTATATGTAGAGGAAGCAATAAAGGAAGTGAAAGAAAAATTGAAATGTAGCATAAGCATTGGAGCAGAAAAACTCGGTATGTTACGATTTGCTGATGACATTGTCCATTTAGCAGAACACTCTCAGGATGTTGATAATTTACTGAATCACATGAACAAAATTCTGACAGTTTTACTTGTACTACACTGCCTTGTTTTCCCTGTCACAATTATAATTATGCACATCCTTGTTAGCTGTATTTTGCTTGTATGTTTTGTTCTTGAAATTGAATTTCTTGATTTTTTTTTTTTTTTTAAACTAGCTGGAACCCACGACTTCGTTCGTGATTGTAAAGAATTCATATTGACAGCTATAGACATCTAACCACCATAGTGCACGATGGGAGACTCGATACTATTACCACACACAAATACCAGTCTTCTGCGCTATGTAGTTCCAGCAGCAAAGTAAAATTTACGGATACACACAAGTCTTTGGATGAAATACGAAAATATTCATGATCGACCAATTCCAAACACCATATCTCACACACTCCCACAGTTACCGAATTTCGGCCTACGTTGTAATCGATGGGAGATTCTGTGTTACTACCACAAACAAACGCCAGTGATCTGCGATTGATAGTTTTCACTTAAAAGTGATACACCGTGACACATGCGTCTTTAGCAGAAATATGAAATTGCCGCAAGTGGACCATTTTCATCCCCCATATCTTCCACACCCCCATAGCTACAGACATCTAACAACCATAGTGCACGACAACAGACACGATTCTACTACCACACATTAACACCAATGCTCTATGCTATGTAGTCGTGGCAGAAAAGTGAAATCTGCGGAGACACATGCCTTTCGTCGAAATACGAAAATATCCTTGGTCGGCCACTTACAACCACCATATCTCCCACACAACAACAGTTTCTGAAATTCGGCCGCTGTTGTGATCGAAAGGTGACTCTGTGCTACTACCACAAACAAACGCCAGAGATCTGTGATCTATAGTTTTCGCTGCAAAGTAATACACCATGACACTTTTGTCTTTGGCAGAAGTATGAAATTGCCACAGGTCGAGCACTTTCAACCCCCATTTCTCCCACACCCCCATAGCTACCGACATCTAACAACCATAGTGCACTACATGAGATATGATTCTATTACCAAACACAAACACCAATGCTCTATGCTTTGTAGTTGTGGCAGAAAAGTGACATATGCGGAGACAGTCGAAATACGGTAATATCCTTGGTCGGCCACTTACAACCACCATATCTACCACAGTACCACAGTTTCTGAAATTCGGCCGCTGTTGTGATCGAAAGGTGACTCTGTGCTACTACTACACACAAACGCCAGTTATCTGTGATCTATAGTTTTCGCTGAAAAGTGATACACCATGACACTTTTGTCTTTGGCAGAAGTATGAAATTGCCACAGGTCGACCACTTTCAACCCCCGTATCTCCCACACCCCCATAGCTACCGACATCTAACAACCATAGTGCACGACAGGAAAGACGATTCTACTACCACACACAAACACCAAAGGTCTATGTTATGTAGTTGTGGCAGGAATGAGAAGTATACGGAGATACGGATTTTTGGTCGAAATATGAAAACGCCCTGCACTGACCAACTTTAATCATTATATCTCCCACATTCCTCCTGCTATTGGCATTCGGCCAACGTTGTGCACGACACGAATCTCCATGCTACTTCCACCCACAAACATCAGTGATCTGTGCTAGGTAGTGGTGGCTGAAAAGTGAAATATAGGAAAAAACACGTCTATTTTTATATATACAGGGTGCTTCAAAAAAATGTATACACACTTTGAACTTCCATAGAAAATTTATTTACCGTTCTACAAAGTTAATTTCAGGAAAATAGAAAGCTAAAAGTCCAATGTAAATCAAACATAAACAACAAATGTTAATACTGTTCAAATTGGTGACCTGCAGCATCAATACAATTCTGAGTACGAGTCACCACAGATTCTGTACATCGTATCAAAACGTCCAATGAGATTTCTCTACACACTGCTTGAATCTCATTCCAAAGAATGTCTAGGTTACGTGGTTTACGTTTGTACACCTCATCTTTTACTGTGCCCCACAAGAAGAAATCCAGTGGTGTAAGGTCTGGAGAGCGTGCTGGAAACTCGATTGGCCCCCTGCGTCCTATCCACCGGCCCGACAAATTTTGATCCAGGTAAGCTCGTACGTCCCTGTGATAGTGCGGCGGAGCACCATCTTGTTGAAAATAAAAATCATCATTACCGTATAATGCACGAATGGCAGGAAATATGGAATCAGCAAGCATTGTTAGGTAATTAATACCAGTTACAGTGCCTTCAAATCGAAAAGGTCCAATGAGTCCCCTTGAAGACAAACCGCACCACACATTTACACCTGGCAAATTTACAGCTTTTTCAATTGTAATGTGAGGATTTTCTTCATCCCAGTAAACACAATTGTGCCTATTGACAGTATGCGTGTAATTGTTAATCTTGAAGGTGGTTCTGTATCATACTCCCTTCTCCACTGTCTTTGAACTTCATTTACATTTTCAAACTTCCAGTACCACTTAATAACCTGCTTACGTTCTTCAAAACTCAAACGTACGTCCCCCATGTTGATATTACAAATTCCAACTGATAATATAACATAGAGGGACGATTATGCTGGCACCTGGCGAAGAAATATAACACTAGCCTTGTAGAGTGGGAAAACAACAATAGTTTAAAGTGTGTATACATTTTTTTGAAGCACCCGGTATATAAGATTAATTCACATCCTGTTATTCCATAACATTTAGCACTTACCATTTGCTGCTATGTTTAATGGTGTTGATAAATAAAAACATATTATGAACATAAAAAGCGATTCTGGCTACAAGATAAACACCTGGTGGGCAGATCAAGAAAAATAAAGATACTTTTATGATGTTTGTTTACTTAGAAAGAGCTTTTGATAATGTCAGGTGTTCAAAATTTTGAAGAGGTCAGTTCTAAAATACCATGATAGAAGAATACTTCATAATCTATACAAGAATCAAGTGGCAATAATACATATAATCATCATCAGAGACATCTATCAGTTAGAAAGGATGAGAGACAAGGTTGTAGTTTATCGCTGCTAGCATTCAAGTTGTTTGTAGAGGAAGCAATAAAGGAAGTGAAAGAAAAATTGAAATGTAGCATAAGTACTGGAGCAGAAAAACTCAGTATGTTACGATTTGCTGATGACATTGTCCATTTAGCAGAACACTCTCAGGATATTGATAATTTACTGAATCACATGAACAAAATTCTGAAAGAAATTGTTGGACGAAATATAAACCTTAGAAAGACAAAATTGATTAAATGTAGCCAAAATAATAGCAGTAATAGTAGATTGAATATAAAAATAGGATTTAATGTAATTAAGGTTCTTCGGTGGCTTAATTACTGATTAATTAATTAAAAAGTCCACCAAACAGGTTATTTTTGAAGAGTTGTTTTATTTTGAATCAAAACAACAAGTCAGTGATATTCACAAGCATAGTTACAATCCAAGGATGCACTTCTGAGTTGTTGCAAATAAAATCTTTGTGAACTCAACTGGATGAAACTGTCTGTAACACTGTCAACTAAACTGACTTACTAACTGAATAACGGAATGAATACTTAATGAATGTCTCTGTCCAGGCGATCTGTTTATATAGAGTCTATCGAAATTACGAGAATTCTTCAAAGGCATCCGCCCGATATTTCTCGATCATTAACAATCACTCAAACAATCTAACATATTAAAAACAATCGGAATTAATACAAAATTAATTAACAACATTACAAAATTATCAGAAATGGTAATTATAGATACTTAAATACAAAATTATTTACAGAAATCCTTTCAAACGGTAGAAAATTGTCCTGTAGACACCGTAACTTACATTAATACATGTAATTACAAACATTTAAGAATTTCTCTTGCACCATTCGGTTCTTAAACATATTAAATGGACTTTAAATAATTTTCTTACATAAAATAAAGTCTATGTACACTGATTTACAAGAATTTACAAAATAAACATATCAAATCACTTTCAAGCAAACTTTAGCTCACTACAAATAATTCATACAGAACAATACTATTCAAAATTCAGGTATTAGGGCTGTTACATTGTGATAGGAGAAGTAACTGAGTTCACCTACCTAGGAAGTAAAATTACAACTGAAGGTCAAAGTAGAAATGACGTTAAAAACAGAATAACACTTGTAAAAAGATATTTCATGAAAAAGAGGAATTTTTTAGTTTCAAATATAGATCTAGATCTTTTTAACACCCTGTGTGGAGCAACAGAATTTTATGGTAGCGTAGCATGGACTTTAGGTATATCATAAAAAAATAAATTAAAAAAAAAGCGTTTGAAATGTAATGATGCTGAAAATTAAGTGGATAGATGAAGTATAAAATGGATTTGTTTAGGAAATAGTTAATGAGGAAAGATGTTTCTGGAAGAATTTACATGCAGGATTGGTTAATTTGTTAGTGGAGCGTTCAGCTGAAGCGAAGAACTATTGAAGAAGATTGAAGTTAGAATATGTGAAGCATGTAATTAAGGACATGGGATATAAGGAATTCGTTGAGATGAAGATATTAGCATAGGATAGGAAGGAATTGAGGATTGCATCAACCAGTTGAGAGACTGATGACCAAAATTGAATGGTGTATGATACAAATTTCACATAACTTCATTAGCAGTCCCTTTTTGTAACAATATTACCTAGTTCAACCCCTTTAAACTTCTTATTTATATTTAATGGTATTTATTATTATTCTGTAATTTTAATGGTATCAGCAGTGTGCTCAGTGTTGATGTTTTTAATGACTTGAGTTGAAACCATTAGGTAGTAGCAGTTAAGAGGGTTCTAGTTACAGGTTCAGCTGGAATCATTGTACCATGTGACTATCAGGCCAGATTGGCGTCTTTTCTTTAACTCTTTGAGTAGTTTTTCTTTCTTTCCAGTAGCTGGTAAGATAAGTGTTACACTGTCATGATGTAAATTATATCATCTTGGCTACATTTTGGCGTGCATGTAGGAATCCATGATCTGCTACTGTATGCTGAGGTAGTCTATGATGAATTATTCAATGCACCTCGCAAAAGATAATGAGAAGCCATTGCATTAAAAATCCAAAGGGTATCCCAAGTGTGTTTAATCCTACATATAGAGTGATGACATAAAATATCATGTAGGTATAATAGTCCCCCAATTGGCTCTCCAGGTGGGGACTGTCTGTTATTCAAGACACCGGTTCGAATCCCCATCCGGGCATCCAGATTTGGGTTTTCCATTGTTTCTCCAAATCACTCTAAGCGAATCCCAGGATGCTTCCTTCAATAAGGCCATGGCAGTCTTCCATCTCATCAGTCCCATCCCACCTCTGCTGACATCGACATCAATGAGGTATAAAGCCAAAAGTAAAAAAAAAAAAAAAAAAAAAAATGCTCAGGGAATATCGGAATGGATAGACACATTCTACAAGTCAGGGCATGAATTGTTAGAAACCTGAAGGGGGCAGGTAAATTAAAAAACTACATAGACTTTGAAATGAATACTTCTCAGGTTTAATCATATGTTTATTTAACTCTTTATACAACGTTTCTACAACTACATCCCTTGCATTCATCAGGTTAGCTGTCATTTAAAGTTACAAGACAGTGAATGCCTCGTAAGCAAATCCTGGCTTCTATAAGTAGCCCACTGCCGGAGAAGCTTTCCGCAGCTCCCCCATTGGTCTGCACTGCAACCGCACTCAGACGGACTCCAGATGGCGTGCCGGCACAGAGGAATGCTTCGCTCAGGAAGAGACCACCGTCTGTGTTGATGTTGTTGTTACTTATTCGAATCTCCAGCGCTTCTCTGGTTATTGAATACCAGAAATACGATATCTGAGCCAAAACGTTCGTATGGTCGACGTTTATGCTGTGGAAATTTTCTACGGCGTGTTCGGCTAACGCGGATTTGTCCAATTGTAGCAACTACAGATATCGTTGGTGCTCGGTGTGGCATTCCTCAATGGTTCTTATGGTTTGACTGATGTATACTTTGCCGCATTCGCAAGGGATTGAATAAACTCCCGGAACTCGAAGGCTGAGGTCGTCTTTTACGGTGTGTATCACGTATCTCCAATGGTGGACAGAAGATACTCCTTACACCATATCATGCTGGAATCCTTCCTATCTTCCGAGAAGTATTCCCGGCATAGAGCAGCACAGCGACTGATTTTGGAGACTCTTCTTGTTCAGGTGTCAGTCTCGATTTCTGGGGGAGAAGCACCCGTTTAATTTGTTCTTCTGAATAACAATTCTGTCTGAAAAGCTGCCATAGGTGCCTTAGTTCTTCTTGCAGGCTATCGCTGTCCGAGATAACTGGTGCATGATGGACCGGTGTTGTCAAGACAGTTTTCCGCTGAGCAGTGTGATGAAAACTGGTAGCCCCAAATACAGGTCTGTGTGCGTAGGTTTCCTTTAAACGATATGCGCCAAAGTACCATCTGGCTTAAGGTTAATCAATAAGCCCAGGAATGGCAGTGTGCCATCTCTCTTAACCTCCATGGTATCGTATGTTAGGATGGATAGAATTCAGATGTTCCAAGAATTCTTCGAGAGCCGTGGAGCCATGTGGCCAAACTACAAAAGTGTCATCCACGTACCGGAAAAAACATTTTGGTTTTAATGGAGCAGTGTCCAGAGCCCTATCCTCAAAGTCCTCCATATATAAATTAGCTGCCACAGGAGAAAGTGGTGAGCCCATAGACACACCATCAGTTTACTCATAGTACCACCCACTGTACATGAAATATAGATGTTAGAACATTCTGGAATAGGTCTGCAATTTCTTGGTCGAAATGTTGTCATATAAATTCTAAAGTTTCCTTGACAGGCACCTGTGTGAACAGGGAAACATCATCAAAGCTTACCATGTGGTCGGTATCTGGCACAGTCAGACCCTGGATCGTCTGTACAAATTCAGCAGAATTCATAGCATGGTGTATGCAATGGCCCACCAGTGGACTCAGTTGGCTTGAAGATATTTTGCCGGTTGATGGGAGCACCGATTGCACTGACAATAGGTTACAAGGGCACGTTCTCCTTATGGATTTTTGGTAGGCCATATAACCTATGCGGCCTGGCAGCACGAGGTCGTAGGTTCTTGATGGTCTCTGGTAAACGGAATTTCTTCAGTAGGCTTTTGTTTTGTTGACCACTTTTGAAGTAAGATCAGCATCAATCGACTTGTAAGCAAGGTCATGTAATAAGCTCCTAATTCTTGAGTTATATTCTACTGATGATAGTAGAACTGTCATGTTTCTATTGTCAGCAGGAATGATGACAATGTCTTCACTACTGCTTAGTTCACGCAATGCTTGATGCTCTAGCCTTTTGATGTTGGGCTTAGGTCGCTTGTCCTTCAGAACACGACAGGTTTCACAACATATCTCTTCCCCTGCATTGGCTAGAAGTGTACGTACAGCTTTTTCCACTGCACAGACAATGTCTTCCGTAGGCACAGACATTGGTGATATAGCATAATTCAAACCCCTCGCCAGCACAGAGACGGTGGCGTCATCAAGTGTGACTCCACTGTGATTAACTACTGTGCGTTTTGCTTTGGACTGGTTTTTGTTGTTCTGCCCTTCATGAAGGCGATTATATTTGGAGATTAGTATAACTTTGGATTTCTCTCGTTCCATGCTCTCTTGAAGCAAAGTAACTGCGTCAACCCAGTCCCAGGAATATGCAGTCAATCTAGATGTAAGATGTAGATGGCTCGAGAGTAAGAGCCAAGCATTTTGGTCAAGCTCATAACAAGTAAAGCAAATCTGCTCTCGCAAAAGCGCCATGCCAGTACGATGTAAAATTCTTTTAGCACTCCTGCTGTTTATGTGATGGGTTACTCTGACAAAATGAGGCAACACATCGCTGTCCCTACAGTGCAGTAGAAAAACCAGAGTGCTGATAAGTCTGGCCTTCTTTTCGCACAACTTCTCAAATTGCTTAAGATGATGTACCATCCCCTCCCCATATAGGCATCTAATGTGACAATTAAGTTTTTCCCAGCGTGTGGATGAAATTAATACTTCTCGGATTTTCTGCCAGATTGTATCTTAATTTAACTCTTTACACAACATTTCGGCAAATACCTCCTTTGTCTTCATCAGGTTAGATATCATATAAAGTTACAAGACAGTGAATGGCTTGCAAGCAAACCTATAAGTAGCCCACTGCTGGAGAAGCTTTCCGCAGCTCTCCCATTGGTCGGCGCTGCAACCGAGTTCAGTCGGCGTGCCAGCGCAGAGTCCTTGAGCAGCTTGCTATTGGCCAGGGCAGTACCAATGACCTTGGAAATGCTCTCTGCTCTCCTACCATAACCCATTCTTTCTCACCCAGTTCTCTTCTGGCCTGTCATCCCACATTCTGATTCTTTGTCATGGCTTCGACTTTCTCTGATTTTTTTCCTAATGTTCGTCGTATTCTCCTCACTATTATTCCCACATTACCTCACATCCCCTTCTATGGGCCAGCTAACTTAAAAAAATAGACTTGTGCAAGAATACCAAATCCTCTAATGATCCTTAACCACGCTATGGCATCATCTTCCCTTGTAGCAGGCAACATTGCAAAATGTGCAATCCAACATTGCAAAACGCACTATCCAACCCATCACAACCTACTGTAACCCTACCACTGTGGATCCCACATCATATACCAGCTCATCTGCCTCCATGCCCGAGTTCTAACATCAACGTTACCATGAACCAGTTATCCGTCAGAATTAACAGTCACAGACAAATAATTTTCTCTCAGAATCCAGTTCTCAAAACTTTTGCTACCTCAATAAATGTTTTATAGTCAGAGCCATCAGAGTACTTCCTGAAACCACATTCCCAACTGAACTCCAGATGTGAAACTAGGCCTACCAATGCATCTTTGGTGCCACAGACTCTTAACTTCAATATCAGATAATACTCACCTACCTTACTTTGATGTGCCCATTTCTTGCAGGTATAATTAATTTATATATAAAATATTTGGATAGGAGAATAAACACGGCTTAACAAAGATAAATGTTGACGTAGTGTCGAAACGTGGAAAAATGTGTAGAGTTTGAACAGAATTATGGTGTGATACCTGAAGTGTCATACTATTACCTGTCTACAACTGAAGATATCTTTTGAACTTACCAACAATATGACTTTAAAAAATTTTTAAGGTTTAGTACAAATTTAAAATTCCTGCTCCAGAACTATTATTATAGTTCTTTTGATACGATTTAAGTACAACCTGATACTATGTCACCTAATTGGAACTCATGAAAGCTGCTTAAATTAAAGTTTCAGTTGTCATTCTGGTTCAGGCTGTAAATAACCCTTCTTCAACAAAAAAATTGTGATAGCTGCCTGGATCACAAGTTGCTGATCCATGGTCGACAGCTTGTGTTGGGGGGAAATTCTACATGGTGGGAAGGGGTGAACCTGAGAACTGTGAAGTTGAAAAAATATTGTGGGGACAAGTCAGACAAGGTTCCTATTAACCAACATACAAAACAACAAAAACAACGATATTACAACTACTTAATGAACAACTCTGGTGAGTGGTAGTTCTGTGGGAAGAAGGTGGGTAATATATGTATACTAGCAGTTACCTGCAACATCATCCCCTTGAAATTATATTATGGTATAAAAGTTTTTGTTATTATTCAAAGTATGACCAGCAGAAAAATTTCTCCTTTGGGGTTGAAAATATGGGCAACTGTTTCCGTGGTTTCTACTCTTCAGTTAAAAATATACCTCAAAGCCGGGACATAGATATTAAAGGTCAAATGTGTGTCGAAAGATACGGTTATACCAACACCACATGCTGGTTAAACACATTACTTACTTAGCGGCAATAGACATCTTGAGCAGATACTGACGTCATTATACTTCTTCACTATGCACTGTGGAATATTCGGTTAAGTTTTAAATTTTTGCAAGAATTAATTTGTAATGTTACAGAAGGAGCATAATAATAATAATAATAATAATAATAAATGACACACAGATAATAAATGGAAACCGAGCGTGGTGGTGTAACGGCTAGCATTCTGGCCTCGCATTCGGAAGGACGGCGAATTCGAATCCCCGTCCGGGCATCCAGATTTGGGTTCTCCATGGTTTCCCAAATCACTCCAGGCAAATGCCGGGATGCTTCCTTCAAAAGGCCATGGCAGAATTCCTTCCCATTACTTGCCCCCCATCCTTTCCCGTCTCTAAAGACCTCGCTGTTAGAGAGACGTAAAGTAGATAAAAAAAAAAAAAAATTGAAACTATTACACATTTGTCATGAACATACAAAATGACATTTTGCGCACAACCAGTTTGTCACTTTTAGTGAACCGACTTTGTGCTCGCATACTTTACCATTGTAGCATTAACTTGTAAAATTTAGCTCATCTGGCTGGAACAAGGATTGGCAAAGCTGTATTAAAAAAAAGGCAATATAAAATATTTAAATTAAACATTTGGATTGGAGAATAACATCTAGCATGCTGGGTGAGAGGTTAATGCTCTGGCATCGCTTTTGGGAGGATGCTGGTTCAAATTTCCATCTGGGAATCCAGATTTGATTTTTCCTTGGTTTTCCCCAAATCACAGGTGAATGCTGGGATGCTTACCTTCAAAAGGCCACTGTCCAATTCCTTCCTGTTCTTTGTCCCCAGTCCCATCTCACCTCTGATGACCTCAAAGTTGACGAGTTGTAAAGCCATAAGTAAAAAAGAGACAGAATAATAACCGCTACTCAAAATTGAAGATTTCTGAGGTGTCTAAACAAAGATAGACTTGCATATACCATTAGAAGTTTATAACGTCCATTGTTAACATTAGAGTTGCAAGGTGATGATTGGCAGCTAACTGGCGGCTTAGACTGTTGATTGAAAGCTCATGGTGGTGATGAAATCAACATGGCGAGAAATATGAAGTGGGACTTCAAAGTCTAAAGCTGAACATTGTGAAAATGGACACACATCACAGGAACAAGTCACAGGCATGTGGAAGAATTCAACAGAACATATTGTCCTGTAAGTTTTATGTGGGTGTTTGTTAAATCATAATACACTACTTAAAAATCAGCTCTAGTGATAGGTGGTTCATATGGGAAGAGAGGGGGGGGGGGAATAGGTGGGGAAAAAAGGAAGATTACGGAGTGTTGTACCCAGTAGATGTCTGGTAGCTAATTTATATCGGTAAGCCAGTTTCCAGCATTCTGAGTTCAGAGATGCTGCTTCTGTCTGAGAGGACTCTGATGGCACAGACAGTGAAGCAAGAATTGAAACTGTTGGTATCTTGCTCAGTGGTATGATGAGGCACTGAATAGTGAGGGTTCTTGGTGGCTGTTCATTCTGATGCGATGGCCAGTATATTTGTGGTCAAACCTATGTATGAGACTGGTCTAAGGTTGTAGGTTGGTTAATATATTAGATGAGAGGATTAATACGTGGCCTTTGAGGGAAAGCTACCTCCAGTTACTGGGTTGGTGAGAGTGATGGAATATATATGACATCAGTGAGCAGGAAATGGCTCTGAGGCAATAAAACTAAGGAATGATACGGAAATATAACCCAACACTTACCACAGATGTAAAGGCATCTGGGAACGACGAACACAAAAAAAAGAACAAACACAGGAAATATGCAGTATTTCAGCGTATAGCCTTATTCTAAAATTCATCAGACAGCCATCGTCGTGTACACATCTTGGTCCGCCTGATGTCTCACTTTTGCAAGAATAAGGTGATACGCCGAAATATGTGGGTGGTTCAAAAAATATGGTCTCCTATTTTTTTATATAGAAAATCACATTTATTCACCACTTGTGATACATCGTTGGAAAGCTTGAAATTTTAGCTATTTTTCTGTGTAAGCGCCTTCCCATTCGATGACCTTTCGCATCCTCACCATGAGCTTTTTGATCCCATCATCGAACCAATCTCCCGCTGCATCATCAAGAAATCGAATAACTGCGACCTGCACTTCCTCCTCTAACCGAAGCTTCTGGCCTCCCAGGTGTTTTTTTAAGTGCGGGAAACATGTGATAGTCGCTTGGGGCAATGTCTGGGCTATGGGGGGGTTTCAACAAGATCCCAGCCAAATCGTTCGATGAAGGAGGTTGTTTGATGTGAGACATGTGGAAATGTGTTGTTATGGTGAAAAGACACTCCCTTTGTGAGCATTCCTCTTCTTTTGTTCTGGATAGCCCGCCGTAGTTTCTTCAGAGTTTTGCTGTAATGGTCTGAGTTAATTATTGTTCCTTTTGGCATGAAATCCACCAACAATACCCCCTTACGGTCCCCAAAAAAAAAAAAAACAGTCCCCATAACCTTACCGGCTGACTTCTCTGTCTTTAACTTTTTGGGCTTTGGCGAAGATGGGTGACGGCATTGTTTGGACTGCTCCTTCGTTTCAGGAACGTAATGATGCACCCTGACTTCGTTCCACAGTCACTATCGAATCCAGGAAGTCTTGCCCTAACTCTTCAAAGCAGCAAACAAATTCTTTGGCCCATTCCACGCCCTTTCTTTTGTGTTCGTCAGTGAACTGTCTGGGAACCCACCTGGGGGACACTTTACTGTATCCTAGAGTTTCTGAAACAATTGTGCATATGGAGATTTTGCCAAGCTCTCCATTAAGTCTCTCGATTATCCCATCAATAGTTATCCTTTGGTTACTGCACACCATCTCATCATTGTAGGTCACCGTTTTGTCGGACACGCTTGGTCTTGCCGGTGGCTCCTCATTGTAAGCATTTCTGCGACTGGCAGAAAACTCCCGGCACCACTTCCGCAAGTATTTAATGTCCATACACTTTTCCCTGTACACTTCCACTAACTGACGATGGGTTTCGATAAGTGTAACATGTTTTCGTGTTCAAAAATCGGATCACTGAGTGTAGTTCACACCTGGCAGGTGAGCTAAGTGGCTGCACCATCGTGGACAGGTGTCACGCAGCAACTGATGATCCGCTTGAGCTCGAAGCTGTACCATTCAGTAGTGGGGGAACCAAGGAACACGTCATTGTTGTCAGATTTTGTCTTGCATTGTTAGTTTTGACACAGCATCGTTGGAGACCTTATTTTTTGAACCGCCCTCCTATTGCGCATTTCTTGTGTTTGTTCTTTTTTCTGTTCGTTGTTCCCAGCCACCTTCATCTGTGATAAGTGTTGGGTGATATTTCCCTATACATCCTTAGTTTTATAAATATACAAGTGGAACCCAAAAATAACTGGAATTTCTTTATAGAAAGTATTTACTTTATTGTTTTTAAAATACAACCTTAATCTCCTTCAAATTATTCTCCATTAGCATTAATGCACTTTTCCAAATGTTCATTCCAATGTTGGAAGCACCTTTTAAATTTACTCTCTCATACCTGCTAGCACCTTCATGACATTGTGTTTTGTGTCGAGAACAAGTAGTAGTCTGATGGTGCGAAATCTGGCAAATAGGCCACGGGGATCGATGAAGTTGTCTTCGTTGAGGCAAAAAACTGGCGACCACTGAGAGCTGAATGCGCGGGAGCGTTGTCATTATGCAGGAACCACTTGCCAGAATCCCACAAAGCCGGACATTTTTACATCAAACTTTTCATAACCTCCAAATAGAATTATTGGTTTACTGCCTGGTTTTTAGGGACCAAATCTGAGTGTACAATCCCTTTGATGTCAAGAAAATTTATCAACATTTGACTTCACCTGACAAGCCATTTTTGGTCAAGGTGAGCCAGTTGACTGTTGTTTACTTTCTGGATCGTACCTATAGCACTGTGATGATTTTATTGAAAAACATTTGGATTATCTTTGAATGCGTCCACTTCATGACAGGCTTAAACACAACCATCCCTTTGATCTCCAGTGAGAAGTCTAGGCATAAACTTTGCTGCCAGAGCAATTCGGATAAGCTGTCAAGTTGACCAATGAGTGTTGTCCTTGCTTCTTGCAGTTGAAGGGCAACGGAAACGGGGGTGATCTAAAATGGGCATTTCTCCCTTTTTAAACAGATAAAACTATTCTTACACTTGAGTTTTACTAAGAGCATGTTCTTTGCAAGCTGTTTGTACCATCACAACAGTTTCCGCTGCATTCTTGCTTAGTAGAAAGCAAACCTTCACAGCTGCACATTGTTTGTAAGATCAGCCATTTTTTGTGTCACGTCATAACTATACACACATATAAAGAAATGCTAGAGAAACCACACTTGTCGCTGTTGGGTGACGCCACTTGGTAGAATAACTCAACAGAAGTCCTACATTCCCTCTTGTGGTACAACCTGGTACTACAAGCACACAATGCACTTATGATTCTGGTTATTTTTGGGTCCTCCATTGTATATTTCAGTTAAATCATAATTGTAACGTTTAGTGATGGAACTCATTGTGTAGAGTGCTATAAGTTGTAATTGTATCTGTTAACAGACATTTTTATTTTGTATATCTTCTTGATGAAGATTCAAATAGAATTTTATTTTTTCAACTGTATAAACTTAATGGAAAAATCTGAAAGATGTACATCTACTCTAGAATAGCATGCACTGTTTCTTGTTACAGTTTAGTTGCAAATATTACAGAAAGAATATGGAACATGAGTAGTATTATAAATTTGAAGAAAATAAGCTTAAAATTTGGGCTAATACACTGTTTTTGCTTGATTGTCTTTTTTTTTAAATTTTGTTTCAGGATTTCCTCACGACACAGATGCTTGTTCAGGTAGTGGGTGAAGTACCACTACGCCGAGAAACACGCACCACAGAAGCAAATAAAAATCGTGATGTTGTAGCTACTCCAGAAGTGGAAGATGGTGGCAAAAGGAAGCGTCTGTCAGCAGTGGATAATGAACGATTAAAAAAGAGAAAGATGGAAGAAGTACGAAATTAAATTCAGCCAGACTAAGTGACCCCAATCCAGAGTGTGGAGGGAGAGGGGGGGGGGGAAGCTTGGTTGGTAATTTGTGCTGAAGGCCACGTAGAATGCAGTTGTTTGGATTTTACTTTCATCTGTCTGATTAAATTTGTGAGCTTTCCCATATTTGATCCAGAATGATTAACAACCAGGATAGTATCTATTCTCTTATTGTCGTTAGCTGCTGTTCTCACTAAGCTTGAAAGATAAATTCCTTAACGTAATACTCAGTTTTAAAAACAGTGCTGTAAGATACATTTAATTTTTCTGAATTATGGCATAAAACACTGCTTTTTCCTAATTATGTTCAATTCTAATTTTTACAACTAATTTAAAATTTTAAAAATAAAGATTGTAATTTAAAAATGTAATGATTATGTGTTTGTTTGATTTGGATCATAACATGAAAATGGTATTTGGAAATTCATTATGCACTGCTGAGCAATTTCACACATGACAACCAAGAATTATGTAACCTTTTTCTTATGGTATTATATAATTTCATACAATATTTCTGTGATAACACTTAAAAGGAAATTTTGTTAGATGATTTTACAATTTTGCAATCACATTTTTTAACAGATTTAAAAACAAAGACTAAGAAGGGAATAATGAGGTAATTATGTGTGGTTTTAAAATTCATAAAAATCTGGTTAAATTTCTCGGCTCCTATCCAGTGCTCTATATTGTTTTGCTCACAAAGAAGTGAAATGTTTACAATGCTTTTGAATATTTGTCTACTTACCATTTTCTGTGGTAAGTAATTAATCAGTTTCCTTTAACACAGTATCCAGTTCTGTCTTTTATGGTTCCTTTTTTGAAATAATGAGATGATATTTTGTTATGATACCTACTATTTGGTATTTGATGGTGTTTTACAGATCTTAATTTTTTTGAAAAAGAACTAGTTTGTTATTCCAAGAAATTAATAGTTTTATAGTAATTTAAATTGAACATTAGCATGCATAAGGCAGCATCGTTGTGACAAAGGCAAGTCACAAAATTTCTAAAGCCACAAAGTTTCATTGTGGTGCCCATAGAACAGCAGCAGTATACGTGACTACCCTAAGAAGCATTATTTATTATAACATTTCTGAATATTCTTTTAAGGCTTTGTTAAAACAGTTGATTTGTGAAATTTCTAGCACTTTAATAAGAAATTTGTATAAAATGTGTATATTTATACTATTAGAATAAAATAGCATATTTTGGATAACTTTAAAGCTTACTTTATTATGTCTAGCACTTAACAATGTGCCATAGAATTCACATTCATCTTAGTGTGTCTTATCTGGTGGTGTTGTTATATCATGCCTTGAGTTTTCCACATGTTACTTAACAGATAAACTATCAAATGTCTGTTGGCAGTTTTCCCTCTTGCTGGGATCTTTATCTTCTGAATGTAGGTTTATGCTAATGTTTTAAACACGTTTGGGCAAAGCATTTGTTTCTGCCACCCATTCAAACTGAAATTCTCAAGATCTTATGCTTGTGATCAACAGGCACATTTCTGTATTTTTCACAGAATATGTCAGTAATTAATATTTGATGTGGCCATAAAGTTGACATCTGTGCCATTTGTAGACCTTTTTTTAACCCTACTGATCTTTACTAATTTCAAAACCTGATGCAAGATTTCTGTCTACCCCACCTTCCCCCTTACCCCCTTGGTGAGATTTTGTCAGATCCCCCCCCCGGTTTTACCACATGGACACCCCCAATGCTATTGAAAATGTGTAAACCCAGTAAAAAGAATATTACTGAGTGATCATTGAATTTATGAATGATTGTGTCCATGGCTATTCAGTTTGAGGAGGTACATGAAGATGAATTCTGTCGGCAATACACTGTTGGAATGCTGGAAATGTGTGATGTGCCTGAAATGAGATCAACTTGGAACAATGCAGTTTTGTTCCAAAATTTAAGTCACAGTTGAATTAAGGCAGAATTTTGTGCTAACCAAATAATTTATTTTCTTCCATCAAATTTGAAATCTCAGTGAATCTCGGGAGGTTTTAATTACATTTCAGTCATTGTAGCACTGGTTTTGATTGTTTTGTAGAGCTTGCATTGTTCAATCTAATGCCTCCAAAGACTTTTTTACATGCCATTCATCCCAAACGATCAGTTTGCAGTGGTGTAGAACTTTGGCCATCTTACAGTTCTTTGAAAGGTTGCACATTGGAGTTCCACTGATTTCCATGTTCAACACAAGTTGAATGTTGAATGCGTTATTTGACCACCTTCCAACAATGTAGCTGCAATTTCTGATGATGCATGTGCAATTTCACGCAGCAAGCGTATCGTTGCCTAAATCAGTGAAATCATAAAAGTTTTTTTCAGTTCTACTGGTAGAGCCATTAAAAAAATGCCCCTGGTTCCATTATTAACAACTTTCATGATCATGTTTTTTGCTGCTGATTCAGCAGTGGGACATTCATTCGAAGTTATTCTGTCAGTGCATCACAATCTGTAAGGAACCGGGCCGATACCAGGGCTGTAGTATAGCCTTAGTGCCTCAACTAACAGTTTATGTTGACTCAAAGTTCTGCAGAAAATTTATGAAATAATTTTGATTTGACCATGTAGCCGGATAAACTCAACGTAAATGCTTGAGGTCGCCACAATATTTCTTAAGCCACAAATAGAGACAAGGTTTACTGCCTACTAAAATCACAAGTCCACTTTACTCGAAAATCTTAAAGTTTATTCAAAGAAGTCAAAAGTTCAAAATTAGCATTATACAGTTGAGTAGGCAAATCGAACACACTTTTCCAAAATTTTGCAAGTTGTGGAGAGAAATTTTAACCGACCGACCCCTTTAGTGAATTTTAGAGGTTCATGTTATAAGTTAACCTCGCGTGCCATCACCAAAGTTTCAACATGGCTGACTCGGTAGCTTCACCTTCAACCGATTTCCTCCCACCCCGACACAAGACTGACGCAGGCTCACTCACATAATGCTCCCGGAACAAGAAAGACAAAAACATGATGGTGGCGGGGTCCTTTTATAGGAACTACTAGAATCAGTGACGTAAACAACTGTATCACATCTTTTTGCTTCCGCTTAGCTAAAAGTGTGTGTAATTTATTTGACGATCCAGACTATTAAAAATGTTTAAACTTTGACAATGTCTAGACTTATCTGCTAGAAGTCCAACGGCAGTTTTGTGTGAAATTTAGAGTAACTAGTTTTAAAGTTTTATTTAATTCCGCGTGGTAGGGGATTAACCCAAACGCTTGAATTTTTGCAGCGACAATCAACGACAATCTATCTTCAAAAACTTAATTACCAGACAAATGCTAAAACTTTTTACGAAAACCAATATATGTACGAAATCGTCTCGATTAGGGCTATCTACTGATGTAATTTTTAATTTAATATCTCTTTTAATAAAAAAAGCTTATTATTTTCTCTTAATTAAAATTACTAATTAAACTTTACCAAATTATTTTATTTTATCACCAAAATATCCGGAATAATGCTGACTATAGGTGGTGATAAAAGTTCGGTTGTGGCTTTACTGGCTTTAAAGTTATTACGACTCCTAGATTTTTACTTTTAAGATCGCGTGTTTCAAAACTTTAACAAACTTGAATATCTCTTGAAATAATCGTTTCCCGATATGGTAAATACACTTTAAAATTATTTTTATGATGAATTGACACTATGTGAAAGATTACAGGGAAATTGCTTAAAGTTCATAACTACTCCTCTCAAAATTTCTAAGTCCAGCTTCGGTAACTTTACGATCGATCTACAGAATAATTTAACTACTGGGAAAACTAGAATTTGCCAAAATTCTAAGGTGCTTACATGCCCCCTGAAGATTGAAGTTATTTTCCAAAGAAAACTAACTGAACATCTTGAAAATAGAAAAGAAAAAAAAAAGAAAATTTTAAATCCCCAAAAGAAATGAACTATTCCCACAAAAATGAACTATTCCCACAAAAATGAACTATCGCATCGGTTCGGTTCTCTCTCTCCACCATTCATTCTCAAAAGCAAAATATAGTAACAATATCAAAATTTTTAACTTCTTCACTCAAAATTATTGCAAAAAGTTCTCAAAACTCATTCATTATCAGAATATCAATATTGATGAAAAATTATTAAATTTCAAACAAATTATTACCAAATAACATAAATGTAAAATATCAATTGATCACAAAGTTATTAACATGTGTATCATGAATAATTGCAAAATATCAAAACATAATACAAATTATCAAAATAAGAAACATAAATGGTTATAAACACAAATTACAAAAGTAGGTACATTGAAAAATATTAACATAAGGAATATCAAATTTGTTTTCAGATAAACAAACGATAATGTGTATGATTTCAAAAACATAGAAATAAAATTTTTTGTGTTTTATAAACAATTGTATTATAAAATTCCATGTATGGAAAGTCTTTCGTTTTATAAACGTCTTTGTTTAAATATTATTTTGTTTTTGTTATGGCCTTTAACTACCACTTTCCCTTTCTTAGCACTGATCACACAACTCCCTAATAATGGGTGAAAACCCAAGTCCTGTAACGGGAGAAGACTGTAAGGCTCGCAAATTATACAAAGCAAAAGCCTTGTAGCTAGATCTGCGAGAAATGTCCATTATCCCCGGTTCCTGTCGCAGCAGGAGTGGCCTGGGGATCTTGGTCAGGTAGCTTGTCTGTGAATCATACAAAACAGAAAAGATAGTGGGAATTAGTGGTGGCCAAACTGTTCTTAAACACTAACATATACATACAAGAAAAACTAAATGAAAATACAAAAGTAAATGTACAAGTAGGATAGTAAATACAATAATGTTCCCACAAGTTATTGGGAAATGAAATAGTAAAAAATTATTTTCCTTAGCAAAGGAAGGTGTTACAAATAGGAAGTAAAATGAAATAAAAATATTATTCATATAATGCATTTAGAATCAAGTTATCAAAGTGAAAAAATATTCTTATATACGTAAAAAAATAAATAATAATAATTAAGTAAAGAAACACAATATTGCACCTGGTTCTCTCCAAGTGTTATTACAATAATAATAGGTGTAAATTATAGTAGTTATTTACAAAATATTTTCCCAAAATAAAACTGAACATGCTAAAAATATGTCAGGGAAAAATTATAAGGAAACGTAGTTTCCATTCAGCAGTACACTGCTGTGTGAAGTGAGAGTACAAAAGTAGTGTATGTTTGTAACATAGTTTCACTTCATCAGTAAACTGATGCAAAATTTTTTTACAAAATATCTCATGTTAAGTATCACAACGCCAGTTGTGCACACCAGTACACTGGTACAAAAATGTTATATAGCATTTACAATTGGTATATCATCATCTTATTGTGAAAAATAAGTAGGTCATAGTCATGTGTACTTATAATGGGATCTCTGTCCCTTGGACCAAATATCTCATAAGAATATTAGATAGTAAAAGTTATATACTCATATCAGTTATATTTCATCAATGTCACTTCAAGTGGTATAGTTTATGATTTATACAAAAACATTATTCCCTTAAATCTGGTATCATTATAGTATGTATAAGGTGTATCAAGGCACAAAGAAATCATCAAAAATAAGACAAAGTGCAATTTAAGTATTACATAAAGTATTGAAATGTTACTTGAATATTATAGTAATGAAATGTTTTAGAAAAATGAGTATGTCTTCCTCACATTACTTAACATCCTTCGATTCGCGAAGTGCATGAAACAATACGGGATTGCATTCCCAAAACCTTCTCTACGGTACATAAATAACTCGTAAGGTAATACAATACATTCAGTGTAGCTATCAATTCATTCTTCAACTACAAAAATGTTACATCACATCAGTTTCAATTTCATATCTAAGAGAATTTATCACCTGAAACAAAGTCAATAGTTTCCGCTTGTGTCTCCATAGTTTATGCTGAATAACAGTGTTTCCTATATATATACTAAATTATATGTAGTGTTACGCATACAGTCATTGTCAATGCTTTATTTATACATTTATAATATGTGTGGTCATCTGTTGGTGATGCCAAAATTATGTATATAATGTGTGTCATTCCGCTCTTTTGGCTGGATATGCACTAAGTATGCAGTTACATGCTGCTGGAACACTTAAGTATTTTTATAATAATATTCATATGATAATAATTAAATGGGAGGTAATACAAAAAATTAGCAACCTGGTTCTTTGCCAGTGAAGCGAATTTAATAATGTCTCAGGCGTAGTTTGTACTATCTGTCCCTGGACTTAAAATATAAAGTATTCCCCCATAATGAATAATATCAAGATGATAATAATTAATGGGAGGTAATACAAAAATTAGCAACACGGTCTTTTGCCAGTGAAGCGAATATAATAATGTCTCAGGCGTAGTTTGTACTATCTGTCCCTGGACTTAAAATATAAAGTATTCCCCCATAATGAATAATCTCCTCTCTTTACTTCAATGAAAACAAAAACTAACATAGGAAAACACATTACATCCTCATTAACATTTCAATATTTGCATCTACCACATTATCTGTCCAAATGACTCCAACCCCTCGTTACTCCATATTCACTTCAATGAGCTCCACCTCTGAAGAATCAGAAATCCTATCAAAACTAAATTGGTGTATGATTCCTACGAGTAGATGGTATAAAAAAATTATATAATAGTACTCCATAGATAAGAAATGTTTGTACAAAACCATATGCTCCAATACAACCTCAAAATCAAAATCAGCTGAGTAATTGACTCAGAATACAACATTGTACGAGGGCTGTCCAGAAAATAACAGACGTTCTGTAATAAAAAATAAACAAAGTGAAAAAAACGATTTTTATTGTATACATTTTAGAGGTAAAGTCTTAGGCTATTTTTCAACATAATCGCCATTTAAATTAAGGCACTTATCATAACGTGGTACAAGCTTTTCGATACCCTCTCTGTAGAAATTTGCCGCCTGAGACTTCAACCACTGGTTTACACCGGCATGCAGTTGAGCGTCAGTTTCAAACCGTTGTGTTGCGAGCCACGTCTTCATCCCTGGGAACAGGTGGTAGTCGCTCGGTGCCAAATCCGGGCTGTACGGCGGGTGATTGAAAACTTCCCATCCAAGAGCTCTTGGGTACGATTGGCCGTGTGTGGACGAGCGTTGTCGTGGAGAAACAAAAGTTTCTTACTGAGTTTTCCCCGACGCTTGTTTTGTATCGCACGTCTTAATGTTCTGAGTGTTTCGCAATACCTTTCTGAAGTGATTGTTTGGCCACGTTCAAGAAATTCAACGAGAATCACACCCTTAGCATCCCAAAACACAGTAGCCATAATATTTCCTGCTGACAGCGTTTGCAGACACTTCCTCGGTTTCTTGGGCGAATGTGTGTGTCCCCATTCCATAGACTGCTGTTTTGTTTCACAGGTGACGTGCTTTACCCAAGTCTCGTCGCCAGTTACGATACGATCGATAACTTGGTTTCCAGTTTTGGCGTAGTCTTCCAGAAACGTCAGTGCTGCAGCAAGTCTCTGTTTTTTGTGGTCTTCTGTTAAGATTTTCGAAATCCACCTGGCACAAAATTTGTGGTAACGAAGTTTACCAACCACAATCTCATGAACTAAACTCCATGGAATTTGGGAGAAATGTTCTGAAAGCTCCGTAATCGTGAAACGACGATTTTCACGGATTTTTTCGTTGATTTTCACCACCAGTTCATCACTCACAACACTAGGCCTACCCATGCGGTCCTCATCGTGAACATTGGTTTGACCATTTTTAAAATCAATGCACCATTGCCTCACTCGGCTTTCACTGATTATTCCTTGGCCATACACATCACAAATCTGGCGATAAATTTCAATTGGTTTGTGATTTGTCGCCAACAAAAACCGTATTACAGCTCGCACTTCACAATTGGCGGGATTTTTAATTGCAGCGCTCATTTTAACACTCTACTGTATTCAAAGTACAATAGGAACGATGTGCAAACTACCACGACTGGTTGCGTACTGAATGTATGAACAGTCTGACGCCAAGATGGCGGCGCTAGATTGTTGCGCCAGGTCAAAACGTCTGTTACTTTCTGGACAGCCCTCGTATATCAAAAAGAAGAATCCAAATATTACCAAAATTAAACAAAAAGATAAAACTTGTCTTATTACTCCCCATGTGATAAATCCTTAGTGTGTGCACATGGAAGTCAAAGTAGGTTAATTTAAGTTTTAAAACATTTCGCCTTTCAGCAAAAAGTGTTTTCTTCTCTGAGGGCAAAGGGTTCAAATTAAAAAATTTCATTCTAGGTGCCCTTCCAAACTGAGAATCGTTCAAAATAATTCTTTTTCTCTTTGCTTTTCTGTGTTGTGGAGTGAATGGACAGCTGGGTTGTGCAAGGTAAGGGTTATTTTTAATTTTCAACTTTATTCCAAAAATATTCAAATTCATTTTAATGTTATTACTACTATTGGAGTGCAGCTTGTTTGTAGTACATGAATGCTGCCATGTAAATTTGAATGAAAATTCCAATGTGTGACAAGAATTGAAAAATGTTGATATGTCTTCTCTATGAAGATTCTGAAAGAAAATGAAATTCAAAAAATATTTGGAAATATTTAAGTGTTCCCAATTAGGACTAGTATTTAGTGGCAAATCAGTATGGCTGTTTTCAGGAAACATTTTCTGAAATAATTGATATTTAAGCTTATCCACAAATGTAGGCTTGTATCGCTTTGCAAGCTGTTTGGGTTTGGAAGCTTTAGGCTCATATGAGCAAACGCCTGTGGTATGGGATCAGCTAATTGTATATTAGTACTCTGATCTTCAACTTGTATAGAATTGAAATCAGTTAAATCCTCACAGTTAAATAAAGTTACTGGTAAATCTTCATTATCGCAAAAAATATCACTAATTAACTGTGAAGGGTTAGGGCCTGAATTGTCAGTAATTTCAGTTTCAGGCAAAACGTCTGTTTCAATGTCAACTAAGGTATCAGTAATAATGAGTTGTAGTGGGGGCAAGGCATGCACAGTCTGTTCAACAGCAGATGACTGAGGAGGGGTGTTGTCTACCACTAGATCAGCTGTGAAATCAATGCTAGGTTCTGTCACCTCTTGAGGTGCAGAAAAGGTTTCAGAGTCTCCAAAATTATTCACAAGTGGAGCAGGTGTAGGATCAGGTACATCACTACAGGCTGATGCAGGCAAAGGCTCTGCTTCATTATCAACTAGGGTATCGGTAGTAGTAAGTTGTAGTGGGGGCAACGCATGCACGGTCTCTTTAACAGCTGCTGGCTGAGGAAGGGTGGTGTCTACCACTAAACCAGCTGTGGGTAATGAATTTAGGGTAGGTTCCAAAGTGTCTACAGTAGTTGTTTCTGTCTTCAGTGCAGTAGCAGGAGTAGAAGGTGTAGGACCATTACTTTGTGTAACCTCTTACTGTTTCAGTAAGTTGTTACAAAAGGATGTGAAATTTGACAGATGCTTTTTCATAGTTTCAATGTCATAGTGTTTAAGGTCTTTGAAGAGGGTTAGCAACCTGTTAAATACTTCATCTGTTACCTTTGTAATGGACTCAAATAGTAATGCCAACTGTTGCAGTTGATGAGCATCAGCCCAATATTCTAACCTGTCTTTATAGTAGAGTAATTTGTTGTCAAACTCAGATTTAACTGCTAATGGAGTTAAGTGTACATCTTTGGAAAGTTGGCTCTGCCTTTCAATCTCTGTAGAGAATTCCCACTTTTTTGCCTCAATCGCAAGGACAACGAAATCTTTATGGGCTTTTAACTGGACGTATTGCTGTATGCAACGTTGCGCAGACATAGTATTATTTTTGTTACGTTCACACCTGCGCATAACGAAGTTCGAAACACCTTGACATTTCTCATTATACTTGTCTTGGAACCATAATATGCATTTCTTAACTTCCTCAGTGTATGAAACTTCAATCGACTGCAAATTTTTACACAAGGTGTCTACTTTTATTCTTATAAGATCAAGCTGCTTCATGGTTGGTCAAAACATTGAACTGACAAAATAAAATAAACAATTCCCAATTCCAAAAAACACAAACAGAAAATCCACAATAAAGAACTTAACAGTATTCAGAAAAGAAAAAAAAAAACACGTAATGACCAAACAAGCAAAAAAATTCCACTCAGCTGGATGTAGTAAACATTGCAAAGACAATCATGCTTTGAGAAAGCTAATACTAGGAGAATTTCGTCAAAGACTGTTAGCGGTATAATGTGTATACCCTGAATAGAATCAATGCACTGAATTTAAACAGAAGGAAAAATATGGCAATCTACAATCAAGAAACACTTTGCGCGCAATGTAAACAGTAGTATGAAGATAAAATGTTATGTTCATGTATCGAGTGCACGAACAAATGGAATACAAATTGTTAAAATAGTCTGCCTCAGTAATTAATAGTTGCAACGCAAGAAATTAGTTCACTGAATGAAATTCTGTTGCATAAGAGGAGGCAGTATTAGTAAAAAAAATTCACATGAAGGTCTCGAGGAAAGATGATGTAAAAGGTTTTACTTAGCTTTGTAGAAAGCTGCATGATGAGTGGCAGCATGTTGATCTTTCGTCGTGGGCTGAGCCGCGGGAAAAGCTGTTAGTCGGCAAAGCCATCGGGTTGGGGTAGGCATCCCCCCACAACTCCCGATAATCAGCTGGTGAGGTCGGAGTCGCCTGGTATTGTAATGTGAAAGCGAGATGTACCCGTGAAGACGCTCATCTGGTATTCAGTACTGCATCTGGCCTCAGTGGCCGATACCGGGGCTGTAGTATAGCCTTAGTGCCTCAACTAACAGTTTATATTGACTCAAAGTTCTGCAGAAAATTTATGAAATAATTTTGATTTGACCATGTAGCCGGATAAACTCAACGTAAATGCTTGAGGTCGCCACAATATTTCTTAAGCCACAAATAGAGACAAGGTTTACTGCCTACTAAAATCACAAGTCCACTTTACTCGAAAATCTTAAAGTTTATTCAAAGAAGTTCAAAATTAGCATTATACAGTTGAGTAGGCAAATCGAACACACTTTTCCAAAATTTTGCAAGTTGTGGAGAGAAATTTTAACCGACCGACCCCTTTAGTGAATTTTAGAGGTTCATGTTATAAGTTAACCTCGCGTGCCATCACCAAAGTTTCAACATGGCTGACTCGGTAGCTTCACCTTCAACCGATTTCCTCCCACCCCGACACAAGACTGACGCAGGCTCACTCACATAATGCTCCCGGAACAAGAAAGACAAAAACATGATGGCGGCGGGGTCCTTTTATAGGAACCACTAGAATCAGTGACGTAAACAACTGTATCACATCTTTTTGCTTCCGCTTAGCTAAAAGTGTGTGTAATTTATTTGACGATCCAGACTATTAAAAATGTTTAAACTTTGACAATGTCTAGACTTATCTGCTAGAAGTCCAACGGCAGTTTTGTGTGAAATTTAGAGTAACTAGTTTTAAAGTTTTATTTAATTCCGCGTGGTAGGGGATTAACCCAAACGCTTGAATTTTTGCAGCGACAATCAACGACAATCTATCTTCAAAAACTTAATTACCAGACAAATGCTAAAACTTTTTACGAAAACCAATATATGTACGAAATCGTCTCGATTAGGGCTATCTACTGATGTAATTTTTAATTTAATATCTCTTTTAATAAAAAAGCTTATTATTTTCTCTTAATTAAAATTACTAATTAAACTTTACCAAATTATTTTATTTTATCACCAAAATATCCGGAATAATGCTGACTATAGGTGGTGATAAAAGTTCGGTTGTGGCTTTACTGGCTTTAAAGTTATTACGAATCCTAGATTTTTACTTTTAAGATCGCG
Source organism: Vandiemenella viatica (assembly GCA_031002005.1). NCBI lineage: Eukaryota > Metazoa > Arthropoda > Insecta > Orthoptera > Morabidae > Vandiemenella > Vandiemenella viatica. Next base: position 30,720,597 of record CM061919.1, on the reverse strand, counting down.
TGTTTCAAAACTTTAACAAACTTGAATATCTCTTGAAATAATCGTTTCCCGATATGGTAAATACACTTTAAAATTATTTTTATGATGAATTGACACTATGTGAAAGATTACAGGGAAATTGCTTAAAGTTCATAACTACTCCTCTCAAAATTTCTAAGTCCAGCTTCGGTAACTTTACGATCGATCTACAGAATAATTTAACTACTGGGAAAACTAGAATTTGCCAAAATTCTAAGGTGCTTACAAATCATATTGTTTTTCTCATTTCAATTCTTGATTAAAAGTGTCTTGAATTGGATCATTGGGCATTGTCATTATTAATTGAAGTAATACCTTGATCAATATAATCAAGCACATGTACTCAATTAATATCTGTAGAATAGAAATGAAATAACTTCATCTGATGGACAGCTTTCATTTCTTTTTGTCTCTCACTTTATGCCTATCGAGGTCATTAGAGGCAGGGAAAGATGGAGGCAAGGAATGCGAAAGAATTAGGACATGGCCTTTTGAATAAATTGTCCCTTCATTTGCCTGGAATGATTTGGGGAAACAAATGAAAACGAGATGGCCAGGCAGGGATTCGAACCCACGTCCTCCTGAATGGAAGACCAGAACATTACCGCTCACCCACCATGCTCAGTTTGTTGACAGATCACGAAACAACATAAAAATAAAAACTAAGGGTATTTTATTTTAATTTTGGCTGGAATGCTTTTTCCAGATTTTTATTTATTAATAGAAAACAATTGAGTTATTTTCACTCCAAAAGAAACAAAAAAAAATCATCATGAGTTATGGTCTTGAGTTGGTACAAAATCCAATATAAAAAACACAATCCCAAATTTTCCGGGCATTTTACAATTTTTCTTTCTCTAAAAGTCTTATTCGGTCAGACACAAAGATTTTTTTAAAAAAATAAGCAAATCGGTCCATAGAAAAAGTCAGTTTTTTTGCCCAACAACTTTCCTAATATGTCTTTCTCTAAAAACCTTTTACAAACTGTTATGAACATTTTTAAAAAAATATATACATATATAGCAAAATTAGCCCAATTTTCTAATTGGCGAATCTTCTAATTTTTCTGGCAACTTTTCCTGATTTTTCCCTCTCTTAAATAATTCTTCAGGCTGTTATGATCAGTTATAAATAATTAGCCAAATCACTCCATTAGACAGAAGCAGTTTCAGTTTTTCCTCTATTTTCCAATTTTCTGGGCAGCTTTTTCAATTTTTCTTTCTTATTCTGAATACTATGAACAATTTTAAAAAAATCTTCCATATGTGTCCAGCCATTTTCAAGTGATGCTATTACCAATGGACATTTTTATTTATAATGATACTAGACGACCCGTGCGAAAATTTTGTGAATGAAATGCGATGAATAGCGAGGTTGAATGCTTGTAATATAATGAAAAGTAGAACCATAGTTTTGTGGCAAATATTTTTTTTTTTATTGTAATAGGTAGGCATCAAAATACTTACAACATTTTACGAAACAGTTAGGAAAATTTAAAACTCTCTCTATTAACAGCAAACTGTCACTGACCTTAAAAGAATACAACAAACCTGAACAAATTGCACACAACATATCAACATCTCTGTGATATTTGTTGCTGTGCGAATAAAATGTGTACATTGAAATTGTATAGCAAAACGAAAGTGTTTCCATAACAGAAAAAAATATCCGAAAATCTACTTATTGAATAAAAAAAGCTTATTGACATCTCTGCGATATCTGCTGCTGCAATCTAGGGACATGGCTCTGAACAGTCTCATATGCGCTACCACTTAAAGCACCAAATTCCGAAAAATTCTTTCTTAATTTATTATTTTACTTAACTGGAGACCTTAATCTTTAAAATGATATGATATTTATCGATTACAGCTAGGTATCGAAGAAGATAAATGGCTTGTAATTAAAAAAAAAACACAAAATTTTTTTTAAAAAAAACATGCTGTAGAAATATTATTGATTCTTTTGCCCTTTAAGGGTCAAGTTCCAAAAAATTTCTTTTATAAAATATGGTGTGACCAAAGCAGCCACCTTAGTCTTTAAAATGATACCTCATTTATCGATTTCGGTTAGTTATCAAGCGAGGTAAAAAGAAAAAATTCTAGAAAGGATGATATTTTTGCCCCTTAAGGGTTGAATGAATCTGGAGAAAGGTTTTTCTTAAAATATGATGTGACCAAAGCGGATAATTTGATATTTAAAACGATACCTCATTTATTAATTTCGGTTGGGTATCAAGGGAAATAAATAGCTCGTGACAGAAAAATGCGTTCTAGAAATATTAATACTTTTGCCCTCTGTGGTTAGAATTTAGAAAAAATGTCTTTCTTAAAATGTGGTTTAACGGAACATAAGACCTTACAAAGACCTCAATCTTTAAAATGATACCTCGTTTTTCATGCTGTTTAATTATCAAGGGAGATAAATAACTCAAGACACGCAAAAAAAAAAAAAAAAAACACATTTTAGAAAAAAATTGAAATTTTTGCCCTTTAATGGTCGAGTTACGAAAAATTCCTTTCTTAAAATGTAATGTTACCACCGCAGAGACCTTAGTCATTAATATGATACCTCATTTCTCTATATCGGTTATATATCAAGGGAGATAAATAGCTCATGACACAAAAATGCGCTGTAGAACCATTTATCCTTTTTCCCTGTAAGGGATGAATTCCAAAAAACTTCTTTCTTAAAATATGATTTCACCAAAGCTGAGAAATTACTTCTCATAATCTTGCTTGATTTATCGATTTTGGTTTGATATCCAGGGAGATATATGGCTCGAGGCACAAAAAACTCTTTAGAAAAATTGACATATTTGCCCTTTAAGGGACGAGTTATGACAAATGCCTTTATTAAAATATAATGTTACCACAGCGGAGATATTAATATTAATATGATACCTCATTTATCTATATCGGTTAGATATGAAGTGATATAAATGGCTCATGACACAAAAACGCATTGCAGAAATATTGACATTTTTGCCCTTTAAGGGTCAAATTCCGAAAACTTTCCTCTTAAAATATGATGTGATCAAAGGGGAGACCATAAGCTTTAAAATGACACCTCATTCATTGATTTCGGTTAAGTATAAAGGAAAATAAAGGTTTGTGACAAAAAAAAATACCTTATAGCAATAATATATATGATTAACCAATGACAATAGCCATCTCTGAGTACAGCTTTATTAAATCCATTCATTACTTTTTGCTTAGTGCACAGAGAGACAAATTTCATTGATTTAGCATATCTGTCATCAGTAGTATACATTGAAAATACTTCTTTTTTTTAAATTGTTTTCATTTTCAACCTTTTATATAATAATAGAAATTATATAATAATAAGGATTGCATCAAACCAGTCAAATGACTGATGACAGCATAAATATATAATTTTATTATAATGTGTGGATAAAATATAGGAGACCATTCAGAAAGGTTATTTCCATGCTGATCAACCTAATATAATCCCCATAAATTTGAAGCTTAATACTTATGGGAAAAAGTCAGTGAGATTATTAAGTGAAGTCAAGTGGCCTCTATATGATTTAAAACGATTATCAGAGCTAAGATTAGTTTACATGTAGTATTGGGTTCAATAAAATTATAAAACTGGTGTGATTGTCTGTATTTCTATGGGATTACATGCTTTTGGTTCTGCCGGATGTATTTGACTACTTTTCTTCTATAATGCTTTATAGAGGCTGATAAGGACTGTTATGGAGTGAATATAAATAAACAGGGAATATGGTTTCTTCTAGGTAGATAACATTACCGTCAATCCTTTCAAAAATCGTCGCTCTCTTTCTTAAAAATCTTAAATGAAATGATTCAAAGTATCATTTAAAAAAAAGAAAATAGAGAGATGCATAACTTCTGTATTGGAAAGTTTACTTTAATTCGGAGAAGTAATTAATGGCTCCTCCCGCCAACACCAGCAGAATTTGTTGTGTATCTTATCGAGATTCTTTAAATTCCTTCTAGATGCAGGAGTCAAGTTGAAACAAATAGTGAAAATTGTTCACTTAACATCACAATACAAACACTAGTGGAAGATTATTAGTTGCTATTCAACCTTGGAAATATCATGAAAACAATTATTTCAGCTCTATAGCATTAGAACTGGTAAAAGCAACATATATACATATTTTGTGGGCAACTTCTGGTAAATATTAGTTATTCTACCTTATATCCTTAGCTGATTTTTTCTGTGAGAAAAAAAGGTAAATATTCCAAGGAGTAACTGTTTTCCCACAGACTCTGACTTTACAGTGAGCTTGCGGCCCTAAGTGTGCATTGCATAATGTGTAATAAAAATTTGAAGGATATTTAATCCTGACATTGGCTGTTAGAGGTGTGATGATCAGCCACGGGCAACTAACTGTTCTATACAAGTGCTTTAATCCTATCTATAATTAATTTTTTTCCGAAGTGTAATTTGTTATCGTGAATTATAATAAGAAAATATGTATTGCATCTGTTGGAGAGTGTTAAACTTGTTCCAGGGCACCCATGCAATTATTGCTGGTGGCTATTTATTTATTTCATATTAGAAACATACACTGTTACAAACATCAAAATGTACTAATAATGTTTCTTGTATGAAAGGATCAGCCATCAGGTCACTTTGATTTATTCTCTGATGTTACCCAGGGTACCCCTGATTGTTAGTCATTACTGGCCGTATGAATAGAATATGAAAACGACTCTGGGTATAGCAAGCAAAGTGTTGAGAAAATGGAAATTTGTGTACACGGCAATATTAAATAAATTGTTGTTGGTGAAGATATCAGCCAAGTCACTGAATACAACTTTTAGGCAGAATGGGACTACCGCATCTTGAAAACAGACTGATTTAACAAGTCAGTGCAGGAAAAAAAGGATTAAATGTCATATTGGTTGTAGGCAACTACAGCACAGTGACATAATAATCTATATTTTTGTATGTAGATACTTAATGACAGTGTTGAACAAAAAGAGTAATTTTGATTTCCAATTGAAAGAATGTACAATTGCCAAGTAACTTAATATAGACGTGTGTATTGTCATATTTTGCTTGGTGTTTTACAACCAAGCAAAATGTGTTGTGTAATGTGTAAAGTAAATTAACGTTTCAATGTGTTTCCTCTCATTATCTATGCATCATTCTACCTGCCACTGTATTAAATAACTTACTGAATTTATCAACTGAACAACTACATAGAAATTCCATAACTTTCAAAATCTGTTGTAAAACCTAAACTCAGAAAAAGTGACATTATCTATCTACATCTACATATATACTCTGCAATTCACAAAACTGTGGGTGGCAGAGGGTGCTCACCACCAAAGCTAATCTCTTTGTTGTGCATTTCAATCCCTAATGGTACGAGGGAAAAAAGAATTCATATAAGAATCAGTGTGACACCTTATTTCTCTAATTTTATCTTTCCTGTCATTCCGATCCAAATAGGTTGGTGGACGAAGTATTTCACTACACTCGTAAGTTAAAGTGGGAGTACGCATGTTTACCAATAAGTTTACACGAAACGTGTGTCGTCTACCAGAGACTCCCAGCCTAGTCTACTAATCAGTTCTGTAACGCTCTCATAAGGACTGTAGCAAGTGGTCACGAATCGAGCGGCTCTTCTCTGTACTTTCTCTATACTATCAATCAACTCGTTACGAAACTGATCCCAGATGGCACAACAGTAGTCCAAATGTGGACGCACAAGAGATTTGTAAGCTACCAGTTGAGTTCCAGCAACCGTCGAGTCAAGTGCCACCTTTTCTGTGTATTTTATTTTAAAGTGTTGTAGTTAGATTTTATCTTTGAATATTTTCTGTCGTCGCAGAGGAGGGGATAGTTGAGTTCCAGCAACCGTCGAGTCAAGTGCCACCTTTCTGAGTATTTTATTTTAAAAGTGTTGTAGTTAGATTTTATATTTGAATATCTTCTGTCGTCGCAGAGGAGGGGATAGTTGAGTTCCAGCAACCGTCGAGTCAAGTGCCGCCTTTCTGAGTATTTTATTTTAAAGTGTTGTAGTTAGATTTTATATTTGAATATCTTCTGTCGTCGCAGAGGCGGGGATAGTTGAGTTCCAGCAACCGTCGAGTCAAGTGCCGCCTTTTCTGTGTATTTTATTTTAAGTGTTGTAGTTAGATTTATCTTTGAATATTTCTGTCGTCGCAGAGGAGGGGATAGTTGAGTTCCAGCAACCGTCGAGTCAAGTGCCGCCTTTCTGAGTATTTTATTTTAAAGTGTTGTAGTTAGATTTTATATTTGAATATCTTCTGTCGTCGCAGAGGAGGGGATAGTTGAGTTTCAGCAACCGTCTAGTCAAGTGCCGCCTTTTCTGTGTATTTTATTTTAAAGTGTTGTAGTTAGATTTTATCTTTGAATATCCCTCTGAGTAGTAGCCAGTTGGTCCCCAGCAACCGTCGTGACGAGTCTTGCCATCTGTTTACATAATTTAAAGTGTTGTGGTAGCGTTTGATTTATTTGCGTTAATTGAATTATAACAGCGTGCTCCAATCGTGATCGCATTTATTTGCGTTTTCTATAGGGAAGTATATAGAGCTTATTTGTTTTTTATTTAGTACATTGTTTGGCTAACACCGTTCATCAGTACGTCCTATTAACTACCAAGTGCAGTCGTCTGGTCTAAATTAAATTCCTCAGGAGGTTCTCTTCAGGTCGTGTAGCGGTTTGTAGTAAAGTGTGAACAGTTTATTTGGATTACTCAGTTAGTTCAACTTTTATCCTCTCCGTAGTTTTTGCTTTAAAAGTAATATGTGTAGGGACTGTGACTGCTGTGTGCAGACGCGGGTTGAGGTGGCTGATCTTCGTTTTCAGCTTGCAGCTTTGCTAACGAAAGTTACGAGGCTGGAAGCTGCCGTAGGTGACTGCAGCAGATGTGGAAGGGGTGACCCTGACGAAGCAGGTGTTGTCACAGGTTCTCCCCTGCCAAATATCGTACCTGCAGTCCAGGCTGAGACTTCGGGGCCTGTGCGGCAGTCACCTGATGGTGTCTGGCGTGTGGTTTCCGGACGTCGACGCCGCATGCGGGGGCAAGAGTACAGGTCTGAATCCCAGGAGGGCAAGCCTGTACCACTGTCCAATAGGTTTGATGTGTTGTCTGGATCTGATTCAGATCCACAATCGTCAATCAGCGAGTTGCCAGCCCCCCCGCCCGCTAGGTCTGGGCGATCACAGAAGGGAATTCTGTTGATAGGTAGCTCCAACGTTAGGCGTTTCATTGAGCCCCTTAGGGACATGGCGAACAGGTCTGGGATGAAGTCCAATGTCCATTCTTTGTGCATTCCGGGTGGTCTGATCCATGATGTGGAACAGGCCATCCCGGATGCCATTGAGCGGACCGGAGGTGTAGCCAAGCTGCGGATTGTAGCTCATGTCAGGCACCAATGATGCTTGCCGCCTTGGGTCGGAGGGTATCCTCTCTTCCTTCCGGCGGCTTGCTCATACCGGTGAGCTCTGTGGTTGATGACCGCAAGATTTCGGCTGAGCTAACCATCTGCAGTATTGTCGATAGAACTGACTGTGGACCTCTGGTTCAGAGCCGTAAGTCGAGGGTCTGGAACCAGAGACTGCGTCGTTTCTGCGATAATAATTCCTTGATCTTCGCCCTGGGGTCGAATCGTGTAGGGTTCCCTTGGATAGATCAGGTGTGTACTACACACGTGAATCGGCTACACCGGGGTGGCAGGGGCCGTGTGGAGTGCATTGGGGGATTTTTTTAGGCTGAGGGAGGTAAGACCCGAAACTGGGATTACAGTCACGGGCAGCCCAATTAAATTCGGCACCAATATGGTTAGGAGTAGCGAAAATCAAATCTCGATCGTTAAAAGTACTCGTTATAAACTGTAGAAGTGTTTGTAATAAGCAGCCTGAGCCTTGAAGGCGTTATTAGTAGCACAGAAGCTGATATAGTATTAGATACTGAAAGCTGGTTTTAAAACCGGATATAAGTTCAGCAGAATGTTTAACCATAGCATGAATGTTTTCCGTAAGGATAGGTTACATTCAAATGGAGGTGGTGTATTTATAGCTGTTCGTAAACACCTGTAGTGTAACGAAATAAATATTGATACGGGTCTGTGAAAATCCTATGGATTAGACTAAAAGTAGCTAGGACAAAACTTGTAATAGGGTCTTTCTATCGTCCACCAGATGCAGATGTAGGTGTTGCTGAGGCCTTAAGAAATAACGTAAGTAATATAGCTCGTCAATTTCCGGATCATGGAATAATACTAGGAGGCGACTTCAACTTGCCGTATATTGACTGGAGTAATTACGCCCACGTTACTGGTGGCAGGGATAAAATATCCTGTGAGATTATTCTCGACCTTTTCTCAGATCTTAATCTTGAGCAGCTCGTCACTGAACCAACGCGGTGCGACAACGAAAACGAAAACATTTTAGATATTCTCGTTACAAATAGGCCTGAATTATTTACGGACATTTCTACCACCACGGGAATAAGTGATCATAAAGCTGTAATTGCTACAGTAAAATTAACAGTCGAGCGCAAAAAGAAAAAAGAAAGGGTCGTTTACAGGTTCGAAAAGGCCCCAAAGGAGAGTTTAAGAACGTTTTTGAGGGATAAATACATTACCTTTGTAGAAGGAAGAGGCTCGGTTGAAGAGATGTGGCTTCGATTCATAAATATAGTCAGGGAAGGTATGGACTTACATATACCGAAAAGGACAATCAGGGACGGGAACGATCCCCCGTGGTATACGCGTGAAGTCAAAAGGTTACTTAAAAAGCAAAGGAAGATTCATGCACGCTCAAGAAGGACGATGTATAGGAGTGATTTAGAAAAACTAGCTGAGACAAGAGGACAGGTCAAGAATGCGATGCGCGAAGCCTTCAATGACTTTCGATGCAACTCACTTTCCAAGAGCCTCATTGAAAATCCAAAGAAATTTTGGTCGTATGTAAAAAAAATAGGTGGTTGTGACAACAATATGCCAGTTCTACTAAAAGACGGTCGGGAAGTTGATGACAGCCGCGACAAGGCTACCGTATTTAACGCCGAATTTAAAAATTCCTTCACTGACGAAAACATGGAAAACATTCCCGTTTTTCCACGGCGTGTTGAATTTGAAATGGATCCAGTACAAATTGATAGTGTAGGTATCATAAAGCAATTAAAGCTCCTGAAGTGGGGGAAAGCGCCGGGTCCCGATGGTGTACCAGTAAGAGTATTTTCGGAATACGCGGAAGAAATAGAACCATTTCTGTCAGATATATTTCGTAAATCTTTAGAGGAAAGAAAAGTACCTTCTGACTGGAAAATTGCGCAGGTGATTCCCGTTTTCAAGAAAGGAGATCGGAGAGATCCTAGGAATTATCGTCCGATATCGCTAACATCTGTTTGCAGTAGAATTCTGGAGCATGTCATATGCTCTAACGTTATGAAGTTTCTAGATGAAAACGAGCTACTTACAGCATACCAACACGGATTTCGGAAGAACCGATCATGTGAAACGCAACTGGCTCTATTTTCGCATGATGTAATGAAAGTTATTGATGGGATCACAAGTTGATGCTATTTTCTTGGATTTTCAGAAAGCTTTTGACTCTGTACCACACAACCGACTCTTAGCGAAGATCCGAGCGTACGGTATATCTGATCAGATTTGCGAATGGATACGCGATTTTCTAACTGGTCGGTCACAGTATGTCGTTGTAGACGGGGAAGCCTCTTCTAAACTAGATGTTACTTCGGGCGTTCCTCAAGGAAGTGTAATAGGACCACTTCTTTTCTTAATTTTTATAAACGATCTCGGTGACAACGTTAATTGCAGGATGCGATTTTTTGCTGATGATGCACTTATTTATAGGGAAGTGAGGTGCTCCGACGATTGCTTAGAAGTTCAGCGCGATCTGGATGTTATTTCGGAATGGTGCCGTGAATGGCAGCTTACACTTAACTGTAAAAAGTGCAAGGCAATGCACATAAGTAATAAAAAGACCCCGCTTGCTCAGGAGTACAAAGTTAACAATTCAGTTGTTGACACTGTAAGATTCCCCTGAAGTATCTAGGCGTAACAGTACAAAGCAACATGAAATGGGGACTTGCACATAACTTCCGTTGTAGGAAAAGCTAATTCCAAACTACGATTCATAGGACGTATTTTGAGACGTTGTAATGCTCATACAAAGGAAATAGCGTACAAAACACTAGTGCGTCCGCATTTGGAATACTGTTGTGGAATTTGGGATCCGTATCGCAGGGGATTGATTGACACATTAGAGAAAGACAGAGAAGAGCAGCTCGATTCGTGACTGCTAGTTACAGTCCTTACGTAAGTGTCACAGAGCTAATCCGTGGGTTGGGCTGAGAATGTTTGGCGGACAGACGACGTCGTTTTCGTTTGAATTTGCTGGATAATATGCGAAAATCTTTAATTTACGAGTGCAACGAAATACTTCTTCCGCCAACCTATTTAGGTCGCAATGACAGGAGGGATAAGATTAGAGAAATAAGATGCCGTACTGATTCATTTATGTATTCCTTCTTTCCTCGATCTGTTCGGGATTGGAATGCGCAGAATTAGGATTGGTGCTTAGCACCCTCTGCCACCCACAGTATTTGTGATTTGCAGAGTATAGATGTAGATGTAGATCTCCTTTGTTTGTTCATACAATTTTTCAAGATTCGATCTAGGAACCGCAGCCTAGAATTAGCTCTACCTACCAACATATTAATATGTAAGTCCCATTTCATGTTCCTTTGTACTGTTACTTCCAAATATTTCATAGAATCGACCATATCAATAACTGAACTGTTTACCTCTATATTTCTGAACAATCAGATTCTTTTTGTTAGTAATGCTAATTGTCTTACACTTTTTACAATTTAGTGTGAGTTGCCACTCAGCACACCATGCCAAAATAACATCCGGATCACACTGAATTTCTAAACAATCGTCCAAATTCCTTACATCCCTATAAATAACCACATCATCAGCAAACAATTTAAAAAGGCTTTTCACTTTGTCTCCGAGATCGTTTATAAAAATTAAGAAAAGAAGTGGTCCTATTACACTTCCTTGAGGTACACCCGATGTAACATCTAGATTAGAAGAAGTTTCTCCTTCAACAACGACATACTGTGATCGACCAGTTAGAAAATCCTTTATTCATTCACAAAGCTGATCCGATATAGCGTACGCTCGTAGCT
>CM061919.1:30687256-30708388 GCA_031002005.1 Vandiemenella viatica | reverse complement strand
CAATAGTCATTCCATTAATTTCACCTGGAACTACTCCCGTAACACATCACGTTCCTCGATGTGGACATCACACTCAGCCAAGGTGCCCTCAACACCTCTGTCCACATCAAACCAACTAATCTACAGCAATATCTATATTTCGACAGTTGACATCCATTCCACACCAAACGTTCCCTTCCCTACAGCCTTGGAATTATCTGTAGTATCGGGTTAACAGATAACATGAAAAGTATTTTCATCGTCTTTATCCATGATAAGTTCAATTCAAATATTTATAAGTAGCTCAAAACACAGTGAATAGAAGTCGTTAAAATTCTCAACATTGAAAGAACGGAAATTATTCAAATCCGTGAAAATTAAATTATCTAGATGCAAATCCTTCACTGAATTTAAACAAATAAAAGGATTTAAAATTTACTTCCCTTTCATGTTTCCTTTTTTTCCCGTGATGTGTTGAACAGCAAAGCAAAACACGACTTTGCCCGCCACCAATGTTGTTAAACCAAACAGCTGTTCAGTTGATGTGCTCTCGAAAGTCTCTGTTGCGGTGCGTATCGATATACAAGTCGACTGTCGACTGTAAATCGTTGTGTGTTACGTTTTAATTATCTTGCTTTCTCGAAGTTCGTAATAGTTAACAAAATTACCAATTCAGGTGTCAAGGTCGCCATGAAACGCACTTCGCCGTTTTCTTCTTCCTTTAACCGTTATTTTAGAACCAGAAATAATTCATATATATATCTTCAATGAAGGAAGGCTCATTTTATAATAATTCCACTTTAATAACAACGATTTCTAAAGCTAAACCAACACCCGTCATACAATCTACATGGGTTGTTGTTTAAGACTTCCTTTCCGAAAAATTGCAGGTTCATGAATTGGTAAATCTGATCTCACGAAGCGACGTCTACTTTTCAAGAAGTTTTAGTTCATCGGTTTGTTAATAGTGACCAGCGAGTTGTCACGGGAAATTCAAAGAACGTATATTTAATATTCTCCATGGAATTTTGATCTTTCATTGACCTTTATGCTAAATAATTTTATTAAGTTCTTACCTTTTTGGTATAAATCAGCCCCGTTATACTATCCATGGCAAACGTATCTGTTCTGATTCTGAAACCCTCTTCCATTACTCCCAGAACCTATCCCAAGCCCTTATTTCCAGCTCCTACTCAGCAAATCTTGTACATAACAAATCACGCATTCAATCACCCACCCTCCACGTATCCACTCCTGCTCAGCACCTCTAGAATCCAACCCTAGCCCTATCTTTCTCACCCAGTTCTCGCCTGGCCTCTAATCCATCAATCGGATCCTACAGCAGGGGCATGACTTCCTTTGCTCCTTTCCAGAAAGTTTTGCCAAAAATTTTGCAAAATGTCCCCCAAACTTATTTCAGCAGAACACCTAACCTCAAAAACATCTTGGTTTACAAATATCTTCCATCTGACTCTCGTAAAACACCTTATGGATCTTTTCCGTGCAATAGACATGGCTACAAAAACTGCAACATACATCCTCCCACTTCTACATATTGCAACCCTGTCATAGGAGAAACCTTCCCTACACTTGACATACCACATGCTCCACAACCCACATCATATACCAGCTAACTTGCCGCCATTGCACAAGTGCCTGACTACACAACAACTTTCAACCAGAATGAATAGCCACAGACAAACAGTCCACACCCGCAATTTATGTCTACCAGTACCCGAAAATGCGAACTACCTCAATTCCTACAAGTTCAATGAATGTTTCACCGTGAGAGCAATCAGAGTTTTCCCCTGAAACCACCGCCGCCTATCACTTCGGAGATGGGAACTTGCATACCAAAATATCCTAAATACCAGACACCCAGCCGGCCTCAACCACCGATAAAATTCCTTTCTTTGATGCATCACTCATTATTATCAGTATTAGCATTATTATCATTTAACTAACTGCATGTTTTTTTTTTCAATATTTATATATCTATATTTATTTCCCCAATTTTTGTTTTTGTCTCTATATTCTGTACCATTTTTACATTACTACTTCTATCACTGTCTGCGATATACATATTTATATATAACATCTCAGTCCCAACGCCGTATTGATAATCCACTCAGTCATGTAGGAAACTTTGACGTGTGCAAACCTCCTGAACCACATGACTCATTCTCTTTAACATGAGGATATATTGTGTATTTTTGTGTTCGTGAGGGATGAGTCATTTTCCCTTTCCATGTAATTTATATTGCTTAAAGCTTTTTCCTTTGTTTAATTTCTAATGCTTTCAACTTCTTAATATTTTTTGGCTGATTGTCCAGGTTTTCCATCCTATGGCGGACTAACCTTTCCAATAATGACTTAAGCATAATTCTTTTTGTTATATTCATAAGTCTTGCTCCTGGAATTGAATTAACATCCTGATTATTCTCAGGCCATTAGTAATTCTTGTATTATTTTCCACATTTGATTTTCCCTCTCCTTTTTAATTTAACCCAAAGAGTAAAAATTAATTACCTTTTAATTTGTATTCTTTCAATGTACAGTTTTCGAAATCATTAGTAAGATATTCTGTTTTATATATGTATATGGTTTCTGCCATCAAACGCAGCCATTAACTTCCATTAACTTCCCTATACTACCCTTGAGTAATTCTTGTCTGGCGCATCAACGCATCTGGTTTGGGCATCCTAGCTCCATTAGGCCGTAGTGAAAGGATGGCTGAGTTCAGACAAGGACCCAGTCTCACAGGGTATCTACATATATACTTTGCAATTCAAAAAATTGGGGTAGCAGAGGGTGCTCAACGCCAAAGCTAATCTCTTTGTCATGAATTCCAATCCTAATGGTACGAGGGGCAAAAAGAATTCATAAAGAATCATTGCGGCACCTTATTTCTCTAATCTTAACTTACCTGTCATTCCAATAGGTTGGTGGACGAAATATTTCACTACACTTGTAAGTGAAAGTGGGGGTACACATGCTTACCAATAAGTTTAAACGAAACATGTGTCATCTATCTACCAGAGACTCCCAGCCTAGTCTACTAATCAGTTCTGTGACATTTTCATAAGGGCTGTAGCAAGCGGTCACGAAATAAGTGGATCTTCTCTGCACTTTCTCTATACTTTCAATCAACCTCTTACGAAATGGATCCCAAATGGCACAACAATAGTCCAAATGTTGACACACAAGAGATTTGCACGCAATCTCCTTTGTTCGTTCATTACAATTTTTCAAGATTCGACCTATGAATCGCAGCCTCGAATTAGCTCTACCTACTTACGAATTAATGTGTAAGTCACATTTCATGTTCCTTTCTGCTGTTACTCCCAAACATTTCATAGAAACAACCATATCTATAAGTGAATTGTTTAACTCGTATTTCTGAACAATTGGATTCTTTTTGTTAGTTATGCTCATTGTCTTGCACTTTTTACAATTCCGCAAAGTTGCCACTCAGCGCACCATACCAAAATAACATCCAGATCACGCTGAATTTCTAAACAATCGGCCAAATTCCTTACTTCCCTATAAATAACCGCATCATCAGCAAACAATCTAAAAAGGCTTTTCACTTTGTCTCCGAGATCGTTTATAAAAATTAAGAACAGAAGTGGTCCTTACACACTTCCTTGAGATACACCCGATGTAACATCTAGATTAGAAGAACTTTCTCCTTCAACGACAACACACTGCGACTGACCAGTTTATCCATTCACAAAGCTGATCCGATATATCATACGCTCGAAGCTTCGCTAAAAGGCGGTTGTGTGGCCCAAAGGCTTTCTGAAAATCTAAAAAAAAATTGCATCTACTTGTGAACCTGCATCAATAACTTTCATTACATCGTGTGTAAATAGGGCCAGCTGTGTTTGACTTGATCTTTTCTTCCGAAATCCGTGTTGATTTGTTGTAAGCAAATTATTTTCATCTAGGAAATTCATAATGTTCGAGCATATAATATGCTCCATAACTCTACTACAAACAGATGTTATAGATATGGGACGATAGTTTCCAGGATCGCTTCGATCACCTTTCTTGAAAATCGGAGTTACTTGCGCTATTTTCCAGTCTGAAGGTACTTTTCGCTCTTCTAGGGATTTACTGAATATATCAGACAGAAATGGCCCGATTTCCGCCGCATACTCTGAAAATACTCTTACTGGAATACCATCCGGCCAGGTGCTTTTCCCCACTTTAGGAGCTCTAATTGCTTTATGATACCTGCAGTATCTATTCGTAATGATTCCATCTCCAACTCGACACGATGTGGGAAAACGGGAATACTATCCTTAAGTTCATTTGTAAATAAATTTTTGAATACAGTATTTAGTACGTAAGCTTTATCGCAGCTTTCATTAACCTCTGAACCTTCACGAATTAGTACTGGAATATTGCTGTTGGTACAATTAACTTTTCGTACATACAACCAAAATTTCTTTGGGTTTTCTGTGAGACTCTTAGAGAGTTTGAGTGAAAATCGTTAAAGGCCTCGCGCATTACATTCTTAATACGTCCTCTTAAATCAGCTAAGGTTTCTAAATCGCTGCGACACCCCTTCCTTCTTGAGCGTACGTGTATTTTCCTTTGTTTTTTTGAACCGAGCGGGGCGGTGTAACGGTTAGCGTTCTCGCCTCGCATTCAGGAGGACGGCGGTTCGAATCCCCGTCCGGGCATCCAGATTTGGGTTTTCCATGGTTTCCCCAAATCACTCCAGGCAAATGCCTTGATGCTTCATTCAAAAGGCCATGGCCGAATTCCTTCCCATTCCTTGCCCCCATCCTTGCCCCCCATCCTTTCCCGTCTCTAAAGACCTCGATGCTAAAAAGAGATGTAAAGCAATTACAAAAAAAAAAAAATGTGTTTTGAGTAATCTTTTGACTTCGCATGTGTACCACGGTGGATTATTCTCCCCCTTTATTGTCCGCTTTGGTATATATGTATTTCCATGCGTTCCCTTGACTGTATGTATAAAACGATGCCACATCTCTTCAACGGTGTCCTTTGTTGACTTGAAGTTATGGTAATTATTCCTCAGGTAGGTTCTAAAACACTCCTTTGAGGCCTTACTGAATCTGTACACAATCTGCCCTTTTCTCCTTTTTAGCTTGGTCATTAGTTTGATTTGCAATTACCGCTTTGTGATCACTTATTCCTGTGGTCATTGAAATATCAGTGAATAATTCTGTCCTGTTGGTAACCAGCAGATCTGTAAATGTTTTCACTACCGTTATGACACCGCATAGGTTCATTAACTAGTAGCTCGAGATGATTATCTGACAACAAATTGAGAATTACTTCAGAAGCTGCCTTATCCCTGCTACCTGTAATGTGAACGTAATTATGCCAGTCAATATTAGGTATATTGAAGTCGCCTCCTAGAATCATAGCACGATCCCGAAAACGGCTAGCTATACTCTTTACATTATTTCTTAACTCCTCGGCAATAGCTATGTGGGAGTCGGGTGGACGGTATAAGGCGCCTATGATGAGTTTTGACCCAGCAACATTTAGTTTAATCCATATGATTTCACAGATCGTATCGACGTCTATTACATTACATGGGAGAAATTTACTCACAGCTATAAATACCCCACCTCCATAAGAATGTAATCTGTCTTTGCGAAAAACGTTCATGCTGTCTTTAAAAGTTTTGATGAACTTATTTTCCGGTTTTAGCCATCTTTCTGTATCGATAACGATATCCACTTCTGTTATACAAATAAGTTCTGGTTGTTTGTTACAAACGCTTTTACAGTTAATTACGAGAACTTTTAGCTGTCGAGATTCTTTTACGCTCCTCCTACATTCCGGTGTTGCATCTGTTTGGGTTGACCGTAACTGTATTTCGTGTTCCGGGTATTCCTCCGTCAGCCTAAAAAACCACCAAGTGCATTCCACACGGCCCCTGCCACCCGTGTTGCCAATTCATGTGTGTAGTGCACACCTGTCCTATTAAGGGGAACCCTACATGACTCGACCCTATGGCGCAGAACGAGAAATTTGCAGCCAATATCATCACAGAAACGTTGTAGTCTCTGTTTCAGCCCCTCAATATGGCTCTGAACCAGAGGTCCACAATCAATTCTGTCTACGATGCTACAGATGGTTAGCTCTGCCGATATCTTGTGGCCACTTTCTACAGAGTTCACCCTTTCAGCCAGCCACCGGTAGGAAGAGAGGATAACCTCCGACACAAGACGACAGCATCATTGGTGCCGACATGAGCCACAATCTGTAGTTGGCTACACCCCGTCCTTTCTATGACATCCGGGACGGCCTGTTCCACATCTCGGATCAGGCCACCCAGAATACACACTGCATGGATGTTGGATTTCTTCCCCGAGTAATCCGCCATTTCTCTAACGGGCTCTAATAACCGCCTAACATTAGAGCTCCCAACTACCAAAATTCCCTTCTGTGTTTGCTCAGACCGAGCGGGCTGGGTGGCCGTCAACTCGCAGGATGACAATTGTGGGACTGAGTCAGACTCCGACAATACATCATACCGGTTGAACAATTGAACAAGTTCAGCGTCTTGGTCTTTAAGCCTGCTCGACTGCCCCAGTGTGCGGCTTCAAAGTCTAGAAGCCATACACCAGTCACTGCGAGACTACTTCTTGAGGATTTCTATTTGAAATTTGAGGTACATGTTGAGATATTAAGACACATTTATTTTATGAATATTCTGCCATGAATTAAAAATAGCTTAATTGATTTTGATGGGATTTAAAACCGTCGATATTTGTAAATTGAAAATTAAAATGGGTGAGGGCAAAGAAGAGTTATTGGGCTTTTGTATACGAAATGTAAACTGTCTTTTCTGATTGATATAAAGTGTATGTGTGTAATTTTCTATTGATATCAGATAAAAACTTATAGGTATGTATAAAAAACAATTGAGGGATGTAGAGGCGAAGAGTAGTTTGGTTTTTGTAAAGCTAGTGTGGACAGTATATTTATCTTTGTTTTAAAGTAGACATGTGCAAAGTTCTATCGAAACCAGATAAAAACTGCAGCTTTGTGTAAAGAACATCTAAAAAAAAAAAAAAAAAAAAAAAATATGGGGTAAGGGAGTAAGCGGTTTGGTTTTGTAAACAGATTGTGGTTTCTATTTATTTTTAAGTATACATGAGTAGTGTTTGTGAGATAACAACCATAGGGCTAGTTAATTGTGAAATAACTAATGTAAGTAAAAGTAAAAAAATACTATGGTCGGATATTTAAGTTGGCAAACATGTAATGCCAAGAGCTATACAATTAATATCGCTGACTGCAATGGATGTTTTTTTTTATTTTTTTTATCGTGGACTGGTGGTTGTCATGGATGTTTTAGCAGTAGAGGTTTGACTTGAAAGTCGATGATTTAAGATTTGTTAAGTTTGTGAGAAATTCAATACTGAAGTGAAATAAATAATCAATGTTGGAAAATTCTTGGAGAATTATTTAGTGAGTACTGAATAAAATTTATCAAGATAATGGTTTGTACTAATCAGCAGCGAGGCGGCTATCGTTCGTAATTTTGGTTTAAATCCAGAATTCATAACGGGCCATATTAAACGGAAAAAGGAAGGGTTACTGTGCAAAGTACGGCCAGTAGAAAAAACTGTTAATTCGGGTTGTAAATACGACTAGCTGCTTCCTTGGCGCTTACTCTTTAAGGAAAAGTGTACCCGAAAGCCGTAAAATATGTAACAAAGGTGTAATCCGCTCCGAAACATACGTTTACACACGTTACAGACTTTGCGTTAATAGAGGTCTTGAGTCGCCTATGACGTAATTATAGTCAGAATTTGACGTAGCCGTTGTTTTCTTCATTCAAAATCCACTAAGCACCACTGAATATTAGTAGTCAGTCTGGTCCAGGCCTAAACACAACACGGTTACGCATATTACCGAATTGTCGGCAATAGACGTCTCGTTCCACCTGTGACGTCATTATATTCACAATTCGGCATGGCGGCCACCTTATTCGTTTAAAATCCAGTATACACGACGGAATATTAGTCGTAATTCTCGTCCAGGCTGCATTACAACCTAACCACACAATCCACTAATACAGCTCATTAAAAATCAACATGTGTACAGCTTGAGGAAGACCACATTCGCGACAAAGATGGCTGCTGCAAATCGGCAATACCGCACGTAACCCGACGATTTTCACTATATTACTTCTTTTCTACCTGTTTTATCGTCTTCGCGTACACTTTTTCTTAAATAGAAATGCCTAAGGAATGCGTTAATAACGTTTTCATCGTGAAATAACAGTTTCTTCTACTGGCCTTACTTTGCACAGCACCCAAAGGAAGCATTAACCTCGCATGTTCCATCGAAATCTGATAAAAACTGTGGGTATCTATAAAGAAAATTGGGAATTAGGAAGGGTGGAGGTAGATGAGAAGAGGGGTTGGGCTTCTACAACCAAATTAAAACACAATTGTTCTGTATTTTTTAAAGTATACGGGTGCAAATTTCCTTCATAATCAGATAGAAACTGTGGTTTGTGTAGATTAAGGGGGTTTAAAGGGGGAGTGAGGTTTGGCTTCTCTAAACAAAATGTAGACAGTATTTTTCTGTTTGTTTTGAAGCATACATGTGCATACTTCCTTTAAAATTAGATAGAAACGGCAGCTTTATATAATGAACATTGAGAGTAATGAAATGGGTAGAAAGGGAGATTGTGTTTTTGTGAATGTGAGTAGTATTTTTCTATTTGTTTTAA
This sequence comes from Vandiemenella viatica, assembly GCA_031002005.1. Classification (NCBI taxonomy): domain Eukaryota; kingdom Metazoa; phylum Arthropoda; class Insecta; order Orthoptera; family Morabidae; genus Vandiemenella; species Vandiemenella viatica. The sequence continues at coordinate 30,699,672 of CM061919.1, read as the reverse complement.
AGTATACACATACGAAGTTCCACCGAAATCAGATTAAAATGTGAGTTTGCACAAAAATTAAGGGATGGTAGTATTTGAATTTTTTTGGTCAAAAATCTTCTCCTTAAAAAAATACATATATGTGACAACTTTCATAAAGATTGGGCAAATGATGTTGACTGTAGCTTTTTAAAAAGAAAATTTGCAAAAGTCAAGGGGTAGAAACGTGTAGAGGTGTACAGTTTTTCCGAACCAAAAGTTGACATTATTTTTCTCTTTGTTTTATAGCAAATGTTTGTTAAGTTCTATCTAAACCGGATAAAACTGTGGGTTTATATAAAAATTAAGCGGTTTAATGGGAATATGGGGTAGTTTTTGGATTTTTTTTGTAAGAAACGTATTTCCGTGGAAAAATACATATAAACATCAACTTTCATGGTAATCGGTCAAACGGTGGTGACTGTAGCTTATTATAAAGAGCATTCGCAAATATTAAGGTTATGGGGAGAGAATTTCAGTTTTTTCAAACCAAAACTTGAAAGTATTTATCTCTTCATTTTCGACTATATATTTCCAAAGATCTATCGAAATCGGATAAGAAATGTAGGTTTCTATAAAATTAAGGTGTGTAAAGGGGGAAATGGGTTTTTACACGCTTTATATTAGCTTGACTTGTATGTATGTATGTATGAATGTAACGGAATTTTACAACTCCATTTTGACCCACTTCCCGATGTTCGAGCTGTTTGAAATTTGGCACACATATTAAGAACCGGTGACAATATAATAATTTTATAGCTATATCCTGCTATGCTAATTACTTTGACAGTAACAACAGAAAAATGGTTGAATGTCGCGGAATTTTGCAATATAATTTTAACCCAATTCCAGATGTCCGAATTGTTTGAAATTTCGCTCATGTATTGATAACTGATTACAATACAATAATTTCATAGCTATGCCTTGATATTCTGATTACGTTGACAGTAAAAACTTAAAAATTTTGCACACGTTTTAAGAACCGTTGACAATACAGTAGTCTCTTAGCAACGTCCTGCTATTCTCGTTACTCTGACGGTAACAATAGAAAAATGGTTGCCATGTAATGGAATCTTTCATTTCAGTGTTTAAACCACAAACTTAGAAAAGGTTCAAAAATCTACGGAATTATAACAGTTCACTTCAAGAAAATTTTTAAGTTTATTTTCAAAGTCACATTCACGAAATATTGCATCAAACAGTTGAGTAGGCTATCGAACAAACATTTCCGAAAATTGTAGGTTGTGGAGCGAAATGATACCGAACACCCCTTTTTTTAAAAAATTTAAAAGTTCTTAGTAGACATTATAATAGTAGACTATCACACCAATATCCCAACATGGCCGACATTGAGCACAAGATTCCACCAACCGCCTTCCCGCTCCAGCACAAACTATCGCAGTTTACCTTAACTTAACACTCCTGGAGTAAAGGACAAGACGAAACAGAAAAGACTACATGTTACGAAGTTACTACTTTGAACATCACTGAGAAAATAATGCGCGGAGTTGCGCGATTACTTTCCGGCGTACGAGTGAGACAAACTGACACATCTTCGCCAGTCTCAGCATTAAAGCTGGTCGGTTGGGGGTTGTTGTCCTGAGACATTTCCTCCCTCAGTCTTCTCTTGAGTGGTCTTCTCTTCACTTCTGATTGGTCGTCTTGGTGGCGTATTATTAGTTGGTCCTTAGCGCTCCGTCAGCACCAATGGCCTGCTATGTTTGTCAGCGGCAGTTTCATATTCGCCGAGACAGCTGACCAGTGGATTGGCAGAGTGATGTGCTGCTCTGTAGAATTTATAGGCATGTTGCCGGAACCTGTCAATGAGCTTCTCTGTTCCCGACGCCTCAAGTACTGCGACGGTGGGGAAACGGTTGGGCAGATGTAGTGCCCGCTTCAGTGTTCTGTTTTGCAGCACCTGCAACTTTCTCAGGTGGCAATTAGCAGCGTACCCCCAGACGGGGCAAGCATATTCAATTACCGGCCTAATCAAGGAGCAATAAATGGCAACTCCTAGGTGAGGTACCAACGAACTTTCCCGGTTAAGTATAGGGTAAAGAGAATGGAGCCGAGCACTTACCCTTTGCCTGATGTCCTTGATGTGAGCTCGCCATGTCAGCTTACAGTCAAGTGTTACACCAAGGTAACGAGCAGTTGGTGCCCAGGGAATGGTTTTACCTCTGAGCTGAAGTTGCGGGTGAGGTAGTTGCTCACTACGGCGTCCTAGGCGTCGCGTCAGCATAATCGCTTGCGTTTTGACAGGGTTTATACTTATCCGCCACCTTCTGGCCCAGGCTATCGTCTGCTGAAGAGCTTCCTGCAATCGTCTCGTCGCGATGGCTCTGCTACGGCTAGATGTAAAGAATGCCGTATCGTCGGCGTACGTGGCTGTTTTCACATTCACAGGTGCTGGAATGTCGGCTGTGTACAGGTTATAAAGAACTGGTCCCAGAACTGAACCCTGTGGTACACCTGCACGAATGCGCCGTCGTGTTGACATGGCATCACCAACCCTGACGCAGAATGTGCGCCTTGACAGATAGCTGCGGATCAATTTTACGTAGGGTCCAGGCAAGCCCCATTCGTACAACTTGCAGAGCAGACCCGTATGCCACACTGAGTCGAATGCACGAGACAAACTGAGCTTACTGCACGATCTTTTATAGGCTCCACAGAGCCTATGACCTTGGCAAATCTTTCTTTAATTAATATCTCCAAAAGTACAAAATAGTTTAACTCGAAATTTTTACAGGGACTTTCTATTGTCATGTTCTATCTGTTTTAATTTAATTTATCATTCAAAAGGGTTTCTATAGTCTTAAAATTAGTCATCACATGACCAACTTATGGGAATTTTTACGCACTTCAACAACAATCTGCGACAATCTATTTTTCAAAAACTTAATTACCAGACAAATGCTTAAACTTTATACCAAAACCATTATATGTTCGTAATCGTCTTAATTAGGGCTATCTACTGATATAAATTTCATATTAATATTCCTTTTAATTAAAAAGTTCATTTTTTTCTCTTAATGAAAACTGCTAATTTAACTTTGCCAAATTATTTAATTTTACTACCAAAATATCGGGAACAATGCTGACTATAGCTGGCGATAAAAGAGTAGTTGTAACTTTACGCGATTTAAAGATATTTCAAACCTTAGATTTTTACTTTTATGATCGCGTGTTTCAAAGCTAGAACAAAGTGGAATATCTCCTAAAATAAACATTTCTTGATATGATAAATACACTTTAAAATTATTTTTATGGTGAATCGTCATTGTAGGAAAGATTTCAAGAAAATTCCTTCAAGTTGACAACTACTTTTCTCGAAATTTCTAAGTCCAGCATAAGTAACTTCACAATCGATCTATAGAATAGTTTACTAGGGGAAACTAGAATTTGCCAAAATTCTAAGGTGCTTACAAGATGAAGGTTTAAATTGTTGTAAGCTGGACTCAATTTCATTCTGCAGGATGTTGTTTGCTCCTGTGGTGGCAAACTGATATCGCCAATGCAAGGAGCTGCAGAACACCAATGAATCCCAGACCAAAGCAGAATGATCTAACTTGGGGGTTGGAGAGAATTGATATCTGGGGTTCTGACAGGGGAGTGCAGAAAAGATTAATCACTGACTGCTGGGGTTTAGCTGAGGGAGACGCAGGGGCTTCTGGGACAGGTGGGGTTGACGAGGTGAGCCAAACAAGGAGTTCTGGCAATTAGGGTTGCAGTGGGTGTGTGTTGTCTGAGAGTGGGGTGTTCATAGGGGTGACACAAGCCTAGAGCTAAGTAGCTCCTGACAAGCTCTGATAGCTTGAACAGGTGTCTTTATGCATGTTGGGCTTGTAAATGTCTGCAATGTGACAGGATTTTTTTGGTACAATGAATGAGATGAGGTAATATAAGGTCTGGGATTTTGTGGAGGGAGACAAGGTGGATGGAATGTTGATGAGTCAGGTGAACAAACTGTTGGAAAACCAGGTGGGTGAGGGTAAGGGATTGTGTGTAATGGAAAGCGTGAAGGGATGGGGACATTTGTGGGTGGTAATCTGAAACTGCGAATTTAATGATTAAACCATTGGGTGGAATATTTAAAGAGAGGCAAGACTGAAGAAACAGTATATGGGAGTTTAGCCTGGCGAGATGTGAGGCATTGAAATGGTAGCGAGACAGATAGTTATCTGAAAGCAACATGTTGGGAGAAACTGGTGAGGATAGTGAGGCTACTCCTTTGCTGAGATAATGAAGTTGGAAAAAATAATAACAATAATAATAATTAACAAAAAACAGTTGAAATTCCATATTAGGCGGGTGCACTAAATTCTTTTGCTATCTTCTACTGCTAGATCACACTCTGCTTACAGCCTAATCTCTCGTATCTTTCATGCTCTGATTTTTTTTTTATTTACTTATTATTTTCTTTCGAAATTAACCTATAAATATTTTTGTTTCATAACACCTTACCCTTGTTCGATCTTGATTTGCGAATTTCACATGAAAATTTTTAATTTGTCTTGCGTGTATCCGCTTTTTATGGCATTTCAAGTGTTTTTCGTTAATTATTATTATTTTTATTTTTCCCCCCCCACCCTGAAGAATGAAATGGAGTCCAGCTTAGATCAATTTAAACCTTCCTCTCCACTGCATCCACCACAACTCCCACAAAATGACTCCCACAAAATCATCCATTTATTCTGTACCAAGAGTTCCTTACCTCCACTCGGTCTTCAGCCTCTTTCCATTCCACACTTTAAAAATCTTAACAATGTGGAAACTCGAGCCATGAGAGAACTATTCAGAAACCACAACATTATTCATCCTCCCTGCTGATAAGAGTTCAACCGCATAGTGATAGACCGCAACCACACTGAGGACCTGAGGCAACTGTTGACACAAACACATACCTACCACACCCTACAGATTCCACCACCTCCATCTGTCATGAAATAAAAACATTCCTGGACTTGCAGCACCCCTTACATGGTCTCTATCCCCAGTCCATCTCGCTCCTAACTCCCCAGAATCCCTGTACACCCACCCTGTACCTCCTTCCCAAGTTTCACAAGGTGGGCAGCCTATAGTTGCAACATATGGGTCACCCACTGAACGGAGATCAGCCTTGGTGGACCAGCCTCTCCAACCCTTTGTTCAGAGTCTTCCCTCTTATGTTAAAGATACTCCACACTTCCTTGAACATCTTGCAACAGTCCACACACCTCTATCACCAGACTCCTTCCTAGTCTCGATCGATGTAACCTCCCTCTATACCAGGGGTGGCCAACTTTATTAGACCCAAGATCTACTGTTTGCTGACGAAACCCTGTGCGATCGACCAATGACATACTTCTTGAAATGTTAAATGAAACAGCATAGTTCAGTACACAGTTTGGTTGTATTTTTATTTTATTAAAGTGTAAAACATTAATCTGAAAATTGTTCTTAGTTACTACTTATTTATATTAGCGTGAGCATTCCGTCTGAGCATCTTCCGTTAGATTAGCAAAATCAGGTTTGTAGTTGGAAATTGCCAACCTTACAGAATACAATGTGTGAACGTCTGTCAAACGAGAACGTTGTTTATTTTTTGTTTGTTTTAAGTAGGAAAATGCTGATTCTCATAAATATGTTGAACCAAAACACGAATGACGCAGCAATAAATAAATTAAACAGTTGCAGTGGCGTTATTTTTTCCACTTGGAATTAATTAAGCAACTTCAGAAACATGGCCTGCAATAAAATTGCATAGGATATTTCTCGTTCGAAACCGATGCCCAGAAATCTAGACCTAAGAATGAGCTTGCTTTTAGAAATATGTTGCAGCACAGAGTAATAATTTCGTTTTCAAATATCATGTGGTCCATCTGAAATGTATCTGCAAATTTTTAGCCATTTCATATATATTTCTATGATCAATGGAATTATTAAACGGATAACTGATGAATTCCACCAACTTCTGCATTTTTTTAAATCACTAAAGTGAATTTCGAAGTCTGATAACACTGCCTTAATTTCTGCTATGTACTTGTCAGGAATGAAATTGTAGATAGGATGTTTTTCCACATGATCCTTGATGTTTACAAATTGTTGAATTTTTTTCTATTCGATGTCAACCATTATAGATGCTGTTTGACTTTGGAATGCTGCAATAGAACTCATAATTTCTATTAATGTTTTATTCTTGATTTGTAGGTTTTGTTGGTTTTGTAAACAGATTGTGGTTTCTATTTATTTTTAAGTATACATGAGTAGTGTTTGTGAGATAACAACCATAGGGCTAGTTAATTGTGAAATAACTAATGTAAGTAAAAGTAAAAAAATACTATGGTCGGATATTTAAGTTGGCAAACATGTAATGCCAAGAGCTATACAATTAATATCGCTGACTGCAATGGATGTTTTTTTATTTTTTTTATCGTGGACTGGTGGTTGTCATGGATGTTTTAGCAGTAGAGGTTTGACTTGAAAGTCGATGATTTAAGATTTGTTAAGTTTGTGAGAAATTCAATACTGAAGTGAAATAAATAATCAATGTTGGAAAATTCTTGGAGAATTATTTAGTGAGTACTGAATAAAATTTATCAAGATAATGGTTTGTACTAATCAGCAGCGAGGCGGCTATCGTTCGTAATTTTGGTTTAAATCCAGAATTCATAACGGGCCATATTAAACGGAAAAAGGAAGGGTTACTGTGCATAGTACGGCCAGTTCGGGTTGTAAATACGACTAGCTGCTTCCTTGGCGCTTACTCTTTAAGGAAAAGTGTACCCGAAAGCCGTAAAATATGTAACAAAGGTGTAATCCGCTCCGAAACATACGTTTACACACGTTACAGACTTTGCGTTAATAGAGGTCTTGAGTCGCCTATGACGTAATTATAGTCAGAATTTGACGTAGCCGTTGTTTTCTTCATTCAAAATCCACTAAGCACCACTGAATATTAGTAGTCAGTCTGGTCCAGGCCTAAACACAACACGGTTACGCATATTACCGAATTGTCGGCAATAGACGTCTCGTTCCACCTGTGACGTCATTATATTCACAATTCGGCATGGCGGCCACCTTATTCGTTTAAAATCCAGTATACACGACGGAATATTAGTCGTAATTCTCGTCCAGGCTGCATTACAACCTAACCACACAATCCACTAATACAGCTCATTAAAAATCAACATGTGTACAGCTTGAGGAAGACCACATTCGCGACAAAGATGGCTGCTGCAAATCGGCAATACCGCACGTAACCCGACGATTTTCACTATATTACTTCTTTTCTACCTGTTTTATCGTCTTCGCGTACACTTTTTCTTAAATAGAAATGCCTAAGGAATGCGTTAATAACGTTTTCATCGTGAAATAACAGTTTCTTCTACTGGCCTTACTTTGCACAGCACCCAAAGGAAGCATTAACCTCGCATGTTCCATCGAAATCTGATAAAAACTGTGGGTATCTATAAAGAAAATTGGGAATTAGGAAGGGTGGAGGTAGATGAGAAGAGGGGTTGGGCTTCTACAACCAAATTAAAACACAATTGTTCTGTATTTTTTAAAGTATACGGGTGCAAATTTCCTTCATAATCAGATAGAATCTGTGGTTTGTGTAGATTAAGGGGGTTTAAAGGGGGAGTGAGGTTTGGCTTCTCTAAACAAAATGTAGACAGTATTTTTCTGTTTGTTTTGAAGCATACATGTGCATACTTCCTTTAAAATTAGATAGAAACGGCAGCTTTATATAATGAACATTGAGAGTAATGAAATGGGTAGAAAGGGAGATTGTGTTTTTGTGAATGTGAGTAGTATTTTTCTATTTGTTTTAAAGTATACACATACGAAGTTCCACCGAAATCAGATTAAAATGTGAGTTTGCACAAAAATTAAGGGATGGTAGTATTTGAATTTTTTTGGTCAAAAATCTTCTCCTTAAAAAAATACATATATGTGACAACTTTCATAAAGATTGGGCAAATGATGTTGACTGTAGCTTTTTAAAAAGAAAATTTGCAAAAGTCAAGGGGTAGAAACGTGTAAAGGTGTACAGTTTTTCCGAACCAAAAGTTGACATTATTTTTCTCTTTGTTTTATAGCAAATGTTTGTTAAGTTCTATCTAAACCGGATAAAACTGTGGGTTTATATAAAAATTAAGCGGTTTAATGGGAATATGGGGTAGTTTTTGGATTTTTTTTGTAAGAAACGTATTTCCGTGGAAAAATACATATAAACATCAACTTTCATGGTAATCGGTCAAACGGTGGTGACTGTAGCTTATTATAAAGAGCATTCGCAAATATTAAGGTTATGGGGAGAGAATTTCAGTTTTTTCAAACCAAAACTTGAAAGTATTTATCTCTTCATTTTCGACTATATATTTCCAAAGATCTATCGAAATCGGATAAGAAATGTAGGTTTCTATAAAATTAAGGTGTGTAAAGGGGGAAATGGGTTTTTACACGCTTTATATTAGCTTGACTTGTATGTATGTATGTATGTATGAATGTAACGGAATTTTACAACTCCATTTTGACCCACTTCCCGATGTTCGAGCTGTTTGAAATTTGGCACACATATTAAGAACCGGTGACAATATAATAATTTTATAGCTATATCCTGCTATGCTAATTACTTTGACAGTAACAACAGAAAAATGGTTGAATGTCGCGGAATTTTGCAATATAATTTTAACCCAATTCCAGATGTCCGAATTGTTTGAAATTTCGCTCATGTATTGATAACTGATTACAATACAATAATTTCATAGCTATGCCTTGATATTCTGATTACGTTGACAGTAAAAACTTAAAAATTTTGCACACGTTTTAAGAATCGTTGACAATACAGTAGTCTCTTAGCAACGTCCTGCTATTCTCGTTACTCTGACGGTAACAATAGAAAAATGGTTGCCATGTAATGGAATCTTTCATTTCAGTGTTTACCCGCTTCCTGACGTCTGAATCGTTTTAAATTTTGCACACTTATTAAGAACCGATAAAAATTCAATAATTTCACTCTCACCACGTTGTCAGTGTATCCTATACTTGATGGGATTACTGAGTTAGGCAAATGCAGCCGCGACATTAGTGCACAGGTGCGATTCGAGAAATCTTCGTCATTTGTCGGCCACACCCTTCGGAGATTTCCCACTCAATATAGCCATCATCATCATCATCATCATCATCGTTCTCCAGTTTCCCGGGTGTGATTTACGAGCCTTTGTTGCTGTAGACGATCGTCTTCTGCTGTCTCTTATCCAGAAAGATTTCTCTGTCTGAAGTCGATTAACGTGATGTTGAATAGTAAGTATTCGAAATATTACTTCGTACTATTATAGAAAAGTAGCCTTCCTCGTTTACCGTGCTATTGGATCTCTTATTGAGTTGACCATTTAATTGTATTTTACTCGTGGGAATAATAATTAATAATGAAACTACAACTCAAAGAAAAAGAGAGATTGGTGAAGAAAAGCCAACAGTAAGAAACATACTTTTTAAACTATCTGAACTAAAAAGTTAAAAATAAAATTGTAGTTTAAAAAACTAAAATCACGCTTTCGTAGTAATGTGAACTAAAAGGTTAAAAATAATATAAACATTTTGTTTAACAGTGATAGGACATCCCACAATTCAGGATAAATTAATTTTTTGAATAAGATTAAAGTATAAAGTCACTGATTACAAAATTAACTTTAATGTTAAAAAAGCGTGGGGTGCGCTCTACATAACTTTTGACAATGACTCTGTCTTTACAAACAGCCAACGACAAAAAATATAAGACAACTGAAATAGCACCCAATGCTTTTTTACATTAAAGTTAATTTTGTGATCAGTGACTTTATACTTTAATCTTATTCAAAAAAAATTAATTTATCCTGAATTGTGGGGTGTCCTATCACTGTTAAACAAAATGTTTATATTTAAATATTATTTTTAACCTTTTAGTTCACATTACTACGAAAGCGTGATTTTAGTTTTTTAAACAAAAATTTTATTTTTATTTTTTGATCAGAAACCTTCTCCATGAAAAATTACATGTATATACCAACTTTAATGGAGATCAGTTAAATGGTGTCGACTGTAGCTTTGTGAAAGAACATTGGCATAAATTAAGGGGGTGGATAGGGGGAGAAGATTCAGTTTTTTCAAACCAAAAGTTGACAGAATTTTTCTCTTTATTTTTGACTATACATGTCCAAAGATACGTCAAAATCGGATAAAAAATGTGAGTTTGTATAAAAATTAAGGGGTAGAAGTGGTGGTTTCTCAATGAAATTCATATGGGACCTGGGACCACTATGGACGTATACCGTATCCCCAAAAAATGTTTTATTTAAATCGGTTCAAAATTGGCAAAGATATCGCGGGGATTCTATCATTACCGTGGCGCCACAATATGATGATTGATTCTTATAGAACTCGACAAAACAAATCGAAAATAAAGAATAAAATTTTTTGATATCTCGCTTGGTTCTCGAGATATCGTATCTCAAAATTGACGTAGTTAGGTTAAAATACGGCCTGGACCAGAAGAAAAATTTCACTATAGCCAAATTTGATGATGAATTCTTACGTAACTCGATGAGACAAATGGAACATAAATAAAAAAGTTTTTTGATATCTCGCTTAGTTCTCGAGATATTGTATCTCAAAAGTGATGAGGTAAGGGTGAGATCCGGCCTGGACCAAAAAAAAAAAATTTTTCACAAAAAAACACCATATCAACATGGTGGAAATGCACTATGGGTGTTTTATTTTCTTCCTAGTGATTGTTGTTAGGTTGAAATACGGCCTGGACCAGAAGAAAAAACATCAAAAGCAGAAGGAACTATACCTATTGCTGATTTTTAACATGCTATATCTCGAAAACCAAGCGAGATATACAAAAATTTTATTCTTTATTTTCGATTTATTTCGTCGAGTTCTGCAAGAATTCATCATCAGATTTTGGCGCCACGGTAATGATAGAACTGCCGATATCGCTGAACATACATACAAAAAATGAAGTTGGTTAAAAAGCAAATTTTTACAACATAGAATTTTCAATCAAGAAGATGGAAGCACTTCTAATCATCCAAGAAGGAGGGCCAAATTGACTCCTGGACCAGTTTGGGTGCCTGTAGATAAGAGGCTGTTTCAGCCCGCAGTCCAGATTTCAAGAGAGTGGAACAAATAGGCCGTGTTCTCTTTGGACTAAGGGAACACGAATTACTGCCTTGGAATTGTCAGTAAATTGCTGACCTTACCTCATGTGACGTGGAACGTAATTTTTCTGCATTCAATAGAGTTTTAACGGAAGAGAAAAGAGGGTTTACTCCTGAAAATCTGTCAAAATATTTAATTGTTTAGTGTCATATTAGAAGTTTTAAATGAGTGGTTTACAATCACGTTAATGAAAAAATGTTTTGAACATAATAGTGGTTTATGTCACATGTTTTAAAGTGAACAAGCAATGTTATGCTAGAAGTTTTTAAGGAGTACTTGACAAAAAGGTCACAACATTTTTAACAGTATTGCAGTATATATATTGCGTGTTTTAAATTTTGTTTCCCTTAAAAGTGTGTAAATTCCTAAATCATAATGAATTGAATAAACCTAAATTTGGTTTTTTAGATCCTAAAAATCTGGTGCTTAGTAACTGCCATTCCATTTGATGACTTTCCACATCCATGCCACGAGCTTTTTGATCCCATCGTTGAACCAGGCTCCCGCCGCAGTCACGAAGTCACTTCCTTGTCTGCCCTCCCAGGTGCTTTTTAAGCGCGGAAACATTTGGTAGTTACTTGGGGCAATGTCCGGGTACAAGAGGGGTGGGGGGTGGGGGGGGGCTGGTCAACGAGATCCCAACCAAATTGTTGCTTTCACAGCTATAGCAGAATGGATTTCCAAACATTGGAGGCATATTCTATGGTCTGTCAGGTGCGATAGTAACCACGTGTATTTTATAGTATCGGGGGGGGGGGGGGGGGACAAAAAAAAAAAAAAAAAAAAAACGGAGAAGACAACTGGTGGTGGACGATCGATTGGATTTCTATACTTTCTTGTCTGGAACTGATCTCAAGATCTAAAGACTGAACTAAATGAGTGCACTTTGGAGGAATGGCGTTCACAGTGCACGTTGGTAACTTTTAATCGTCCTCAAGCATCTTATCACCTCATAATAATAATTTTAAACAATGTTGCCGTTAGCGAGATTCGGCTGGCGACGAATGGCTAAAGAGGCAGAGAGCTTGCTCGTAGTAGGCCACTCTCGTTTTGACGGTTTCCTAACGAAATTGATATTTCAATGCCGATTTTCTCGACAACGGCAAAGAATCGCATGTTACTGCTTTGCCACATTATACATCAGGCTATGAGCTTTTATTACACAAAGTATGAATAAAATCTAAATTTTACTGTTAGCTTCTCTG
>CM061919.1:30636349-30686256 GCA_031002005.1 Vandiemenella viatica | reverse complement strand
TCTCCCTAGCCCTGATACTTCTTGCCTTCCAAACCAGATGGGTTATAGTTAAAAAATTTGCCTGGCATTCGGAAGAACGCGGATTCAAGCCCCGTAGGACATCCAATTTCAGTTTGGCATGGTTTCCGTAAATCTCTCCAGCTGAACACCGAAAAAGTTGCTTCAAAAAGCCGTGGCTGAAATTATTTCCCGATTCTACTTTCCAATACTCTCAGGATTCAAATCACATTGGCGTCGAATGAGAACACGAAGAAGAAGCATAACTCAATGTGGTGGGTTATTGGTAACACTGTGAGGTGGCTTCCGGGAGGACGTGGGTTCGAATCCCCGTCCGGTCATTCAGATTTGGGTTTTCGATGGCTTCCCCTAAAATCACTCCAGGCGAATGCCTGGGTGATATCGTCAAAAAATACCATGGCCGAATTACTTCCCGTTGCTAATCCCCGAGTCCTTACCGGATCTAACCTACCCCGACGTCGACAAGGCATAAAGCCAAAAGCAAAACAAAAAATATACAAAGCTTAAAAATATAGCCAAATTACTGTCAGTTACCAAGCTTAAAGACAAAAGCTATTGATACTCCTCCAAATCATAATTTTTATTAGTAAATTCAGGAGATTGTTTTATCAATGTAAAGGAACATGTTGTGGAAGTAAAGGAATCTAAACACAAACAAAAGTTGAAACTCCGAAATAATATGAGACGGAAACCTAATATTAGCAAACCCAAATTTGACGTCGTTTGTGAATATGACCCAACGAACCAAGGTATCATCTTTTAAAAACAAAAACACCTGCAGAGACGCCGACAGGCATTAGGCCGAAAATGAATAAAAAGGCTTTCAAATGATATGTTTTGCAGTTACGAGACCATAGAAAGAGAAAGGATGTAAGAATTGTAACTCAACGCTTTATTCATAATTGTGTATTCGTCATTAAAATTATTTTAGAAAATTAATCTTTCTGCATTTCTACTTCAAAATGCTCTCAAAGCATCTTGAAATTGTTCTATTTAAAAAAAAAAAAAAAAAATCTTATTGGAAATTGAACTGCTTCGATCTTTAGATTTAAATATTTTGGTCTGTTTTCTGGTAAAAGAATGTGGAAACACACATAATAAATCCAAGTTGCTTCAGCTACTTCCGGGAGCGATTTTCCTCAACTTTATTTACCTGCTCTGTGTTTATCCCTGAACGTTGTATCCGACACAGGTAAATAAACACTTCCTCGAAACGTTTGTTACATCGGTTACTTCCTCCTTGCCTCTGACCTGCAATTTCCTCGAGTGAATTCTTCTTATATAATAACAACATGTAGTGTTAAAGATATCACGTCCTACAAACTCAACTGAAATTAAATATTCCTCCGTGTGTACTAAAGAACTTCACTATAGTCCGCCTACTTTCCAAATTTTGTATCTTATTATCCTTAAACTCTTATTAGCACGCAGCCATGTTGCCAGCTGGCACCAAATAAAAAATATTTTTTGGCAAGCGAGGTGGATCTGTGAGAGATTTTTGAAGGCGGCTTTTTCCTTTTGGTTCAATAACATTGTCTTAAATATTTAATGGCATTCCCGCGATAGCCATTCATTATTCTGTGAACTGACGTATTTCCAAATGTTTTTTGCTCATACAAGTGAAAGACGACACAAGACATACAAAACACTTACTTTAACTCCCATGCCCCAGGCCGGAATCGCACCAGTGACTGACAGTTCCGGTAAAGCTCCAGGACACGGATTCAAATCTTCGTCCATCCATCCGGATTTCGATCTTGCATGATTAATGGGAATTACCTTCCAGATCGATGCCCCCTGTCCTTTTTCTCCCTCTAATGATTTCGACATCGACCAGACCTAAGGAAAAAACATCATACTGGCGACTCTTCACATGTGGAAGAAGCACTCGAGTCCCTCCGCTACCGTAGGCGACGGTTGAATGAGATAAATCCAACAAGCAGTAGGTCCAAAACGCACCTCAGAGATGGAATATTTTTATTTGAGAATTTTTTGTGATGAAATCGTGGTGGCAAGTGCTTTTCTTTTAATCCACATTGATATTGGCAATATTTTTTTTAATGTTTTTAAAATTTTAATTTTTTTCCTTTTGGTTTTACAACACATACATCGAGGTAACTTGAAGCAAGAAAGGACTGGGGAAAAAACGGGGATGGATTCGGCCATGGTCTTTTGAAGGCACCTTCCAGGCATTCGCAAGCATTTAATGCAACAGTGAAAATAAGTAAAGAAAACAACAATTTAAACCTTAAATTAATTCAGTACCATAATTTTTAAAATTGTGATACTTATGTTACAGACACAAATATTAAAATTAAAACTGGAGTAAAAAATTGCTATCTTATTGGACTGAATTGTAGGCTTGTCTTATAAACTTCTGTGTAGTATTTTATATAGGAGGCTAAAAAGAAATGAACAAGAGGATAAAAAAAAAATGCTTCCACAGAGTCTCGTGCCAGCTCCTACGGCTTATTTAACTACTCTGTCGGTTTTCCTACTACGCCACCACCGACGAACGGTTGGATATTACTTCTTCGATTGAGACTTGTACTCTGCCCAGATATCTTTGGTGACGGGCAGAGGAGGAAGGGAAAAATGATGTTTGGAAATGGATCAGGATGTAATAAGATCGCTGAATGTCGGAAAAGAGGTGTGGCAGAATAGTTACGGAGAAGTAAAAAAATACACTGTGTTAGCTTTCAGTGTCTTGTCCAGCCTCGCTCCTCATCGATAACAACAAGGATTTTACTGTTCATGGAAAAAAAATGAGGCGTGACATAAACCACGATTTTCGGCAAGTTCTTTCCATGCGTCATAAATGCCACCGGGTCACCGGACATGCCACTTTTCTTTTATGATTCCGACCATTTCTGCCCAAATATTTTCTGTGTTTCAGCGCTCTTGGGTGATCAATCAATTTGCAGCAGTTCGGGGTGTTCGAGGAATCCCCTCTGATCTAGACGGGACTGGTGGACTGGTGACCAGTCATGCTGGAACATGATATCCCTTTCCGGAAATCTCTGCCTCACAGATGGCAACATCACGTTCTCCAGAAATAGATAATATATAGGCTGCGGAATTAAGACGGCCGTCCGCCTCCTACAGCAAACCGCAACCTGCAGCAGAAATCCACGCCCAGACGGTAACAGAAGCACTACCACTTCTGCGGTTGTGGTGAATGTAGCGTTGGTCAAATCTTGCCTCACGTGGGCGGTACACCACCACATTACCCGCAGATCCCTTCGTAAACACCTTCTCATCACTGAAGACGACATGTCTCCATTAATCAGGACACCTGGCAGCATTATCAGATGCGAAGATTAGGCCACTCCTTAATCGCATCACGTCTGGCTTGCAAACCTTTTTCTCGTATGCTCCTTGTGGTTGTTTTAGTGCTTATGTCGAGCCTTAAGTTATTCCACAACTGCCATGCACTTAGAAACGGGGAGTTACGGCAAAGTCTAACAGTTTTTCGATCCTGGTCAGTTGTTGTTTTTCGTCGAGCAGCTGTCTGTGTTGGGCCACTCTGAGACATTTCTTTCGTCTTCATATCTCCGTATCCACCTTGCCACGGAGGATTTGTGCATCCCCAAGGTTGTAACTACTGAACTGTTTGAATGCCCTTCTTCATGTACTACCTCCCCCCCCCCCTATCAGCATCACTTCAGCGATTCATTGTCGTTGTTGCAACGTAACACACTGTGGCAGATTGTAGTTTGAAAACAAGTGGCGCAGAGGACGAGGAAGTCTTCTGACGCAAACGATACCTGTTTCCTTGTATTACGACTTCGCGAATCGTTTGTCGTAGTACCCAAGATAGAATTGCATCTTCATTCATTAGTCTTGGTGAATAAATACGCAATTGAAATTTTGGAACCATTCAATTTTTCCGACATGAACACTGCTAATTTGGGATTTTTACATAGTGATAATGGCACATTATTTCATATTGATGTGTGAATAGATGTTAAACACTAGGTGACGTGATGCGATGCAAATTCATGAACCCTAAACCCACCTAGCAACTCAGAATGTTTTTGAGTTATACAAATTAAATCCTTCAGAAGTCGATGAAACATCTGCTCTTCGTGTAGCATCACATATTTGTGAATACGGCATTTCGAATTCAAAGGATCATATTTGCTCTATATTTCAATTTTAGCTTTTGCGGTTATGTTAGTGCCGATCGATGGTACTGAGGAATTTATATTTCTCCTCTGAAAACCACACATTCGTTCTTGTGTTACTTGCCTCTGTTTTGTGCTTAAGGCTTTCGCCTCGTTTACATCGAGGTCATTAGAGATGGGAATGGATTGGAGACAAAAACGGGAAGGAATTCGGCCATTGCCTTTGAATGAACCCTCCCAGGGTTCGTCTCGACTGATTTTGTGAAACCATGGAAAACTGAAATCGTTATACCCGAATAGGGAATTGAGCCTGCTTCATAATTATCCTCACAATGAAGCCTACCGTGAAATTTTATACTAGGAAAGACAGCAATGAGAAAAGATTTATATTAGCTAGTCAAACAATTAGCGATGTTCGCTAACTTCACATGCAGCTGAAATTTCTAAATCCTTTTGTGTGTGTATAGGAGGAAATAGGTGATTTCTTTTTAATGTCGAATATTATGGATTAATAAAAGGTTAATCATACTTATCTGAAAACTAACATCTACGTGCCTGTGGTTGCTATGTGGAACATCTGACTAAACGTAATTCTGAAATCTGTAGTGGATCGAACATTTCCGCGTCTTAGAAAACAACTATGACAAGATTACTGTTCAGAAAACGATCGTTTGTAACGTATACATTTTCTGTTCTCCTAGGATGATTTCCTCTCTTGAGCTATGTCAGATACAACGTTCAGGGATAAACACAGAGCAGGTAAATAAAGTTGAGGAAAATCGCTCCCAGAGAACAGACCAAAATATTTAAATCTAAAGATCGAAGCAGTTCAATTTCCCGTAAGGTTTTTTTTTTTTAATAGAACATTTTCAAGATGCTTTGAGAGTATGTTGAAGTAGAAATGCAGAAAGATTGATTTTCTAAAATAATTTTAATGACGAATACACAATTATGAATAAAGCGTTGAGTTACAACACTTTCATCCTCTCTCTTTCTATGGTCTCGTAAATGCAAAACATATCATTTGAAGCCTTTTTATTCATTTTCGGCATAATGCCTGTCGGCGTCTCTGCAGGTGTTTTTGTTTTTAAAAGATGATACCTTGGTTCGTTGGGTCATATTCACAAACGACGTCAAATTTGGGTTTATTAATATTAGGTTTCCGTCTCATATTTTTTCGGAGTTTCAACTTTTGTTTGTGTTTAGATTCCTTTACTTCCACAACATGTTCCTTTACATTGATAAAACAATCTCCTAAATTTACTAATAAAAATTATGATTTGGAGGATGTGATGATCATATGGATATATTATAGACTATTATGTGGTATTAATATGCTTACTCTTTGAGATTGGGTTACATTCGTGTTCCTTTTGTTTTGAGATGATGTTGGTTGCCAGGAGCGACATGTTTAAAGCCTAGATGGTAGAGGCGTTATGTTAAGTTCGCAAGTTGAATATGCGGATAGAGAAATGTTAATATGAGAAGTCCGAATTAAAGATTAACGGTCGTATTTACAACTGGTGTTGGTGGAAGTTGTTAAACCAATAACTGAATAAAAGTTTTATCAGAACAATTAAATGACTTATACATCGGTAGCATAGGTACATGCTATAGCTATATATAAAAAAGATAAGATAAAGGTGAAAAGTGGTAACTACAGACAGTAAGTAACCAAGAATATATCACCACATGGCGACTCGAGACAGTTTTGCTCGACAACATGCATATGCATGAAAGTAAGGAAGCAAAATAGCGACGAAAAAGAACCTGAAAGTACTGACTGACGCCGACTGAACTTTGGAGGTTAACAGACTCGGCAAGCGAAATAACATCGCAGAATTCCACGGCTGCCAACGTTGACGAGAGAACAAGCTAAGTCAACCTTTTCAAGACGCATACTTTGGGGAAATTCGCCGCCAGTTAATTTAAGTTTTGTCTTATAAAAAAAAAATAATAATTGTAACAAAGGTGAACCAAAGTATATGTTCTTTGATTTTCATATTAATTTAGTTTTTTCGTATGAATATTTCCACATAGTACGAAATTTCATGTTCGCCACTATTTAAAATATATTGAATCAAGGATAAAAAAAATGTATCAAGTTGGTACAGTGCCGTATGTGGAAATATATTACTATTTACAATCCTTTACGTAAAGAATATTAGTAAACAAAAAATATTATTTCTTGATATAAGATCATGGCGGATAATATTAATAACGGTGTGGCAGGCACTGCTTCTAACAACTTAGTTCTAGCGGCAGAAACGAATGTAATATCACCAGAAGCGACTGGACATGTTTTAGATGAAAGTAGTACTCCACCACACATGCAGCAATACTCACATCCATTTTTAGGATTCTCACCTCTAAATCAAAATAATTTACAGTCTCTAGGTGACCCACTAAGTAGTGAACTTGATCTGAAATCCCTTATATTAGGATTGTATTCAAAACTTGATTCACTCTTCAGTAAACTTGAGTCAAAATTTGAATCACCAGCAACTGAAGTGAAATCACAATTCAGTGACCTTGAATCAAAAATAGAATCACAAGCCACTGAAGTGAAATCACAATTCAGTAACTTTGAATCAAAACTAGAATCACAAGCAACTGAAGTGAAATCACAATTCAGTAACTTTGAATCAAAACTTGAATCAAAATTCCGTGACCTTGGATCCAAACTTGAATTACGAGCTACTACAATGAAAACACTATTTGATCAACGGTCATGTGAGATCAAATTACTTAAATCCCAGATAGAAAAACAAGCAAGTAAATTAGAACAACACACTGTCGCGATGGAAAAGCGTTTGGTAGTTTTCCGTTCGTTAGTAGGACACACACACGACAACAAAGTTGAAGAATGTGAGTCAACATGTTCAGCTACAAGTAAAAGTTTACATAGCACAATCTCTGACGAAGTAAAAGAAACTTCATCATCTCTCCATGTAGAAGTTCAAAACCAAATTACAGAACAATTTCAGGCGATGGAGGGACACTTACATACATTTGATGGTAAGCTAGTGGACAGACATAATACAACAGAGAAAATAATATCAATAATTGAATCATACAACAGCGACATAAACAAGAACTTGGGAGAAATTCAAGATAACTATAACAGATTCAATGCTGAATTAGTCCAATTGAAACACAGTTGCAATACAGTACCTCAACAGCTGGGAGACATACACCAAAAGGTGCAGTCAATAGGTGTTCCACACTTACCCATAGGTGTAAGCGAGGTTACTGAAATAGACGACTTTTCGGGTCAGGGTGCTAAACACCCAGCTTGTTTTATAAACAAAGTAACCGAGCATTTTGACACAAATAATTTTTTGGGTCAGGGTGCTGAACAGATAGTCTCTTTTACAAAGTGTTTAGAACAGTACAAGTTGTTTTACCTGTCAAATGATATGTCATTCAAAAATTGGAAATACAGAAAAAAAAATAGCTTGAGGCTTGGAGGAGCGACTGAGAGTCGCCTCCTCGCCTCACGCGATTTTTGGTGGGGGAAAGTAATGAATTAACTGTGAATTGAAAAGTATGCTGGGGACAAAGTTAGGGAATAAATCCTATACTTTGGTTCATCAGAAAAGATGAGAGGCATCAAACACATGTCTTCAAAAGATTGACATTTTTTGTGTGGTTTTTTTTTTTAAAATAATAATTAAGTGTACATGTTATATGTATTCAAAAGAAAAATGATATAATAATGTACCAACACTTGTAAGATACCCCAACACCAGTCATGATGTATTAAAACCATATATTTTATTATGTAAGTCAGTTACAATGTATGAAAATCATATTTTGTTGATGTAAGTCAGTCATGATGTATGAGAATCATATTTTTATGATGTAAGGCAGTAATGTAGTATGAAACATACTTATTTGATGTAAGTCAGTATGTATGAATTATGTATGAGTTTATAATATGATCAAACATATTGTTAAAGTTTAACGCTATATTGTTGAAGTCATAAAACTTCCAAAAAATAGCGATAAACTGGAGGGGGTTGTGATGATCATATGGATATATTATAGACTATTATGTGGTATGCAAGTATATTAATATGCTTACTCTTTGAGATTGGGTTACATTCGTGTTCCTTTTGTTTTGAGATGATGTTGGTTGCCAGGAGCGACATGTTTTAAAGCCTAGATGGTAGAGGCGTTATGTTAAGTTCGCAAGTTGAATATGCGGATAGAGAAATGTTAATATGAGAAGTCCGAATTAAAGATTAACGGTCGTATTTACAACTGGTGTTGGTGGAAGTTGTTAAACCAATAACTGAATAAAAGTTTTATCAGAACAATTAAATGACTTATACATCGGTAGCATAGGTACATGCTAGCTATATATAAAAAAGATAAGATAAAGGTGAAAAGTGGTAACTACAGACAGTAAGTAGCCAAGAATAAATCACCACAAGGAGTATCAATAGTTTTTGTCTTTAAGCTTGGTAACTGACAGTAATTTGAATACATTTTTAAGCTTTGTATCTTTTTTGTTTTGCTTTTGGCTTTATGCCTTGTCGACGTCGGGGAGGTTAGATCCGGTAAGGACTCGGGGATGAGCAACGGGAAGTAATTCGGCCATGGTGTTTTTTGACGATATCACCCAGGCATTCGCCTGTAGTGATTTTGGGGAAGCCATCGAAAACCAAAATCTGAATGATCGGACGGGGATTCGAACCCACGTCCTCCCGGAAGCCACCTCACAGTATTACCAACAACCCACCATATTGAGTTATGTTTCCTCTTCGTGTTCTCATTCGACGCCAATGTGATTTGAATCCTGAGAGTATTGGAAAGTAGAACTGGGAAATAATTTCAGCCACGGCTTTTTGAAGCAACTTTTTCGGTGTTCAGCTGGAGAGATTTACGGAAACCATGCCAAACTGAAATTGAATGTCCTACGGGGCTTGAATCCGCGTTCTGCCGAATACCAGGCAAAATTTTTTACCATAACCCATCTGGTTTGGAAGGCAAGAAGTATCAGGGCTAGGGAGAAACAAAGGAAGGCATGAAAGGTTTCCCACTTCCATTTTTTTTAGCTTTAAAACCTGAAACCACTTATTTACATTGTCGACGGATTTACTGTTATTAATTACTATTACTATCACTGAAACTGTAACTACTGCGATCAAGTTAAACTTACCTTCTAAAAATGTTATGGTGAAAACAAAATTAAGGTGTTCTTATTCTGAACTACTGAAGTATGTGGAAATAACTACATAATTTATATTTCGTGATTTAGTTCACCATCTGAGTACTTTCGCAAATACACTTTCTACTTACGCTTGTCACACACAGTTCGATAACGCTGCAGCGCTAGAACGTGTGACTATGTCCATTCAAGCTCTGTTATTGGTTTTACAAATTTTTGTCCTTGAGTAATTTAGCGATTCGTTTTAGTATTAATCATGTAATTTCGTTAGCTAGCGAATTGTCAACTGTTTATTAAAAAAAAATACTGAGTGGCTATCAAAATTTCTAAAAAAGCGGTATCATTCCTCTATATCAATCGATTTAATTAATTCAATAGTTATTATGATTAAAATAGTGATACTCCTGATTATTTTAACTGTAGAGCTCCGAACTTACCCTCTGAGCGTTTGTGAGTCTCTCGCGCGCGAGCTAATTTTTTTTAGTCTTGGGTAGGTCTATTTTATCATGAATTTAGTGTACCACCTACCAGTTATGCTGTCCCATGTGGCAGTCGTGCCTAGAACGAAGCATAATCGAAAGGCGAGGGGTCTCGCGAATTATTTCCCCGACTGTACATGAGTGAGCGGAGTCGTTGTCTGGCTGTTGAACTGTAAACATGTTGATATAAAGTTGTAGTGTGTGTGCCTCAATGAACGTATTATTTTAACAGCAGACCTTATTGCGTGGTGAACATTTTTTAACATGCTAGCAGAGCTTAGTTTAACATGGTAGCAGAGCGTGGTTGAGTGGTTGAGTGGTTAAATGGTTGAAAAAGGTCTGTGGCTTTCGTGTATTCAAGAAAGTTTGATTTCAAGTAACAATGGCCGACATTGTAATACCGTGCTTTGACGGCGAGGACTATGGAAATTGGAAGAAAAGAATAACGATGTATTTAAAGATGAAGAAATGTTATACAGTGGCTTCAAGAGAGAAAACAAGTTTGAATAATGCTGAAATTTGGGAAGAAGAAAATCTGAAGGCAGTAAACTACATCTATAGTGCTATTACGAATAAGCAATTTGAGTTTGTGAGTGATAAAGTGAATGCATATGAAATAATGACTAAGTTCGACGAATTATATTCCAAGGATCCAACTGCACTCCAAATAATTTGTAGAAACAAACTGGAAAAATTGAAGTTAAAAGACTACAATGAAACAGCGACATTCTTTAGTGATTTTGAAAGAACAGTAAATGAATTGAAAGCTGCTGGGGCTAAAAGTGACTGAGAAAGAAAAATTAAACTACATGTTAAGAACTTTGCCGGACTGTGGTCACTTGGTCGATGTTTTAAAAGAAGAAGATCAAACTGTTGAATTTGTTAAAAGTAAAATTTGATTAATGGACTTGAAAGACAAAGGTGAAAGTGAATCTATAAAAACTAATGCATTCCATAGTATGAGAAAATCTGGTACAAATCGTCAGGAACAATTGTGTTGGAGCTGCGGAAAAAGAGGATATATCAAGAGAGATTGTCGTCGTCGAAATGAAGAAAATGAAAGAGGCACATGGAATAACAGCAGGCAGTATCAAAGAAGCAGCAGAGGAAGTAACCATCAAAGTGGAAACTTCAGAGGTCACAACAATGATCAACCGTGGAGCGGAAGTAAGCACATGGGATCCAGAAGCGACCGGTATCGGCGAAGTCAAGAATGCCAACAAAGTGAAAGTGTAAGTGCAACGGGATCCAGAAACGGCCAGTATCGGCATGGTGAAGTATACCACCAAAGTGAAAGTGCAACAGGCAGTTTTGTAACAGAGGTTAGGAGCTTGATGGTGCAAAATAAAATGAATACAGGTAACAAAGAAAATATTAAAATTGATTGGTTATTGGATAGTGGTTGTACAGATCATGTTATAAATAATGAAGAGTATTTTTCTGAGTGTGTAACTCTAGAAAAGCCTGTAGAGGTAAAGATTGCTGATGGGAAAATTTTGAAAGCAACTAAGATAGGAAATGTAGTTAGTTATTTTTCAGTTTATGGTAAATTGATTCAAATTAATATGGAAAATGTATTTTATGTTAAAGACATGAGTAGAAACTTGATTAGTTATGCGAAAGTAACAGACAAGCACAAGATTGTATCTGTAGGAAATGTTTCAAAAGTTTTTGATGGAAATAACAGGCTAATTACAATTGCTATAAAGGAAGGTAATCTGTATAAAATGACAAGTAGCATTTTTAAGGAAGATGTTAATGTAAATATTGTGAGTAACAGTGATTCTATGACTGAAAAGGAGAGATGGCATCGCATATTAGGGCATGTAAATTTTAACTATTTAAATACTTTGTGTAAAGATCAATTAGCAGTTGGTTTACCTAAAAGTTTAGAGTCTGAATATATGAAGTGTAAAGTTTGTATTGGAAACAAAATGCGCAATTTACCTTTTGAAAATAATAGAAGCAAAGCAGAAGGAATTTTTGAAATTATTCACACTGATTTAAATGGGCCTCACTCAACTCTTGGTTTGAATGGTGAAAGATACTTTCTAACTTTTATAGATGATTATAGCAAAGCAACTTGTGTTTACCCTATCAAATCAAAAAGTCAAGTTTATGATTGTCTAGTTGCATATGTAAATGAAATTGAAAATTTGACAGGTAAAACTTTTAAGAAACTGAGATGTGATAATGGAAAGGAATATTTAAATTCTGATGTTTATCGATTTGTAAAGGAAAAAGGAATTGTTTTAAATGTTTGCCCTCCCTATGTACATGAGTTAAATGGTATGGCTGAAAGATATAATAGATCTATCATGGATAGACGGTGTTTGCTAGCTGAAGCAAAAGTAGATAGGAGGTTCTAAACTGAAGTAGTTTGTACAGCAGTTTATCTTAAAAACAGAACTTTAGGTAATACTATTGAAAAGAAAACTCCCTATGAAATTTTACTAGGACATGTCAGGGCGTAGCCGATAGTGGGGGTTTGTATCGACTACTTCACCTGAACCAGTCTTCTTCCAAAACATTTTAAGTCCATAGGAAAGTTCTGTAACCGTGTTGAAATACTTATGCTAACTGTTAAAATTGACCACAGTCGCCACTTACAGTTTTTAACCTACTGCAAGAAAGGTGCTATTGTATAAATGAAAGTCACAAGTTGAATCACTGGATTATATATTCTCAGAATTTCCACGTAAATATTACAAGTCACAGTTATCAAGGCAATCGGATATTAACGTTCACCAAAAATCACAGGTTGAGAAACAAGAGCAAGAACCGCACGAAAAAACCCCCGAAACTGAATTGAAATTTACATGTCCAGAAACTGATAGTCCGAAATGAAACTGGTTTCAACTTTCAAAACAATGGCCGCCGCTAGGCGTGTCCTCCATCTAAACTCGTTTCCTGCCTGACGCCATGATGTCACAACTTCCCATGATCCACTGCTCTCCAAACCGCGCCTAGCACGAACGTGCTATCGCCCCCGAGTTGTAACTAAGACTGAAGACCAAGCGCGCCCAAGTGCGTGTCTAACTGACTTATATAAGCTCGTGTCACGTGAGACCGCCTCTCTCCAAAAATTACCAAATATGGATGTGTGAAAGGACCTACCACGTTATACTATGTTCACTCTCAAGTGGCGCGCCAAGGTCATGTTCCCCTCGCCCCCCCGCCTCACCTCACCACCCCCTCCCGTTGCCTTCCCCTCTGAGCAGACCGCTGCCTACAGGCAGGCAGGAGGCATTGTCTTATGGCGCAGTATTGTCGTATTTATACCACCAGTACATCGTTAAAAAACTCTGTACGTGAAATGGCGTCAGATAGTTATATTAGGCGACAGTCAAAAACAAAAATTTCTGACGTGTATAATTTTTTCAAGACGCTAAAAAAACTCTGAAAAGAAAATTAATATACTTTTTCGCAGCGCTGCCATTTCTACGGATTTATCCGTAGATCTACGGATTTTTATGAACATTTAGGATTTTCGGATTTTGTTAAAATATCTAGGGATTTTTTATACTTTTATCATTTGTCGATATTTTATTATATTGGTGTGCTTTTAAACTTTGAGCGTATAGTGTTACTACATTACAGAATTGTCAATAAGTGTGAATCGTTTCCTTGCAACCGCTCGTGTGAGCCAACGATTGAAATAAATCTCATATTTTGTTTGGTTACAGATTTTATAGATATTAAAAGACTGCAATACAAAACTACCGACGCAATCTTTATACACGGTGACATGCTCGCTGGCACGGCTTACAAAGAAGTGGCTTCCGAGAAGGCTTAACCAATATCAGAGAATTAAAGGGGTCGCAGTTTTTAACATTTCCTATTACTAAATTTAATTTCAACAAAAAAAAAGTATGGTCGCTAAAAAAAAAAAAAGAGAGAGAGAGAGAGTAGGTCAGCGGTGATAAAAGTGACGATGTATAAAACATGTTCAGGGATATTTCTTACTTTGAATGTAGAATATTATTTTTTGTAATATTAAAGACCTGGGAATAAAAAGTATTCTTAATTTTGACTGTTTCTTCGATAAATTATTGTTTCACTCTTTCAGTTAGCGAGTCTCCGGATTTTTGCACCCAATCTGCGGATATTTTAGCGGCCATCTACGCATATTCAAAGCCAAGTGTCTGGCAGCACTGCTTTTTCGGGAACCGCAAAAAATTACAGAAGAGGCTTGTGGCGTATTTTTACGAAACGTGCAGCGTGTATGTAGCGAAGCGAAGCTGAATGTTCCAGGTCATCCTTTTCTTCTCCAAAGAAAAACATTCACCGAGAATAACCGGTCATGGAGATGGATGACTTCCGGAAATATATCATTCGACGTTCTGTAATAGAATTTTATGATCGAGGCGAATATCCTACCATAAGGAAACTGACGATCAGCAAATCATGGATTCGTTGAAGGGGCTGGTTTAGTGTTTCAATATAAATTTTCTGGCGTCCATCACCAAGAAATCTGTAGTGAAGTGTTCAGAGAATGGTTTTCTAACTTGCTTAAGAGCCTGGAAGAAGGGTGTGTCCTCGTAATGAATAATGCAAGTTATCACTCAAAACTCAGAAAAAATCCAGTTACTACCACTTTCATTTCAAAATTTATACGACGTGTCTAGAGAATTAACTTCCACTGGGAAACACATCTAAAACTTGGATTTAATTCTCGAAATGTCTTGCGCAACTTTTAAAACTAAAAATAATTACTAGAAACAGTAAATTATATTCATTGATGTCATGTAAATAATTTTTATCTTTATTAACATATGAAATTGAAGTTGGTAAATAAGCAACTTCTACGACACATGACTCACTAATTTCGCTCATGACAAATAATTAAAATGCTCGATTTTACTAAAGAAAACATCACACGAAATGTAATATATTGTTCCACATACGTTGTGAGGATGATTGCGCATGCGCGGCAGCTGTTTCCCCTTCGCCTGTAGGGGTTGGGGCAGCGGAGTGGGGATAGAGCAAAGTGACCTTGGCCCGCCTTTCCCAAATGAAAACAGTATAGTCAACGTTTTGTTACCTTATTAAATTGGCTTTAATTATTAATTCGAAATTAGGCTTAAAATATTATTCCCGATTTTAGTCTCTCGAAAATATATACTTTATTTAAATCCGTTGAGTTATGGTAAAACCAGTAATCTCTAACAATCAGTTGTAATTATTATTTATGTTTTATGGAATAACTCTGAAGTTTTATGGATTATCAAGCCGGAAAAATTATCAACGTGTAGCCTAAATTAAACTGTGTTTTTTAGAGTTTATTTCATCTTTGTAAGTGCCATATCTGAGACACAATAAATTGTTTAGTTATTTACACGTGGGTTGTTACCGAGTGTTTTTAGAAAATTCATAACATCGGTTCTATGGCTTTAAATGACGTGAAATTAATATGTATGAAACTAGAAGAATGGATTGTTAAGGCAAACTACTTTTTAACCCGGAATCTGGGTCGGTTTTTACATAAAAAATGTTAAAGTCAGGTATTCTATTTTACGTGTTCAGATTATATTTAAAAATACTTAAACGGTTGGAAACTACAAGATTTAGATGAATTTACTTCTCTTTACTGCTGTTTTATTTTATTAGCTACTTTTTACTGTGTGACTGTGTTTAAAATCAGTGTAGAAGCATTTTATATGTGCAGTGTCTATAGCAAGTTACTTTGTGATTGGATTACCAGACAGAAGGTCAGTAAAATGTCTTTAAATGTGTTTAGGAAATTAATTATGTGTGTTTGCCGGTATTTATATGTCCTTATCGCTTTTGAAATGGTTTAATTTTATCGGAATTAATTCTAAAAGACTCGAAAATCTAGTCGATTTACCGGCTTCCTGTACTTACTAATATTTCATATTCTACGGATTGAAACTGCTTAAAACCTATTAAAACTGAAAGATTAGTTTATTTCCTTTATATTTGTCTACTTTTTAACTCCTGAAATTACTTAAAAGACTTCAAATTATTTATGTGAACTGTTTAAGAAAATGAGTGTTCAACTTTCTTCATAATTACTTCTTGTGATTATTAAATGCTTTAAAACTATTAGAGACCTGTTAATTATCCTACAAAACTATCTCAGGCATTATTCTCTTTACTTTTAGGACTCTAAAATGGTCAAATTCCATTACAATGAGTTATTTTCATACTGCTTTAGTCTGCTATTCAATCATCCAGCTTATTTCTTTTAAAACACTTGCTAAACTATATTTAATTGTGAAGTTATGTTTATAATAGTTCTAGGCCTGGCTATTATTAGTTCTTGACACTCTTTACTGAACGACAATCGCTTCAGAAATACCAAAATCTGGTATATGCCAACATTTCTGGTTAGGTTTTGATTTGTATTTAAATTATGTGTTTATTTCTGCCATAAAGTTTAATAACCATGATAAAAGGTTTATTTTGTGACTGTATTTACTCATTTAAATCATTTCCTTCGTTTAAATTGGTTCAGAATAACTCGTTAAACAATGTCAGTATCTGGTATTACGAGTTTATTCCTATTAGAATACCGTTGATTTAATGCCATTTATATGTTATTTACATTGGTTATGGATTATTTATTCACTTTAGTGTATGGAAAGTGTTGTCAACTCGATTTTACGTGTGGTATCGGATACTAAAGTTAAGCCCAAACTTGACCGGAATCTAACTAAAACTTGAAAATAGAATGAGGGATACCTTACAGACAGAAACCAAATGTTAAACATCTGAAGCTATATGGTAGTAAAGTTTTTGTAAGAGTACCTGAACAATTGAGAAAGTCTAAATGGGATCGTAAAGCTGATATGGGAATTTTATTAGGTTATAGTGAAGTTGGATACAGAGTATTAGTGAATAATAAAATTGTTGTTGCAAGACATGTTGATATTGTAGAGAATAATGTTAAACTTATCCACTTAAAGGGTTATGATTCAGAGAGTGAATCTAGTGATGAAAATGAATCTGTAGATGAGGAAAGGAAAGAAGGAGATGTTAAAGGAGGTTTAAACAGTGATAAATGTAAATTGACTAGGTCAGGTAGAAAATGTAAAATGCCAGATAGATTTAATGATTATGTCTGTAGCAATATCATTTATGTAAACTTTTGTTGTGCTGATAGTCCAGATAATTTCGAGGAGGCGATTAATTGTAAAGAGTCAGTGTATTGGAAACAAGCAATGGACAAGGAGATTGACTGTTTGTATCAAAACAAAACATGGAAATTAGTAAAGAAACCAGAGAATGTAAATGCTCTTGATTTAAAGTGGGTTTATACAAAAAAAAACCCAGATAACACTTATAAAGTAAGACTAGTTGTAAGGGGTTTTCAACATAAGGAAGTTGTGGATGATATATATTCACCAGTGACTAAGATGCAGACATTGAAACTTTTATTGTCATACTGTTGTCAAAATGGTTTAGCTATAGAGCAAATGGATGTTGAAGCTGCATTTCTTAATGGTAAAGTTTTATCAGAGGTTTATATAAATCAGCCAAGAGGGTATGAAGATGGTACTAGTAGGGTTTGTAAATTGAATAAAGCCCTAGAGCTTGGTATGTTTGTTTTGATGAATTTATGAGTGATCTAGGTTTTGCAAAATGTGAATTTGATTATTGTCTGTATACTTTGATCGATGGAGATGATGTAATTTATTTAATAATATTTGTTGATGATCTACTAATTTGTTGTAACAGTAAAAGGAAAATAGATAAAATCAAGAATCTGTTGTCGAAGAAATTCAAGATGAAAGACTTGGGTCAAGTAGAAACCTATTTAGGAATTAATATGAATTACAATCTGGAAGAAAATGTTATGAGTTTGAGTCAGGAAAATTACATCAATTCCTTAGCCTCAAAGTATAAAATTGTAAACTCAAAATTGTATGATACACCACTGGAAGTTAATTTAAAATTAGAACCTGTAAATGAAGTATGTAGATACATTAGATACAGAAACTTAATAGGTGCTCTTTTGTACATCAGTTCAGGAACTAGACCAGATATCAGTTACAGTGTTAAATACTTAATTAGATTTCAGAATTGTTACTGTAAAGTTCATTACAAATATGCATTAAGAGTATTAAAGTATTTGTATTTAACGAAAAATTTCAAATTAAATTTCTGTAGAAATGAAAATGTAAAAACTTTGGATTGCTATGTTGATGCAGATTGGGCAGGTGATATTGTAGATCGAAAGTCCACGACGGGGTATGTAATTAGATTGTTTGGAAATTCAATATTTTGGAAATCTAGAAAACAAGGAAGTGTCGTTAAATCTTCCACTTTTGCTGAATATATTGCCTTGTTGTTACTGAACTAAAGTATGTTTTGGATGTATTAAAAACTTTTAATGTAAATATCATAGGATCTGTCCAAGTATATGAAGATAACTCAGGAGCAGTAAATTAAATATTGCGAAGTATGGTAATTTTTCAAAGAACTTCAAGTATATTGAAGTACACTATCATTTTGTAAATGAGTGTTATACAAATGGTGTAATAGACATTGTGAAAATAGACTCTAACGAAAACATTGCTGACTATTTACGAAGGCATTGTGTAAAGTTAAGTTCAAAAGGCTTAGAGAGATGTTGAATGTGAATTAATAGAAGTACAGATATAAATGTAAGGAGGCGTGTTGAGTATTGTACATTTATATCTGTAAGGAATGTTCTGGTGCTTGATGTATCTTTGGAGATGTATCTTTGGAATTGTACATGAGTGAGCGGAGTCGTTGTCTGGCTGTTGAACTGTAAACATGTGGATTTAAAGTTGTAGTGTGTGTGCCTCAATAAACGTATTATTATAACAGCAGACCTTATTGCATGGTGAATATTATTTAACATGCTAGCAGAGCTTAGTTTAACATGTTTAAGAACCGAATGGTGCAAGAGAATTTCTTAAATGTTTGTAATTCCAGGTATTAATGTAATTTATGAAGTCTACAGGACAATTTTCTACAGTTTGAAAGGATTTCTGTAAATAATGTTGTATTTAAGTATCTCTAATTACCATTTCTGATCATTTTGTAATGTTGTTAATTAATTTTGTATTAATTCCGATTGTGTTTTAATATGTTTAATTGTTTGAGTGATTGTTAATGATCGAGAAATATCGGGCGGATGCCTTTGAAGAATTCTCGTAATTTCGATAAAGACTATATAAACAGATCGGCTGGACAGAGGAGTTAGTTGACTTCATTCAGTATTCCGTTTTACAGAGAGATTCATCCAGTTAGTTTATCAGAGATTATCTTTGCAACTGTTCAGAAGTGCATCTCTGTATTGTATCTATGCATGCGAATAACGCTGACTTTGTTTTGAAAACAATAAACGACTCTTCAACATAACCTTTTTGGTGGACTTTTTAATTAATCAATATGTGTAAATTAAACCACTGAAGAACGTTGACAGGACGAGGAGTAATTAAACAACTGAAGAACGTAATAACAATTATATTTAGGTACACTACTACGAAGAAATTAGTTAAACCCGTCATTTTTGACGGGCTTTGTGGCTAGTATATTATAAAAAGCTAAAGGTTGATTATGATTATAAAGTGGGGAAGACTCGAAATGTAAATACTTTGACATAACATTTGATAGAAAACTTAACTGGGCGGGATACATTGGACATGTAGTAGGAAAAGGCTTGGAAATCCTTCACCTGTTGGAAAGAGTGATGAGGGGATGCACTAGAGAAGTAAGGGAACTGGGGTACAAAACTTTGGTCAGAATATGGTGGTTTAATTTGGGATCCACATTTTGGGTATCAAATACAGGAGGTGCAGGGGGTGCAGAGGAGGGCTGCCAGATTTGTCTTTGGAAATTACCGCAGAACACAATCGGTAACTAATATGATAAAGGAGCTGGAGTGAGATTCATTTGAGGATAGAAGGAGGGTGAAGAAAGTCATGGGAGTGTATAAGGCGGGCCCCTCCTATCGCATGTGAAAGGCGACCAGAATTCTTAGCAAATTGAAGCCGGCTGCCGCCGCCATTTTAGGGGCAAGAGATTGCGGGAACTTTAAAACCCTCGTACAGTCATATAACAAACCACTGTAGAATGGAAAATTTCATACTGTTAAGGGTCTTCACTTGCTCAAAGAAGATGGAATGACGTTAATTATAGAATTTCCGCTGACTATAATTAACTTTCGAACTTATTTTCTTCACTCTGAGCAATGTTAAATTTTTTCCCTCTTCAAGTAGGCTAATTTAACTGATCCGGAAAGATGTTAACATTTCAATAATAGTGACATATTTATAAATCTTATGAAGGGAAACTGATGAAATACCGGTTAACAGTTTTAAGAAACCAGAGCTCAAACTAAGTTTTCTTCTGAAGTTGAGCAACAATTTTCTGATCAGTTCAAAGACAGAATCTGGCATTCATCATATTGAAATGAAGAATATGACCGAGTAGTTCTTTCAGTATGAAGGCAACCGAAGAAGAAAAGGTTTAGCTTTCCTATTGTGACTATTTTTATCTTTTTTGTTCATTATATACAAAAATCTTCACTTCTAAAGACTTAGCAACTTAGCACACGTGTCCATGAAATCTAAGCATGATACCGGTACTCCTTGCTAATCAAATTTTGTCAAGGCCAAAAAAATATATTTAAGTGCATGTTTCATATTACATACTACTTGAATTCAAGGGCACCCCCGGGTTTTAAACTATAACCTTGTATATCAAAGTCACTTTCCATTCTATTTTTTCCCCTCCAGAGACTACCTAAAGTTTAACTGGCAAGGTGCCAATGTCTACATTAATTTTATACCACCTTTAATGCAATATCTGGAGAATAAAATTACGAAATTAATAACAGTCATATCATTCATATGAGAATATTAAGGAAGTAAATACAACAAATTAACTTGTCTACTTATTTTATTCATTATAAAACAACACAGTTTTGTTTAATTTCTGTCTGATTGACACTTTCTGCTTTTTATTGTGCATTTTTGCAGCACGATAAATCACAGCCTGACAAACATATTAGTGTTGCCCAAATGCAAGAACAAGACCAGACTTGGCCGGTCTTGGTCTTGCATCAATACACCTGGTCTTGGTCTTGGTCTTGCAAAAATGCAAGACCAAGACCGATTTTGGGCAACACTAGTGTTGCCCAAATGCAAGAACAAGACCAGACTTGGCCGGTCTTGGTCTTGCATCAATACACCTGGTCTTGGTCTTGGTCTTGCAAAAATGCAAGACCAAGACCGATTTTGGGCAACACTAAAACATATCAATCATTTTCTTGGAAAGTAAGGATAACATGATTTTCAGGATCCGGCGTGTGTTAGCTAATCTCTCCCTCAATTTATTCAAATATCGGAGCTGAAATCTGTATCGAAAGAAAGTATTAAACATGTGATCAGCAGATTAGATCACATCCAGGCGTTAAGATAGTAGAGGATTCTGAATTTATTTAAATGCTTATTTACTTGTGAAACTACAAATTTGTGCCTCTTGTGGCACATTTGGTGTAGTTATATGCAGCGCAAGACTTAACCACTGTAGAAAACACTTGTAAACCAAAAATATACGAGCACGCGATCATGTCAATATGTCTCAACTGTACAAAAGTAAATACTGAAAGCTACCGGTTGCCCTCAATATGGCGGCGAGCGCATCGTTCAATTTGCGAAGGAACACTAGCGCCGTTGCTCCTTCTAGTGTATAATATTCAAACTTCTTTGGTATAAGGCATATACTGGTGATGAAGCATGGAAAGACATTGGTGGAAAAATTAAGAGAGTTGCTTGGAAGGGTAAGGTTGATCATGACCACAAGCTGGCACTTGATTTCAGGCATAAGGGCGTGGGAAATTTTTCTTTCATAGGAAAAGGTGTGAGGGACTGGAATAAATTGCCAAGAGGAGTGATGAATAATTTACCGGAAACACTGAAGGAATTTAAAGTAAAAATTAATAGAGGGCAAAAGCTTGTTGAAAGAGGAAAGGAGAAATAGGTGTTTGTAGGAAGATTGTCACCAGACCGGGCACTCCATCACAGTTTTATCAATTATATTATATTTGTATGTCTATATATATTCATATCTTCCCTTGGTTACACCGTTACCACCCAAAAAAAGAAAAATATCACTCCCTTATATATAAAATCATGTGCCAGCCTGTACACATGGTCATCTTTTCCCTTCCAATTCCCTTCTAATTCTTTTACCAATATCCTTCCAAGCCCCACCACCAATATTCATCTTATATAAGTAATAGTCTCTTCACTCTCTTCCTATCATCCAATGACTTCCAATCCAGCTCCTTTGTCATGACAGTTATTGAAAGGGTTCTAGTGGCAATTTCCACAAACAAATGTATCTGCTCTCCTTTGCACCCTCTTCAACTCCTGTATTTCATAACCAAAATGTGTTCCCAAACTATACAACCATATTAAGTCAATGGACTGACCAAAGTTTATCAGATGTTATGTCAAGATATTTACACTTCAAGCCTTCAACAGGCAATTCTGTTCCCTCCCTATATTCATAAACAACCTATAGTTTTTTTTTTTATCTGTGTACCTTATAAGCTGCCTGCATTTATCTTCATTCCATGCTGACCTACCCATTTAGATATTCTATCCAGGTCACCCTGCAGCTGTTCACAGTATTCTCTCATTTTGATCCTGCTGTATACCATTATATCATCTACAAACAGCCTAAACTCAGACTGTAAACCATAAACACAATCATTCATTAGAATGATGAATAGCGGTGGTCCCAGTACACTACCCTGTGGCACTCTTATATTCACTTCTACCTCTTTTGAAACTGCCTTTCCTACTGTAACACTTTGCTTTCTGCCTTTTAAGAATTCCTCTACCCAGAAAGTCAGTTTTTCATCCACTCCAACAGTTTTCAACTTATTTAATACCATTTTATATCTCACTCTGTCAAATGCCTTGGAAAGATCTGGTGCCACACTATCAACTTGACCTCCCTTGTCCAATTCATTTGAAATATCTTGCATGTAACCCACCATCCAAGATTCACATGAATATCCCTGCTTGAAGCTATGTTGTCAATTTGCAAACCAGTTTATTTCCTCACAGACATATCTGATGTAGTTGCATATCAATCTCTCCATTGATACACAATTAGTGTGACTTCCATGATAGGCAATATCATGGAAGTCACACTAATTGGTTTGTAAGTTTTCAATCTTCTTTGTCACCTCTTCTTTATGAACTGGTGCTACTCTCATGTTTTTCCATTCTGCTCGCAACCAAAGTTTTTAAAATTAAATCAAGGCAAGCTACAATATTGTGTTCCATTATTTTTAACATATCTGTAGAAATCTTCACCAGCCCCTTTGTGATTTTTGTTAACTTGCTGAGTTCCTTCATAATTTTCTGAGGATCTATTTGAAACTTTGAATTTTCCTCATTTCTACTTCTCTTATGATTTATTCTCCCTCATCCCTTTTTGATAGTCTCTAATAGTCTTACTAAACCAGTCATTCAGTATCTTTGCCATATCCAAATCCCCAGTAACTTTTTTGACATTTGTATCTACAATTGACTGAATACCTTTCTTTCCCCTCAGTTTTCTAACATAGCCATAGAAATTTCTAAATGTATTGCTCAGTGGTCACCCGGTACCAGGGCCGGCGTTTCGTGTTAAACCGGGGCGCCACCTGCCATATCCCGTAAATCCCTTCCAAACCATTACCTTTCCTGATAGGTGCAAGGCACCCTCCGCCAAACACTTTTAGTGAATCGCGGAGTAATAGTAATAGTAGTAATAGTAGTCAGGTAATTGGTTAGGACGGGGGGAGGTAGGTTCCCCTTGAAAATGTGATTTAAAAAATTTATCGAATAATTTATTCAATACATTTTATTTGAATACAAAAAAATATTTGTTCAATTTATTATTCGATATTAATTGCGCAATGTAAAAAGAAAAGAACTGTACTGCATTTTGCTTGTTTGAAAATGAACCGATTCAACAATTTTTCCAAACCTAGTTTGTCAGTGAGATTACTATTTACGTGTAATATTGCGCTCTTATTGAATCTATCTCGCAACATTGTCGAACTTGGGTAATAAGTCTTGAGTCGGCGTAAGATCGAAAAAGTGCCTTCATTCGAACAGGACAATCCGGGAATCGTGACGAGTAGTCGAACGAAGTGCACAAACTCTGGTGTGAGTCCTCTAGTCCATTTGTTAAAAAGAAAATCTATAACCTCTCTCAAATGTTTTGCCTGCTCATCTTGCCTTCTCAAAACTTGCCTCTCACCAAACTTTCTTGGTCAAAATCATAGTTACAGAAATTTATAATTCTTTCAACGTTTGTGGGCTCTGCCAAAGCGAATTGTTCTAATGATTTGAAGAAGTAGATACAATCGTTGTAGAATCGATTCCTTAACGGCATCACTACTTGATCATAACTTCAATATGAGATTTACGTGAAAATATTTTAAAGTGTTTCAAATTAAAGATTTTCGCTTCTACCTTGGTCGAGCAGATGCGAATTTTGCTCTGATGTGGGGTTTGTGGTTCGTTGATTTCAAATTTAGTATCTAATTGCAAACTTTTCCGCTAAATTTCATCGAATTTTGAATCTTGAACACAGTAAAAAAGTTCGGTGATTGCTTCTGACATTTACGATTCAATTAAGTCATAGATTAGATTTCTGTAGATTGATAGTCAAAATTTCGACGCGATCAAAAATTTCTATCATCATTGTTAAACAGAAAATAAACGTAAACGATTCCATGTAGGAGTAAAATCCAGAAGCTTTAGCTGCGACAGCGCTATCTACCTCTGGACGCAGAAGGATCTATAAAAATTGCATAAGCATCTGACGATTTTCTTCTAATGTTTAGGAGATTTGATTCTCACTCTCTGTAAAAAATTAATAAATATATTTACAAATACAAAACCATAAATTAAAAAATGGATTAAACTTGTATTTTTTATAAGCACCTTGTCAGACAAAAGGCTGCAAGAAAAGACTAGTCTCGCACGAAGTTTATCAAATCCTTAACAGTTCCAATGAATTTTCTTGCTGTTATAACTCTCTCAATTCCACTTCGTATTACAAGATTGATATTATGAGCACTACAGTGAACAAGTAGCTCTCGAGGCTCTTCTTTGCGTATTCGTGAATGGCTTGGCGAAAATGATAATGACCAGAACCAAAAAGTTAAAAACAATCCAATAAAATTTTCACTTGCAATAAAATCTTCCGAAACGTATCTCAGACAAGATGCTCCCATTTCTCCCATGATTCTAGACAGCAGTTTAGTTGTGATCAAATCAAGAATTTTATTCTAACAGCCATGATGAAATCATTTGCGGCTATCTCTTTGTAGCCACATCTTCAGCTCGAGCCTTTAAAAAAGCCATGAAATTTGAATTTTCATCATCTCACAAATAGACCTTGTCTCGCCAACGCCTTCAAAGTACTGAATATTTTCGACAAATCTGTATGGTAATCGGACATCTGTTTTGAGTGAGACGTTGATCTCGATTGTTCCACATTGATATTATCAACGTTTTTTGACGCTTCAGTATGAAGAGAAGTAGTGCTAAGTATGTATATTGTTGTATAACCGTTAGTTTGTCTCAAAATGAAACCAAAAAAGTCCAAATATTTGACAAAGTGTTCATTATGTGAAAAAGAATTTCTACCACACTACAATTGCTTTAAAAAGTCATTTGAAATCTATGCATCCAGAAGAGTGCGAAATACTAAATGCAGGTCTTTAGGTGAAAGAACAAGAAAAAATAATATCAATGTCAGTCTAGTACAATAGTTGAAGCAAATAAACTTCAATTAAAAGAAGAGCCTGCTAAGGGATATCATGTGAACGCTCTCAAATATTTCATGTTGTTGTTATTACCCTATAGGTTTTTGTCAGTGAAGCAACCTTAATTTATGATGACAATAGAAGTACTTTAAAACAAGAAATGCTGCTAAGCTTTCGTTTTTAAAATTTAACTTGCTATTTTTAACTTACTAGCTACAGTAATCAGAAAACTAATATGATAAAATATTTATTTAAAAGTCAGTTACTGACAGATTTATTTGAGTATTAAAATAAACATTATTTCACTTTTATTAAATTTACCATACATTTTGAAACTAAATGAAGATCTGTGACACCAATTGACATTTTTATTCAACATTTTCATATAATTTCTGCTTCTGTTACCGCTTCTGTAATGTAAATTCCGTTTCATCTATAATAAATACGCATGAATATTCATTGCCTATATACTTGTGCATAAGGTGAAGAACAGAAATAAGAGTTTACTTTTGCTTACTCTCCCTATTTTGACTGTCAGCTGACTGAACAAGGTCATCTTTTAAAGTTCCAGTGGACCTATGTCTAAAGACTATGCAAATTTACTATCCACATTTCCCTGTCTTCTAGAGTTATCCACACTCACCTCGTTTCTCTTTTACAGCTTGACTACGAGTTTATAATTTGATTTTTTTTTTTTTTACTATAATACACACGGATTCAGCCGAAGCTGCTTCGAAATACACTAAAACGGCCTTCACGCATGGCTGTTTTGGATGTACAGTACGTTGTTTTACCGTACCGCTCTTGCTTTCACACACGATTTCTTGCCGTCTATCGAGCTCAGCAGGCGATAGCTGTGGTGGCGATCTCTGTCGAAACATCAAAGGAATTTTGCGTCTTACTAATGGCGTTGTTGTGGGTACACAGTCTATTTTACACTCATTTTTAACCATGAAACTAATATGCTTAGCTGGTCTGCTCTCTTTGTTTCATTTCTTTCCTATATACACGCTCAGTTGCTCTCAAATTCCGGGTGGGTATTTTAACCACCCGGAATTTCCCTGGTGGCTACCTCTACACACCGTACCCACATTATCCGCCGGCCCTGCCCGGCACCTACGATATTCTTCATAAACTTCCCTGTTAGCTGTTATTAATTGCTTGTTTAGATGTTTTACGTATTCCCTTGCTGTCTTTTAACCCTGTAGTGTGCTGATCTCACTAATCATCTCACCTCCTTGTTGTTTGTAGGTTCTGTATGTGTTTTTACTTTCTGTTTTGAAATAAATAATCCTTTTCTTATTATCTCCTTGAACTCTTCTCACTTTTGCTCCCCCATACCTGTGCCATACTTCAATTTGCTGATTTTTCCCTGATATATCTCTTTAATTCTTAATTTTATCCCTTCAATGTTAGTAACTGGTTTACTAATTCCTCTAATATTCATCAGAACTGTATTGTGATCACTTATTCTTCTATTATTTGACACCCCACAAGATTTTCATCAGATATCCAACATATCTGGGCCACTTGAGTTCTGCTCTATCACTTGTGTCAAACCTCCTTCCCTTAGTAAGTTATTTGCAAATCTCTGTTCCCTAGGGTTATTAATCTTATTTCATTCCCAGTTGACACCTCGTAAATTTAAATCCCAATCAATAATAACCATTCTATGCTCACCCCAAACCAGGGGTGGATCCAGGCTTAAGTGAATTTTGGTTCAGTGGATTTTGGTTTTTTTTGGGGGGGGGGGGGCTTGAGTCGGTCATAGGGTAGTCTTTACAGCCTCCTCGGGCCTCTAATCCATTGAGCTAAAAAAAAGGTCTCCAAAATTACAATGTCGGGGGTGGACCTAGATACTTTGGGGGGGGGGGCTGAGTTTTATCTTTTTAATCACATCAAAAATCTACTCCTAGTAACTCAAGTTCATGATCTATGAACATCAGAGAACTGTAGTAATCTTTGATGACCAATATGAATAACTCTCCACCAACTTCTCCTCTATCTATGTGGTTCACTCTGTAACCATTGTGGAAAACAATATTTTCTAGTAGTCCTTCTTTTAACCAAGACTTTACCATCCTAACTGCTTGTTGTTTGTGTATGTCTATTTAATTACTAAACTCTATTACTTTCTTCAAACCTCCTCAAATGATGTTGATGAGGCATAAAGCCAGAGAAAAAACTTATACTCCTACAGTTCACTAGTCAGCTTCATCTAATTTTTTCTTATTTATAATTTTTCCCATCATGTATCTGCATGTATTATCACTATGGATACCCTTTATGTACCCTCACCTGCAGCTTGTAACATAATAATGACACAGTCCTAACCCCAACGTAACTGGATGTGGGCTCCCTTATAGCTCGAGGTAATGGCTCAAAACATATCCCCTTCCAACTTCTTTTTAGGTGGAAGCCATGCCTAATGAAATATGACCCACCAATGGTGTCCACAGTTATAACAAAATGGCAAAAATAATGCCTGTCTGATGCAACTACTCAGTTTATACATTTACCCACCTCGCAGTTTGTTTCAACTCTTAAGCGCCCCACTTACAGTTTATCTGAAGGCACTGAACTGTCAGTTTATCGTAGTTGTACACACACCTACAGTCGATACTAAGATCTTAAGGTGCGTTTACACGTTCAAGCCATTTGCGCAATTGGCTTGCGCAAGCCAGTTTGTGCAAGTAAATCGTTTCGTGTGAACGCTGGCATGACGTTTGTGCAAGCCAAAAAGTTTGGCTTGAGTAAAATCTGTCTCGACAGAAAATTGGTTGGACAGTTGGCATGAGCGTCTGAACAAGCTCCAGTGCATGCGCATGGGTGATGGCGACGTTCGACCACCTGTTAGCAGTTATCTATTCAGTAATCTTATTCACTTATTTTATTATTTAATCATTCAGTTCGTGTTCATTGTTGTTTAGTTTGTTTATTGTATTATTCAAGAGTCCAAGGAAAAATAAATTCTTGTTGAATTTATTGAACAATACAGGTCGTTTCCGTGTTGGTGGAAGGTTGACAGCAGGGTTGGGAAAAAAAAAACGATGTTTTCATAAAAATAAAAATAAAATATCATTTTCTAAATTAAATGAATTATGATTTTTCACTTGTTTAAGAACACCATATTCAACTATTATGTGTGCAAAACGAAACGCATTTGTAGGCGGCAGAGGCTGACGCCGAAAAAAACCATTTATACAAATTATAACGAAGTATCTCTATTTGACACTATACACAGACCCGGAAAGCTACATACGTCTGAATATCTCATTAAACTTGCTATGGCTTTAATAGAGCATCTGAAATCTAAGTTTAATGGTAGGGTTAGCAAATTTCGTAATAGATAACGCTTCCAATATGGCTAAAATGAGAAGAGACATTAAAAATGAAAATACTATAACATATGGTTGTTCAGTACATTTTCTGAATTTACTATCAAAGGATTTGGAAGTGGAAATGTTCAACACAAAGGAGCATGCAAACATTTCCGAGACAGCCATTCTGCAAATTGTTTAAAAAAAGAAGGTGGAAAAGCTTTTGTGTTACCACAAGATGTTCGTTGGAACACTCCGACTGATTTTTTTTTTAAATACAGATTTCTGAGTGGCAAAAGTTAATAAAAATTTGTGAAGAGAATAGAAATATAATAGACATTGTAACTCAGTAAAAAGTCGAAAACATGGTAGTAAAAAGATCTATTGAATAATTTCTGAGATACTGAAACAGTAACAATCGCAATGGATATCCTACAAAAAAGTAATGGGCCTCTGTCAGATGCAGTAAAGCCAAGACACTATCATTAGCCATATATCTAAGTTGAAAAAGAGATACAACAAAGCTATTCCGCCTAGCCACTTTTTGGCTTATTTAATAGACCCAACTCAAACTGAATTCAGGGTGACAGAAGAAGAGGAAGAGAGTGCTTTTGATGAAACTAGAACTTATTATGGTTGAGGTTTATTGCCAATAATTATAAAATTAAAGTCACAACAAAATCCTTCAAATCTGTGATGTTTACTGAAGAAGTTTAAAAAAATGACAGCTCTGGAGTGGTGGGAGTCACAAAACCACATTTTAATGAAGAGGGTCAAACCAATTTATATCCAATATTCAGGCAACTAGTTGGAGCCATCAGTGTCAGTGAAAATTTCCGCATTCGGACTTGTCCAGTTTATTTTACGAAATAGGTTGGGGACAGAGAAAGCATGAAAAATTAGCACTTCTTTTTAAGTAGAGCCTATTACAATTTAGACATTGATTAGGTTTTTACTTTGATTGGTCCACTAAATGACAATTTTATGAAATCCCTGATTTTTGTTGAAAAATCATGATTAAAATCGTGATTTTACACAGAATTTACAATTTTGAATACAGCAAACTACAATTGTCGGGGTTCCTCACTTCATAATTGTGCAAGCCAAACTGAACGTGTGAACGGCAACATTTCATTAAATTCATTTGCACAAATTGGCTTGCGCAAGCCAGTTTGTGCGAATGGCTTGAGCGTGTAAACGCACCCTTAAATTGCCGCACCCACAAGCCGTCCGCGGCAAGCGCTCCCCTTAAATCCGGCACCGATCCCTTGAAAATCATAGAAAAATTCGAATAGTGGTAGGGTATCACAAGCTGGAAGAAGGGAGGACTGATGGCAAAGACCACTGGAGTCGCTTGAATGCGAAACTTGCTGACTAGAAATTTGTAGGGTATACCCCTGACATGGAGTGCGTGGAGACATCGCTGGTGTGCGGAGCCAATCGCTTCACCTGTACTGCCTGGTTCAGTTCACTAAATCCATTTTGATATTTTGTTTGATGAAGCGCATTTCTGAGCTGCATTATCTTCTAGCTGTTTCCAACGAATCTGTTCGGATTATATGACTAAGGGCGCGATTCCACGAGCAACGTGTAGCATGCTGCACGCGTATTTTGTTGCTACATGTTGCCGTGCGTCTTCATACTTTGTCGCCCAAGAATTTGTTGCCAGTTGTCACTTGCTACTTGTCGCCGCTGCTTGTAGCGCGCGTCAGGTCATCTGAAGCATTGGCTGCTGCTTATTCGA
Source organism: Vandiemenella viatica (assembly GCA_031002005.1). Lineage (NCBI taxonomy): Eukaryota > Metazoa > Arthropoda > Insecta > Orthoptera > Morabidae > Vandiemenella > Vandiemenella viatica. Next base: position 30,655,614 of record CM061919.1, on the reverse strand, counting down.
TCCTTGCAAATAGCAATAAAGGAAACAAAACTGAAGACGCCTTAGTGGTGTTTTGATGGGGATGATACTATTGTTTCTTGTACGCCAATATTGCTTGTCAAATGATGATTTCAAACGGAGGAGTCTTTCGCCAAACTTTATTTTACTATTTTTAAACTCGTTTTACCGACTGTCATAACCTCTTCCTGGAAGTACTCGTAAATTGTTATCTCCTGACATTTAGATGACGCAGGTTGCGAGGCCCCTCTTATCACTATTTTGACTGCGACAAGAAGGCTTGATAGCCCGTTTTATTTGGCACTTGGCCCTAATATGCCTTTTAACGGTAGTCGCTACCACCTCGCCGATTATATTAATATACAGTACTTTTATTACAAAAGTTTCAATAATCTATCAGTTCGCGCAACGGATGTTGTAATATTATGTAAATGAATTTCGCTGCACTTTTGCTACAATTCAAAATTTATTTTACTCAAAATTTCACATAAAAACACAATGCTGTTACTGACACAATATTCTCTACAATTTTGCATTGCTCTAGCCGCAATCAGTCTCTTCACATGTACCCGCTATGCTCGCTCAAAAACAGTCCCTCCCGCCATATACAGACTCTCTCTCTCTCTAGCCAACCACCGTCTCACTCGCCATCTTGGCTTCCTCCTTTCTACAGTCTATCTACATGTTCATTCTATGCTAGCCAACGACAGACTCCTCTCGCCATTCTTGGCTTCTTCATTCCACCACCACATAACATTACAGTACTGCCAACTTTCTCAACATCAAATCACTAAAATAACTTAAAACTACCCCCATACTATACAAATTACTATGCTGGAAGACCTTTTTTACAAATGAAATTATAAATTTATTTACAATCAATTAATAAGATGATAATAGCACTTAGTAATGACTGGTGAGTGGGGACCTCACACATGCCCCCACTTTGCCACTAATTAGCACTTTTTTGTAACCGCAAAAGTTGATTATTTGGGGCAAAGTTCAACCCTTTCACCAGGCATTACGACTCTACACACATTCAATCCAACATTATCATAACCATTCGTAACAGAATCATACCAATAAGAAATGCTAAATGAAAATTTACAACATCCAAATATACAAAAAAGTTACTTAATTCTACAAACATTCAAAATTTACACTTTGTTGTACACGTCTCATGTGTGTACTTGGGTGTGGTAATATTTACCATCACCCTAAAACCATCGGTCTACTTTTTCTTATACTTCCAGTTTTTCTTTAACTTATTACATATTGTCACTGTCAAATTTTTTATTTCACACAATTCTTTAATGTACCATACAAACTCTATTCTTATATAAACGCAAAACAGCTGTTCACGAGCCAATGACCTGCCCTTGGCTCGCGCGTACGAAACATTGTTATAAATACTTGCGCGGGCCTCATACCCTGCGCTCGCTTAGGAGTTACTACAAACAGCTGATCGGTCATAGATCGTGTGTTATACCCAACTACAGCATCGTTGCAATTGCTTTCAGTACTATACATCTTAATATTTACAACAACAAGTTCACTGGTTTTGTCAACATCATCATTCTCAAAATTAATCACAATTTTCTGATTACATATTAATTCAGTTGAAATATTACGTTCCGGTGACAGACTCGCCATCGGAATGAAAAAACAGCAATACCAACATCTGAATACAAATTGTCACCAATAGGATTAGTTACAACATCGGGATTTGATTCACGTCCTCAACTTAATTCTACCATTTTTCACAATCAGATACAATAATTTCACAATCTGTTATTTCAGCCACAGGGTCATTCCATGTCAAATCAACACAGAGTTTAAAACTGACATTTTCAGATTGTAATGAAATTTAGTGTACTGAATGATGATGTAAGTATTGTGAAAATTCTCTAATATTAATTTGATATGTGTTCTGGTTTTGGAGTTACAGGGCTCTAAAGTTGTCAGATTTGACTAAAAGTGGGTGATCGACATGTTTAAAAATTACATTACCGTTTACCTAATTAAGGTAAGCTGTTGAACAAGATGTCATTTTAAAGCTCTTTTTATGGTCTTTCATTTGATATGCAACAATACAAGATTTTCTTTAAAAAAATTTTTTTAATGAAAATTCAAATTTTTAAATTTAATTTTCTTAAAAAGCCAATTTTTTAAAATTTTGAAAAAAATCTCATAGTTTATTCATATTATTGTTAATAAATTCTGAAAGTTTCATTTTGGGATCATGATGGATTAACATGATATAAGAACTTTCATTTTGAGTGTTTGCAGAAAACATTCTTTATTAATGCAGTGCTGCTTTAATAAAGTTAGAAAAAACTAGCACACATGATATAAAATTAAATATAATTCTTTCATACAGCTTTCCTTGGTCCAATCTATGCAAATATGAGAATTTTAGCTGTATAATTTTCCTAACTTATTCAAGTTCTGACTTGTAGATTCATGTTCTGACACGTTGATTGTTGTTCTGACAGGCACAATAATTCTACTTCACCTTTCTCAGATCAGATGTAGATTATAGTAACAACAGTGGCTGGTTGTGATCACAATTGTATACTGGTGTTTAGTCTTCAGTCTTTTTGCTTTATGTTCTTATTAATAATCTTGTTTATTTTACCAAAAAAATTCTTTAAAAGTTGAAAAACAATAAGTAAAGATGGGAAAAGGGGGTAAATACCCTATGCTGCACTGTTTTAACCCATTTAAAAAAGGTGAATCATGTTTATAATAAGAAAGGATTAAGAAGAGTTTCTGAATGGATGTGTAAATTATTTTCCGGAAATGCCAAACATTGCTAAAGTATGCGATAGCTGCAGAAAACAGCTAGGAGTGCTTAAAAAAGAGCAAGAGGGCCAATGTTCATCCTCTCAAGATGTCACTAACGATACAGAGTCAAAATGCGAAATTGACCCTCCATTTGTTTCAGAGTCAGAGGTTGTTCAGTTTCTCAACATCTCTCTTCAGGAGTTAGGGGAATCTCCTGTGGATATTAAAAAAGTCAAAGTTAAAAAGTATTAAAAAAAAATATTCAAAAAATTAATTCTGCCATAAAACGTAAAATGTTTGATGACACAGAGTCTTCTGAAAGTGATAGTGAAGATCCTAGTGAAACAGTTTTCAGCAATCTGAAAGCTAAATTTAGAAGTTCAAACAACAGGAAAACAAAGCTCATGATTCTCACTTGTTTGCCTGAATCATGGAGTATTAGGAAAATAATGTATGAATTTAATGCTCCTAACTATATGGTTCGTCATGCAAAGAAGCTTTTAAAGGTTAAGGGAATATTGTCCAGTCCAGATCAGAAACCAGGAAAAAGTCTTTCAGCAGAAACTGCACAAACAATTCAACAGTTTTATGAAAGTGATGATATTAGCAGAGTGATGCCTGGTAAGAAAGATTGTTTGTCAGTCAGGGACGACACTGGTGCAAAAATCCAAGTTTCAAAAAGACTCATCCTGTGTAATTTAAAGGAAGTATACAAAATATTTAAAGGAAAGTTTCCAAACATGCAAGTTAGCTTTTCAAAATTTGCAGAACTTCGACCTAAGAACTGTGTTTTAGCAGGCCAGAATGGTACACATACAGTCTGTGTGTGTACTATTCATCAGAATATTAAACTTATGATTGAAAATGCTAGGTTAGCTTCCCTAACTAATGGAAAAATTAAAACTTACCAGGACTGTCTGGAAATGGTAATTTGTAACCCAACATCGATTAACTGCCATTTGAGGGATTGTACATCTTGCCATGGAACTGCAGATTTGAAAAATTTACTTGAAGCATTGAGGAAAACACAGGTGGGAAGAGATAACTTTCCATCAATGGATATCTGTTGATAGGTGCACTTTAGAAATTATGCAAAAATCTGCAACCGATTTCATAGATTTATTTTGTGAGAAGTTGTCTGCATTAGTTCGCCATGACTTTATTGCAAAACAGCAAAGATTCTTTATAAACCACACTAAAGAAAATTTAAAAGATTCAGAATTTGTGGTTCTACTTGATTTTGCAGAGAACTATTCTTTTATTATACAGGATGAGGCCCAGGGCTATCACTGGACCAGTACACAAGCAACTATTCACCCATTTGTTGCATACTACAAGCTAGAAGGTAAAATTGAGCATCTAACTTATGTTGTCATTTCAGATTGTCTGGAACACACTACAGTTGCAGTCTATTGCTTCCAGAAAAAGCTTATAAACTTTTTACAGACAACATTTGCAGAAAAAGTTTCTGTAATTTTTAACAAGCATTCCAAACCAAAAGCTCTTGTACCATGAGAACCCATCATGATCCCAAAATGAAACTTTCAGAATTTGTTAACAGTAATATGAATAAGTTCTGAGATTTTTTTCAAAATTTTAAAAAATTGGCTTTTTGAGAAAATAAAATTTAAAATTTAATTTTAATTAATTTTTTAAAAAAAATAAAATCTTGTATTGTTGCATATCATATGAAAGCCCCAAGAAAGAGCTTTAAAATGACATCTTGTTCAACAACCTATCTTAATTAGGTGAACGGCAAATGCAATTTTTAAACATGCCGATCATGCACTTTTTGGACAAATCTGGCAACTTTAGAGCCCTGTAACTCCAAAACCAAAAGACATATCAATTTAATATTTTGGAATATTCTTTGTTTTTATGTCAATTTATAATATACTAAATTTCATCAAGATTGGAGATGGTAAGATAAAAAATGTTCAAAAATTGTGTTGATTTGACATGGAATGACCCCACATCCATTAAATTATTTTTAGTGTCAAATCTATTAATCATTTTATCATTAACTTCGCTACACAAATTACTGTTATTTTCGTCGTTTCGACTATTTGTTTCCTCAATATCTCTACAACAGTACTCTTACATACATTAACATCACATGTTCCACCGCCAATACCTTCATTACACATTTCATCTTCTATAATAAGCTCTTGGCTTTGAAAAACATCATCTCCTACTAAATCTAATACAACACTGCTATTTGCACCAGTAATAACATTATCATTTACCATATCAGTTACACAAAAGCTTTTTTCTGCATCAATTATCACATCATTTACTACAATACTATTATTAGTATCCTCCGATACAACACTACACATTTGAGAAATATTCTCGTCGCATTCAGTATTAACTACTACATTATCAGTTACTTCCACATTATCATTTTTATTACATTGAACCACAGGCTCAGCAACTTCATCCCTAATATCATTAATTACCTCGCTTACAATTACCTGATCAGTTTGAATATGGACACTGTTAGTTATCATATTACTCACATCAAATTCATTAATATTCATATCATAATCTTGTTTGTTTAAGTCGGTACCAACTGACATTACCTCTCCATTAGAACAATTCCCATTTTCAATAACAACATTCATACATTTTTCATCACATTCAGCAACCACACATGGCTCTTTACAACTTTCAGAAGATGTCACACAATCGTTATCCTTACAAAATTTAATTCCGGCAGCTTTACTGGATCCTAAACTAGCAACATTATCATATTTTTGAATCAAAATCACATTATCAATTAGTACATTGTTCTTTAAATCGAATTCATGTAGTAAACCTTCATAATATTTTATGAAATCACTCCCGATTTGTTCCAAAACAGATCCCTTATATTTTTCACTCCTTTCAGCCCATGTAAAAAATCCTTTGACTAATTTACGTACTTCTAATTTGATCTTCTCAATTTCTGAATCCACTATCCCTCTATCCACTTCATTATCAAGAAATAAATTCATTTTACCATGAGTTTCCATTAGTTTATTTAAAAAAGATTCGTAGACTTTACCTAAATCTTCCCCAAGTTTAATGAATTTTTCATAACTGTTCTCCAAATTAAGTTTTAGCTTATCCATTAATTTTTTCCTTTCACTAATCAACTTAGCTTCCAAATTCTCTCTAGTATTAGCATATCTATAACTTATATCAACCTTTCTCTCAGAAACCTCCTTATCCCATGTCGCATCTTGAATACTACTTTTCACTAACCCTTGTGATAACTCCCATATTAAATTTACCTTATTTCCAATCACCTTAATATCAACCCGCATATCCCCGATTAACCGCCAAAACTGAAATCTTTTCTCACCACTCATTTGGTCTAAAACATTTTCCAAACCTTTCACTAACTTATCTACATCCCAGTTAATTTCAAAATTCTCCATGTTTAATTCTTACAAAATCACAAAAAATTCTCAATTACTACGATCTAAACTGCTCTCGCTTTTTCAAACAATGGCATTCATACTTGAAAGACCAATCAACAATCGCAATCATACTAACTGATTATTATACTTCTGTATAGTACATACATTTTCATTGTTAATCCTTTTTAAAACACTTTTTCACTGATTCTATACCTTTTATTCTTGCAAAACACTTGAATTTAAATCTCCGACACACTTTAACACGTAACACACGCAAATTTTCGATTCGCGACGCGGGAGATTCTTGACTCCGCTTCCTGCTTTTCCATTTGCATCTTCTTGAGGCTGCTTTAAAATTTTGGCATCTGCTTGTATCGTGCTGACCCTCGGAAAATAGCATCTGCTTGTATCGTGCTGACACTCGGAAAATAGCATCTGCTTGTATCGTGATGAATCCAGCGTCTACTTGATTTCTTCTCATTTTCAGCGACAATCTGAGTTCATTTATTGCGAAGAGTTACATAGTTCCAAATCTGCTCCAAAAACTGCTAGCTGGCTCCAGTTGAAGAATATCCAAGGTCGTTATTAAATAAATGCAATATTTTGCACTTATCCTGGCAGATTCGTCGCCACTTTGCGAGGTCCCTGTTATCGCTATGTTGACTGCGACAAGCAAGGTTTGATAGCCCGTTTTATTTGGCACCTGGCCCTAATATGCCTTTTAACGGTAGTCGCTACCACCTCGCCGATTATATTAATATACAGTACTTTTATTACAAAAGTTTCAATAATCTATCAGTTCGCGCAACGGATGTTGTAATATTATGTAATGAATTTCGCTGCACTTTTGCTACAATTCAAAATTTATTTTACTCAAAATTTCACATAAAAACCAATGCTGTTACTGACACAATATTCTCTACAATTTTGCATTGCTCTAGCCGCAATCAGTCTCTTCACATGTACCCGCTATGCTCGCTCAAAACAGTCCCTCCCGCCATATACAGACTCTCTCTCTCTAGCCAACCACCGTCTCACTCGCCATCTTGGCTTCCTCCTACAGTCTATCTACATGTTCATTCTATGCTAGCCAACGACAGACTCCTCTCGCCATCTTGGCTTCTTCATTCCACCACCACATAACATTACAGTACTGCCAACTTTCTCAACGTCAAATCACTAAAATAACTTAAAACTACCCCATACTATACAAATTACTATGCTGGAAGACCTTTTTTACAAATGAAATTATAAATTTATTTACAATCAATTAATAAGATGATAATAGCACTTAGTAATGACTGGTGAGTGGGGACCTCACAAGGTACACATTATGAATCGTTATCCAGACGTCAAGAAAATGGTTCTGAGAATGGAATATACAATTACGAACAAGTACGCGCACGAATAGTAGTGGAACATACTTTGGATTATTAGCATCAGTGTTTCGGGTGTCTCGAAAAACTTCAATGATAAATGTTGAAAACGCAGGAACTATCATATCTGCTTGAAAAGCAATAAGTAAAGAATTGTTCATGCACGTTATGGAACCATAGGTATTAATATTCAAGATGGAACTGTCATTCCAGGCTCATGGAGGACGGTAATACAATATGACACAGGTATGGTTAAAATCAGGTGAAGATGCAAAAGGCCTCTCGGATGGATTCGCTAGGTATTTCGTGACAAAATAATGAAAAGCATCTTGGCAAGAAGTAGCTACAAAGAAACAAAACACAAACTCTACATTCTCGTTTTAACTAATTTCTCACTATCAGACACAACTATCAAAAGCGAACTCAAAATAAATTAAATTTTTACTTTCTGGAATCTAGATTGGGAAACATTTTTGTATACAAGCTATAAATGTAGTCTATATTAATAATTTGTAAATCCTTTTGTAAAGAATATAAGCAACTCACTTCTCTGTAGATGAGCTGCTCATCGGTGTGGCAGTCGTGTTTTGTTCCTGTTCAGAATCAGAACTCAAATTCTTGATTTTATTTTTTTATTTCGTACTTGTTCGCATTCCTGTTTTTATATTAAACACTTCTGTTGTTTCACATCTCCCGTGGAGTTTGGTAGTCTTCAATAATAAGGTTGAATCCTGTGTGTTCCACTCCATGTCGCCCCGTATTCTGTCGCACTTGGATAGAGGCGACATCGTGCGACACGCTATAGTTATTTCGCACAGTGGCGCATGCGACTGGCGACACTGGCCGACATGTGGCATGCGTCACTGATGCTTCCTACATGGCACAGGGTGTTGCTTCGCTTGAAATACTCCATGCCGCATGCGTCAGTGCCGCATGCCACATGTTGCTCAGAAGTTGCCTCAGGGTAACGTAGACTTAAGCTATGCGATAATTACGCTCCCGAGGTCGCCTGCTGACACGGCCTGCTTTCCAGTCTGTTTGCCGCAGGCGCATGCGACCCTAACCCGGGGCGCACATTGAGATGCGTGGCGCAGTAGGGGCAGCGCAGAGCAGGGCCAGGGCAGCATAGACAATGAAACTGTGTCGAACAGTTAAGGTGCGTTTACACGCTCAAGCCATTTGCGCAAATTGGCTTGCGCAAGCCAGTTTGTGCAAGTAAATCGTTGCGTTGACGTTTGTGCAGGCCAAAAAGTTTGGCCTGAGTAAAATCTGTCCCGACAGAAAATTGGCTTGAGGTTGGAGTGTTGGCATGAGCGTCTGAACAAGGCTCAAGCCTCAGCTCCAACCTTGCGCATGCGCATGGGTGATGGCGACGTTCGACCATCAGTTCCCCAGACCTTATCAATTAGCAGATATCTATTCAGTAATCTTATTTACTTATTTTATTATTTAGTCATTCAGTTCGTATTCATTGTTGTTTAGTTTGTTTTTTGTATTATTCAAAAGTCCAAAGAGAAATAATTTCTTGTTGAATTTTTAAAACAATACAAGTCGTTTCCGTGTTGGTGGAAAGTTGACAGCAGGGTTGGAAAAAAAATTACTATGTTTTCATAAAAATAAAAAATATCATTTTAAAAAATTGAAATTAATCATGATTTTTCACTTTTTTAAAAACACCATAATTCAACTATTATGTGTGCAAAACGAAACGCATTTGTAGGGGGCAGAGGAAAGAGCTTTCCTCTTTGTTTTGTCAGCTGACCGGAAAAATCCTATAAATACGAAATATAACGAAGTATTTCTATTTGACACTATACACACACCCGGAAAGCTACATACGTCTGAATATCTCACTAAACTTGCTATGGCTTTAACAGAGCAGCTGAAATCTAAGTTTAATGGTAGGGTTAGTAAATTTCGTAATAGAGAACGCTTCCAATATGGCTAAAATGAGAAGAGACATTAAAAATGAAAATACTATAACATATGGTTGTTCAGCACATTTTCTGAATTTACTATCAAAGGATTTGGAAGTGGAAATGTTCAACACAAAGGAGCATGCAAACATTTCCGAGACAGCCATTCTGCAAATTGTTTAAAAAAAGAAGGTGGAAAAGCTTTGGCGTTACCACAAGATGTTCGTCGGAACACTACTACTGATTTTTTTGAAGTACACATTTCTGAGCGGCAAAAGTTAATAAAGATTTGTGAAGAGAACAGAAATATAATAAATATTGTAACTCAGTAAAAAGTCGAAAACATGTTTCTAAAAAGATCTTGAATAATTTCTGAGCTACTGAAACAGGATATCCTACAAAAAAGTAATGGTCCTCTGTCAGATGCAGTAAAGCCATGGACAAGACTTGAAGCCAAATTCGATTAAACCAACATTAGCCATATATCTAAGTTAAAAAAGATATACAACAAAGTTATGCCACCCAGCCACTTTTTGACGTATTGATTAGACCAAACTCAAACTGAATACAGGGTGACAGAAGAAGAGGAAGGCTGAAACTAGAACTTATTATGGTTGAGGTTTAATTTTTTTTTTTAATTTAATTTAATTGCAATGGAGCACACGCTCCGGTGGCAATTTCCCTACACACCCAACTTCCCCCTATCCTGCACCAACCTACATTTGCCCTCTACAAATTTTAACTTTAAATTCTTTTAACGTTTTCGGTAAGTTATTCATCATTCCCCTTGGTAACTCATTCCAATCCCTGACACCCTTACCTAAAAAAGAGAATCTTCCCACACTCTTGTGCCTGAAATCGAGTGCCAGCTTGTGGTCAAGGTCATCTTTTCCCTTCCATGAACTACTTTTCATACCTATTGCAATATCTTTCCATGTCTCATCGCCAGAATACGCCCTGTACACTCCCATGACCCTCCTCATCCTCCTCCTTTCTTGCAATGAATCCCATTCCAGCTCCTTTATTATATCTGTCACTGATTGCATTCTGCGATAATTTCCAGAAACAAATCTAGCAGCCCTTCTTTGCACCTTCTCCAACTTCTGTATTAGATACTCAAAATGTGGGTCCCATACTACACTACCATATTCGAGGAATGGTCTGACCAAAGTTTTGTAACCCAATTCCTTTACTTCTCTCGTGCATCCCTTCATCACTCTCTCCAACAAGTGCAGGATTTTGAAACCTTTTCCTACCACCTGTCCACAACGTGCACAACGTGCATCAAACTTGATGTTGTTTGCTACAAAATGACACCACTACCGATTCTGTAAATTATCTCAACAAATTTCTATATCATTCCAAAGCTGTAAAGATCTTTTTGATTCACCCTGTATATCAAGGCAGCTTGAATCCAGAAAGGTTTGAACAGGGATTAGTAATTCCAAGATACCCTGTGATGTTGACAATGCCCATCCTGCTATCGTAGACCATATGGATGTGAGGGCTTTTGAGCAACACTCCTGAAGAGAAAATGAACAACATAAATTAGCTAAAAGCAATATTTTAACACGCCAAGGGTCACCGTTATTGCCAGAACACGATAGTGTAAGAGCTGCGGCAATGACCACATGTACCAAGAGTCACCGGTTCGAGCCCGGTCTAAAGAATTAGTGGTTTTAATTTTGTGTTTGTACTGTGCTATCCATACTGTGTAGATTAATAACATTTGATTAAATGATAAATGTATTAGACATAATGGATATGATGGTTGTATAGCGAAAATATCAAAAATAAATTTGTTCTCTTTTTAATCATTAAAAAATAAACTCCGGAGAAATAAGGAATGATAGATAAGCTAGGAAAAATGTATGATGGATACAAGTTATACCATTCAAATTGAAAGCATAAAATGATTTATCCGCAAGATTACGGTGTTTCCTCAGCCGTGAACCTAACAAATTAACGATGTCTACATTGAATTATATTCAGGGGGTAAAGATTTAAATTACAAATTCGTTTTAACACAAAATAAATAAAAAATGGAAGTTGTTCACCATGCAGCACACAGTGTAATTTCTTTGAACTATTTTAATGAAGCAGAAGTGAATATAAACGCAGAACAACTCAATATTTCTTACCAAAAAGAAACGCGAAAACATCAGATACTGGTAGGGATGAGAATATATCGAGCAGGGACGGTTCTTGCATTACACCTACAGAAAATATGCCATCAGAGGCTAAACTAAACCGAAAAACTCCGGTACGCAAGTAACTTATTAATTGCAGCTTTTTGAATAAATTATAACTTAATTATGAAACCACTCGTTCGTACATAAAAAAATAAAATGTTTTAGTGGCCCATAAATATATTACGTTTTGGTATCATATATTGTAGAAAAATAACAGAAATTTAAATTCATCTTTGGTTTTAATCCCTTGTAATCACAATTCGAGAAGTACGCAATGGCGCTAATGCGTAGTATGTTTATATCGATGAGACTACGAACAGTTATTGTTTGGTTCTGATTCAGTGGTATTGTGTATATTATCGAGGACAATAACAGCTGTACTGTAAGCACTAACACCAATGTTAACATCACTAAAGCAACCAGAGTAGCACAAATGTTGCGGAGCACACGGGATTGTCAGCTACGAAAATGAGATAGCATGCAATAAGAAGTCTCAAAAAACGGGAGAACATAATACTTCCATGTTTTTATCTGCGTCTGTATTAAAAATTCTAACGGTTTTTAGACCAAGACACAGAAGGCTCGCACACTTTTTTTTTCTGTAAATATTAATGAAGTTGTTCTACTTTCATTAATAGCTTGTAACTGCAGTTTTCCTATACTTCCGAAACGACAGTAATGATCAATATATCCTAAGATATTAGTCTTATCGCATGTATTAATATTAGTAATTTTTAATGGCGTAATATCCTTTATCAAAGATACAGTTTGCCATTTACAAATGCACTTTAAACAGAATATTTTATTTTATTTGGCATTTGGAGGATATCACTCAGCAAGCTCTTAATTCGCTTAGTGAAGCAATGTAATAGCATATTAGTACACGTGAGTGGTTGGTGAAGCAAATCTGATCTGATTTGACCACTACAGACCACTACAGATCACTTCTGGCCTCGCATTCGGGAGGACGGCGGTTCGAATCCCTGTCCGGGCATCCAGATTTGGATTTTCCATGGTTTCCCAAATCACTCCAGGCAAATTCCGGGATGCTTCCTTCAAAGGGCCATGGCCGAATTCCTCCCCATTCCTTGCCCACAATCCTTTCCCGTCTCTAAAGATCTCGCTGTTAAGAGACGTTAAGCAGTTTTAAAAAAAAAAAAAAAAAAAAAAAAAAAAAAAAAAAAAAACCAAAAAAAAAAAACAGATCACACATGACCCGCTTCGCAACTAATGACATATATAACCTTATTAACGTTAATGACGTATAACGCATGTCACCGATGAACATATGCAGTCCTTTGAAAAGTTTCCATGGTTCGGATTCCACGTTAAACCGTAGGTCCCTCGCACCAGGCAGGATTGCCGGGCTAGATTAAGGCGGCTACGAGAGGGGCGGAATACGCAGCCAGTAGAAACCCTGTCACCAGGTCATTACGACCACACGAAATTATTATTTGATAAGTTGGATATTCGATCACACCAATACTAGATTCAAATTTGGAATATAGCCACCAACAAAAACACGAGAATATGAAATATATGTTTTCAAGCATCAGAGGTTTGAGAGAAAATTAGGAACACGCCATTAAGATTGCATATAGATAGAACTATTGTGTGCTCACGTTATTCTGTTTGCATTATGTAAATTTAGGTGTAAAGTTGGTATAACCCCAGTATTGAATTGTCTGGTTACGGAATGGTCTGAAACCCGTAACACGCACGATGATGTGTGAGTGGGAGGGAGGGGAGGGGGAATTATGTAGGCGTCTATAGATTCGAACTATAACTAGTGGTAGTTTCTGCTGTACATTAGAGCAACTCTTTAATACTCACAACCAAGTTGCCGTAGCAAGGTAAATGACAACTTATTCATACTTACGTTACGGTATTTATCGATACAAAACTGAATAAAAGCACATATAAAAGAACATTTTCCGTTACCATCGTTGATGAGCCAAAGAATATTCTAAGTTATATTCAGTTTGCTTTAATGTCTTGGATAATCTCCTTGCAACGTCTTCCTACGTAGAATTTCTTCCCACCGTGCGATTTAAAGTATATGAACAGAAAACAGAGACATCTGTAAATTGGTGATATGAATGATTGAAACATTTCCGATCCGTTAACTATGTATTTAAATTACGCCGAATGTAATTAACACCGACTACTTTGAAAATATACACTCTACGATCTCCTTCAATGCTTCATTTAATGCTCTGACCTCCATTTACGAAAGCAATCTGTTACCTTCTCTACCATTTGCATCATACCCTGAATTTGAAAAAATTGCACTTGTCTCTTTTGGAGGTTTTCGCTGCGTTTTTTTTTTTTTTTTTTTGATATCGCCAACCTAGAGCCTTCGTCAGGGCTTCTCTGTATCTAGCCGCCTGGTCCTTTTTGATAAACTTTGCTGGTGACGAAGGCTCCAGGTTGGTGCCTTCAATAATGATGCCTGCGAAAAGTGTGAAATTTTATACCCTGAATTTATTTATTTTTTATTAATAGCGCTGCTGTTACAGTAGTCAGAAACACCAGCAAAAATGTTAAAAATAAATAAATAATAAAAAGAAACGGAAAGATTCATTGCAACGCCTTTGTGGTGAAGAAATAAGCTGACATTTCCTTTGCCCACGGGACTCCCCAATGTACACATTAACAGCTCATTAATCCACTAAATAATTATAGTGGGTGTTCTGCGTATAATTTTTGCACTTTTCATTCCTGCATTCTTCGCTATTCTCTTCACCATGTTGGGATTTACAAGTTGTGATTCTCTTCGTTAATTTTTGCCCGACTGTAATTTATTTGAATCCATACGCAGTGCCGGGACTAGGGGGAGGGGTGCAAACCGGGACACTTGCACCGGGCGGCAACTTCAGGAGGGCGGCACAATGGCAAATTTATGTGGAGGTGACCTTTGTGAACACGATAACTTCGGTATTAATGAGCACACTTGCATCCAAATGGTATTTATCACATTTAGTTTGGAGTATCGCTGCCATTAGATTTTTTTTAATCTGTCTGTTTTAACATATTACAGGTATAACTTTTTCTTTTGAATCTATTTCACCGAGGAATAAAGTATTTATACAGAGATGACAGTAATTATTGAATCTTTGACAAAAATCTTGTAACTCCGTCACAATGTCTCTGCAGGAGATATGCTTTATTAGACTATAGACAGCTGATTCCGTATAGTATGAAATGAAAAACTCCTATAAGTACACCTGTCTAAAAGCGTTATATTTAGGAAATTCCGTTTTAACAACACGTGACTATGCATCAAAAATAAATCCAACTCTACAGCTGTTACTGTTTTAAGCTGCATTTGTTATAGTGTTCAGTTACGTCAGATGAATGTTAATACCGATTCAAGAGTAAAATGAACAGCAAACCATAAATCATCATTATATCCGTTGTTATAATCACATTCATAAGTCATACCGTATCCATGAATATTCTGTTAATGCGAAACCATAGATAAATAGGAATCTCATAAAAGAAACGGTACACGGCTATTACAGAGGAGATTAGGTTCATAATGACTTTTTACTTCAGTGCTGCCAATATATCTTCTCTACGGGTGTAACATGGTTGGAAGACAAATCTAATTTTATGTGGTGGATTCCATGATAATCATACTAAGGTTTTTTCCCGTCTTATATAGTTCTTAATTTGTGTCACATTACATCTTCCTCAGTCGGTTCCTTCCTTTTTGTCACTTATTAAGCCTTTAAAACATATGCCTGCAGTTTGCATTTGTTTCTGCAATTCTTTTCAGTGGCATAATATTATCACCGTAGCCAACTGACTCTCAAGTAATAGACTTTTCTATGTGTACTCTTCAGAAAATCACCTATTCTTTCTGCCTAAATCAGAAGATCTTCCATACTTCTTGTTGACTTGTCATTGTTATAAAGTTGATATCCTACGAACAAAAATCTATATTTTAAATTATACCGTAGTTATCTTTTTAGTGTACATTCACATTCTTAAATTTTATACAAGCAGATATCGCAAATTGTTTGGAACGATGACAATGTGTGTGCAGAACGTAATGTAATAATTCTGTATGGTCAGGTGATTGACTGATACTATCTCAGCCTCTTGATAATTCCGTATTGAAATCAGAGTCTCACGGAGCACACCATACGACGACGCTGGCTGAATGCAGAATCGAGTCCGCAAGGTAATTGCCCGTTGTTTCTGCTTTGCTTTGCTTTCATTTTTGGTCTTTATTCGTATTTTATCCGACATTCTACCTAATAAAATTTAATCCTACAACCTGAGGGAATAACTTATTTACTAAGAGAATACAAGCTATAATTTCTTCTGTATGACTTCAAAAAACGGCACACTGTGATTGTAAAATAAAATTAAATGTTAAAAAGTAGGATTTTTCCAACTTTGTAGAAGACAGACAGATGTGCAGCAAAGTGAATTATTCGTTTAAGTGGCTGTAAAAACTGCCAATAATTGTAAAACTGAAGGTCACAATCAAAATCCTTCAAATCTGTGATGTTTACTGAAGAAGTTATAAGCTCTATAGTGGTGGGAGTCGCAAAACCACATTTTAATGGAGAGGGTAAAACCAATTTATATCCAATTTTCAGGCAACTAGTTGGAGCCATAGCATTATCAGTGTCGGTGAAAAGAGTATTTTCCACACTCGGGCTGTCCATTTTATTTTACGAAATAGGTAGGGGACAGAAAGCATGAAAAATTAGCATTTATTTTTGAGTATTATAATCGAGACATTGATTAGCTTTTTACTTTCGTTGGTCCACTAAATGACAATGTGATGGAATCCCTGATTTTAATTGAAAAATTCGTTTGATTTAAACTATGATTAAAATCGTTATTTTAATCAGAATGATTTAAGCGTGCCAACCCGGGTTAAGAGTAAAGAATATAGTGACCGCAGTGCTAAATCTCATGGGCATAATATTTTGGTAGAAAAATTGCAAGCAGTATCTACTCTTGAATTATTGGCGTGATTAAATTTGGCAAATGCTGGTATGTGTCTTTTTCCTTACGCAAATAGATGCGAAAATCGTCAGGCTCACTGCGTAATTCAGCCATTGGTTTGAAAAAAAAAATCTCTTTTTAGCAACCAAGTCCTTTCATTTGCCTTCAATTTTATCTTGTTTATGTATAATACAAACCGCGGCCTTTACAAGAATTCATTCTTCGTCAAAAATTTACATTTTTAATACAGCAAACTACAATTTTCGCGGTTCCTCACGTTATAATTGTGCAAGCCAAACTGAACGTGTGAACGGCAACATTTCATTCAGTTCATTTGCACGAATTGGCTTGCGCAAGACAGTTTGTGCAAATGGCTTGAGCTTTAGACTGCAGGTATTGCGTAACTGTCAGTGTGTGGATTGTTGAAATCGGGGCCTGAACTGCCAGCAGCCGACAGTTAACAATCTTTGAAGTTTACGATCTCCTGGCCAAAACGGACACACACTCGCAGTTGGAATGCAGTCACCGCGCCTCACAGATACGTTTTTCTTTGCCTGACGACAGGCCACAGATCTTTCGCACTGTTTAATCTGTTTTGGACTGTCAAGAAAATTGACAACAATCCTCAATTCACTTCCATATTTATTGAATTATATGGGCAATTTCCATTATTGTGGAAGGTAAAAGATGAGTCGTATGCAAATAAACGACTTAAAGATGAGGCATACGGGAAATTATTGGAGTTTTACAAAACAGTGACCCCTACGGCAACAATAGATACAGTCAAGAAAAAAATTAACAATTTGAGATGCGCATTTCGTAAAGAAATGAAGAAAGTGAAAGCATCGTCTGGTTCATCTGCTGATGATGCATATACGCCGTCACTTTGATACTTTGATATTTTACTGTTTTCAACTGATCAAGAAGAAACCAGAAGCACTGTTTCGAGTGATGAATCCTTCATGACGCCTTCGGTAAGAATCTGTTACTATCATTGTCTTTAATAATATTATCACTTTTCAGCTGAAAATATTGCATGAACTTTAAACTGATTGGTGGAAGGGAAATAATGATAATATCATTTGTTACTTATCCTACTGAATATTAATTAAGTTCAAATACTTATACTCATTACATGTTTGAACCAATTAGATCTGTCAGCGAAATTGTGTTGCCACGAAACAGCACCATCATTAACAAAGTAATTTTTATACTGCTCACGATTAAGTTTTGCATCAACACATATATTTCCAACAGATACACATTGTAAACCTGACAAACGATCATCTCCTCTATCACCGTGAACTACTTGACCAGTCTGTAAATCTTCAACGTCCAACGAAGCTGAAGTTGCTTCTTTCTTTCTTTTTCAAAAAATAATGGAGGACGCATGCAGCTAAAACAATGTAATCTATTTTTTCTGGTTTCATATTTATTTCAATATGGAATACTCTGAAACGACACAAAAGTATCCCAAAAGCATTCTCAACGTTTCTACGAGCTCTCCTTAAGCGGTAGTTGAATATGCGCTCCTGAAGACTCAATTTTTTTTTTTTTTTTTTTGAGTATATGGTTTCAATATATTTTCATATGATGTAAAAGTATCGTCAGCAACAAATACAAAATTTAGGTTTTTCGTATTCATTAAGCTGCTTATTGATCGGTTTTTTTTTAGAAAGATGTGCAATCTATAACGCCTCCATCAGATACTTGGCCATTACACCCAACATTGACGTAAACAAACTCATAGTCCGCATTAACAATTGCCATCAAAACTATGCTACAATATCCTTTGTAGTTATAAAAGTATGAACCACTGTTCGGCGGTTTCTTAATTCTAACATGTTTTCCGTCAATTGCGCCATCGCAATTAGAAAAATTCCATCTGTTTTCGAAGTCCTTTGCTACTGCTTGTCACTCTTCAACAGAATCTGGTAGCTGAAAACAAAATCATCAATTAGTTAGTAGTTCATTTAGGTCTAGTAGTACTGTGTATATACCTACAATATGTTTTTAAAATTTCTATGTACACTCTTCCTTAAATCTTACCTACACAACTGGTTATTACTTAATCATAAAGTACTTACATAATTACATTCATACATAAAATCAATAATGATTGAAATAATTATTTACAAAATTCTTTCTAGGATGCTGAGGAAGACACTCCATCCCAATCGTTCACACAATCACCAGCAGACTCAATGTTTTCAGCTGGACCATTAGAAGAAGGATCACAAATCTCTTCAGATGTTCAAAAAAAAAAAAAAAAAAAAAAAAAAAAAACCTCCGGAAGATGTCAAGGGTAGGACAGGAAGTTGCTATTATGGAAGCCCTTAAAGCACTAAAGGAATATGACGAGTTTGACGGCATTGGATTAATGTTTCATGTAAATTACGATGCATGGATGATGAACAAAGAATGTACGCGGAGTTATTAATCAATAAAATTTTAATCCATGGCATTAAAGGAAGACTTCAAGAAGAAACAGATATCACTGGTCTCTCATAGACTATCATTCGTCCAGCCGCCTACCAAACTACCACGTTCTCCGATGGCCTCTACATCCCAGATAGTCATGACTACCAACATTGAAAAGCATTCAAATTTGCAACCCATACATTT
>CM061919.1:30608815-30635349 GCA_031002005.1 Vandiemenella viatica | reverse complement strand
CGAGGCCAGAACGCTATCCGTTACACCACCACGCTCGGTTATATGGTTATAGAATTATGCTCACCATCAACGTGTGCTTCTAACCATTGCTTCAGGGCTTAGGCAATCTCCCATTTGACTGTACTCTTTACAGTTTACTGCCGGTTGTGTTGGCATACGAATTGTGTTTCTCACGTTTTTCACTACATAAAAATCATTTAACAGAGAGGGTGATGAGGGAATGTACCAGAGAAGCGAAGGACTTGGATACAAACCCACAATCAGACCATTGTTTGTAAATAGTGTAGTATGGAGTCCACATTTTTAGTACATCAAATGCAAGGTGCAAAATATGGCAGCTAGATTTATTAGTGGAAAATATTCAACAAGTGCCTTAATAAAGGAACTGGACTGGATGTCATTGGGAGATTGGAAGAGTGTCAGGGGCTGTATGTGGTGTATAATGCTGTTAGAATGGATATTGGAGGAATAATTCTGAGTGGTGTATGGAGCCTAAGTTGGCAATGACCACAATCTGGCATTAGACTTTAGATGATGAGGCCTGAGTGGATAAAATATCCAAACACCCACTTTGACCTAACAATTTACGACAATTCAAGCGTGGGTACTATCTTCGGCGCAATAGAACTAGTGTCTGCACCTATGGATACTTGTCGATGTGTGGGGGTCTTCTATGAAAATGTGGGTTATGATGTCTGTTTGATGACCAAGTTAGCTAAGGGCATTATGTCACTTTTATCGTGGTTAGTTGGATGAAGCATGCAATTATAAACAAATGTCACACTTGGTCCTGAATCCGAAGGTTGGCGTTAGATGGGAACATTTTAAACCGAATGGAGAACTCCCCTGGGTCCTGATTTATTGAAAAATTTAAAGATTACGATCAAGTTAGCATTGTCTCTAACCAACTGTTTCGGTATACGGCTATATGTCTGACACAAGTAAAAAGAATCGACTGATCTGTGCCTGCCCATGCAAAAGTAATCTCGTATATTATTCTGCTTCTCACACGATAGGAATAGTGCACTGGATTTCTTCTATAAGGGAGTGTGTAAATCTTCTATATCTCCACAGGCGATGGTCTCAGGCATGTTCTGTGCTTAGCGTGACTCGATTTTTTTTATCACATAGGACTGGCGTACTTAGATTCCACAGGTGTGAATTAGTAAGATTAACAGACGGTATTTCGTTCCTGGAACATAAGTGCTGTACTGTAAAATACAGTTAAAGGTGTCAATCACTGATGTGTCACAAGGGATTTATTGGAATTTTAGACAAAGTACAGCTAACATAATTCATTGTGACGGAGATTTCAAATATCTCAGAACTTTGCTTTAGTTTAGAGGCTCTCAACCAATCGAGGTTATACTTACATCCATCAGTAAACCCCTTCAATGCCTCTTTGAGTCCAAAAAGTGTCTGTGTTTCATTACACATAATTTAATACATCCTTTAAAATACACGGTCTGTAGGTGACACTCGTGAGTTATATTATATTGTTCATAATGAGTCCATCATGATGTGAAAAAGTGAGATTGTTTCCAGTCTCTTCGTCGGTGAATTAATTTTTAATGTCTGCCTGCTTTGATGAACGGAATTTATGTTAACAGCGAGGTCTTTAGAGACGGGAAAGGATTGGGGGGCAAGGAATGGCCTTTTGAAGGTAGCATCCCCCCGGCATTCACCTGGAGTGATTTTGGAAACCCAAATCTGGATGCCCGGAACCGCCGTCCTCTCGAATGCAAGGCTAGAACGCTAAATAATTTCATGAAAACAGGTACACATAGAATTTATATCTGGAGTTTATGACGTTTTTTTTCCCGTTAAAAGGAAACATTTATGCTTTTCGACTTATTTTTTTAGGCGTGGAAATTACGTAACTTTACGGCTTTTTCACAAAACACTTAAACACCGCGGCCGGACTCGAACCGGCGACCTTCGGCACTCTAGCCCCAACACTGCCGAGGTCGTTAGTTGAATTACAAGGCCAGAACGCTAAAACAGGTACTTTTTTTAATGTCTCTCTAACAACGTGGTCTTTAGAGACTGGGAAAGGAATGGGAATGAATTCGGTCATGGCCTTTTGAAGGTAGCATCCCCGGCATTCACTTGGAGACACACAATTTCATTACCCCTAATTTTGAAATTTGTCCTGGTGGAGGAACATCAAAGAGGCACCGGCTGCGGGATGTAATCAGCCATATGCTATATGGAAGGCTTTAAACAGACTAAGAACTGAAGTGTCCCGATGTAAATATAATATTTAAAAAATGGGGGGTACACTAATGACAACGATCTATGTGAATGTGGTGAGCTTCAGAACCCACAACATCTTCTGATATGCAGGAATCTCCCTGAAACCTGCAATATCGACGACCTTTACAGGGCAAACGAGAAGGCCATCAAGATTGCGGAATTCTGGTCACATTCTATATAATTGTGTTTATAGTTAATATTAATTAATTAATGTTATTTGTTTTTTCAACTTGTTATGTCCTGGACACGAGAAATATAAATAAAAAATATAAATACCCCTAATTTAATACATCCTTTAAAATACACGGACTGTAGGTGACACTCGTGAGTTATATTATATTGTTCATAATGAAAAAGTGAGTTTGTTTCCCGTCTCTTCGTCGGTGAATTAATTTTTAATGTCTGCCTGCTTCGATGAACGGAATTTATGTTAACAACGTGGTCTTTAGAGACGGGGAAGGATGGGAAGGAATTCGGCCATGGCCTTTTGAAGGTAGCATCCCCGGCATTCACTTGGAGTGATTTTGGGAAACCATGGATGCCTGGAACCTCCGTCCTCCCGAATGCGAGGCAAGAACGCTAAATAATTTCATGAAAACAGGTACACATAGAATTTATATCTGTAGTTTATGACGCTTTTTTTCCCGTTAAAAGGAAACATTTATGCTTTTTTTATTCAAGGCATGTATCCTCTCTAGGTATGGAAACTAAAATTTTGATTTGGAAATTGACGAGTTGGAACGGCTTTTTCAATAAAAACACCGCGGCCGGACTCGAACCGGCGACCTTCGGCACTCTAACCCCTACGCAACCGATGTCTGTTCACGTAATATCCGTTGATGTGGACTTTAGTAAAAAAAAAAATCGCTTAAGTATTTTTCACGAAGAAAATATTTTACTGTGTGTCGATAGTAGCCAAGATGTTCAGTGCTTGCTTAACAGGACGCTAGGAATACATATTTCGTCACGCTTAGTAAACAGAGATAACAGTCGTTGAAACAGTGTACACATTTCGCAAAGCGCGCCGGAAATAATGCCACCGAACGCCATCTAGCCGCCACCAAATGAACTAGAAATTAAGCCCTTGGGAGATGGTGCCATCTGTGCGGCCGATCTGTGAACTAACGGCGGCCATCTAGGTCACCCCAACGGGGGGCGGCAATCTTGACCGGGCGGTGCGCTCGGCGGCCATGTTGTGACGTCACGCGGACGAGTGGAGTCTCTTCCGGGGCCGGCTTAAGATCTTTTGTCCCAGGTCCATCCTTATCTT
This sequence comes from Vandiemenella viatica, assembly GCA_031002005.1. Taxonomy (NCBI): domain Eukaryota; kingdom Metazoa; phylum Arthropoda; class Insecta; order Orthoptera; family Morabidae; genus Vandiemenella; species Vandiemenella viatica. Next base: position 30,631,823 of record CM061919.1, on the reverse strand, counting down.
CCTACTAGTGTCGAATAGAAATACTTCGTTATAATTCGTATAAATAGGTTTTTTCGGCGTCAGCTGACAAAAGAAAGAGAGAGGAATGCCCTTTCCTCTGCCGCCTACAAATGCGTTTCGGTTTGCACACACAATAGTTGGATTATGGAGTTTTTTAAAAAGTGAAAGATAAAAATGATGTTTTTATTTTATGAAAACATGGTGATTTTTTTTTTTCCTAACCCTACTGTCAACTTTCCACCAACACGGAAACTACTTGTATTGCTCAATAAATTCAGCAAGAAATTATTTCTCTTTGGAGTTTTGAACGATACAGTAAACAAACTAAACATCAATGAACGCGAACTGAATGACTAAATAATAAAATAAGTGAATAAGATTACTGAATATGTAACTGCTAATTGTTGATGGTCGAACGTCACCATCACCCATGCGCATGCGCAAGGTTGGAGATGAGGCTTGAGCCTTGTTCAGACGCTCATCTCAACACTTCAACCTCAAGCCAATGTTCTGTCGGGACAGATTTTAATCAGGCCAAACTTATTGGCCTGCACAAACGTCAACGCAACGATTTACTTGCACAAATTAGCTTGCGCAAGCCAATTTGCGCAAATGGCTTTAGCGTGTAAACGCACCTTTAATTTATTGGAGAATATGCGAGAATATTTAAATTACGAGTGCAATGAAATACTTCTTCATCCGCCAACCTATGACCGGAGGGATAAGATTCAAGAAATAAGATGCCGTACTGATACTTTTATGCATTCCTTAACCCCTCGTGCTATTCGGGATTGGAATGCGCGGGTTTAGGATTGGTGCTTAGCATCCTCTGCCATCCACACCGTGTGTGATTTGAGAGTATATATATATATATATATATATATATATATATATATATATACATATGGAATCACTCGAGGCGAATGCCGGGATGGAGCCTTCAAAAGTCCTTGGCCGAATTGCTCACCGTTCCTCGCCCAACATCTTTTCTCACCTTTAATGACGATGGCATCGACGAGGCACAAAGCTGGAAAATATATGATATAATGGGAATACTAGAATCTTGGATGATCGCTGAGAATTTCTCATGTGTAGCGACAGCAATATGCCTGTAATAATACGCGTTAGACGCGAAGTTAACGACAGCCGTAACAAGGCTACCATATCTGATTAAAATCTATTTTAAAATTCATTCACAGATAAATTTATGGAAAAACATAACCACTTCTTCTAGTTCTTGTACCGAACAAACACAGATTTCGGAAGAACAGATTATGTGAAACACAGTATGTTGCTTTTATGGAAATGTCTCTTCCGATGCAGATATTGTTTCGATGAACTGTAATAGGACCATTTATTTTCTTAATTTTTATAAATCATCCCAAATGTTAATAGCTGTCTGCTATTGTTCGCTGATCTTCAAAAGAATAGTTTATTCGAAAAACAACTATTAGATACATACTTCTGCTCACTCCATCAGCTGATGCAATGCCATCGAATTAAGTACCAAGCACGCGAACACATGAAGATCTCAACAGCACATCGGTGGATAATATATTCTGAAGTTTTGGAGCAGGAACAACACTAGCAGACCACAAAAAATGGGTCTCAATGGGCACTAACCATGCCATCTAGACTCATTTGGTATACTGCGTCGTTTCTCTCAAGTGATCTAGAGACAGCGAACAGCGTGTTACGTTCCTGTGTGGTCAGCGTATGCGGCTGATGGCTCAAAAAATGTCTGATTGTCAGCGACTCAACATTGTTTAAAATCTGGTAAAAGTGCTTAGGATGCAAATATGACATTTTGATAGTAAGCCTTGACATATCTACTAAATTAACTTAGTCCACAACTCGAAGGTTGGTTGGATCCTCCCGAAGGAAGCATAATGAGCCATTGTACTGCCAAATGCTATGTTTTCTTGTAAAATATATCTCAATTTTCTCATACGGGGAATAAGAAAAGCGAACACACGAGGGAGTAATATTTTAGTCAGGAATTCGGAGTGCACAAACCGTTATGAAATTTCACACTTGTTTGATGAAAACTGCTATACAAAAAAACTTTTCTGTTTGCTTTCACCAGACAGCAGTGCCCAACGCTTTCACAGAGCGACATTTATAGCCTCCGTAATGCTTTCAACTAACTGATGCGTTCATGTTCGCGATGTAGCCGAGAAGTTTTTACATCGAAGTTAGAAGTATAGAACAGTTTATCGGCCCAATTACCACAACAGTCAAATAACTTCCAGAAGGATATTTTTTTTTTCGGTTGTGAAGTGGTGCAAACTACACTGTCTCTATTTCATTGTCACCGTCATGAAAGGGAATGCAGGAACTTAACTCTATGTCTTATTCTAGTTGACTCAACTGCTTGTCCATTGGTCCCAACAAACCTGAGGAAATGGACTCAAGCGAATATAGTATTTCCAAAGGGGAACAAACAATCATCCAGTCATATGAAAAATCTGAATATCACGTTCGTCTCTTGTCTTTGAGTTCACCATGTTATTCTGTACATAAAAAACACGCACGCACTCATGAAAGGATAATTTTTAAGAAGGATTTAGCCAGGAATAATGCAAAATTGGTGTAGGTATGGGCATTATAGGTAAAATAGGAGCGGTAATTGTAAAAAATCTTATGTCTTTAAGTGAGCAATTCTTGTACGTAAATATATATTTGCAAATCTCAGAAACGGCTCTAACGATTTCGATTACATTTCATATTTAGATAACGTTTTGATTTTTAAGATTACCTAAATAGTTGTCTTCCCTGCAGAAACCCAATTTTACAAAATAAGAACAATTTTTGCTCTTCATATCTCTCAAACAGCTCTAATGCCATCTCGTAAACGATTCAGGTACCATTAAGCCTACTAATATTTTCTCTTTGGTTTCAAGGAACTCTTATGTTTAAACGCTCAGTTCATGTATTAGCCAAACAAATATTTCGCAAAATATCATGATCAGTCACCGAATGGTGATATAATAATGAAGAAATGAGTAAATGCAACTGTTTATTAATGAAAGGTATTTTATTTTGAAGATTAGTGATAAATATCAATTTGACTGTAAAAAGTCGTTAACATTAAATAGTACATATTTAATTGTGAAACACCCTGAGGGTTAGCGTTCTGGCCTCGCATTCGGGAGGAAGGCGGTTCGAATCCCCGTCCGGGTATCCAGATTAGCGTTTTCCATGGTTTCCCCAAATCACTCCAGGTGAATGCCGGGATGCTTCCTTCAAAAGTCCATGGCCGAATTCCTTCCCATTCCTTGCCCCCCATCCTTACCCGTCTGTAAAGACCTCGCTGTTAAGAGACGTTAAGCAGTAAAAAAAAAAAAAAAAAAAAAAAATGTAAAACAATTAAATAGTAAATATTCGAAAAATGCCTTCTGACAAAGCCAATTCCTTTTTAATCTTCGTTACTTTACATAACTTTTCTGAAAACAATATTAGAAGTTGTAATGTGATCATCGTTGATTTTATGATCGTATGTATATCGAACACGAAAATAAATATTAATGAATCTACAAACTCGTGAAAAAGCGACATATGTGTACCTATACGAAAAAACAGGTTCTGTTAAATATAATCCAGCTTTTTGAAGCGTCTGACCTTGTTCTTTTTTTAATGTTCAAATTGTTTTCTTATGTTTAGAAAAGCAGGGTTGGTGGTGTGAGTTTAATGCGAGGTAAGAGCGTAGTTTTATCGGAGTGAATTAATTTAGCTCTGAGGATGTACTCCTCTAAGAGAATTGCCACTAATCTTGCACCATTAATTAATCAATTATTAGTCTTAATATTTCTATTTACAATAATAATGGCATTTTTCTTTAAAAGAAATTTATGAGGTGGTAAACCAGACGATCTCGGAAAATGCTCTAGCAATTTGGATGAAATTTTATATGTAGATAACGTTTGTAATATGATTTCGGAAACGGCTCTAACCTCATCTCGTAGGATTCAGGTACCAATAAGCCTACTGAGATTAGTTAAACTTCTCTTTGCAGGAAACTGTGCATTTAAAAATGCCTATAAAGCCTTCAAAAAACCTTTAACTTTAATCAAATTTTACTCAAAATCATGCGTATTGAACAAATATCGAAAGATGCCGAGTAAAGATCGGTCACCCAGGTACGCTACAGGAAACAATCCTGATGACGAGGTGAACACACCACACAATATTTCTATAGTTTCACTCACTCAGGAATGAATCCACTGACCGTAAACTCACGTCCATACACAGACCTTACTTTCTCTTAAATACCCATCAATATGTTTTGCTCGACTGCCATATTGAACCCACCTTTCACATCAAAATCATTGACAAACATCGAAAATTCAAGAGCGGATATTCTCTGAACCATATCTTCCATCTGATAGACGTAAATATGAACATACTTTACCCTCCCACCTCCCCTCCTCCTTTCTGAGGCATCCAGTAGAGGAAGCATGCTTTTGACCCAGCAAAGGCGAATTGTCAGTTTTCATATTCCCCAGCAAGATTGAATATTTGTTCAATATTTCCACGAAGAAACTCATAAGCCACGTAAGAAAAATGAATTAAAATAAGCCTGTATAAAATGCTCTTGTGCCAGAATATACGTGTTGGCTGTATTGTTTGGCAGGAACACTTTAACGACGAGGAATACAGTGACCTGAATCGTAAGCGTATCGCCTAAAGCCCTTGCCTCTATAGGTGCAAGTTATGGTGTTGGGGGAAACTTTTTCCGATCTGGAGGGATGTGGTAGGTTCATTGAAGTGGAGGTGTTTGTTGTAATGCCCCTTCTCAGAAGTGATGTTTGGCAAATTTTGAAACCTGCTGGTGCAGATGTTATACTTGCTGCATCTCCCAAAAGAGGGGTTATTGTTGGGCGTCGGAATTGGGTCCCTATAGGGGGTGGTTGCAAGGGATCTGTTGCTACCGCCTCTGCCACCCCCGAGACTCATGCCTGGCGTCCACAGGCCCGTCACTCCCGGTCTTCGGGGTGGGAGTTCAGTGGTGATGTCATACCATGCTCGACGGAAGGCTTTCGGGTAGTCAAGCGGCATCTCGGTGCACTATGGTGTTAGCCGCAGCTCAAGACGCTGAGGAAACTAGCCCTGACTGCTCCAGTATTGGGGATGTCCTGTTGAACGAAGATCGAGCACCCCAGAGGCCTAGTGAACCTATGCTGCCAATGCAGCATAGTCCCTGGAGTCGAATGAAGGGACCAGTACCATGGTCTTGGGGGCTGTTCTTAGTTGCGGTTCGCCACCTCTAGGTTCGGCCCCTGGGGCTCATGGTTAGCATTCCTGCTGATGGGAGCTGTCTCTTATGCTGCCATAGAAGGTCCTCAGTAGTGGGTAGGGGCCGACTTTGGCGATTTTCTAGAATTTCCCTTGACGTCACAGGGCAGGTGGTGGGGTTATCTCGCTCCCCTATCCTCCGTGACGTGGCGGACGATTCAAAATTGACTACTGGCGGTTTATAGTGCAGGGGGCGTGGCCAGGTGGCAACACTGTACGACAGAAACCTGAATCTGCCAAAGAGGTCAAAGATAGTCCACACTGCTACGCGATTCTCTCTCTCTGTCTTGCGGTGCGTTGCGTGAGTTGGGCTGGGATTGGTTGGTGGACAGACGACATCGTTTTCGTTTGAATTTGTTGTAGAATATGCGAAAATATTTAATTTTCGAGTGCAACGAAATACTCTGTTCGGGACTGGAATGCACTGAATTATTATGATTGGTGCTTAGCATCCTCTGCCACCCACAGTAATTGTGAATTGCAGAGTATAGATGTAGATTTAGATGCGGAGGAAAACCCACGCCCGAGTTGGGTTTGCACAGGTGTGGACTTGCTCGGCGTCTGTTGCGGTAACTCGCATAATTGTCTCGAGATGGTAGCACCTCACGAGCGCTTAATTTTTTTGTGCTCAGACATTCCAATCCCCCTCGAAAGAGAAAGCTAGCGGGGAAATTCCTTCACCCCGGGCGCGTTTTCGCAGGTGTGGACTTGCATAACCGCCGAGGCCCTGTTGCGACATGGGCGTTCGCCTGCCGCGGTAACTTGCATAACTGTCGTCAGCTGGCAGCACCTACCGGTGTATAGTACCCGGTTTCCGATTGATGGCGGGGTGTCCCAACATGCGCTCGGTTGCGAAAATGCGACAACTGTTTACCCAGCTAATAAGTGGTCAGAAATATTTAGGTATTCCAGTCCTTGTTTGCGAGTGTCGAAAGCATGCAGAAATATTTCGGTGTCCGTTTGCTAGCGTTCCTCAAATACTTCCCTACCCATTTTATCTGAAACATGCCCACTAAAATAAATTCACATGAGTATCATTTCCTAAAGCAAAGTTGCAGATGTGAAATCCAGTTTCTTTCCTTATAGACATTTTATGGTGTGATTACATATCAATCTTTTCATCAATTTCCCTTCCATTGATGTCGAATCATTTGTCTGTCATTTTCTTCAAGCCTGTTTGCCATCCCTTAAGATTGACAGGAACCGATTTGTGATTTAATTGAAAAAGCTGTTTCAACTAGTCACAATACATATTTTAAACACAAAAATCAAAATTTTGGTTTCAACACCTAGAGAGTATGGAACCATCTTGATTTGTTGTAATTGAATAAAAAATAAGTTATAGACGATTGAAAAGGATAAATTTTTCCTTTAAAATATGTTAAAGGCTTAAATGGAAAACCGTCATTAACTCAGTAATTTGGAAAAGTATAAAACCGAGGAAGATGTCTAAGTGTAACTGTTTTGTGTTGATTTCAAACAATCATTGTGCTTACTTGCGATAAAGTATAGAATTACCACACATACGTTATTCCTTTCAAAATTCATAGACTCAAAAACCCATAAATGCGTGAAATCCTTTTACTAAAACAGACAGACATTAAAAATTCAGTCACCGACGAAGGTTGGGAAAACTATAAATTTCGTTCACCGACGAAGAGACGAGAAACATAATCACTTTTGCACAACATATTCAATTCGTTATGAACCAGTATAATAGTTAACAGCATTAGTGATAGCTCACGAGTGTCAACTACATTCCCTGTATTTTAAAGGATGTTTTAAATTAGGTGCAATGAAACAGAGCGAGAACACAGCCACTTTTTAAATTCAAAGAGGCATTGAACGGGTTTCCTTATGTTGAATGTGCATGTACTTACTAACCTTTTACTTTCCTTTTAACTGTGTTTTACAGCTCAGCGCGTATGTTCCAGGAATGAATCTTATCAATTTCACCCCTGTGGAGTAGGTCCGCAACAGATTTTTATCACATAGGACTGGTGTAGTCCTATGTGATAAAAATCGAGTAACGCTAAGGCAGTGTTAAGCACAGAACATGTTGACCCGTCATATAATGCTTGTGACATTCTCCTGTGGCCAAGGGGGAGATATAGAAAATGTACCCACTCCCTTATGTAAGAAATCGAGTGCCAGCTCCTACTGATAGCCATCATTACTGTTTTACGCACTACACCTAATTCTTTCACAAACATCCATCCTTAGCCTCATTATCAACAAATGCCGTATACTCCCCCAGCACTTTCTCAAACCACCTTCTGTTTTTCAATGATTCCCAAACCAACCCCTGATTTATATCAGTTACTAAGAGGGTTACCTCTTATTCATGCATTAAAGTAAACCAAACATTCAAAATTTACACAGTCTTCTCCTAATCAGCAACAGGGGTCTCAGGATCCAAAATGTTTAGTTAATGGGGTTCTACTGCAGTTTTGCAAGAAAATTCTCCCTTTTTCCAGGAAATTTCTGCTAAAGTATTTTTCAACCAATCAGGACCCGGGAGAGTTCTCCATTCTGTTTAAATGTTCCCATCTGACGCCAACCTTCGGATTCGGCAGCAAGTATGACATCTGTTTGTAATTGCATGCTTTGTTCAACTAACTAGCGAACATGATAAAGTTACTATAATGCACTTAGCTAACTGATAGTTTCATGGTCATCAGACAGACATCATAACCCACATTTTCATAGATCTCCACACATCGACAAGTATCCAAAACGTCACCATAGGTGCAGACAATAGTTCTATTGAACTTGAACTGTAATAAATTGTTAGGTCTTTTGTATATGAAAGTGGGTGTTTGGATATTTTGTCCACTCAGGCCTCATCACCTAAAGTCTAGTACCAGATTGTGGTCATGGTTAACTTAGGCTCCATACACCACTCTGAATTATTCCACCAATATCCATTCTAACATCACTGTACGTCATACACTCTTCCTATCTTCCAGTTACATCCAACCCAGCTCCTTTATTAAGTCAATTGTTGAATGTTGTCCACTAATAGATCTAGCTGCACACCTCTACACCCTGCATTTGATGTACAAAAAATTTGGACTCCATACTACACCACTATATGCAAGTAATGGTCTGACTGTGGGTTTGTTTTCTAGTCATTCGCTTCTCTGGTACATCCCCTCAGCACCCTCTCCATTAACTGATTTTTATCCCGAAGTTCATATAGTGAAAAATGTGAGAAACACAGGTCGTATGTCAACACAAACGGCAGTAAACTGTAAACAGCACAGTGAAATGGGAGAATGCCTAAGCCCTGAAAAAATGGTTAGAAGCACACATTGATTGTGAGTATAATTATTTAACCATATATTTTAGACTCAATTCCACAGAGGAATCACACACACACGCACATTTCCATGCCTACAGCAAACTGGACACAACAACCAGCACCAAGATAAAACTGTCACTTAGGACTGAGGTGTGTTGTGGAGACATGCTGTCTTCTTCCCATCCTGGAATACCTCAGTCTGTACGTGGGATTTCGAGGCCCTTTCCTCCAGTTACTTGTATGTATGTGGTAACATATGGGAGTGTGGTACATATGTGTGAATGCGTGTTCCTATGTGGTTGTGTGTCTAATTATCGTGATAGGAGTCTACTCTATCTCGAGACGCAATCAGTTGGGTGTGATGAGCAGTGAGGTGTGTGGCAAAGACATGTCACACTTCGCACATGCTGCAACTATTCAGTCTGGATGTAGGGTGTTCAGTCCCATTTCTCGAGTTACGTGTATGTATGTAGCGTTGTATGGACTGTGTGTATGCATGGGTATGAAATTGTGTGTGTATGTGTGTTTTTCTATGTGTTTGTGTGTCTATCACGTTAGGATTATACTCGACTTTGAGATTTCACATTGACTGGATACTTATGTTTGAGGATGCTTGTAATCAATTGGGTGTGATGAATAGTCTGTAAGGTATAAGTACTAAGATAAATGGCGAAAACATGTCATCCTTTGCACACACTCTAAAACGTCCGCCTGATGATTTTTGACCAGTTATGGGGATCTGTCCCACATTTTCGTTGCCATGATTGGGATAGATATTGGGGTCGTGCTAGCTGTAGGCATAGAAATGCACGTGTTTGTCCGTCTCTCTGTGTGTGTATGCGTAAATATAGTGATACCTTCCTTTTACTCGTTTGTCTGGATGTATGATGTGCTGATCCTATATTTATGTTTGTGTATACTTGTGTGTGGTGAAATATGGATTTGTGGGTGAGACCTAGTATGAATATGGGAGTTATGATATCTTTCTGATGAGAGATGACCAAGTATCTACTGCTTCTCATGGTATCGGGGCACATGTTACTGTATAGCAGAAAAGGCTTACTTGTGGGATAGACGTGGTGGTGCTGAGGTGAACATTTTTGTACCTAGGACACATGATACTGGATGGCAGAGAGGTCTGTAGTGTGAGATAAATGAGACGATGTTGATGTGAAGAGTTTGGTACCTGAAACACATGTTACTGATGATTTTTTGTCGGTCATGAGCCATGAGGGTTCTTCCCCATTTTTTGCCATAATTGGGCTGGTTGTTGTGTCGAGCTCACTGTAGGCATGGAAATGTGCGTGTGTGTGCGTCTCTCTCTGTGTCTGTATGCGTAAATATGGTGATATATTACTTAAAGTCGTCTATCTGGATGTATGATTTGCTGTTCCTCCACTTATGTTTCTTTGTGCTTTTGTGTGGAGACGTATGGATTTGTGTTTGTGAGACCTAGTATGAGTATGAGGGGTTCTGGTATCTGCTGATAGTCAAGTGTATATTGCAACTGATGATACCTGGGCACTGTCAATGAATGGCAGAAAGGGTTGCGATGTGGGAGAGATGTAGTGGTGATCTATGTGTTGATGTACATGTAATCAATTGGGTGTGATGAACACTATTTATGGGGTAAACACAGAGGTGTATGGTGAAAACATGCCATCTTTTTGCACACCTTCTATCTCGTCAGGCTAATGATATATAAGGATAGTTCTGTTTTTCAGCCAGTCATGAAGCAAGAGAGTACTGCACCACTTTTTCGTTTCATGATTGGTTCTGATAGTTGTGTTGAACTCGGTGTAGACGTGCGCATTTGTATCTACGTCTCTCATTGTGTATGTAAGCGTAAGTATGGTGATACCTGACTTTAACTCGTCTGTCTGATGATTTTTTTAACGAGAGTTGTGTCCAGTTAATCAGTGGTAACGACAATTCTGTCCCACTTCATCGTTTCCATGATGCTTGCTGTTGTTTATGTTGAACTCGCCGAATGCATGACACGCGACCGACGCGCCCGCGTTTGTAAGTGTGTGTGAGTGTATGTGTGTGTGTGTGTGGATTCATCTATCTCTGGTTATGAATGAGTAAATATGGTCACACTTTCCTTTAACTCGTTTCTCTGGATGTAAGATGTGCTGTTAATTTCCTCTACTAATGTGTGTGTGTGTCTTCTTCCCCTGTGGAAGTTCTATCTTAGTGCTGGTTGTTGTGTCGAGTTTGCTGTAGGCAGGGAAATGTGCGTGTGTGTGTGATTCCTCTGAGGATATGAGTCTAAAATATATGGTTATATAATGATACTCACAATCAATGTGTGCTTCTAACAATTGTTTCAGGGCTTAGGCATTCTCCCATTTCACTGTGCTTATGTACAAGGAAATAAGTTGTATTTTTCCTGTTTCCTCCGGCGAAGAAGAATACCTTTAGATCACGTACAGCAAATAATTTATCACGAACAGAACATTTGGTTAGTATTCAATTGATTTTGAATAAAATTTTAGAACTCATATAGTAAACCTGCAAATCGTAGCTGTTTTTTAAAAATACTGTAGAAATCCATGTTTATTGTACGGGAGCAATCCAAAAGTAGGGTCTCCTAAACATTTATAGGGACAAAATCAATTTTTTCTATAATATATATATTCTTCATTTTAAAGACTGAAAAATTATCTACTTTTCTACATCATTACTATTTCGGAACATGGATTTTAGTAGCCGCAGTGGCAGTTTGTGAATGACTGGGCGTGTTGGAATAAGCGGTGAAGCTCTGGCTTCTCATTCGGCAGGACACAGGGTCGAATCCTCACCCGGTCATCAAGATTTGGGGTTTCCTCAAATCACTCCATGTTAATACGGGTGAATAGTGGTATTTATTTATGTTAGTATAGTGAAGTAATTCCAAACAAAAAACAACGCATAAAAATGCATGCTTTATTAAGCAATTAGCATTACTGTAAAGCACATGCGATAATGTGTACGGAAAATACTAACAGCATTGTACGAAACGGAAAAAAACGGTAATTTAAGAACACTTTGATTCTAGCACAGATTCTCAATGAACTTTCTTTATTTATATCAGTTCGATAAGAATTTATGTTTGGTCTACGATAGCAATCTGGATGTAAATTTTTGAATGACAATCGTCGTTTAATTTTTTACAGTGCTAATAATTAGTTCCATGCGATTTCCTCTCATGTTTTCACATAATATTTTTGTTTTCCTTGACGACGGTGCATAATAATTATAGTCCACCTGCAGAATTAGACAAATAATTCCCACAATAAGTTATTTGTTACTGAAATGTGATGTTAGTTCTATTGTAAACTAATTATTTTTCAAACATGTGTGCAGTTGAGAAATTACAGGCGACAGGTGATTTCGACACATTTAGAAACCAGAGAAGCTAGCAGTAAAATTTAGATCCGATTCATACGTTGCGTAATATAAACTCATAAGCAGAGGTGAATGTGGCAAAGTAGTAACATCCAATTCTTCGCCGTAGTCCAGAAAATCGGCATTGAAATATTCCTTTGTGTTCAAAACCCTCCTACATTAACAAAACGTCAAGGAAATAGTAGTGCTCTTTGCCTCTTAAACCCAGTCGTAGTCAGATCGAGTCTCGCTGGCGGCAACATTTTTTTAAAATTAATATTGTGAGATGATGAAATGCCTGAGGACGATAAAAATTCCTCCAAAGTGCACTCCTCTCGTTCAGTGTTCAGATGTGTTTATTTACCAGTTTATTTAATCGAGCAATACCGTGAGATCAGTCCCACACAAGACAGTATGGAAATCCAATCGATCGTCACCACCAGTTGTCTTCTCCGATTTTTTTCCGATACTATAAAATATGTGTCGTATCTATCACAACCGACGGACCATAGGATATGCCTTCAATATTTTGAACTCCATATTGTTATAGCTGTTATGGTAACAAATTTGTTGATACATAGTTTACATTAGAGAATATCAATAAATAATTTCCTTCCGGTACTAAGCATACTACAGGAGACAGTTAAGTTCTCTATGACAAATCTTGATTAATTGATTTAAGCGATTTGATGGAATTTGTTAGACTTCTTGTGGTAAAATTTTTTATCGGTTCTGACTATAATTTTACCTTTAACATCATTTACGCAGGCCTATACAACGAAGACAGTAGAACAATTTGTTTTGATAATAGGAGGTCTGAATAGCATTTTGAATCAGTAACTGCTACGAAAACTAGTTTTATCATATCGAAACTTTCACTTGCTTTCTAACTTAAAAATTATCCTAGGAAGATGTACTTTCTTCATGAAATCGTTGAAAATTATTACCAGCTCTTCTGGCAATGACAGTTTGGAGGTTCACTTTCAAGTATATTTGTCAGTAATGTTTTGATTCTAAAAGGATTAACGAAATAATTTTAGACTTACAGAGGAATAGTTCATATTCACATACCGTGGCCGGATTCCTTTCCGAAACTTGGGAAATAATCTTTTCCGTGATATTTCAAAATGTATAACACATTTGAAGAATAAATTGCTAAAAAATAGACAAAGAAAGTATTTGCCTTAGTTTATCGATACGTGCATTCTCTCCATTCATTTAGCTTCTCAGTTGATTTATGATGTGAGTTTGGCGATCCACAGTACAGTCAACACAAGAAGAACGTAACAGTTCATGAAAATCACTTATGTATGTGGCTGGACACAAACCATCTTCTCCAGGAATTAACTGAACGCTAGCCACCACGTTTCCGGGTCGGCAGTGGCAAACGCGACACCTACGGTGTTAGCGGCTGATAGCTACCAACCAAGACGGCAGTAGAGGGGCAACAGCTCTTATACACGTGTTGATCAGCATTACGTTTCCTTATTAATATATTTCTCTCGGGCTTCCAGCCGTGTTAATATATCATATTTGCGGGACGTTTCGAAGGCGTCCCTCTCTGCCTCCATACGCCTTCGAAACGTCCCGCAAATATGATATATTAACACAGCTGGAAGCTCGAGAGAAATATATTAATATTCAACGCCGTGAAAAATTACGATCCTACATTACGTTTCCTTGTTGCCAGTTTCCTGTGAAGTCTCATAAACAACTGTTACAAAATATGAAAACAATTGATATTGAATTTATGACCCTCACTAGTATCAATTTGTAAAATTGTGTAATTTCTGGTTGTATTATTCTTGGTTACCAGATGACTGGTAAAATTTTACCCCTTAAATCAGTGCAAGTTCTTTACGGACTACTTTCGGAAGAGCTCACCGAGTATTAACATCAATATGGGGTGATAAGTTGGCCTACAATAATATTTCAAGTTGCAAAAAGCGTATAAATCGCGAAGTGAACCACTTATTTCATACGTGTCCGCTAGCAAACGCAGCAGTTTGTTAGTTATGTAACGTTTTCAGTGCACGTCCTTGAATATTCACCAGTAGTTTATTATTATTATTTTTATTGAAAGAACACCCAACCAATGTTTCATTTGTCGTTTGAGTTATAACAGCAGCACCCACAGAATATCGCTATCGCGGAAAAGCTATATTAGTTTTTTTCTTTTTTGCCCGTTTACTAAACACCGTTAAAAGCACAAATGTGAAAAAGCTATGTGAAATTGTGTGTTCATCAATTGAACCCTCATCGTGTTTTGCTATTGTTTTAAAAGGAGTATTCAGTGCTGTTTAAGCAGCTTTCGATATTAATGGTATGTGAAAATAAGTTTTTTTGGTGCTAAAATACTGTCAACTGAAACTGCGTTGACGACATGTTATTTGTCGACAGTAATTTAGTTATAAGTTTTTCCGCGTGTTTCTAAAATAAGTTTAAATGTAGTAGTAAAAGACCAACATGTCTTAATAGCACACCGCAATATTAACTAACTTCAAAAATCTTTCGTTGTTTTTCAATGTTCTCACTTAAAACTATCTTTACCCAGAATAGTTATACATCGCAAATATTGATTTTGTCATTAATAACTAATTATTTTAAGTGAAATATGATCGTTATAAGGTCTTCCTTTCTTTGGATCCTAGCGTTTGTTCAAAATTAACATTTTGTTTGAAAACAGTAACTTTTTTATGTTATTTAGGGGTACCAATTTCTCCTAATGTTTTAAAACACCTAAATCAAGGGCATTTAATGTCTGAATAACACTTTTATTAAAGCAATATAATACATATTTTCGTTTGTATAACGAATATGTTGAAATATGTCACGTTTTTTTGTGAGGTGATGGAGTCTCAATTTTGGATACTAACGTGAATGTACCACCTACTGGGTATACTACTGTCGTGGTAGATGTGTATAATGGGTTGAATAAGGAGGAAATGTAGCGATGTGCCATTCAGGTCGTTCAGATTAACATGAGCATGGTAGTACTTCAAATGCAGTGTGTAAATGAGGGGAGCTAGATTTATTAGTGGAAAACATTCAACAATTGACTTAATAAAGGAGCTGGGTTTGGTTCTAACTGGAAGATAGGAAGAGTGTATGAAGTACAGTGATGTTAGAATGGATATTGGTGTAATAATTCAGAGTGGTGTATGGAGCCTAAGTTAACCATGACCACAATCTGGTACTAGACTTTAGGTGATGAGGCCTGAGTGGACAAAATATCCAAACACCCACTTTCATATACAAAAGACCTAACAATTTATTACAGTTCAAGTTCAATAGAACTATTGTCTGCACCTATGGTGACGTTTTGGATACTTGTCGATGTGTGGAGATCTATGAAAATGTGGGTTATGATGTCTGTCTGATGACCATGAAACTATCAGTTAGCTAAGAGCATTATGGTAACTTTATCATGTTCGCTAGTTAGTTGAACAAAGCATGCAATTACAAACAGATGTCATACTTACTGCCGAATCCGAAGGTTGGCGTCAGATGGGAACATTTAAACAGAATGGAGAACTGTCCCGGGTCCTGATAGGTTGAAAAATACTTTAGCAGAAATTTCCTGGAAAAAGGGAGAATTTTCTTGCAAAACTGCAGTAGAACCCCATTAACTAAATATTTTGGATCCTGAGACCCCTGTTGCTGATTAGGAGAAGACTGTGTGAATTTTGAATGTTTGGTTTACTTTAATGCATGAATAAGAGGTAACCCTCTTAGTAACTGATATAAATCAGGGGTTGGTTTGGGAATCATTGAAAAACAGAAGGTGGTTTGAGAAAGTGCTGGGGGAGTATACGGCATTTGTTGATGATGAGGCTAAGGATGGATGTTGGTGAAAGAATTAGGTGTAGTGCGTAAAACAGTAATGATGGCTATCAGTAGGAGCTGGCACTCGATTTCTTACATAAGGGAGTGGGTACATTTTCTATATCTCCCCCTTGGCCACAGGCGAATGTCACAAGCATTATATGACGGGTCAACATGTTCTGTGCTTAACACTGCCTTAGCGTTACTCGATTTTTATCACATAGGACTGGTGTACTCTGTTGCGGACCGACTCCACAGGGGTGAAATTGATAAGATTCATTCCCGGAGCTGTAAAACACAGTTAAAAGGAAAGTAAAAGGTTAGTAAGTTCATGCCACAGCGTATATCTCACTGTTTGTAATGGATCACTGATGTGTCACAATGGATTGATTGAATATTTAGACATAGTACAGCTAAGGGCCCTCAATTTGTGATTGCTTGCCACAGTTATTACGAAAGCATAACAGAATTGATACATAGATTGGTCTGGGTAGATAGACGATATATGTTTGAGCTTATTGGCAAAAATTACGAGTGCGATGAAATATTTCATAACAATGACAGCAGAGATAAGATTAGAGAAATAAGGTGTCGTACTGATGCTTTATGAATTCTTTCTTCCCTCGTTCTATTCCATGAGTTTTGCCATAGTGAAACTGGAAACATTGACCTTTCTAGCCTTGGAGCTGGTGTGGGAACGGCTTTGTTAATCTTGTCACAAATATTTTCAAGCGGGCTTTTGTCCAAAGACTGAGTCTGTCGGGTTGAGAAATAGGCTTGAAAAATTACAGGCTAATTGGTTTGACATCAGTGGAAGGTATATTGATGGAGATATTGACATGTAATCACTTCAGAACTGTCTGTAGAGAAAGAAACTGGTTTTCAACATAAGGAAACCCGTTCAATGCCTCTTTGAGTTTAAAAAGTCGACGTCGACAAGGCTTAAAGCAGTAAGAAAAAACGGTTCTAAAAACATACATTCATAGTATCGTGACAAGGCGGGATTGAGCCGATCGTAAATCATCATGCAGCATAATTATCCATTAATCGTGTCAGAAAGGTGTCATTAATGCCAATAATCTCATCACCATTTCTCAGAAAAGCCATTAATCTGTCAGAAATGTCTCAATAAGCCCTAATTCATATCAGTTAGGCCATTATTCATCGGGGCCGCGTTACGGCGGTAATCTAACTTGTAGGATTTTCCGCCTGTATATTCTTATGTGCCTGTGTGTGAGCCCAGATCGTAAATCGTCGCAATGTTGTCATTAATTAAATACTAATGAGGCCGCCAAAGGGTGGTCAGCTGTCATCAATATCCTCAACAGTTTCCAGCCTCTGCCCGGGTCTGCTTCATGCACAAGCCTCTCCATTTTCTTCTTGCATCCCACAACCCCTCTGTCACCACTTTTTTCCAGTCGTCTCCTCTCATCGGTACACACTCCTCCACTCCTTTCGGCATTCTATCTTTTGGTCTCCCTCTGGGTCGTTTACCATTCATCTTAATTTCATGGATTTTTCTTCGGATTCTCTGAGCTTCCATTTTCTTTACATGTCCATACCATTTCAGTTTGTTCCTCTCTATTCTTTCCTGTAGGGGTTCGTCTTTTATGGTGCGTCTAATCACTTCATTCCTTATTCTGTCCATTTTAGTGACTCCTATTCTACCTCTTAAAAACTTCATTTCGCTTGCTTGTACTCTGCTGATGTCCCGCTTTTTCATTGTCTACGTTTCAGCAGCATAAGTCACGACAGTCACATAGAATGTATGATAGATTACTCTCTTACTTCTCTATGGCACCTCTTTATTCCATATCAGGCTTCTAATGCTCGTTAGAAACGCCTCTGCTAGTCTTCCTCTTTCGCTTATCTCTCCTTAACTTCCTCCACAATCCTCTAATACAATCCCCAAGTACTTTTTAGTAGTTCCCCTGCTATCACAATTTCTTGGGTTAACCTATCTTTCTTTCTGGTTATTACGATGTACTCACATTTCTTTACATTAAATTTCAGGCCATAATCCTGCACACTGTCTGTCCATAAATCCAACTGCCGCTGGACTTCCTCTTCATCACCTCCCCAGATCATCAGATCGTCCGCAAAAGCCAACACCTTGATGTTTTCCTCTCCCATCCTCGCTGCCACCTTCTGCATTATTTTATCCATGATTATAATGAAGAGTAGTTGTGATAGGGCACTACATTGTTTTAGTCCATTCCTTTGTTCCAGCCAATTTGATCTTCCTTCCCCTATTTTCACATAGCTCACACATCCTTGGTACAGTTCCGTCACTCTCCTGACGGTTTCTTTGGGAACTCCTCTCTTTTCCGAGGCCTTCCATACCTTACTCCTGTGTACACAATCATATGCTTTCTCAATCTCGAGAAATACCAACAGTAGATCCTTTGCATACTCATAATGATTTTCCTGCAGCTGTCTCATAGCAAATATCAGATCTACCGTCGATCTCCCTGATCTGAAGCCATACTGCTCTTCCCTTAGCCCATTTTCCACCCTGTCAGGTATCCTTTTTTAACCGACTTCAAAAAAAGGATGTTCTCAATTCGTCTGAATTTTTTTTTTTTTTTTGTATGAATTTTGAACCGATTTCAATGAAATTTTTGTAGTGGCTAGGATATACCTTCAATGTGGTCCCATATGAATTTCATTGAGAAACCACCCCTTCTACCCCCACTCACCCCTTAATTTTTCTACAAATCCACATTTTTTATTCGATCTCGATGAAACTTTGGACATATATAGTCAAAAATAAACAGAAAAATACTGTCAACTTTTTGTTTAAAAAACTAAAACCCTCTCCCCCTATCCACCCCCTTAATTTTTGCAAATTTTCTTTTATTCAAAGCTACAGTCGACACCATTCAACTGATCTCCATTAAAGTTGGCAATTACATGTAATTTTTCATGGAGAAGGTTTCTAACAAAAAAACTAAAAATAAAAAACCACCCCTTCTCCCCATTACACCCCTTAATTTAATAGAAACCTACATACCATATCTGATTTTTATTGAACTTTTCCCATGTATACTTTAAAACAAAGAGAAAAATCCTGTCAGCATTTGGTCTTCCAAAGCTCAACCCCCTCCCTCCTTCCACCCCTTTAATTATTGTCAATGTTCTTCATAAAAAGCTACGTTCGACACCATTTGACCGATTATCATCAAAGTTGGCATATACATGTAATTTTTCATGGATAATCTGACCAAAAAATAAATAAATAAAAAACCACCCCTCTCCCCTTTACACCCCTTAATTTTTATACAAACCCACATTTTTTATCCGATTTCGATGAAACTTTGGACATGTTTAGTCAAAAATAAAGAAAAAAAATACTGTCAAATTATGGTTCGAAAAAACTGAAGCCTTCTCCCCCTATCCACCCCCTAAATTTTTGCCAATGTTCTTTATACAAAGCTACAGTCGACACCATTTAACTGGTCTCCATTAAAGTTGGCAAATACATGTAATTTTTCATGAATAAGGTTTCTGACCAAAAATAAATAAATAAATAAACCACCCCATGTCTCCCTTTACACCCCTTAATTTTTAGAAATCTACATTTCTTATCTGATTTTTATTGAACTTTGCCTATGTATACTTTAAAACAAAGAGAAAAATCCTGCAAATATTTGGTTTGCCAATGCTCAACCCCTTTCCCTCCATCAACCCCATTAACTGTTGTCAATATTCTTTATAAAAAGCTACAGTCGTGATCGTTTGACCGATTACTATGAAAGTTGGTGCTTATATGTATTTTTTCACGAAAAAGGTGTCTGACCAAACGATCTAAAAACCACCCCCTCTCCCCATTAAACCGCTTAATTTTTATACACAACCACAGTTTTTATCCGGTTTAGACAGAACTTGGCAAATATTTACTATAAAACAAAGAGAAAAATAATGCCAACTCTTGGTTTGCAGAAACTGAACCCCTCACCCCGTACCACCCCCTTGGTTTTTGTCAATTTCTTTTTAGAAAGCTACAGTCGACATCATTTGACCGATCTTTATGAAAGTTGTCGCATATATATGTAATTTTTTATGAATAAGATTTATGACCAAAAAATCAAAAAAACTATCCTGGCTCCGCTTCCCTTAATATTTTTACAAAACCCACATTTTAATCCGATTCGGTGGAACTTCGCATGCGTATACTTTAAAACAAATAGAAAAAGAAAAATACTGTCCACATAACTGTCACAAAAACGCAAACCCTATCCCCCTTTCTACCCCTTTAATTACTGCCAATGTTCTTTCTTTCTGATTTTGAAGGAAGTATGCACATGTATACTGCAAAACAAACAGAAAAATACTGTCTACATTTGGTTTCGAGAGTCCAAACTACACTCCTTCCTTTCCATCCTTTATTCTACAATTTCTATCCGATTCTGAACGAAATTTGCACACGTATACTTTAAAACATACAGAACAATTGTATTTAAATTAGGTTGCATAATCTCAACCCCTCTTCCCTTCTACCCCCACCTCTCCTAATTTCCAATATTCTTTATAAGATACCCACAGTTTTATCAGATTTTCATTGAACACGGCCCATGTATACTTAAAAACAAAGAGAAACATAGTGTCTACATTCTGTTTACAAAACTCTACCACTCACTCCCTTACCCTATTTAATTTCTGAAAATGTTCTTTACACAAAGCTACAGTTTTTATCTGGTTTCGATGGAAATTTTCACATGTATACTTTAAAACAAAGAGAAAAATACTGCCCGCACTAGCTTTACAAAAACCAAACTACTCTTCATCTCCACACCCCTTAATTGTTTTTTATACATACCTACAGTTTTATCTGATATCAATAGAAATTTACACACGTATACTTTAAATCAATCAGAAAAGGCAGTCTACATTTGGTATACAAAAGCTCAATCCCTCTTCCCCTTTACCCTCACCCCTTTTAATTTCCAATGTTCTTTACAAAAATCCACAGTTTTAAATCCTGTCAAAATTAGTTAAGCTATTTTTAAAATATAAAGCTATTTATAAAATAAATGTGTCGTAATGTCTCAACATGTACTTCAGATTTCAACTTTGATCCCAAGTTTTCACGTTGTGAAAACCAATTAAAAATCTATATTTTTGTGTGATGCCAGAGCAAACAGATATATTCCAGAGAGGTTTCTGTATAAGGTATGTATTACTTCTCAGATGTTACCTGTTTCGGTTATCGAGCAGCAGTTTAACAGATGTTATGATAAGATCGAAACATAGCCTGACATTCCTTAACAAAACGCCCAATTCGCCCCGTTCTGGAAGTGGTTGTGGTATATCATCATCATCATCATCCTCAACAGTTTCCGGCCTCTGGCTGGGTCTGCATTTTGCACAAGCCTCTCCATTTCCTTCTTTCTTCCCACCACCTCTCTGTCACCACCTTGTTCCATTCCTCTCCTCTCTTCCGTACACCCTCCTCCACTCCTTTCAGCCATCCATCTCTTGGTCTTCCTCTGGGTCGTTTACCTTCCATTTTAATTTCATGGATCTTTCTCGGGATTCTCTGAGCCCCCATTCTCTTGATATGCCCATACCATCTCAGTCTGGTCCTCTCTACCCTTTCCTGTAGGGGTTCCTCTTTCATGGTGCGTCTAATCACTTCATTCTTTATTCTGTCCATTTTAGTGACTCCCATTCTACCTCTTAAAAACTTCATTTCACTTGCTTGTACTCTGCTGATGTCCCGCTTTTTCATTGTCCACGTTTCAGCAGCATAAGTTAAGATAGGCACATAGTACGTATGATAGATTACTCTCTTGCTTCTCTGTGGCACCTCTTTATTCCATATCAGGCTTCTAATGCTCCTTAGGAACGCCTCTGCTTGTCTTCCTCTTTCACTTATCTCGCCATCATTTCCTCCACATTCCTCTAATACACTCCCCAAGTACTTGAACCTGTTTACCTTCTTTAGTTGTTCCCCTACCATTACAATTCCTTGGGCTACTCTATTCTTTTTCCTGGTTGTTACCATGTACTCACATTTCTTTACATTAAATTTCAGGCCATATTCCTCCACACTGTCTGTCCATACATCCAACTGCCGCTGCACTTCCTCTTCTTCACCTCCCCAGATCATCAGATCATCCGCAAAAGCCATCACCTTCATGTTTTCCTCTCCCATCCTCGCTGCCACCTTCTGCATTATTTCATCCATGATTACAATGAAGAGTAGTTGGTGATAGGGCACTTCCTTGTTTTAGTCCATTCCTTTGTTCCAGCCAATCTGATCTTCCTTCCCCTATTTTCACATAGCTCACACTTCCTTGGTACAGTTCCGTCACTCTCTTGATGGTTTCTTTGGGAACTCCTCTCTTCTCCAAGGCCTTCCATACCTTGCTCCTGTGTACACAATCATATGCTTGGTTGTGGTATATAAAGACAGAATTCTTCTTTGAAAGCAAGCGCTTTAATCTCTGAGCTACCAGGAAGTTCGCAAAATGGGAACTGCTGCGGCATATTTAAAATACCAAACAAACTATTAAATCACTAAAAATTTAAAAATAAAATAATTGTTTAAAAAAACATAAAAAACCCTTTAAAAAAAAAGCACTAAAAATTTTAAAATAACTTTATACCTTGCTTAGGATAAAGTAAATCTAAATGGACAATATTTTACATTACTGTCATTGATATTTTTATATTAATAAGTCATTTTTGAGTCGGTGCCAGCGAAAGCAAGAAAAACGAAAAGATAAAAACAATGAGAAATAACAATAATACATAAAAAATCATGTTACTGCTTACCTACAATTAATGCTAGAAAAATGTTTCAACAAAACTGAAACATACGCCGATATTATACTAACTGTAAATCATTTACTGCATGATGCAGCCTACCAACTGACACTGTAGCGTCAGAGAAATGCCTGGATGACCAATAAGGCCAAGCCACAGATTAAAAGAATTTAAGTAATTCGATCTTTGCGATTTGACAACTGGCACCGACTCCAAAAATAACTAATTAATGTAAAAATATCAATGACAATAATGTAAAATATTGTCCATTTAGATTTACTTTATCCTAAGCAAGGTATAAAGTTATTTTAAAATTTTTAGTGCTTTTTTTTGAAGGCGGTTTTTATGTTTTTTTAAACAATTATTTTATTCCATGATCTTCTCATACACTTTGGCACTTGGCACCTCAGCGTAATACTTACATAGTTTTTAAACTCCTTCCTG
>CM061919.1:30444275-30607815 GCA_031002005.1 Vandiemenella viatica | reverse complement strand
ATCATGTACGCATGGAAACAAAGCAAAACTCCAAAAATTTGGCCACACCAAGATTAGAGTCGGTGACCTCGAATTTAAGAGGACATTTCTAAGATAGTACTAACTTTCAAATACTATACGTTGGTTCAACAATGTTTTGCATTATCCGACGGTAATTTCTCAGATTAATCTGAGTCAGCATGACTTTCGTTCAAAGTGATTTGTTTGCCCCAAATGAACCGTGCTGAGGCTACTGTAGCAGCGTCTCCCTGTATTTCATCACACGGGCAAAACGTTAGCTATTCTCTTTTAACAGAACATGAAAAGTAGTGTGTTAACAAGGGGGAGGCAAATAGTTCCACTAACCGCCGCTAGGGTGTGGTGGCGCTAGTGTTCCCCATGTATTTCTTATGGAGGGGGTTTAGCGGACAGTTTTTAATTGATGTTAATTGATTTTAATTGAATTGCGTGGGGTCCTTAATTGATTTTAATTGAATTGCGTGGGGTCCTTAATTGATTTTAATTGATTTGCGTGGGGGCCCTAATTGATTTTAATTGAATTGCGTGGGGTCCTAATTGAATTAAGGAGGGAAGCCGAGGAACTAGGGGAGTTTAATAGAATTAAGGAGGGGAGCCGCTGCAATCTCACATCTGTAACCTCAGATTGATCTTATTATTTCCTTATATACAGCGGTCAGCGGACAGTTTTTTCCCCATGTATGCTTATGGAGGATGGAGTGAGCCCACTTTTCCCCCCATGGCGGGGAGCCTTAATTGATTTTAATTGAATTGCGGGGAGGGGGTCTCACATCTGTAACCTCAGATTGATCTTATTATTTCCTTATGTACAGCGGTCAGCGGACAGTTTTTTCCCCATGTATTCTTATGGAGGATGGAGTGAGCCCACTTTTTCCCCCATGGCGGGGAGCCTTAATTGATTTTAATTAATGCTAATTGAATTGCGGGGAGGGGGTCTCACATCTGTAACCTCAGATTGATCTTATTATTTCCTTATGTACAGCGGTCAGCGGACAGTTTTTTCCCCATGTATTCTTATGGAGGATGGAGTGAGCCCACTTTTTCCCCCATGTATTGCTTATGGACCTGTCTTTGCAGACAGTTTGGAGCGGAGGGGAACCGAGGAACTAGGGGAGTTTAATTGAATGCGGGTTCGTAATTGAATGTGCACAGCTGCGCCACACCCGGAAGCCCTTAATTATGCTCCCCTCCGGAAGCCATCAATTATCGCTCCCCTCGCAGCTGCACGATGCGGGTTCGTAATTGAATGTGCACAGCTGCGCCACACCCGGAAGCCATCAATTATCGCTCCCCTCGCAGCTGCATGATGCGGGTTCGTAATTGAATGAGCACAGCTGCGCCACACCCGAATTATCGCAGGATAACAATAAGCGACTGTGTGACTCATGTCTCCCACTATGACAGCTGCAACCGGAACACCCGGTATATTGACCGCCCATTTATGCGCTTCAGTATTTTTAGATCACAACAAATTAACGATATCTCTAACTACCTCCATTTTTACACCCACCATCTGAGACATTGGCGTTTTCATGCTTATTCATAATTGCTTCTGTCTTGCTACTAAATAAGATATTAGATTTGAACTGATATAAATGTCACCACCGAGGTTGGTGGTGTAACGGTTAGCGTTCTGGCCCGCCCGGGTATCCAGATTTGGGTTTTCCATGGTTTCCCAAGTCACTCCATGAAAACGCCTGGATGCTTCCTTCAAAAGGCCGTGGCTGAATTCCTTCCCATTCCTTGCCCCCCCATCATTTCCCGTCTATAAAGACATCGCTGTTAAGAGACATTAAAAATAAAAAAAACACAAGTTATCATTGTGTTATAGTCTAAATTACGAGATACCACTTCCTGAACTATCAACGGAAAATAACCTTCTGGTTTTTCCAATACCTTTCTTTTCTTCCACAATACCTTGCAAAATGTGTTCTACAACAGCCGATTTTGTTGGTTGGCCTGGTCTTGCCTATCACTAATGTTCTTTATTTATTACTAGCTGAGGTACCCGGCTTCACTCAGAGAGTTGATGTGAGATAGTGTAGTAATTGTAATAAAATGATAAACATTAAAATGTAAGAGGTAATTTTTTTTTTATTGAAAACATTTTCTAACTTTTCGAATACTTGTTTCCGAACACCATTTTTCATTTTGTTATCCGGGGTATATATGTACAAATTTTTATAATTTTCTACTCGATAGTATAGACCGCGAGAGAAGCAGGAGTCTTTGGGGTTGATGCCACAATGTTTTAAAGTTTGTCTTTGCGCTGTGTTAATTGTAAAACTATAGGCTAATTTGATTGGAAATTGCAGTCTTTTCAGTAAAGATCAGAGCTATTCTGAGGATTAATACTATGTGTTTCGATTCTGGAGTTTCCCCGGTCATGTAATGTAGAACTTCCTGTGGAGGTGCTTCCAGTGGTGGTGATCGAATTTTTCCATTCATGCAACAGAATCCTGGTGTTTCTCCACTGAATTTTTTCGCGTTGCAAAATTGTTAGATGTTATCCATTTTTCTGATTACGAAGTGGTTGTTTTTGTTATATTGTTTTGTCGGGTCGTAGTGGAATGCTTCATTTTTCAGGTTATACTGTTTACTTGTCCTCGTCCGCGCTTCTCGTAGGGTGATATTTTCATGGGTGGCTTGCGTCCGCAGCAACCTGACCTTCACATCTTTCACAACTTGGGTCGTCATGTAGTTACGCCTTAACACTTCCGTTGTTCGGTTTCAAGTTTAAACTGTAGGTTCTCTACACCCTGTTAAGTTCAAGTAGGCTAGGATAGAGGCGGTATGCGCAGGCAATAAAAAACCCTGGTCATAATGACCAAACGAGCCATTACTCCGTACTTCAGGTGAATGTTGGGTTGGTTCCTCCAAAAGACCATGCCTGAATTCCATCCCGATCCTTGCACCAGTCCTATCACACCTCGTGATCGGTAAAGATCTGGCCTAGCATTTGGGAGGGTGTGGGCTCGAATCCCCGTCCGGGCATCCAGATTTGAGTTTTCCATGGTTTCCCCAAATCACTCCAGGCGAATGATGGGATGATTTCTTCATTTGCCATGGCCGAATTCCACCCCGTTCCTCGTCCACTGTCCTTTTCCCCCGCCTCTAAAGGCCTCGATGTCGACGAGGCGTAGAACCATTAAAAAAAGAAAACCCCGACCACCAACTCCAGATGAATGCCGAGTTATTCATTCAAAATACCATGCCTAAATTCATTTCCAGTCCTTGCCGCCAGTCCTTTCACGCGTCCAATGACCTCGTTGTTGACGAGACTTAAAAAAGAAAAAAAATATCAGAAGAATTGTGTTGGGGCGTGCAGAGGCTACCGTGAGTGTGTCTTGTTGCCTTCAGTTGAGGGCTATGCCTGCTTAATAAATTCAGCATTGGAGTGAGAGAGGATGCAGTTCTACCCCAGTTGCTCAATAATGAAGCCGACATGTTCCTTGGATATTCCAGTATGGTTTGCGATACGCTTTTTGAGTGATTCACCGGTCGAATCAAATTGTTGAGGTATGCGATGATCATCGTTTTGCTGAAGTGATCGGACGTCGGCTGCATTTATCATCTACAATTATGGCCTTTACATTCTCGCAATCACCAAATTTTAGTGCCAATCGATTTACAGTATACCTATCAACGGCATTGCCGGTATAAACAGCATTGAAACGACGATGAATCGTAGTAGGAATCACTTTGTCAGCAGTTAAAAATTCGATAACAGCACGATGTTTAACTCGCGTTGGCACAACACTAGAACACTTCTCCATAATTCCGGACAACAAATCCTTACTTCTCAGTACTTTCAAATAAAATGTAATGTCGCTTGGTATGTATGGTCTGGCGTCAGAGTTTTTCAGTCGTAACAGCCTTACCTAAGGACAGGAATGAACACGTTTACCTCCACCACCACGGACTAGACCTGATTACTACCCAAATGGACTGCTAGTGCCAGTGTACAGATATGGCCAGCCCGGTACTGTTGTTTTTGTCTGTGTATCAGCTCAATGCTGGTGATTCTAAGCGCTTGACGATAGGTTTATCGTCCAAACACGACGTCAAAATCGTTGCCTCCTTCAAAAAGGCGAAGGCTGAATACCTTCCCGTTCCTTGTCTCCAGTCACATCCCGCCTCTAATGACCTCGACTTCGACAAGGCGTAAAACCATAAGTAAAAAGAAAAAAAAAATCTTAAGCCCAGTACGTTTTCATTTACTTTAGAATTACCGTCAATATTTTCTATTGCAGAGACTAAATGCTGATCAGTGCAGAAATGATTACATTCGTCCACGTTTCAGACGATGCAGGTTTAATTTTTGAGAATTTTTAATGTTCTGCAGTGTCATACAGGTGATTTAATGTTCTTTCTTCAATGCATTCCACTCGTCTTCTTTTCAGAGTTATTGCTTGTATGCCGGTCTGAATATCTACTCTGATGTGTGAGTTTTTAAAGCAAAGTAATGAATCAGCAGTTGTTGGAGATGTAGGTTATATTGAATGCGTAGAGACGTCTGGCTTATCACAACATCAGCAAAGTCAGTTCTGAACAAGGGAAGTTAGAGTAATATCTCCTCCACAAACCAGTCTAAAAACTTTACGAGACAAAGTTTTATATTCGTGCTGTAGTATCCCCCAAGATTAATACGAAAGATTTTACACAATTTCTAACAGTCTGAACGTTGGCTATATAAAAGTGACGATGTTATTATTATTATCACCGAAAACGTGCATCGGATGTCGAAAGTCAAGAGGATCATAGAATACCGAGCCTGGTGGGTGAGCAGTAACGTTCGGATATATCGTTCGCGAGGATATGCAGCACGGTTTTAGAGTCAGATTTTCTTTCGTTTCCCAAAAATCACTCGAGGCTAGTGTCGGGATCGCCCCCATGCAGTACTCCTTTGAGAGTAATTTTTTATATGCCGATATAACTACCGTGCCCGGTAGGTGAGTTTTTTAGGATTGGGACTGTCATGTGGAGGTGGAGAGTTCAATTCCCGATCCGGCTGTTCATTAGAATCTGTTGTAGTACCACTTTAGACGCAAATAGCCGTTTATCGCCTATAGTAGCTGCGACAGCGAAAAACACGGCTAGTGGTGTTTTTGTCCGTAGGAAGGGATGTTTTTTTTTATTATTATTATTATTATTCCTAGCCATTTGAGGCAATTTTTTCTTGTATTTTTGACCAAGAGTCCTCGATAAGTTATGGACATTCAAAAGTAACAGAGTTTCGACTTACCGTGCACTCTGCCTATGTCGCGGCTAACAAGTCTATGGTATTGAGTTTCGACGTGGGCAACGGCCAAGGCGCCGGTCACTGCGAGTTGCACACTGATGAGGTTCCTCCAAAAATGAATCACCGTTGGTTGTTAGGCTCAGTATTTGGGTAAGAAGATACTATTTTAACCCCAGCAACCGTTCGGCAGGTGACTGTGTGTTTCTCGCGTGGAACTACGATCTGGGGCATGCGGTGTTGAATAAGTCGGACACTACGTCCAAACTTGGATTAGCACGTTTTATTCTTCATAAGTCAGTGTAACTCTGGTACTGTGTCCTACATTTTTGAGTACCACAACCGGTTCAAAATCATGCTTAGACGTTAACTCTATCGAAACTGTTATATCCAAGGGGCGGGTTTGTTTCAGATACCATCATTAATTACAGTTCATGCATGAGACAGGCGACGAAAAAGTGGGGTAGAACCCCCCCATGGCTCATAACTGACCAAAAAATCATCAGTAACATGTGTTCCAAGTACCAAACTCTTCACATCAACGTCGTATCATTTAACTCACACTACAGACCTCACTGCCATTCAATATCGTGGGTACTAGGTACAAAACTGTACACATCATCAGCACCACCTCTATCCCACACCACAAGCCTTTTCTGCCATTCAGTAATATTTGCCCACTTACCACGAGTATCAGGGTAGACATATGGTCATCAGACAGATATCATAACTCCCATATTCATACTAGGTCTCACATACAAATCCATACGTCACCACACACAAGCACACAAAAATATAACTAACTAAAAAACCATCAGACAGACGTTAGAGTGTGTGCAAAGGATGCCATGTTTTCACCATACACATCAGTGCTTATCCCATACGGATTATTCATCACACCCAATAGATTGCATGTATCATCAACTTATAGGTAGCCAGTGACTGTGAAATCTCAAAGTCGAGTAGAATCCTATAGTGATAGACACACAACGACATCGGAAGACGCACATACACACACACTCACATGTCCACACATACACATAGTTCCATACATCAACACACACGTACACGTAACTGGAGGAAAGTGACTGAACACCCTACATCCAGACTGAATAGTTACAGGATGTATGAAGTGTGACATGTCTTTGCCACACAGCTCAGTGCTCTTCACACCCAACTGATTACATCTACATAGGTGGCCACTGATGGAAAAATCTCGAGTAGACACCATAATCAGACACACACGAACACGCACACACACATATTTCCATGCATATACCACAATTCCATACGTCAACACATACATACAAGCAACTGAAGGAAAGGGACTCCACACACGACGTCCATACTGAGGTGTTACATGATAGGCAGAGGATAGCATGTCTTTGCAATACAGCTCAGTGCTCACCACACTTACCGGATAATATTATCGATGAAAGGTGTTGACAGTGTGTGTGTGTACAAACGCCGAAATCACCATAACAACTACAACCATCAGTAGGAAGGCAGAACTTATGTTAAGTCAGGTTAATACAGAATGTTAAAGTGTTTGTTATAGTTGGTTAGAGTAAATTCAGTTTAGGTTATTTCAACTCACATTCACATGGTGTCACTGATGCATGGCAATCCAAAAGTGTTTGCTGAGGTGGCTTGGGCCCCACAGTAAGCGGCTGCTGCGTAGAAAAAATACAAACGCGTTGTATCCGGATAACCGGCGCGCAAAATACCGGTCTTCTTAGGTCGTGCAAAATACCGGTCTCTTAGGCCGCGGTGGGGCCCAAGCCGCCTCAGCAAACACTTTTGGATTGCCATGCATCAGTGACACCATGTGAATGTGAGTTGAAATAACCTAAACTGAATTTACTCTAACCAACTATAACAAACACTTTAACATTCTGTATTAACCTGACTTAACATAAGTTCTGCCTTCCTACTGATGGTTGTAGTTGTTATGGTGATTTCGGCGTTTGTACACACACACACTGTCAACACCTTTCATCGATAATATTATCCGGTAAGTGTGGTGAGCACTGAGCTGTATTGCAAAGACATGCTATCCTCTGCCTATCATGTAACACCTCAGTATGGACGTCGTGTGTGGAGTCCCTTTCCTTCAGTTGCTTGTATGTATGTGTTGACGTATGGAATTGTGGTATATGCATGGAAATATGTGTGTGTGCGTGTTCGTGTGTGTCTGATTATGGTGTCTACTCGAGATTTTTCCATCAGTGGCCACCTATGTAGATGTAATCAGTTGGGTGTGAAGAGCACTGAGCTGTGTGGCAAAGACATGTCACACTTCATACATCCTGTAACTATTCAGTCTGGATGTAGGGTGTTCAGTCACTTTCCTCCAGTTACGTGTACGTGTGTGTTGATGTATGGAACTATGTGTATGTGTGGACATGTGAGTGTGTGTGTATGTGCGTCTTCCGATGTCGTTGTGTGTCTATCACTATAGGATTCTACTCGACTTTGAGATTTCACAGTCACTGGCTACCTATAAGTTGATGATACATGCAATCTATTGGGTGTGATGAATAATCCGTATGGGATAAGCACTGATGTGTATGGTGAAAACATGGCATCCTTTGCACACACTCTAACGTCTGTCTGATGGTTTTTTAGTTAGTTATATTTTTGTGTGCTTGTGTGTGGTGACGTATGGATTTGTATGTGAGACCTAGTATGAATATGGGAGTTATGATATCTGTCTGATGACCATATGTCTACCCTGATACTCGTGGTAAGTGGGCAAATATTACTGAATGGCAGAAAAGGCTTGTGGTGTGGGATAGAGGTGGTGCTGATGATGTGTACAGTTTTGTACCTAGTACCCACGATATTGAATGGCAGTGAGGTCTGTAGTGTGAGTTAAATGATACGACGTTGATGTGAAGAGTTTGGTACTTGGAACACATGTTACTGATGATTTTTTGGTCAGTTATGAGCCATGGGGGGGTTCTACCCCACTTTTTCGTCGCCTGTCTCATGCATGAACTGTAATTAATGATGGTATCTGAAACAAACCCGCCCCTTGGATATAACAGTTTCGATAGAGTTAACGTCTAAGCATGATTTTGAACCGGTTGTGGTACTCAAAAATGTAGGACACAGTACCAGAGTTACACTGACTTATGAAGAATAAAACGTGCTAATCCAAGTTTGGACGTAGTGTCCGACTTATTCAACACCGCATGCCCCAGATCGTAGTTCCACGCGAGAAACACACAGTCACCTGCCGAACGGTTGCTGGGGTTAAAATAGTATCTTCTTACCCAAATACTGAGCCTAACAACCAACGGTGATTCATTTTTGGAGGAACCTCATCAGTGTGCAACTCGCAGTGACCGGCGCCTTGGCCGTTGCCCACGTCGAAACTCAATACCATAGACTTGTTAGCCGCGACATAGGCAGAGTGCACGGTAAGTCGAAACTCTGTTACTTTTGAATGTCCATAACTTATCGAGGACTCTTGGTCAAAAATACAAGAAAAAATTGCCTCAAATGGCTAGGAATAATAATAATAATAATAATAAAAAACATCCCTTCCTACGGACAAAAACACCACTAGCCGTGTTTTTCGCTGTCGCAGCTACTATAGGCGATAAACGGCTATTTGCGTCTAAAGTGGTACTACAACAGATTCTAATGAACAGCCGGATCGGGAATTGAACTCTCCACCTCCACATGACAGTCCCAATCCTAAAAAACTCACCTACCGGGCACGGTAGTTATATCGGCATATAAAAAATTACTCTCAAAGGAGTACTGCATGGGGGCGATCCCGACACTAGCCTCGAGTGATTTTTGGGAAACGAAAGAAAATCTGACTCTAAAACCGTGCTGCATATCCTCGCGAACGATATATCCGAACGTTACTGCTCACCCACCAGGCTCGGTATTCTATGATCCTCTTGACTTTCGACATCCGATGCACGTTTTCGGTGATAATAATAATAACATCGTCACTTTTATATAGCCAACGTTCAGACTGTTAGAAATTGTGTAAAATCTTTCGTATTAATCTTGGGGGATACTACAGCACGAATATAAAACTTTGTCTCGTAAAGTTTTTAGACTGGTTTGTGGAGGAGATATTACTCTAACTTCCCTTGTTCAGAACTGACTTTGCTGATGTTGTGATAAGCCAGACGTCTCTACGCATTCAATATAACCTACATCTCCAACAACTGCTGATTCATTACTTTGCTTTAAAAACTCACACATCAGAGTAGATATTCAGACCGGCATACAAGCAATAACTCTGAAAAGAAGACGAGTGGAATGCATTGAAGAAAGAACATTAAATCACCTGTATGACACTGCAGAACATTAAAAATTCTCAAAAATTAAACCTGCATCGTCTGAAACGTGGACGAATGTAATCATTTCTGCACTGATCAGCATTTAGTCTCTGCAATAGAAAATATTGACGGTAATTCTAAAGTAAATGAAAACGTACTGGGCTTAAGATTTTTTTTTTTTTTACTTATGGTTTTACGCCTTGTCGAAGTCGAGGTCATTAGAGGCGGGATGTGACTGGAGACAAGGAACGGGAAGGTATTCAGCCTTCGCCTTTTTGAAGGAGGCAACGATTTTGACGTCGTGTTTGGACGATAAACCTATCGTCAAGCGCTTAGAATCACCAGCATTGAGCTGATACACAGACAAAAACAACAGTACCGGGCTGGCCATATCTGTACACTGGCACTAGCAGTCCATTTGGGTAGTAATTAGGTCTAGTCCGTGGTGGTGGAGGTAAACGTGTTCATTCCTGTCCTTAGGTAAGGCTGTTTACGACTGAAAAACTCTGACGCCAGACCATACATACCAAGCGACATTACATTTTATTTGAAAGTACTGAGAAGTAAGGATTGTTGTCCGGAATTATGGAAGAAGTGTTCTAGTGTTGTGCCAACGCGAGTTAAACATCGTGCTGTTATCGAATTTTTAACTGCTGACAAAGTGATTCCTACTACGATTCATCGTCGTTTCAATGCTGTTTATACAGGCAATGCCGTTGATAGGTATACTGTAAATCGATTGGCACTAAAATTTGGTGATTGCGAGAATGTAAAGGCCATAATTGTAGATGATAAATGCAGCCGACGTCCGATCACTTCAGCAAAACGATGATCATCGCATACCTCAACAATTTGATTCGACCGGTGAATCACTCAAAAGCGTATCGCAAACCATACTGGAATATCCAAGGAACATGTCGGCTTCATTATTGAGCAACTGGGGTAGAAACTGCATCCTCTCTCACTCCAATGCTGAATTTATTAAGCAGGCATAGCCCTCAACTGAAGGCAACAAGACACACTCACGGTAGCCTCTGCACGCCCCAACACAATTCTTCATGATATTTTTTTTCTTTTTTAAGTCTCGTCAACAACGAGGTCATTGGACGCGTGAAAGGAAATGGCGGCAAGGACTGGAAATGAATTAGGAATGGTATTTTGAATGAATAACTCGGCATTCATCTGGAGTTGGTGGTCGGGGTTTTCTTTTTTTAATGGTTCTACGCCTCGTCGACATCGAGGCCTTTAGAGGCGGGGGGAAAAGGACAGTGGACGAGGAACAGGGTGGAATTCGGCCATGGCAAATGAAGAAATCATCCCATCATTCGCCTGGAGTGATTTGGGGAAACCATGGAAATCTCAAATCTGGATGCCCGGACGGGGATTCGAGCCCACACCCTCCCAAATGCTAGGCCAGATCTTTACCGATCACGAGGTGTGATAGGACTGGTGCAAGGATCGGGATGGAATTCAGGCATGGTCTTTTGGAGGAACCAACCCAACATTCACCTGAAGTACGGAGTAATGGCTCGTTTGGTCATTATGACCAGGGTTTTTTATTGCCTGCGCATACCGCCTCTATCCTAGCCTACTTGAACTTAACAGGGTGTAGAGAACCTACAGTTTAAACTTGAAACCGAACAACGGAAGTGTTAAGGCGTAACTACATGACGACCCAAGTTGTGAAAGATGTGAAGGTCAGGTTGCTGCGGACGCAAGCCACCCATGAAAATATCACCCTACGAGAAGCGCGGACGAGGACAAGTAAACAGTATAACCTGAAAAATGAAGCATTCCACTACGACCCGACAAAACAATATAACAAAAACAACCACTTCGTAATCAGAAAAATGGATAACATCTAACAATTTTGCAACGCGAAAAAATTCAGTGGAGAAACACCAGGATTCTGTTGCATGAATGGAAAAATTCGATCACCACCACTGGAAGCACCTCCACAGGAAGTTCTACATTACATGACCGGGGAAACTCCAGAATCGAAACACATAGTATTAATCCTCAGAATAGCTCTGATCTTTACTGAAAAGACTGCAATTTCCAATCAAATTAGCCTATAGTTTTACAATTAACACAGCGCAAAGACAAACTTTAAAACATTGTGGCATCAACCCCAAAGACTCATGCTTCTCTCGCGGTCTATA
The DNA here is from genome assembly GCA_031002005.1 of Vandiemenella viatica. Lineage (NCBI taxonomy): Eukaryota > Metazoa > Arthropoda > Insecta > Orthoptera > Morabidae > Vandiemenella > Vandiemenella viatica. The sequence continues at coordinate 30,596,089 of CM061919.1, read as the reverse complement.
CTATCGAGTAGAAAATTATAAAAATTTGTACATATATACCCCGGATAACAAAATGAAAAATGGTGTTCGGAAACAAGTATTCGAAAAGTTAGAAAATGTTTTCAATAAAAAAAAAAAAAATTACCTCTTACATTTTAATGTTTATCATTTTATTACAATTACTACACTATCTCACATCAACTCTCTGAGTGAAGCCGGGTACCTCAGCTAGTAATAAATAAAGAACATTAGTGATAGGCAAGACCAGGCCAACCAACAAAATCGGCTGTTGTAGAACACATTTTGCAAGGTATTGTGGAAAAAAAAGAAAGGTATTGGAAAAACCAGAAGGTTATTTTCCGTTGATAGTTCAGGAAGTGGTATCTCGTAATTTAGACTATAAGACAATGATAACTTGTGTTTTTTATGTTTAATGTCTCTTAACAGCGATGTCTTTATAGACGGGAAATGATGGGGGGGACAAGGAATGGGGAGGGATTCAGCCACGGCCTTTTGAAGGAAGCATCCAGGCGTTTTCATGGAGTGACTTGGGAAACCATGGAAAACCCAAATCTGGATACCCGGGTGGGCCAGAACGCTAACCGTTACACCACCAACCTCGGTGGTGACATTTATATCAGTTCAAATCTAATATCTTATTTAGTAGCAAGACAGAAGCAATTATGAATAAGCATGAAAACGCCAATGTCTCAGATGGTGGGTGTAAAAATGGAGGTAGTTAGAGATATCGTTAATTTGTTGTGATCTAAAAATACTGAAGCGCATAAATGGGCGGTCAATATACCGGGTGTTCCGGTTGCAGCTGTCATAGTGGGAGACATGAGTCACACAGTCGCTTATTGTTATCCTGCAGCTGTGAGGGGAGCGATAATTCGGGTGTGGCGCAGCTGTGCTCATTCAATTACGAACCCGCATCATGCAGCTGCGTGGGGGCCTTAATTGATGGCTTCCGGGTGTGGCGCAGCTGTGCACATTCAATTACGAACCCGCATCCTGCCGCTTGCGAGGGGAGCGATAATTGATGGCTTCCGGAGGGGGCGATAATTAAGGGCTTCCGGGGTGTGGCGCAGCTGTGCACATTCAATTACGAACCCGCATTCAATTAAACTCCCCTAGTTCCTCGGTTCCCCTCCGCTCCAAACTGTCTGCAAAGACAGGTCCATAAGCAATACATGGGGGAAAAAGTGGGCTCACTCCATCCTCCATAAGAATACATGGGGAAAAAACTGTCCGCTGACCGCTGTACATAAGGAAATAATAAGATCAATCTGAGGTTACAGATGTGAGACCCCCTCCCCGCAATTCAATTAGCATTAATTAAAATCAATTAAGGCTCCCCGCCATGGGGGAAAAAGTGGGCTCACTCCATCCTCCATAAGAATACATGGGGAAAAAACTGTCCGCTGACCGCTGTACATAAGGAAATAATAAGATCAATCTGAGGTTACAGATGTGAGACCCCCTCCCCGCAATTCAATTAGCATTAATTAAAATCAATTAAGGCTCCCCGCCATGGGGGGAAAAGTGGGCTCACTCCATCCTCCATAAGATCCGCTGACCGCTGTACATAAGGAAATAATAAGATCAATCTGAGGTTACAGATGTGAGACCCCCTCCCCGCAATTCAATCAGCATTAATTAAAATCAATTAGGGCTCCCCGCAAATCAATTAAAATCAATTAAGGACCCCACGCAATTCAATTAACATCAATTAAAATCAATTAAGGATCCCCCCCACGCAATTCAATTAAAATCAATTAACATTCAATTAAAAACTGTCCGCTGAACCCCCTCCATAAGAAATACATGGGGAACACTAGCGCCACCACACCCTAGCGGCGGTTAGTGGAACTATTTGCCTCCCCCTTTTAACACTACTTACAATGATTTTTAGATTTACCAAAATTACTCTTTTAAAGGCAGCAAATACTTATATTCATATAACAGTTTGATTACTAATATTTTTATATCCGTTTTGGATTATCATGCAAGACGTTTTGTTTAAATAAGTATACTAGGATAAATTTTATATTGTAACTTATATTTTACATTTGCATTTTGAGGTGTGGCCGTTGCTCGCCTGCGACCTCAACCAGCATATTGTTTTTTACACTATTGCACTTGGTATAGTTTTCGTGACTTGACTAGCAATCAATTTTGAGGCATAGTTTTCAATGCACGACATTGTCAAACTTTGTGTGTGCGCTTTTGCTACTCTGCTGTTTTCTTGACGGTGCTCTATCGGTAGTGTAGCGAGCGGCGAGTTTGAATTTCGTAATTGAATTTGTGTGTGTGTGTTTGTTTTGTTTTAGTTAAGTGTGCATGTGTGGGGGATGGTGGAGACGCAACGTGGTATTATATTACTGTTGTGGTGGTTTTTTGTGTGTTTGATGTTGTTTTACGTCATTTTCGATTTTTATTAGTTTGAACAAGGTTTGGTTGGTTAGGTTAACATGGTCATTAAGTACGTGTTTTCCTGAGACTATTGCTTTTTGAATTTGATAATTTTCTTGCAGAGTTAAAATATTGTGTTTTGTGTTGTTTGTTGTTAGGATTTTCATGTCTACATTTAAATTTGTGGGGAAATGATTATTGTCTAAGAGGTGTTCAGCAAAAGTTGAATGATTGCTATACTTTAAGGCTCGCATGTGTTCCTTATATCTTGTCTGGAATTGTCTCCTTGTTTGGCCGATGTAAACTGCCTCACAATTCTGACATGTCAGTTGGTATATGCCAGAATTATTGAATTTGTTTGTTTGTGATTGTGTTCTTATTTGTTTTTGTATTGAGTTGTCTGTTTTGAGGGCAATGTTTATCCCTTGTTTTTTGAATATATTTGTTACCCTGTGTGTGTGCTTATTTGAATATGTCATGGTATACCATTTCTTTTTATTGTGTTGCCTGTTGTTGGATGTTTGTGTGATTTGAGGTGTCCCTGTTGTTGAAGTGTTTGTGCCTTGGTTGCTGACTTGGTGTAGGTGGTGGTGATGTTCTTTATTTTAGCTTTTTCCAACTTATTCATTATCTTTCTGTTTAGTGTATCAACTATGTGTGTTGTGTATCCATTGTTCTTGGCTATTTCTTTTATGGTACTGATTTCTTTTTGATAATTTTGTTTTGTTAAGGGGAATGTGTTTATTCTGTTCAGCATGTGTCTTATTGCAGCCTGTTTATGGTTGTGTGGATGGTTTGATGAGGAGTGTATTATTTGGTCTGTTGCTGTGGGTTTTCTATAGCAAAAAAATCAAACAAACACACATTCCAGATATACAGAATAAACACATTCCCCTTAACAAAACAAAATTACCAAAAAGAAATCAGTACCATAAAAGAAATAGCCAAGAACAATGGATACACAACACACATAGTTGATACACTAAACAGAAAGATAATGAATAAGTTGGAAAAAGCTAAAATAAAGAACATCACCACCACCCTACACCAAGTCAGCAACCAAGGCACAAACACTTCAACAACAGGGACACCTCAAATCACACAAACATCCAACAACAGGCAACACAATAAAAAGAAATGGTATACCATGACATATTCAAATAAGCACACACACAGGGTAACAAATATATTCAAAAAACAAGGGATAAACATTGCCCTCAAAACAGACAACTCAATACAAAAACAAATAAGAACACAATCACAAACAAACAAATTCAATAATTCTGGCATATACACAATTCCAGACAAGATATAAGGAACACATGCGAGCCTTAAAGTATAGCAATCATTCAACTTTTGCTGAACACCTCTTAGACAATAATCATTTCCCCACAAATTTAAATGTAGACATGAAAATCCTAACAACAAACAACACAAAACACAATATTTTAACTCTGCAAGAAAATTATCAAATTCAAAAAGCAATAGTCTCAGGAAAACACGTACTTAATGACCATGTTAACCTAACCAACCAAACCTTGTTCAAACTAATAAAAATCGAAAATGACGTAAAACAACATCAAACACACAAAAAACCACCACAACAGTAATATAATACCACGTTGCGTCTCCACCATCCCCCACACATGCACACTTAACTAAAACAAAACAAACACACACACACAAATTCAATTACGAAATTCAAACTCGCCGCTCGCTACACTACCGATAGAGCACCGTCAAGAAAACAGCAGAGTAGCAAAAGCGCACACACAAAGTTTGACAATGTCGTGCATTGAAAACTATGCCTCAAAATTGATTGCTAGTCAAGTCACGAAAACTATACCAAGTGCAATAGTGTAAAAAACAATATGCTGGTTGAGGTCGCAGGCGAGCAACGGCCACACCTCAAAATGCAAATGTAAAATGTAAGTTACAATATAAAATTTATCCTAGTATACTTATTTAAACAAAACGTCTTGCATGATAATCCAAAACGGATATAAAAATATTAGTAATCAAACTGTTATATGAATATAAGTAATATTATGCTGCCTTTAAAAGAGTAATTTTGGTAAATCTAAAAATCATTGTATTCAAAAGTCAATAACAAATCACATATTGCAGCAAAACTGTACGCTGAAGATACCTCGGCGAGAGGCGAAACGCGTCCGGAAAATAAAAACAATATCCAACAGTTGTAATGGCGTATTATTAAACAACAAATACTAATTTATTTGTTTGTTATTTTTTAAACATAGTAGTAAAGACTCTAACCGTGATAAAAACAGGGGGGGCCCTATAAATTGCTATTACTATGAGCTCTTCCTTACCATATTCTAGTTTAGTTCAAAGTATTGTTCTATACAGTACTTACTTACACCTACACTATTGCATTTAATATTATTTTTAACAAAAATTGCAACTCCACCTTTTTCCATTTTACATCTACAGAAATGAGAACTTAGTTTATAATTTGGGACGGACAGCTGAGATATTCCTGTGTCAGACAAATGATGTTCAGATATGCACAAAACATCTACATTGAAATTTCTGGAATTTTGAATTTTTTCTAGGCATAAGGTAATGTCGTCAGTTTTACTAAATATCCCCCTTATATTTTGATGGAGAATAGTGGTCTGAACTCTTTGATTCAATGAATTTAAGTTGTTTACTTTATTAGTACATACTGGTATGTCAGATGGAATTTTTAATTTCGATAAGTTTTGATCAGGAGAGATGTTAATTTCTTTTAGACATCTTAATACATTTATTTTATTTACCCTAAAAAAGGACGTGACTTAACACCATTTATAACAGGAACAACTCTTTCACTCACCTGGCATCCCCTGACCTCATCAGAAATAAGAAGTGAAAGCATCCTTTTAACTCTGAAATTCAGATGGAGTCCATTCTATCAAATCAATGTGGGAATTTGCTGGCTGCCAGAGAACCCTTTCCAACGATGCATTTGTACGCCTAATGTTATGTCGCATCCAGGGTTTATTCAGAGTAAGATGGCTGTCGCGTGCGGTTGTATGTCACGTCGCTCTTGCCGCTGACTGCATTTCGCGCGGGATTAAACGATCGTTAAGTGACGAAACAAGTTGAGCAGGTGTAAATAGTGTATGTCAGTGCAGATAAAAACTCTCGTTAATTGCAGGACAAAAACATACGTTGTATGAGTGATTTTGTTCAATTGCGGAACGGGAAAGCAGGCCACGAGTCAACGGTCATCGTCCTCAGCGCGCTGCGTCGCGTCAGTGCTTCAACGTCACGGAGCTGGTGCGTCAGCGCGCACCGTCAGCACCCTGGCGTCCAGCTGACGTGAGTGAACACCTCGCCTGCCTCAAGGCTCAGCTGACATCATGGACTCTACTGAAGGTAACAATAATAGCAATACACAACAGAGCTTAAATCCCGAATCGGAGTGCAACGACACAGTTAACAGCAGGTACGAAAAACTTGTTAATTATGTTAACAAACTGTTAGGCAAAAAAAATGACTGCGTTCAAACTGAGGGAATTTAAGGACAGCCTTGCTTCCTTCGCAGTGGCTATGGCCCACATAGAGGGAAGAAATAAGGACACTGAGAGAAGAGAACAGAGAACTGAACGTGCAGAAAAAAATGTCAGCATCTAGTTATGCAGCTGCGACAAAATCAGGGATGGTACCTACATTAAAGTCAAAAATAGAAAAAACAGCTACTAGTGCAGCCGTCTTCATAACTTCCAAGAATGGAGAAACTCCAAAACAAGTTGCGGATAAACTAACCAGAATCATAAAACCAGGGAAAGATAAGATAAAAATAAACAAAATACGTAGCACAAATAATGCTGTAATCGTAGAAACAGCATCTCAAGATGATGTAAGAAAGATCATGGAAAATAAAGAACTAAACGAAAATCTGAAGTGTGAAATGCTGCGGAAAAGGAAACCACTGTTGATTCTGTACGACGTACCCACGTCCTTGAGCCATGCACAATCCCAGAAAAAGTATATGAGCAAAATTTTGAAGGAAAAATAGAAAAACAACAATTTCTGGAAGGGTTCAAGTCAAAATTTCGAACAGGCCCCAGAGATAAAAGCACTGTCCATCAAGTTGTTGAAGTAAGTGCTGAAATAAGGAAGCAAATAATGCAGCAAAGAAAAATATACATTGAATTCAGTGCCATCTCTGCAAAAGATTACACGGTAGTACCAAAATGTATGCATTGCTACGATTATGGTCATATTAGCAAACACTGTACCCAAACGTCGGCCGCTTGCAAACATTGTGGAGAAACTAGCCACAAGAAAGAAGGCTGTAGCAAGTCCTTACAGTCAGCTGTTTGTATCCCATGCAGGAAACGGGGAAAATCGTGCAACAAATCTGGCAAAGATTGTCCGACATACCAACTGTTTCTTCAAAGATTGATAAACAGAACTGATTATGGACAGTAGAAGAAACTCCAAGCGGATGGACAAATCATACAAAGATCAATTATTGAGTATCATTATCAACCTAATAGAGGTATACATGCAGAATAGGTGTGATTAGAAGGCTGTGATTTCTAAGGGTATAGTTCTTACCTGCCACCTTAAGACGGCGCCACCAGCGCACACAGGAAAAGAAAGTTGTAGGAGCGCGCGCAATTGAAATAGGAGCCCGCGCATTTGAATTACAGTTTCAAGACGAATACCATACATGGTCAATAAAATCACCACCTTTTAAATTTCCAAGTGGAACCATGTTTTATTTGTATCATAAGTGTATTTTAATGATGTACGTGTATTTCAGTAAATTTAAAAAACCATATATACCCAATCTAATTTTCACACTTGTCCTGCATTAGCGCCGTCCAGACGCAACTTATGCATGGTCAGTAAAATCACGACGGTTTTATTCGTGTCATAAGTGTGCTTTAATCATATACAATGTATTTTAGTAAATTTAAAAAACCATATATACCCAATCTAATTTTCACACTTGTCCTGCATTAGCGCCGTCCAGACGCAACTTATGCATGGTCAGTAAAATTACGACGTTGTAATTCCAATGTGGAACCATGTTTTATTCGTGTCATAAGTGTGCTATAATCATATACAATGTATTTCAGTAAATTTAAAAAACCATATATACCCAATCTAATTTTCACACTTGTCCTGCATTAGCGCCGTCCAGACGCAACTTATGCATGGTCAGTAAAATTACGACGTTGTAATTCCAATGTGGAACCATGTTTTATTCATGTCACAAGTGTATCTTAAGTATATACAATGTATTTCAGTAAATTTAAAAAGCCATATATACCCAATCTATTTTTCACACTTGTCCTGCATTAGCGCCGTCCAGACGCAACTTATACATGGTCAGTAAAATCACGATGGTGTAATTCCCAAGTGGAACCATGTTTTATTCGTGTCAAAAGTGTACTTTAATGATATAAGATGTATTTTAGTAAATTTTCCAGCCAAATATACAGTCTCTAATTTTCTCCAATGTTTTCCATATTCTGCATCTGCTGTGGCGATACTGGAATTGTCAGTATACGATCTACCCTTTAATTTCGTACCTGGAACGTAGTTTCATTTAAAGATTTCCACTAGTTGTACACGCGTTTTCCTTGACCACAATTTTTATTTATTTATTTTTGGCTTTACACCTCGTTTACATTGAGGTAATTAGATGCGGGATGGGAATGTTGATAATGAATGGGAAGTAATTCGTCCTTGACCTTTTGAAGGAATCATTCCGGCATTTTGCTGGAGTAATTTGGGTAAACCATGTTGCTCGCCAATGCGAGGTTAGAGCGCTAACCACTCATCCGCTACGCTCGGGTTGTTGAGAAAAACCAGCAACATTTGTTTGGCAGAAGTAGGTGGCTAGAACTGAACGTGTTGGGTGAGAGGTAACGCCATGGTTGAGCATTCGGGTGGACGTGCCTACAAATCCCTGTCGGGTAATCGAGATTTTGGTTTTCTATGGTTTACCCAAATCCCTCCACGTTATTACTGGAATGGTTCCGTTGAAGGGACAATGGATGATTTTTTCCGTTCTTTGACAAAGCGTAAAGCTGGAAGGATTCTTCTTCTTTTTTTTATTTTTATTTTTTAAAAAGAAAAACAAACTGAAAAAGGTATAAATTGAAATGGGTGCTTGTGACAACTACATATTTTTTTCTCCCTGTCTACAATAACATTGGAATACAAATCAATAATAATAATGCAGCTTGGTTACATGAGATATAATAATCCGTGTAAGGGTACCGAAGAGGAGCAAGATTTGGTTTCATGACGATTTAACATTCTCTATTGATCATATCAGGGCAAAAAAAGGTAAAGCATCGCCTGCAAATTAGCAAAGTCACAAACATTCCAATAGTGAGATGTTATTTAGAATGAGAAGTGGTGATGAGACATCGTCAATTCTAGCATCTACTGATAGTTATGTCAAAAACCGATTATTGAAATGGTTTAAAAGAAAGGTAGTTCCATTAAGGTGATAAGCATTCCCACAAGCGAATATTAAATATTTAATTATCACACAATAACATCATATAATTCCCATAGGTGTCTTAAGTAACTAGAAGAATAGAGTATGTAGTAAGCAGTATATATTTTTACAAATATTCCGACAAAAACAACTGTTCTGGTGTTCCGCTTTTTTTTTTTTTTTCCCTGTTGTGTTCGTTCGCTGTTGCTCCAGACCGACACGTTTACATAATTAGACCTAACCCCCCCCCTCCCCCTACACAGTTCGGTTTAAAATTTGTTGAAAATGTAACTTATTAAATTTGATGCTCTGGAAGGTCCTGTGGAGATTGAGACTTTGACTATGTAGCACTGATATTGGCCGTTAGGAATGCATGACTAGGCTGTGCATTATTAATCAGGTAAGAAGACATATTTACGAAATTGCTGAACAATAATTCAATAAATAATTCCGTCAGAACATGTTGTTCTTGACGATATTATTTATTCAATTCTTGTTCATCAACTGCGAAGTTAGACCTATTACAGATTAATCAGCAGTATTTGTTCATTGGGGCAGAAATAGAATATGTAGCAAGCGCCTGCGTGGTTTGCCTGTAAGGTAGTTGTCACAATTACAGAATATATTTGGCTAATTAGATTTACTGAAATACATCTTATATCATCAAAGTACACTTTTGACACGAATAAAACATGGTTCCACTTGGGAATTACACCGTCGTGATTTTACTGACCATGTATAAGTTACGTCTGGACGGCGCTAATGCAGGACAAGCGTGAAAATTAGATTGGGTATATATGGCTTCATAAATTTACTGAAATACATTGTATATACTTAAGGTACACTTGTGACACGAATAAAACATGGTTCCACATGGGAATTACACCGTCGTGATTTTATTGACCATGTATAAGTTGCGTCTGGACGGCGCTAATGCAGGACAAGTGTGAAAATTAGATTGGGTATATATGGCTTTTTTAATTTAATGAAATACATCATATATACTTAAGGTACACTTGTGACACAAATAAAACATGGTTCCACATGGGAATTACACCGTCGTGATTTTACTGACCATGGATAAGTTGCGTCTGGACGGCGCTAATGCAGGACAAGTGTGAAAATTAGATTGGGTATAAATGGCGTTTTAAATTTACTGAAATACATTGTATATACTTAAAGTACATTTGTGACACGAATAAAACATGGTTCCACATGGGAATTACTACGTTGTGATTTTACTGACCATGTATAAGTTGCGTCTGGACGGCGCTAATGCAGGACAAGTGTGAAAATTAGATTGGGTATATATGGCTTTTTTAATTTACTGAAATACATCGTATATACTTAAGGTACACTTGTGACACAAACATGGTTCCACATGGGAATTACAACGTCGTGATTTTACTGACCATGGATAAGTTGCGTCTGGACGGCGCTAATGCAGGAAAAGTGCGAAAATTAGGTTGGGTATATATAGGTTTTTAAATTTACTGAAATACATCGTACATCATTAAAATACACTTATTATACGAATAAAACATGGTTTCACTTGGAAATTTAAAACGTGGTGATGTTATTGACCATGAGTGATATTCGTCTTGAAACTGTGGCTCCTATTTCAAATGCGCGCTCCTACAACTTTGTTTTCTTTTCGTCTTGAAACTGTATTTCAAATGCGCGGGCTCTGTGCGCTGGTGGTGCCGTCCTAAGGCGGCAGGTAGGAACTATATTCTGAGAAATCACAGCCTTCTAATCACACCTATTCTGCATGTTTACCGAAGAAACAGTAAAGAAAAGAAAGAGGAATAAAACAAGAAACACGCCATCAAGGAAGAGGCGGAACGCAGAGAGGGTTGCAAGATACAGGGAGAAAATTTTGCAAGAAGCGAAAGTAACAGCAAATAGCGTAGGCACGAAGACAGATGAACCTATCCTTCAACACTCAGAAATTACTTCTACCATTTGTGATATTTCTCCTAGACCTCAATCAAAAGGAGCTGGGCTTGGATGGGTAGGACCAGTTCCAATGACATCCAACTACTGCAAAACCAGTGGCGGCTCAGAAAACCGAGCGAACGAAAAAACAAGACACGCTGCTATAGCTCCAGACCATATCTACCATAAGTTTGAAAACAATCTGCAGCTCGCTAGACTAGAGGAAACACAAAATCTCACTCTAGCGTTACGCCATCTAACCAGAATAGCACATCCAAATGGCAAAAACATCACATTTCCCCAACCAGAGGCAATTGATCGTATTCAACTTAGGGTAAACAATATACCTACTAATTCAGCCCAGTTACTCACTATAGTCAAGCAAGTATTTGACAGACGGAACGAAATCTTTGATCCAGATCAAATTTACCGTCATTTTGTGATGACTCATGGAAGAATAATGCTTGACTCGAGACAGCCGTGGCCACAGTGCAATATCCATACTCGGCATCCATGAGCAGGGGTGCACATAAAATTAATATCGCGCAATTAAACTGCAGGAGAACCAATCTGGTTTTGCATGAAGTGAGTAAACTAGCTGAGGAAATGCAAATAGATATCCTCTGTCTTCAAGAGCCCCACTCCAGTGAAGGGAAAATCACACACATGCCAGTGACGTCTCAGATAATCTCGACAGGGAATGAAACCTATGAGTGCCATCATAGTCATCAATAAGCAAATCACTGTCACAAAAATAACACAATTCTGCGATGAACATACGGTGTGTGTGGAGTTAGGTATGCAATGGGGAAATGTGGTCCTCGTTAACATGTACTTTCAATACAGAGACGATATTGATCCCTATCTTTGCAAGATTAGGGAAATATGTACAGCCATAGGGGACAGCCCTACGGTGATAGTTGCCGATGCAAATGCCAAATCTGCACTCTGGCACAGTGGTCGTACAGACGCACGAGGAGAAAAGTTACTCGAGCTGATTGGAGAATTACAGCTGTATGTCAAAAAACGAACCAAACAATCCATACACATTCAGTGACCGGGCAGGTGCCAAATCAAACATAGATATAACTTTAGCAAATCGAAGAGCAGGAAACATAGTAAGCGGGTGGAAGGTGATTGAGAACCAAACCACCAGTGATCACAATCTAATAATGTTCGAACTGGGAAGACTGCAAGACGGTGCGCGCGAAGGCGCCTGTACCAATATTCAACGGCGATATGACATCAGCAAAGCCAACTGGCCGAGATTGAGGAGTTGCTTTATTCCTCCCCGAGTCGAAGATAAAGATTTTGATGTGGACGAGGCTGCGAAAGAAACAATTCGAGCAATCCAAGTCGCAATGAGAACTGCAATTCCACTAAAGAAAACAACGGAATTAAAATACAAACCATGGACAGAAAGATTGCAGAAACTACGAATCATAATGAGGAAGGCAAGAAAAGCATATCAACGTTGCCTCATTACAGAAGAGAGACAGACTCTTCTAGAGAGATATAGGAATAAAAATCAAGAGTTCAAGGATCTGTTGCTGAAGACAAAACAAAAAAGCTGGGAAGTCTTCGTCAGACAAAATATGAGATCAGGGCCATGGGACATCCCTTACAAGATTGCCGCTGGAAAAATTAGGCCACCTACAACCTTGTCTACAGTAAGAAAACTGGATGGATCTATGACCACCAACTGGATGGAAACTGCACGGGAGTTACTTGACGTGCTACTTCCAGATGATAGTACGGAAAACGAGACCGATCGGCAAAGAGAACTGCGTCAAAAAATGTGGGATCCCTACGAGAGTGAGCATCAAAAATGCGTCATATCAGATGAAGAGATAGTAGAGGCAATACTTTCCCTTCCAAATAGAAAAGCACCAGGTCCTGATAGGATACCGGCAGAGGTCCTCCAGGAGTTGGTCGTCCAACTGGTTCCAACCTTAAATAAACTATTTAACGAATGCCTGGTGCAGGGAAAAATACCAAATGCATGGAAAACAAGTGACGTGATTATTATAGCGAAAAGTGGAGGCAAGGACCCACAACTCCCAAAATCCTATCGTCCAATCTGCTTACTCAATGTTCTAGGGAAAGTACAAGAAAAGATACTTTGCAAGAAACTGAAGGAACACAGGTTAAAACATGGGATGAACCCAAATCAGTATGGGTTCAGAGCAGGCAAATCAACAGAGGACGCCATAAACCGCTTAATGGAAATAGCTCAAAACTCTTCCAAAAACTATGTGCTGGGAATATTTGTAGACATCGCCGGCGCTTTCGACAATCTCTGGTGGCCCACGCTGTTCGAACGTTTTAGAAACATCAACTGTCCAAAAAACCTATACGACAGTTTTAGAGATTATTGTAGAAATAGATATGCCAAATTGCGGTGCCCTAACAAGTACATAGAGAAGAGACTGACGAAAGGTTGCCCGCAGGGATCAGTGTGCGGACCAATTTTCTGGGACGTTGGTTTGGAAACCGGTCATGGAAATATTGCAACAACTGCTGGGTGTGGTGGCATTCGCCGATGATCTCGCACTTCTGATAGACGCGGACACCAGACAGGAACTCGAAACAAAATGCAAAGCAGTATTGGATTGCCTGAGTCAGTGGTGTGCAGCGGTTAAGTTAAACCTAGCCCCACAAAAGACGACCTACATGCTCTTAAAAGGAACTCTCAAACGAAATCCGGTAATCAGGATCCAGGGAAAAACAATAAAAAGAAAAGCAGTAGTCCGCTACCTTGGTGTAAATCTGGAGGAACATCTGAAATTTGCGTCTCATATGGAGGAAGTATGTGGAAGAGCAGCACTGGTAATGCACAAATTGATAAGCATTGGCGAGCGACGGTTTAATCTGCCTCCGCTCGTCATAAGAAGATATCACGATGCAATACTGACCTCCATTACTGGATACGCTGCAAGCACTTGGGCCAAGCACCTAAGAAAGGTCAAACCAAAGGAGCTGCTTCGGCGTACGCAGCGAGGAATTCTGCTCAGGCTAACTGGGGCTTACAGAACAACGGCCACAGATGCACTAACGGTTATACTCGGTATCTGGCCCCTGGACCTGGAAGTAAGGAAGCGAGGAGCGTTATACTGGATTAAAAAAGGTAGGTATGACCAAGCTACTGAAATAAATGGAAGGCCTGTTGAAACCAAAAAAGATATTTGGGATGCGCTGATGGATGAATGGCAGCAAACATGGACTAATAGCAACACGGGCAGAAGGACCTTCGACATGGTTCCTTGCGTGAAAGAGAGAATGAACATGACTCACCTTCAACCATCTCCAGGGCTCATACACTACATATCCGGCCATGGTCCATACAACAGTTTCTTAGAACAGAGAGGCCTCAAAGAAACAAACAGGTGCGACTGTGGCGAAGTAAGCACTCCCGAGCACGTGGTTTGGGAGTGCAAACAAACTGAAGAATCAAGAGCATATCTTCAAATACAACTTCAGAACAGAAGAATATACGACATACTGCGTGATACCGAGCTCTGGCACTTGCTGGATGAAGCTGCTAATCTAGCGTCGCTACGCGAGAAGGCGAGACTTGTAGAATTGAAATTAGCAGAGCATAGAGGACGCCGCGAGCAACCGGCATCAGAAGCAGAAAGAAGAACAGAAGAGGAAGAAACTCGAGAGTAAAGAACAACCCAAATGTGACCATAAGCACTGCCCATGACTAAGGCAGTGTCTGCACCAGGAAGACGGCAAAGACTCAATTCATCACAGTACCTTCTCCAGGGCTCCGGCGGCGGCCTGCTCTGATTCCAGGAGGGAACTCCTAATGTGGGACAACCCGGAGAAGAACGAGACCACTACCTGGAACGTGAAGCTGGCTGACGACACTTTGTGGTCAGCATGTCAGCAGTCGCCCCGCTGCAACAGTAGAGACAGCTGGCGGCCAGGATGTCGACGCAGGCCAGCAGTGGTAAAAGAAGGACATATACAAATAGACAGTTTATTAATTAGAAGTACGAAAATACAAAGACAATTGTTGATTTTTGTGTGAATTATTATGTTGGTAGAGTAATTAGTAGAATAATTGGTATATGGATCAGTATTGGTACAGTAATTAGTAGAATAATTTTTATATTAATCAGCATATTAATTATTAGAATAATTAGTAGATTAAATATTAGAATACCTAAATCCATTCAATCCTTAAGAATAATTATCCAGATATATGTATATTTTTTAAAAAGTAAATTGTTTTAAGTATAAAAACTGTAGAAACTAAGGGCCTACTTTAGGTAACAAGGTAGTATGCTATGTAAAATCAGGAAATAAAATAAAAATTCCAGGGTTTATCATAACGCTCAAGCAAACCCACAAATCCCACATTCGTCTGACGTGTGTTCCTGGAAATGTGAGAAATGTCTTCCTCAATTGAATAATTGAGGTCCTTATCAAGACTAATTCCTGATCCCCCTACAATTACAATATAATCCTCCTTTAAGAAATCTTTCCCTAAGTTTTCCACATTTGCTACAACACTTCCAAGATCTGCATTTGGTTTGAAAATACTGCAGACTTCATAATCTGGCCCCAAGTCAGACTGAACCATTTCACTGATTCCCCTCCCATGACTGCTTCCAAGTAACAGTACCTTCCTACGTTTAGATACTCCCTGAAAAGTGCTCCCTTTTACTTTACAAGATCCTAGATCTTTCAGTCCAACTTGACGGTCCCTAAAGTCACCATCTAGATCCTCCAATGACCGAGACACATTGGATGTCTCCAGCTGGAAACCATCAGACAGACAGCGTCTACTCCCTCTCCTGCCAGAGCTGACTTCCCTCCACTCACTGTTCTGCCTGAGCCTACGAACAGAGTTTTCTGCCTTCAGGGCCTTTATGTCCCTCTCTGCAGATGCCAGATCTGACTGGAGTTTCAGAACCCACTGCTCCTGATCAATAATTCTGCAGGAGTGACAGTTCCAGGCAATACTGACACAAGAGTCACCGTTAGTAACATCGCTGCACCCCCAGTGAAACCAGCGCCCTCAGTTCCGGCATGTCACTCCTTCTCTTACTGGTCTTCGGCAATTTCCACACTTAGTATCCATTATGATACTTTCAGACAAACTTAATAACTTAGGCGAATAAAAACTTTAAAATGTTTACTCTTTAAAATACTTTTTAAAAACTTAAGAACTTAATTAATTACTTGTGTTTCAGTTGCGAAAGAAAAGTAAAAGTAGGATTCTAAGAAAAATGCTAAACAAATACTATGTGAATTAAAAACACTTATCAACTTCAAGACTTACAACAAAAAACAAACAAATAATATTAAAAGAACTCTTTAAACAAACGAAATTTGACACCCTAGCACTCTTGTTCTGAGTTAACCTCAAATGTACACAATTAGAACTTGTTTACACTTCACTGAATTTTCTAATTTAAAAAAAAAAAAAAAAAAAAAAAAAAACGTTCACTATCACTTAATAACCTCACAATTTACTGAGAAACAAAACTAATGCAGCCAAAACAAACTTAATATGAAATTATGTTACGCTGTAACAAGAATATTGATATTAAACGTTAAACACGGATGTAAACAAAAGCCGGGGAACACTGAATCTATAATTTACGGATGTAACAAGGCCTATAGAAAAGATCACTGATAATACGAACACCAAAAACTAATGTAAACGATACTAACGTTCTATAACAAAAATCTGAGCTTAAGCCTAGCGTTCAAGAACAATATGGAATTTAATAAAAACTTAAACAGGAAATCTGTAAATCACTGTAAAAACATAAAAATAGAACAAAATGGATCTTTTCATGGTGATGTAGGGGAAGTTTGTGAAATATTTAACAAACATTTTACTTCAGTTGTAGAAAACTTAGGCATACAAAAGCAATCCACACATAGTGCCTTAAGGCTTCTTCGGTCTACTTACCCAAATAGATTTGTGGAAATGCAATTGCCACCAGTAACAGACTCAGAAACAAATAAAACCTAAAAATTCTTCCAGCTATGATATTTTTCAAGCAAATTACTGAAAAGATGTTCTGATTTATTAATCGTGTACTTGCCCACAGTTGTAATGAATCGTTAATGCAAGGTGTGTTTCCAAATAGACTAAAATATGCGGTTGTAAAACCGTTGTTTAAAAACGAGACGCAACTATCGTCCCATTTCATTACTTTCAGGATTCTTAAAGGTTTTTGAAAAAGTAATGTACCGTAGAGTAAAAAACATGATACCCAAAATAATATACTCACGAAATCACAATTTCGGTTCCAAAAAGGCTCATCAATAGGAATGGCTATATATTCATTTTTAAATAACACATTTGAGGAACTGAATAATAAAATGATCCCTGTAGGAATTTTTTGTGATCTTGCAAAAGCATTTGACTGTGTAAATCATGAATTACTTTTGAAGAAAATGGAATACTATGGTATTTATGGAATTGCAGGTAAATGGTTTAAATCATACATGAAAAGTCGAATACAAAAAGTTTCAATTTTTATCCTAAAATAAGTAAAGATGCTTCATCAGTCTGGGAGAAAATAAAAGATGGAATTCCAGAAGGTTCTGTCCTAGGACCCCTCCTCGTTTTGTTGTACATCAATGACCTTCCTGGAAACTTATCTGACAAGGTTACGAGTGTTTTATTTGCAGATGACAATAACCTGACTGTGGGGAAAACACCTAACAGCAATCTAGAATTTAATGTAAATGAAGTACTTAGTGAAGTAGCAAATTGGCTTAAGGCAAATTCATTAAAATTAAATTTTGAAAAACACATTATATTAGGTTTAAAACAAAAAATTATGCACAGCCAGATTTACAAGTAAGCTATAAAAATAATACAATCTTAGAAACAATATAAAATTCCTTGGTATTAAAATAGATGAGAAACTCTGTTTGCACAAACATATCACTTCACTACTGAAGAAGTTAAGTAGTGCCACCTTTGCAATACGAATACTTTCTCTAACAGCCGATCTAGAATTAACGAACAGGTGTACTCCTCATATTTTCATTCAGAGATGTCATATGGCATAATTTTTTGGGGAAATTCACAAAGAAAAAAAGTTTTCATAGCACAGAAAAGAGCTATTAGGATGTTGTGTAGGGTAAAAACCAAGAACTTCTTGCAGACAACTTTTTAAATAAACTCAATAATCTTACAATGACTTCTCAGTATATAGTATATTCTCTCATATGTGCTTTGTCATAGATCATTTTAACCTGTTTTCTTCTAATCTAAATTTACGCAATTTCAATACAAGAAACAGAAATAACTTGCACAAAACACAAACATCTCTGTCATTCGTACAAAGAGGAGTTAGTTATTCTGGTATACATCTGTTCAATAAACTTCCCTACAAAATAAAACAGTTTGCAGATGATAAAGAAATTATCTTATTGGCAACTGCTTCTACTCCATTTAAGAATTTGAACAAATTTATTAATTGTATTCAATATCACTTTTGCAAAACTCAGTTGTAAAAATTAATGTTTTTTGTTATTCTCTTTTGAACATATAATTGTTTTTACTGTGATTATGACTCATATTTTATGTATGTGTATTAACCATGATATGTTTCACATCAAAGAAGTCCTTCCTGAGCAGGGATCCATGAAACAAGATTGTTAATACATAAAAATAAATAAATAACCCTTAATCTTTACTGAAACATATACTTTTACAATTTCGGCATATCAAATAAAATTCCTTCATATATATTCCATCCATAACATAATTTCTTATTTTATTGCCATTCATAAAGAAAGCAACCATGAGTTATTTTGCAGCTGATTCGAGCTCATTGTTCAAGTAGACCGATAGGCATAGCTGGGCAGAATACTATTATTCCGTTAATAGTTAATTAACGAAGTTAATAAAAATTTAATATTTAAGTTAACTTAAAAATCATTGAAGCTCTTCTTAACTTCCGTTAACGTATATCCGTTACATTGGTTGTTGACGGCATTGCTTGAATTGTGCGCCAAGGCAAGTCGAAACGAATTGCGAGCGAATTAGGTTAGGTAATGCGAAATGAGAGTGCGATTATGATGCATAGGCTATATAAGTGTTATGTTATTTCTAGATTGTTAGGTATAGTGTAGGTGTGAGCCGGAACGCTAGAGTTAGGAATATTTCTATTTCCATCTGCAAACCGGCGCTTGTTATTGATTTTCATATTTGTATAACCAAACTTTTTTGCTAAGAGGAATATAGTGTCAATTTTTAGTTTGCATTGGTTTGGAGTTTGTGAGTAAAATAAATTGATATTCGTTACGTTATTACTTCATGGACACTGAAGATTTAGAATTTCCTGGTAAAAGCAACGAGGAGATTAAAATCCTTGGCCAAATTTATGCTTATGTTATATTTAAAACAATATTGGGAAAATGGTTCATTTATGAATGTAAACTGTGTTTTCCTAAACATTCTACTATCAAGGCTCGAGTTCCTAGCCTTAACAATCTTAAATAACGCATGAAGAGGATGCATATATCCAAAGATTTACCGTTTGATGAAAAAAAGGCAGGATCTATTCGCGGGAATGGTAAAACAATTAATTCTTCAAGTGCTGTGGATTCTTCTGATGTAGATAGCAAATTTCCATCTGCTAATAACATGTTTCGTCAACAAATCATTGGTGAATCTTTTGGCATAGTATTTATGGATAGCGGCGTATCTCAAGCTGGTGAGGACCAATGCATTGTAAACTTGCATACATGTAACGCTTTAACGATTATCGAAGTTAACGTTTTAAGTAGCGGATTAACGATTAACGAAGTTAGGTTTTGGATTACCTGCCCACATCTCTGCCAATACGTAAGATTCAATCATCTTTTGATTAATATGTATTTCAAAATTTTACTCTCATTCAAATAGGCAATTAAACATGCGTCCACGTTTAGACGTACTGATTTTAATTACTTGAAAGAAAAATATAAGACTGCTGGAGATTATTAAAACAATTGATCTCAGAAACTTAAATTAATTGGTTTTTACTAAAAGATGAAAATTTCTAAATTTAATTAATAGGAAACTGATAAAATTTGCTTGTTACATTTGGTTTAAAGTTACTTCTCTACACAAGGGGATCAGTAGCCTACAACTTTAGATTTGAGAGCTGCTAAAATAAAAAAGTAAAAATAAAAAATTAAACAGCGTTTCAGAATTGAAAAATTGCATTGGAAACCTACTTTCTGATGAAAATATTCCACTTTTACAGTAAAGGTTTGAATTTTCTAGGTGTCTGGTAACATTGGGCAATTTCATTAAGTAGGGTACTCAGTTTAATTTCATGCTTCGGCATCGACATTCTTGGTTTTTATTATTATTATTATTATAAAAACAAGATGAAGAAAAATACCTTCATTGAATAGAAAAATGATTGATTCTTAATATTGTGATCGAATACCTTTTCTTAGTCAAATAATGTTATCTATGTCATTGCAAAATACACCACATATAATGATAACTGAAAAAACTAATTTGCTCATTTATGCGATAAGCATTCACTCCGTTCTTTAAGCATGTTAGTCCGTACAAGAAGAAAATTATATCAAAATCACTCATGTATGAGGTCGGACTCGAACCGCGTACCCTCGGATTGCAAGAGGTAGGCGCTAAATACTTTACTTCCCGGTGCGCCTCTGCGACCTCTGGAAGCGTTAGCACATGAGAACCGCCAAAGATGGCAGCTAACTGCCACACATTTGGCTGCACAGCACTAGATTTCCTCATTCATAAACTCACTGTTTATTGTTTCGAAAAATGGATTTGAATAATAGTTTGCGTCAGAAAGAGTTTGCTTAGTATCCGTATTCCAGTATTTACATATAGTCTTTTATGTAGTTTTCCAGTTTAGAATGTGTCTGCAAAAGAATTTTGTCGTTTACTACTTAGCAAATCATTTGCGAACTTGCGCTGCCACAGCTCTTTGTCAAGAATGGATAAGATTAGAAACGATTGATCCCATTTAAATTTAAAATAATTTACTTTTATGATATTTTTGACACAGGACTCAATCCCTTTACCTGTAGTTGTATCTTGAAATGAGTTGGGCACAACATTATAGCATAACTTTAAATCCTCTTTTAAACAACACTACAGAGAGCTTTTGAACTAGTCTACAATGTTGTTACGTATTAAAAAAAAGATCGTGAATGTTCCGTATGCTTCAAGCAGTTGATCTTACTAGGGAACATCTCATAAATTATGTGTAGGGGAGGAAGGTTTGGCTGTAAAGCAATACTCAGATATGTGTGTGTGTGTGTGTGTTTGTGCGTTCGTGCGTGGGAGGGGAGGGGAGGGGAGGGGGAGATTTCCTAGCCTTGGCCACGTAGTTTTTCATTCATATTATTTGTCACAGTTAAAATGAGGTACAGTACACGTAACAGCATATGAATATTTATTTCTGTCATTTAATTATCTCTGTATTTAATTTACAATAGTCTGACAAGAGAAAACAGGACAAAATGTATTCTGGAATCTGTAGGCAAAAAGGTATATGCTATGCAGGGAGGGAGGTAAAAGCCACATCATGCTACGTGGAAGGGGGGGGGGGTGGCAGTTTACGCGAGACCATAATGGAGCTACAGTAGCTTCTGGACGCTAACTTATTGTGAGTGAAAATAAGTCTGGTGATGCTAAAATTAATTTAGGTACTACTTCCATATTTTTGGACATCGCAGATTGTGTTACCGATAGCAGTTGTTTAACATATTTTTCTCTTTTCCATGCTGTGAGTTCCCAAAAAATAGATTTCAGTTGAGTAAACGCGCGCTTTAGAACAAGCAGTCTGAAAAGTCAATGGCGTTAAAATAAGTCTTACCAGCAAAATTGTATGAATTAATTGAGATAATTGCGTATCACTATCACAAACTGTAATATTCCAAAATACACTGCAAACAATCAATTTATTCATGCCCTTGAATTTTCTGACCTAGTACCTGTTCAAAATTAATGTTTTGAGTATATGTTTTATTTCTTATGCTGTGTTTTGAGACTATCGTATGTTTTACAAATGTAAAAAGACTTGTACCTGGTATTTAAAGTTTGCGAAACATAACCATCGATTTATTATTACTATTATTATTATTATTTAGCGGATAAGCCCACCAGGACTACGCAAAGTACTCAGAAGCGTTTGTTCGCCTTTCTTTGTGCCCAAATTTCCTTCATACGTTTGGTTTGGGCTTCTTTTCTCTCATCTCACCATGTTGTTCCTGGTATTTTCTTAAATCTTTCCTCCCGGTCAACTTGTCACTTGTGAATTTTGGATTTAAATATGTCTCTGTTTTCAATATCTTCTGGAACAATTCCTGCTAATTTCAGGTCTTTTTTGATTTTTCCAACCCATTTAGTTTGAAAAAGGAACTACCTGAAAACCATAAGTATTCTTGGAGTTGTATCAGTGTTATTTGGGATTATCACCTGACTATACCACCTACAGTGTACAGTACTGTCTTAGTAGCTGTGTATAATGGGTTGAATAATTAACGGGAGAAAATTCAGAGCAGAACAGTTCAGGTCGTTCGAGTACATATGAGGAGGGCAGTACATGGAGCACACGTTACTGAATGGCATAAATGTTTGTGGTGTGGGAGAGATGTGGTGGTGCCGATGTGAACAGTTTGGTGCACAGCACACACGTTACTGAATGGCAGAAAGGTCTGTAGTGTGGGAGAAACGAGACGCTGTTGATGTGATGTTGTTCCTGAAAGCATGAATAAGCGAAAACTAGAATTTTGAACCGGAGATCGAACCTAGGTCCACCAAATGCCGTGTATCCTCTCATCCACGTTGCTGAAAGTAAGAATATGAACACTGTATGTGTAGAGAACTCTTTTTTTATGGGTCGTCTACGTCGAGGTTAGGGGTGAAGTAATACACGAAAGTCTTTGATCAATCGCAAAACGTAATTAAGAATGTCTATGTTGTACGCCGGACCATGAGACCTACAATCGCTCTTTGGGTCGGCGTACGCCTCACCAGCAGCCGCTTTATAGGATCCGTCCTCAGGGTACCGGAATACACTATAACCCCCTCAAGAACAATGCTGCGGATATACACTACCCTCACTACGCCCCCGCCGTGGGATCGGACTCTTCCGAATCACCCGCCATTACAGCAGGGACGGTGAGGCAAGGCGCCCGCTATCAATCACTCCGAAGACCCTTCCAAAACCTGGCCGTATAGCTAAAGTCTCTCTGTGGTACCCGCGCCCCACACCTGGCCTCACCCGTACCCTGCAGGGTCAAGCGGAAGCCGTAGCGACCGGGCACCGCGCAGGAGTGCCCCTTCCCGTGGTCCTATGCGCAATCCGACCGAGCATATCGTCACGGAATACGCGGCTTCCCATACTGGCATGCGTTCCTAGTGCGCTTTCGCCCGCACCCGCCCGACACGCGTGTCCAGTGGGTGCACGGGTACCTCCGTAATCGTCCAAGCTCCAAAGAGCACCGTCCCACTGCGGAGGCCCGAAGATCCCCACAGTGCTCACAGGGTGAATGCCGCCCCACTCCGGGTAAAACCCATGCATTACCAGTACACACTTAAATAGTGGACTTACTATGGCACCATTCGAGACGGCTCCCACCAGCAGAGATGCTACCCCTGATCCCAAGGAGACGAACCCATAGGCGGCGAACCGCAACCGAGCCCAGTTCCCAAGACCGTAGTACTGACCCCTTCATTCGACCCCGGGGATTATAATGCGCTGGCAGCAGAGGTGCACTAAACCTCTGGAATGTTTGGTCTTCATTCACCAGGACACCATAAATACTGGATCAGTGAGGGCAAGTTTCCTCAGCGTCTGGAGCTGTGGAAAACACAGTAGTGCACCGAGATGCAGTTTGACTACCCAACAGCCTTCCGTCGAGCAGGGTACGCGATCACCACTGAACCCCCAGCCCGAAGACCGGGAGTGACGGGCCTGTGGACGCTAGGCATGAGTCTCGGGGGTGGCAGACCCCTTGCAACCGCCCCCTACAGGGTCCCAATTCAGACGCCCAACAATATCCCCTCTTTTGGCAGATGCAACAAGTATAACATCTGCACCAGCAGGTTTCAAAATTTGCCAAACATCACTTCTGAGAAGGGGCATTATAACATACACCACCACTTCAATGAACCTATTACCTCCCTCCAGACGGGGAAAACTTTCCCCAACGCTTTAACTTGCACCTATAAAGAGAGGCAACGGCTTTAGGCGATACGCTAACGATTTAGGTCACTGTAAACCCCGTCGTTAAAGTGTTGCTGCCAAACAATACAACCAACACGTATATTCTGAGACAAGAGCATTTTAACTTATTTTTCTTACGTGGCTTATGTGTTTCTTCATGTGTTGAACAAAAATATTTTCATTCATGCTTTGCCTTTCTTGTGTCAAAAGGATGCTTCCTCCATTGGATGCCTCATAAAGGGGCGGGAGGGAGGGAGGGTAAAGTACGTCTAGCAGAGATGGAAGAGATGCTTCAGCGAATGTCCGCTCTTGAATTTTCGAAGTTTGTCAATGATTTTGATCAGAAAGGTGCGTTCGATAAGGCAATCGAGCAAAATTTATTGATGAGTATGGAAGAAAAGAACAATTTGCATTATTCTTGGCTGAATCTTTCTAAAAACTTATCCTTTCATGAGTGCGTGTGTGTGTTTTTATGTGCAGAAGAACATGGTGAGCTAAGAGACAAGAGACGAACGTGATATTCATATTTTTCATCTGACTGGCTGATTGGTTGTTCCCATTTCCTCAGGTATAGTTATATGTTTGTTGGGAGGTGGGGGGGGGGGGGGGGGAACTAGGACCGCGTTAAGCCTTCGTTTATCTTGAATCTTAGCTTTTTGGATGTTTACACATCATGGTTACAACTAGGGTTGTTAGCCCTAGAGGAGACCTACAGTGGAATACAGACCGA
Source organism: Vandiemenella viatica (assembly GCA_031002005.1). Lineage (NCBI taxonomy): Eukaryota > Metazoa > Arthropoda > Insecta > Orthoptera > Morabidae > Vandiemenella > Vandiemenella viatica. The sequence continues at coordinate 30,571,359 of CM061919.1, read as the reverse complement.
TGAAGCGTGCTGGCGTACTTCACATGACACCTTAATCTGTGACAGAGGAGGGGATAAGGGGCTTAAGAAAACCACGGCCGAGACAAGGATTCGAACCGGGGACCTTTCGATCTTCAGTCAGACGCCTTAACTACTGAACCTTATTTAGTTGACGTTTGCTTTGAAGATGCTGAGATTAGTTTCCACAGGTGTTGTGTACCGTTTTTTTTAAAGAGGAGCATACGATATGATGGCATATTAAATTATGCAGGAAGAGGTTTCAGAAATCATTTATTGGAGAGAGTGATGAAAGGATGTACCACAGAAATGATGGACTTGAAGGTTTGTGTGTTATGAAGCTTTCCAATTTACAAACAGTTGAGCCAACTAGCATAAGACATAGAGGCAAATTTCTGCATTTTCTTTTATGTCGGCGACACTGAAACAGAGTATGGTTTGCACCAAATTTTACTCACTTTATAACAAACAAAAAAAAGGTAGCTTTCTGAAAGTATTGTACAATGCTGTCGGGGGAACGCAAACAGAAAAGTCTGTTTGTATTATTGATTCATCACACAAGTGTGGAATTTCATAACGGTTTGTATATTCCGAATTCTTGACTAAAGTATTACTCCCTCTAGTGATCGCTTTTCTTATTCCCCGTATGAGAAAATTGAGATAGATTTTACAATAAAATATAGCATTTGGTAAGTACATTGGCTTAGTATGCTTCCTTTGGGAGGATCCACCCAATCTTCGGGTTTTTTAATAAGTTAATATAGTAGATATGTGAAGGCTTACTATTAGATTGTCATATTTGCTTCCTAAGCACTTTTACCAGATTTTTAAACAATGTTGAGTCGCTGACAAGCAAACGTTTTTGAGCCATCAGCCGCATACGCTAACCACACAGGTCCATTACACGCTGTTCTGTCCATATACTGTTTGGTGTCTCCAGATCACTGAAGAGAAACGACGCAGTCTATACCAAATGAGTCTAGATCGCATGGTTAGTGCCCATTGAGACCCATTTTTTTTGTGGTCTGCTAGTGTTTTTCCTGCTCCAAAACTTCAGAATATATTATCCACTGATGTGCTGTTGAGATCTTCATGTGTGTGTGTTCACGTGCTTGGTACTTAATTCGATGATATTGCATCAGCTGATGGAGTGCGAAGCGGTAGCTATCGAATAGTTGTTTTTGGAAGAAACAATTCTTTTGAAGATCAGCGAACATTAGCATACAGCTATTAACGTTTAAGATCGGTTATAAAAATTAAGAAAAGAAGCTGTTCTCTTGCACTTCCTCGAAGTACTCATAAACGTTACTACTTTGTGTGAATCGATGTACGTTCAAAGTAGTGTGTTGAGGATAAATGCTGTTGTTGGTGCATTCAGTTCTACAGCGCCGAAAGACAGTGTGGTTGGGTGAAGGGTGGAGACAACCACAACCGAAAGGCTGGTAGGTCATATTTTGAGACATGCAGGATTGGTTAATTTGATAGTGAAGGGAACAGTCGAAGGTAAGAACTGTAGAGGAAGACAGAGATTAGAATATATGAAGCAGATAATTGAGGATGTGGGCTGTAAGGGGTATGTAGAAATGAAGAGGTTAGCACAGGATAGGAAAGGATGGAGGATTGCATCAAACCTGTCGAAAGACTGACAACAGCAAAAAAAAATAAGAGGCTTCCCCTTGACGCCTTTCATTTACAAGTGGGATTAAATATTTCGCCCACTGTCGTTTATATGTATTATTTGTTTCTTCGTGTTATTCGGGATTGGAACTCACACAGTTAGTTTTGGTGCAATGCACCCTCTACCATTTTCGACTATGTGATTTCCAGAGTATAGATGTGATTATGAGCTATGCCAGGGTGTTCATATTCCATGCCGATGCCATCATCACATTTTAAACGAAAAAGTTACACTTACATATCGTCTAAGTGGTTCTTAGTTTTATACTACGAAAACTGACAAATAATGGTAATTATACTAGTCTGGTAATAATTTCTTCTGTTTCTGTTTTTTATTGTTCTATCAGTGGAAGTTTTGATGCATTCAGGACTTGACGTAAAGACCCTAAGGAACAGACAATATCCTAATTTTTGAATGTTTAGGAACACGTTGATAAACGGAAATCTGGATGGCTTGATGGAGCTTCGACCATTCAAAACTACGTTTTATAGGTCGTATTTTGAGAAGCTGCAATGCTCATACAAAGGAAATAACGTACAAAACACTAGTGCGTCCGCATTTGGAATACTGTTGTGCAATTTGGGATCCGTATCGCAAGGGATTGATTGACACGTTAGAGAAAGTACAGAGGAGAGCCGCTCGATTCGTGACCGCTAGTTACAGTCCTTATGTAAGTGTCACAGAGCTGATACGTGGGTTAGGCTGAGATTGTTTGGCGGACAGACGACGTCGTTTTCGTTTAAATTTGTTGGAGAATATGCGAAAATCTCTAATTTACGAGTGCAACGAAATACTTCTTCCTCCAACCTATTTAGGTCGCAATGACAGGAAGGATATGATTCGAGAGATAAGATGCCGTACTGATACATTTATGTATTCTTTCTTTCCTCGTTCTGTTCGGGATTGGAATATTCTAAAATAGGATTGGTGCTTAGCACCCTCTGCCACCCACAGTAATTGTGAATTGCAGAGTATAGATGTAGATGTAGATTGGTAGGTTATACAATATCATTCATTTATACCTGTTCTTCAACCTAAGATAATATTTTACTATACTTGCATGAAGTCTGAAATGTTTCTATGCACCTGGGTGTCGATTGCATGTGCGGAGTTGTATACGCTTTCGCAACAATTAATGCAACATCCATATCGGTAGCAATCACAGACGGAAACACCTTTCACCTAGAGCGCAGAGTGCTGACGTCTAGGCAAAACATTTAAAATCATGTCGAGCCAAATGTCATTGGGACTCCTAGACGCCTCGGGATATATTTAGAGAGATATAGAGAATCGCGTAGGAGATCGGAGATGAGGTTTCTCGTGGCATGCGCCGGCCGCTGGCGCAGGACATCACGCTCCTGCATTTCCCCACTGGCCCATTCGAATCGCCCGCGCCTGTGGCGTCATATGACCTTTGACGCCAATGGTACAACTGAATCGCCCGCCAACCGGATGTGACTTCACGGAGGGAGGGGTAAAAGGGGAAGGGAAGCGGCCATTATTTGTCATGTGACCAGAATTGGTAATTTCGCCAAACTCCCCCTTAATTAGACTACTTTTATCTTGCACCCCACGTGTAAGGCAATACGTTTGAACAAGATCTCGCCTCCTTACCATGCAAACGAGTGCGAATACGCGTCATGCCCAAGGAGAAGGTAAAAACTAAAATGTTATTCTTAAAATGATCTAATGTGCGGTAAATGCAGGTGTGATTTGTGAATAGCACTCACACAACCAAGCCAAGCAGTCCGCCTTGTTGTCAGTCGAGCTGGAAAATAAAACATGTGGTTTGAGAGAGCGCCTTGCGTTTTGTTACCGTGTTTATTTCGGGAAATTATTAGTTTCGAGGGATAAATTCATCATTCGAAATTGTAAAAACCGGAAGAACCCTCCACTACTAGCCCTTCTCAGCTTACTGCAGTTCAATAAATCCAATAAGAAAATTGTTATTTCTGAATATTCAAAGAAGTCCAGGAAAAGTAGAATTTTCAAAGTAAGTGGAAGACATTTTTTCGATGGCTGTTATATGATGGAGATATGATAGTGATAAATTATTTTGGCAAATTTGTAAATTAACCATGTCTAGTAGCATTTCTACGTCGAAAACATCATCAAGAGATGATGAGTGTATTAGGACATTCACTCAAAGTGATTTACCATCATAAAATAAAGCTTTAGAAAGGTTTAAAAAGCATGAAAAGTCTGATGTTCACAATTTAGAATATGGTGTCAGTGTACACTGCATCCTATAAAAAAGTAAAATTGAAAGTATTAAAATAGCCATACACGATTGCTCCATCCGTCCATATGGAATGACGCCACTCCATTATCACGTCGTCTGTGGGGAAATTGATGTGGATGACGTGGACTGACAGGATATTTGGATATCCGGTCTGTCCAATATCCATCAGTTTTATCCATCATGCCATCAAGCTGACTGACGGTGTGTGGGGAAAACCACGTGGAGTGACATCGAGCCATCACTCCAGTCGGTTCGTGTATGCTGAAACCGCAGTCCAAACAGTTTTCTGTCACCGACCACCTAGCAGACAGCATCAGTGCCTTGAAAGGACTATGCAACATTGTACCATTTCTTTTTTGTTTTGAATCTGCTTTAGAAAAGTTTGTTTTGCTACAAGTTAAATATTATTTGGATATAGAATTGAAAATAATATAGTTTTAAATATTATGAAGTAACAATTAGAACGATATTATTTTCCTTTTTTCACTTTTTTTAAGAAAAATAATGTCGTCTCAATAAGACTTTGCACTAGGGATTATTGAGAAGTATGAAGACTTACCATGCTTGTAGGAACTCTAATCCTGACTACCATGACAAAATATAAATAAATGTGGTATTAGATCAATTGCAAATCTTATATATATATATATATATATATATATATATATATATATATATATAAATAGACGTGTGTTTCTTTATACAGGGCGTTCGCCGGAAAACGCAACCCTCCCAGTCTGTTGCCGTCGGCAACTTGCTCGGACAGCGGGGCCAGCAGTTTCCGCCACGCGGCACCGTGAATCACCGCACTGTTTAACACCTCCGCTGCCCCAACAGTGCAGTGCAGTGACCCTTACATTGTTAAGAACGGTTTCTTTGCATTGTAGCTAGTTTGTGACTTCAGTCTCTTATTAATCAGTGTTGTGAATAAACGTTTCTTTGCGGTTTGGCTGGTTTGGGGCTTCATACTCTTACTAATCTGTACCGTGTTTGAGTGTGAGTAAAATTATGGTACGTTACAGTTTGCAACAAAGAATATTTCTCTACGATACATATGTGAAGAAGAAGTCGTTTAAAAAGTGTCGCAGTTTATTTTTCGTCGCGAATATCCTGGCGCTTTACTGCCAGCTAAATCAACAATTCTGCGTCTGGTTAAAAAAGTAAGAGAAACGGGTTCATTTTTTAACAAAAAGAGACTGTCGGTCAACCGTATTCTCACAGAGGAGAAAATTGACGATATCGCTTTTCGACTAGAACAGTCACCCAAAAAATCATTAAGTCAGTTAGGGCAGCGTGTGTCTCGAAATATGTTCAGAAGATGTGAAATGTGCATTACACAAGAGTGTCAACACTTCCAGCATCTTTTATAAGGTAAGCTAATGAATTACGTCACATTTAAATGCTTAGCACATACAAGTTTATGAAATAGTCCGCGGCCGACGGTCGAAAAATGCCGGGAGCTGACCGCTCGCTCGCCGCGAGCAGTTTCTTCCTTGTAGCGCTAACAGTGGGTTGCGTTTCCCGGCGAACGCCCTGTATTTCACTTTTCAGCCACCACTACCTATCACAGATCACTGGTCTTTGTGTGTGGAAGTAGCATGGAGTTTCCTGTCGTGCACAAAGTTGGCCGAATGACGATAGCTGTGGGGATGTGGGAGATATGATGGTTAAAAGTGGCCGACCTGCGGTAATTTCATATTTCTACCAAAATGGTGTATCACTTTTCAGCCAAAACTATCTATCACTGGTATTTGTGTGTGGTAGTAGAACAGAGTCACCCGTCGATAACAACGTTGGTCGAATTTCGGTAACTGTGGTAGTGTGGGAGATATGGTGGATGAAATTTGTCGATCAAGGATATTTTCACATTTCGACCAAAGACATATGTCTCCGTATATGTCACTCTGCTGTCACAACTACATAGCATAGACCATTGTTGTTTGTGTGTTGTAGTGGTATCGTTCCTCTTATCGTGTACTATGGTGGTTAGATGTCGGTAGCTATGGGGGTGTGGGAGATGTGGTGGTTGAAAGTGGTCGACCTGCGGCACTTTCATATTTCCACCAAAAACGTATGTGTCATGGTATATGCAACTAGCAGTCTTGCAATCACAATGTAAAATAATATTGGAAGTGTAATCTTGATGTGTGGAGATAAAGTATTTTAAAATACTTTATATCTGATTCACCTTATCACCTAACTGGTTGATCTTTTATGAACAAAAATAGTATCCCAACGCAGTATTAACAAATCATCACCTCACTGTACCGGAATGAAAGATTCTAGCGTGTTTCAACGCAATCACAATGAAATGTCAATCAATTCGCACTTGACGTGTTTGTTTTGTTTGAGGTTCTTTTCGATTCATTCAATATATTTTGTTAGTAAAGAACGAGATTACAACATATTTTAATTTAAATATAGATCGTAGAGAATTTGTATAGTAAAAATAATAATTTCACGTTTCAAAGTTCTAGTCACAGAGTTTCTTAATTGGAAACTCTCTGTTCACCTATTGAACGTGAAATTCGAACCAGGGGGTATCCTAGAATCTTAGCATTAACAGATAAAAGCTTTGCCACAGGTAAAAGTCAATGTTAAGGCCCGCAAAATTTACAGTTGATACCGGAATTTGAACCGCGGCCTTCAGTACCCAAATCGCACGCAGTAACCATTTGTGTCACCAGCCAACAAACCTAACAAGACTTGGTAGAGCTAAAAGAGAAAAGAGTCGACCCAAAATATTTTTTTTTTTTCGCCGGGACTCTCGTTAACCTAGCTACGCCACTGGCAGAATCTCGTATCAAGAAAAAAGAATAATATGTTTGCAATGTAAGAAAAACATCCGCTATACATCGACATTAAAAATTGCGGATGCGAGAGTGGATGCAGGATTTCATGCGAAAGTTCTTCACTTGCGGATGCGGATATCCGTTACATCCCTAGTTTGAACCACCTTCAATCGAGTGAGCGCCGGTAATACCAATAATAAGAGTTTAAAATGTTGTAGTTAGATTTTATCTTTGAATAATTTCTGTCGTCGCAGAGTAGCAGCTAGTTGATCTCCAGCAACCGTCGAGTCTAGTGCTGACATTTCTGTGTATTTTATTTAAAGCGTAGTAGTTAGATTTTATCTTTGAATAATTTCTGTCGTCGCAGAGTAGCAGCTAGTTGATCTCCAGCAACCTTTCCGTAAGGATCGGTTACATTCAAATGGAGGTGGTATATTTATAGGTTTTAGTACACTTGTCGTGTAATGAAATAAATATCAATACGGTCTGCAAAATCCTATTGATTAGACTAAAAGTATCTAGGAAAAAACTTGTAATAGGGTCTTTCTGTCGTCCACCAAATGCAGATGTAGCTGTTGCTGAAACCTTAAGATATAATGTAAGTAATATAGCTCGTCAATTTCCAGATCATGGAATAATACTAGGAGGTGACTTCAACATTCCGTATATCGACTGGACTAATTACGCCCACGTTTCTGGTGGCAGGGATAAAATATCATGTGAGATTGTTCTTGACATTTTCTCAGATCTTAATCTTGAGCAACTCGTTACTGAACCAACGCGATGCCACAACGATAACGAAAACATTTTAGATATTCTCGTTACGAATAGGCCTGAATTATACACGGACATTTCTACCACCACGGGAATAAGTGATCATAAAGCTATAATTTCTACAGTAAAATTAACAGCCGCGCACAAAAAGAAAAAAGATAGGGCCGTTTACAGGCTCGAAAAGGTCCCAAAGGAGAGTTTAAGAGCGTTTTTGAGGGATAATTACATTACCTTTATAGAAGGAAGAGGGTCGGTTGAAGAGATGTGGTTTCGATTCATAAATATAGTCCGGGAAGGTATGGACTTACATATACTGAAAAGGACAATTAGGCATGGGAACGATACCCCGTGGTATACACGTGAAGTTAAAATGTTACTTAAAAAGCAAAGGAAGATACATGCAGGCTCAAGAAGGACGATGTATAGGAGTGATTTAGAAAAGTTAGCTGTTACAAGAGGACATGTCAAGAATGTGATGCGCGAGGCCTTTAATGACTTTTGTTGCAATTCACTTTCCAAGAGCATCATCGAAAATCCAAAGAAATTTTGGTTGCGTGTAAAAAAAGTAGGTGGTTGTGACAACAGTATGCCAGTTCTAGTACAAGACGGTCGGGAAGTTGATGACAGCCGTGACAAGGCAACTGTATTTAACATCGAATTTAAAAATTCTTTCACTGACGTAAACATGGAAAACATTCCCGTTTTTCCATGGCGTGTAGAATTTGAGATGGATCCAGTACAAATTGATAGTGTAGGTATCATAAAGCAATTAAAGCTCCTGAAGTGGGGGAAAGCGCCGGGTCCCGATGGTATACCAGTAAGTGTATTTTCGGAATACGCGGAAGAAATAGAACCATTTCTTTCAGATATATATCGTAAATCTTTAGAAGAAAGAAAATAACCTTCTGACTGGAAAATAACACAGGTGATTCCCGTTTTCAAGAAAGGAGATCGGAGAGATCCTAGGATTTATCGACCCATATCTCTAACATCTGTTAGTAGTAGAATTCTGGAGCATGTCATATGCTCTAATGTTATGAAGTTTCTAGATGAAAACGAGTTACTTACAGCAAACCAACACGCATTTCGGAAGAACCGATCGTGTGAAACGCAACTGGCTCTATTTTCGCATGACGTAATGAAAGTTATTGATACAGGATCCCAATTTGATGCTATTTTCTTGGATTTTCAGAAAGCTTTTGACTCTGTACCATACAACCGACTTTTAGTGAAGATTCGAGCTTATGGTATATCTGATCAGATTTGCGAATGGATACGCGATTTTCTAACTGGTCGGTCACAGTATGTCGTTCTTGACGGGGAAGCCTCTTCAAAGCTAGATGTTACTTCGGGCGTTCCTCAAGGATATGTAATAGGACCACTTCTTTTCTTAATTTTTATAAACGATCTCGGTGACAACGTTAATTGCAGGATGCGAATTTTTCCTGATGATTCACTTATTTATAGGAAAGTGAGGTGGTCTGACAATTGCTTAGAAATTCTGCGCAATCTGGATGTTTTTTTTCGGAATGGTGCGGTAAATGGCAGCTTACACCTAACTGCAAAAAGTGCAAGGCAATACAAATCAATAATAAAAAGACCCCGTTTGCTTACGAGTACAAAGTTAACAATTCAGTTGTTGACACAAGTATTTAGTCGTAACAGTAGAAAGCAACATGAAAATAGAGTTTCACAAAACTTCCGTCGTAGGCAAAGCTAATTCTAAACTATGATTTATAGGTCAACTTTTGAGAAGTTGTAATGCTCATACAAAGGAAATAGCGTACAAAACACTAGTGCGTCCGCATTTGGAATACTGTTGTGCACTTAGGGATCCGTATCGCAAGGGATTTATTGACATGTTAGACAAAGTACAGAGGATAGCCGCTAGATTCGTGACTGCTAGTTACAGTCCTTAAGTAAGTGTCAAAGAGTTGATACGCGGGTTGGGCTGGGATTGTTTGGCGGACAGACGACGTCGTTTCCGTTTGAATTTGTTGGAGAATATACGAAAATCTTTAATTTACGAGTGCAGCGAAATACTTATTAATCCAACCTATTTAGGTCGCAATGAGAGGAGAGATAAGATTCGAGAAATAAGATGCCGTACTGATACATTTATGTATTCCTTCTTTGCTCGTTCTATTCAGGATTGGAATGCACTGAATTAGGATTGGTGCTTAGCACCCTCTGCCTCCCACAGTATTTGTAATTTGTAGAGTATATATGTAAATGTAGAGGTAGAAGTGTCTTTGCGGTTACGGTAAGGACCAGTATGGGTCTAGTATGGCCCGACCTTTATAAATTACAAAATCGGCACATATCTTTCTTTAGGTAAATAAACATTAAATGATATTAAGTTTGAGTGAATCTTACGTTATTAGCAGTACTTATAGCAAAGAGTGAGTTATTAAAAATCTGTGTAAAACTGCTTGTAAATTATTTCCGAATTAGTTTCATGTGGAAAAAAGATTTATGTAATGAGTTCGTGTGATCGTGATACCGGTAGAAAATCCGAGTCTGGTACTTCAAAAAGCAAATAAGCTATGAAAAGAAAGCAGGTGCTGTGAATAAAGATTTTAGTGTTAGGAAAAGCAGCAAACATTATTTTTAAATCCATGAGTATATATCTTTTAAGACATTTATTTGTTAATAATTTGTCTTTATATTTTGTTAACTTTCATAAATCTTCTAATATAATATTTTAAAATTCAAAATTTATTTATTTTTAACTTATGCATTTCTCGTCAATTGTCAGAATAAACTTACTTTCGATTCATATACTTTGCACGACGCGAGTTGGCCGGACCATCGGTGGTGGGCGTAAGAGGGTTGACTAGCATGCTAGTAATAATTAGAAGACAGTCCAATATCAGGACAGTTCTCTATTCCTACATTGTGATTTTGTTGAAAATAGTATGTCAGTATTACAGAAAGGAATTAACATCGTAGCTAATTTGTTGATTATAATGTTGAATTATATGAAAAATAACAAAATAAAAGGTAGAACATGATTAAAATAGTGAATATAAAAAAGAATCGCTTTAAAAGCCTCAGAGTCTTTTTATGAATAAAGTTGCAAGTGACATTGTAGAGAGTTACATCATTTAAGACTAACTGTATCTCAATTTGAAGAGCTGTTGTGAAATACACTCCTGGAAACTGAAATAAGAACACACTGAATTCATTGTCCCAGGAATGGGAAACTTTATATACACATTCCTGGGGTCAGATACAACACATGATCACACAGACAGAACCATAGGCACATAGACACAGGCAACAGAGCATGCACAATGTCGGCACTAGTACCGTGTATATCCTCCTTTCGCAGCAATACAGGCTGAAATTCTCCCATGGAGACGATCGTAGAAGTGCTGGATGTAGTCCTGTGGAACGGCATGCCAAGCCATTTCCACCTGGCGCCTCAGCTGGACCAGCGTTCGTGCTGGACGTGCAGACCGCGTGAGACGACTTTTCATCCAGTCCCAAACATGCTCAATGGGGGACAGATCCGGAGATCTCACTGGCCAGGGTAGTAGACTTACACCTTCTAGAGCACGTTGGGTGGCACGGGATACATGTGGACGTGCATTGTCCTGTTGGAACAGTATGTTCCCTTGCCGGTCTAGGAATGGTAGAACGATGGGTTCGATGACGGTTTGAATGTACCGTGCACTGTTCAGTGTCCCCTCGACGATCACTAGAGGTGTACGGCCAGTGTAGGAGATCGCTCCCCACACCATGATACCAGGTGTTGGCCCTGTGTGCCTCGGTCGTATGCAGTCCTGATTGTGGCGCTCACCTGCACGGCGCCAAACACGCATACGACCATCATTGGCACCAATACAGAAGCGACTCTCATCACTGAAGACGACACGTCTCCATTCGTCCCTCCATACACGCCTGTCGCGACACCACTGGAGGCGGGCTGCACGATGTTGGGGCGTGAGCGGAAGACGACCTAACGGTGCGCGGGACCGTAGCCCAGCTTCATGGAGACGGTTGCGAATGGTCCTCTCTTATACCCCAGGAACAACAATGTCCCTAATTTGCCGGGAAGTGGCGGTGCGGTCCCCTACAGCACTGCGTAGGATGTGACGGTCTTGGCGTGCGTCCGTGCGTCGCTGCTGTCCGGACCCAGGTCGACGGGCACGTGCACCTTCCGCCGACCACTGGCGACAACATCGATGTACTGTGGAGACCTCGCGCCCCACATGTTGAGCAATTCGGCGGTACGTCAACCCGGCCTCCCGCATGCCCACTATACGCCCTCGCTCAAAGTCCGTCAACTGCACATACGGTTCACGTACACGCTGTCGCGGCATGCTACCAGTGTTAAAGACTGAGATGGAGCTCCGTATGCCACGGCAAACTGGCTGACACTGACTGCGGAGTTGCCCAACCGCTGCGCAGCTAGCGCCCTTCTACGGCCAACACTGCGGTTCCTGGTGTGTCCGCTGTGCCGTGCGTTTGATCATTGCTTGTACAGCCCTCTCGTAGTGTCCGGAGCAAGTATGGTGGGTCTTACACACCGGCGTCAATGTGTTCTTAATTCAATTTCCAGGAGTGTATTTTTGCCGTTAAATAAAAAAGACACCGTTATTAAGCAATGTTTTGATAGAGTCTCTAAAATCCTTGTTCTAATAATTTGATTCTAAAAGTTCCACAGAATTTGTTCACTTTCGTGCAATTCTAAATATTTTAATCCCTCTGCTTCACTCCACTTACGCGATTTGTTAGTTGTCGCCATCTTGTTTGTTGAACTGGCACGTAGAAATTTGGTCGTGAACCGAGTCCACTATCCTCAGTCAACAAACTGTCTTGTACCCGTTGACACGAGAGAGTTGATTATCTAGTCCTGCTCGCGCAGCAAGACAGTACACTCGTTCCAGTCAACTCGCACCGTGTAAACGCGGCCTAAGGCCGCCGCCGCTGAGAATACCCAATTGTGCGACAATCACAACAAAAACTACATAAACCGCACAATGCAGAAGAAAGATTTCGATATAAAAGGAGCCATGGTCAAGAGCTAGCAACTAGCAGGCATGCAATCATAATGTAAAGTTGGGAGTGAAATCTTGAAGTGTGGAAAGAAAGTATATTAAAATACTTTTTATCTGATTCACGTTATCACCTAACTGGTTGATCTTTTATGAACAAAAATGGTATCCCGACGCAGTATTAACAAATCATCACCACACTGTACCGCAATGAAAGATTCTAGCATGTTTCAACGCAATCACAATGAAATGCCAATCTCTTCTCACTTGACGTGTTTGTTTTGTTTGAGGTTCTTTTCAATTCACTCAATATTTTTTCTTAGTAAAGAACGAGATTAAAAAATATTTTAATTTAAATATAGATCGTAAAGATTTTGTATAATAAACATAATAATTTCAAGTTACAAACTTCTAGTCACAGAGTTTCTTACTTGGAAACTGTCTGTTCACCTATTGAACTTGAAATGGAGACCTATAGATTAACGTGGAATTCGAACCACGGAGTATCCTAGAATCTTCGCATTAACAGATAAAAGCTTTGCCATAGGTAAAGGTCAATATTAGGGCCCGCAAAATTTACAGTTGATACTGGAATTTGAACCATGGCCTTCATTACCCAAATCGCACGCAGTAACCTTGTGAGTCACCTGAACGAATGTAGTTGTAATGAAAAATAAGTTTTCAAAGATGATCAAATGAACATAGTCTTTTTCTATACCATCTATTTTTGCTCTTCAAAAACACGAATCTACTTTTATGTGTTTGAATATATATTTTTCGGTATTTGTATATTAGTCTGGTGACTGAGATGGTTACGGCTTGCGATTCGGGTGTGGGAGGTCCCCGTTGCAAATGCGGATCTCGGCTACAATTTTTGTGGGTCTTAAAATTGATCTTCAACTTTGGTAAAGCTTTGATTTTTTTTTATTGCGAAGATGCTAGGACTCTTCTCCTACATTTTACGAACATCTGATGAACATGAAAAAGAGGTCGATGAAAAAAATTTATCTACTTTATCTAATTTTTGAAATATCTGTATTTATAATCCATCGAAATTCCAAGCATACGTCCAAATAATTCTCGTTGAATTTTAAGCTCTTGAACTTTATCACCCACTTTTTCTTTTGATAATCTTTTGAAAAATTATCAATATATATTTTATATTCTTTCAAACCTGTTAATATCAGTTAGACATTCATAAATGTTTCTAGTTCTTCAACTCCTTGATAACTTATACAGTGTCCATTTCTGTTAATAACATCAACAATCTTTCTGCTACTTGTTAAGCTTTTCAAAGTCATACCCAATATGATGTGTTTTGACTTCTTTATTTTACCGTAATGTACTCTATAAACAACATCTTGACAGTAAGAACGAACTTGACGAACACACTTTAAACTATTTTTCCGTTTACAACCTCCAAGAAGAGTAGAATAAAAGTCTAATAATTCTTGTGGTAATGATATTTCTCCTGATACTAAATGCTGTGCTGAAATATTCTCATTAGGTAGTTTTTTTCTCTCTATTTGTATTATTAAGTGTCTTAAAATTAATGCAGCTTTTTGTAAAATATTTTCTGATTGTTAATGTTCAAATACTGTACCGTATCATCTATAGTTTCCAGATATTTAGGTGCTAATATTTGGTATGGACAGTTTAAAGCTTAAGGTTTCCGCTTTTTGCTCATCATATTTTAGGAAGCAGTTTTTTCAAATTCGAACCTAAAAGGGCAAAAATCTCAATAATTCTAAACGCGGTTTTTTTTTTTTTTTTTTTGTATCGTGACCAATTATCTCCCTGGGTACCTATCCAAAATCGATAAATGAAGTACCATTTTAAAGATTAATTTCTCTGCTTTGGTGAAATCATATATTTTTTGTCATGAGTCATTTATCTCCCTTGATATACAACCGAAATACATAAATGATGTATCATTTTAAAAATTAAAATCTCTGATTTAGTCAAATCATTTTCTAAGAAAATAATTTTTCTGAATTTGACTCTTAAAAAAGAAAAGTTTCATTATTTCCATAACGTATGTTTTTGTCACGAGCTATTTATTTCCCGTGATATATAACCAAAATCGAGAAACTAGGTATTATGTTAATGATTAAGATCTCTATATCATAAATTAAGAATTGCTACAACGTGTTTACTGTCACGAGCCATTTATCTCTCTTGATACCTAACCAAATCCATAAATGAGATAGCGCTTTAATGATTGAGGTCTCCACTTTGGCAACACCTCAGATCTTTCATAACCAGCCTCCGAGTAGAATATGGTAAAAAAAAAATTTAGTAGCCTTAAAAAAATCGACGCAGGGTACTCTGATTTGGCAGAAGATGGATGACCGAAAAATTATGTAACCCAAAGCACCAGGATAAATTTTACCAATTTTAATTTAATGGATAAAAATAATTGTCTTCCAGTTATTTGGTACATGTTAATGTGTCTAATTTCTTTATGCGTACACACTTAAGAAATAAAAATAGGCATTGCAACGCATTCAGGGCAAAGCTAGTAAAAACATAAAAATGAAACGATTATAGAACACAATTTTTATTAGATACAGATATTTATTAAACTCTACATAATGTACAGAATTGTACTACGAATTGTAAGACCAACAAATCAATATTAATAAACCTTTATAAGCAGAGCCGGTTTAAGGCTACCGCAAGAATCGCAGTAGTGGGGGCCCCAAGCTTGAGGGGGCCCCGCCACGATCTCCTTAAAAGTTTGTCCTTACTTAACGAACAATTTTCCTGCTATATATAAATGAGAAAGTTTGGATGTGCGTTTGTTTGTACTTCTGGAATCAATCACGCCTTAATAACTCAACATATTTAAATGAAATTTGGCATAAAGTCAGTTAAGTGCGTGCGAAGTGACAGGATATATTTTATCCGGCAAAAACGCATAGTTCTTTTAGAAATTGCCATTAATATCAATTCGGAAACCACAAAGAGTTCCCTACTTCGTAAACAGCCGTGCCACGTTTACTCTTTGCTTTTTACGTAAATCGCAAACACTACTTTTCAGAAATAAAAGCAAAAACCTTCTTATATATGCAAGTTTGTGTTTAGTTTAAAAGCCATAAAACCGACGCACTTGACAAATAATAGTTTGGAAGCAGGAAATATAAATCTGTATTTAACCTTAAATTAAAAAGAAAGGTAGGTACTGTTAAGTTCACAAAGAGATGTTTTCATTTGCGTACATAAAATGGTATGACATATCAAACATTACACCATAATTTCGTTCGTAATATATACGTTACAATAAATATAAAAAATCAAAGCTTAAAAAAAAAAAAAATCAAACTTAAAATGCTATGAGTATACTAGCACGAAAGTCGGATCACTTAAAGTGCAAAATGTTAGTGCCCCAAATGTCGTATTTATAAAAATGTAAAGGATTACATTCTATCTCGGTTTAATTTATTTCCTATTTCTTTTTTGGTACTATACAGTCTCTGTATTACAAATTATTTTTGTCGAAATTTAAAACTTAACTAACCCTTTTTTATTTTTTGTTCAGAATTTTTGTTCAAATAATAGAGACTATGATTCACGAAACTCCTTATTACTGTTCAATATCCTGCAAATATCTATCGAATGCTATATTTAAAACGAATGTATTCAATAGGCTAATGTAGAAACTTATTGTTTCATGAAGCAACAGTGGAAGTCGTTTACAACACAATACACCTCATTTGCACGGAGCATATGAAAGCTGCTTACTTATTCCTAATAATAACTAAATTCTTCTTGCCTTATGCTGTAACAAAAATCAATCTGGTCCACGCATCTCTGTTAATATTGCAGCTATAAAGTCAAACTAAATGAACACACCTCTACATACACCTTACTAAATCACGAGCAGTAACAGTCACTTTATCGAGATGTTTACTTGACCAGCAATATTAACGAAAGTTGTCTTAGAGTTATAGAGAATTATGGACTTTCCGTTGTACACTATAAGTTACAAGCATTTTAGTATAATTTTTTTTAATTACATTAGTCCAATAACTGTCATGATGCTGATGACATACTTCATGCGGATGAATGTAGTTTCAGATGAATTGAGTATTTAATTTACTGCGTTTTTACGAGCGCCACATTACCAACCTCATTATTCGGGTTCATTTAGTATCGCGATCTGAAATAATGCAATAGGTCCTATAGTGAATGTATTTTCTAGCGGTAATATTAGCTGAGTTTGTGACTTGGTTGAAGTGCAGCCTGGGCCAGAATGAAACATTATTAGTTATTTCAAGAGCGCCATTTTAGTGATGTCATGTGTTGCTTTGTTCCGATATTGTATCAAAAGATTTATAATAAGCTTGGATGATTTAGCAGAACACGTGACGTTGACCGAAGTAAATCTTTGAAATTTATAAATGTTTTATTCAGATGGTGGAGTGGCAGACAAGCGGAGTGGTAATTTGCCGGTAGGCATTCAATGCTGTTGGCAGATTGAGAAACCAATCATGAAGAAAGAATCAATTACTACTTTAACACTGAAATTTATATTTTTGCGCAGAATTAATGGATCGAAACGAATGACTGGTCTACAGTAAATTCAACTGTTTCCACAGATAGAGATACCATTACCACAGATCATTATGGATAAAAGAATCAATTACTACTATAATATATAAATTTCTGTGTATTTCTATATATCCTCAAAATAAAATCAATATTCAAAGCGCAAATTAAGTTCTCTTTTTTTAAAGATTGTTTTTCTTATATTCAATGCAAATCAAAATATTCATTTTTAGTATCGCCATTTTTTTAACTGAAATGAACGTTCTTGGGCCACTTAAGTATTTATTTGCTGTTTGGATGTCAGAATTTTTTTTGTGGTTGTTGTTGATATTTAGTCGATTCCATCAATATATTGCTAATATTTTGACGTTTTGAGCTTCTATTCATTAAAACTATATTCATTTTTATTCGCGAGATGAAATTAGTAATTTCGTTCGAATAAACTCATTCATCTTTTGACGTTTCATATAAAAAGTTATTGAAACTAGAGATCGCCCAGTGGTCGAAATTCGACCATAATTCATTAAGTTAATTAGTTTTTTTTTGTAACAGAGTAATAATTATTGCAAATAGTTTTTTAAATTTGTTCTATTGCGTTTGCTGCAAGCATAACTATATCATATACTGTACACATTGATGTTGTTGGCTGCGAGGGTGTTTCTAAAATCACTTAAAATGTGGGTAGATGCACACATGTTATTAATGGTCCAGGCTGCATTTCAACCTAACCACAACTGCTATTAGTTACGGTAGACGCCATGCAATATATCTTAGCACTGAAAAACAATATGTCAGCCCGCACAGAGAAATCGTAAATGTTACATGATTTTCTATTTGCATATGGAAAGCAGTTTTTATTCAATAATGAAGACTTAAAAACACGTGGAATAAATGTCAACAGCTATGAACGTGTATTTCATGCGTAATAATATGTATGTATCTACCCACATTTCGAGTGATTTTTCCTCATTTCAACATATTCGAAGCTTACGATATACACTTTAAATCAAATATTATCGCCTAAGGAATGTGTGTACCAAATTTAGACCGACAGGACAATATTTGTAGGTTCCGACGTAATGCTGAACTCAGTATATGAAGACTTTGCGGGAGTAGTTTACATCGCGATACATGACGTCACAACGTGATATAGTGCTTATGAAAGTTGCTTAAATAACTAAACTCCTCGTGTCTTTTGCTGTGACAAGAAGGTTCTGTTTTCTTTCTGGTCCAGGCTGAATTTCAACCTAACCACAATCTCCGGTAATATTGGCGGTATAAATTCAAAGCCTCAATCACACGCGCATTGATCCAATCGTTTTATCCTAAGTTAGCAGCGTCTTGTATCGCGACGTAAACTTGAACCGACTTTGCTGCCATTCATGTACTCACTTTTTTTTAACTACCAGATTTCGTTCAAATGGTGGCTCACCATCATATTACAGCTACATCAATTTGAACTGCATCATTGTAACATCGTATATCTAAATCACGATTTAATGAATTCCGAATATACTCCGTTTCGAAATGTTGCTTCTTGGTTGTATGTAAATTCAGAGATTAAGCTCGACTCTTTGGTTTCACCAAAGACCACAAGTATTTCAATGCTGGAAATACACGTCACATAGTTGGCTCTGATCCGATTTCACTCACACACACGTTCGCGAATTTATTTTTGATTTAATAATGTAGCTGTAACATGTTTCAACTATGATTATAATTTTTTTTTCTTTACTGTTGACCAAAGATCACAGACATTGGCAGAATCGCTAAGTGTCGTTGCCACTTAAAAACAATTGAATGTATACAACGAATGATTTATTTAATTTAATTTAATGTATTTTCAACACATATTATATGTACATTTTGGCTTTATGCACTTCTTCCCCATTTAAACTTTAACTATGCCAAATCTCACACTTCTCCGTGCCCGCAATATTCTGAAAAATGTTTCCAAAATTTTCGCTTAGCGTATTAATATATAGATAAAATGTGTATGCCTGCTCACGTGTCTCCATCCCCAAAAAAATATATGTACTAGCAAAGAAAGGCAAAGAAAGGCAAGAAAAGAAATGTCGTATACAAAAAGTGTATTATAAATATTATAATAGCTATAAAATTGAATAAAAACATAATTTCATTTTACAGAAATGAAAGTGACAGTAGTTGGGATATCCATATGAGATGCATTGTTAAAACACCAAATACTCGAGGAAGTTGGTCCCGTCCAGCTAATCTATATATATAAAAATCAATGCCACTTTTCGTTGTAATTTTATAACTCAAGAACGGGCTGACCTATCCAAACCAAATGTTTAGGCTTTGTTCGGACTATTTAGTAGATGGTTTATGTGAAGTTTGCACAAAATCGGTGGAGCGGTTCGTCATTTATCACATTTTTTGTATCAAATGAATTCAATAAATGGCGGATCATTTTGTTAATGGGGATTTTGCTGTCAAATTGAAACTTTTTTCAGTGTTGACAGGCAAGCATGTTGTTATGTAATTCATGCGGTCATTTCATTTTGGAAGTGCTTCGATTAAAGCATATTGTCAGCGATAATTATTGCTTTGTGTTTATATTTTTAAACATATTGTTGAGTGAATTCATACAAACGGTGAATCTTGAATTGTTCAAATGTACTATGTATATGTGTGCGTGTACTTTTCTCAGTTTTTTAGCAAGCCGTCGGTGTTTCATATCGTTTACAGGCTTTATTTGAATTAAATTGTCAAACGCATTTACACAAACAGTAAGTTTTGAACTGCTGAATTGAATTACATGTTTGTAAACATATTGTGTGCATACGGGTGTTTTATTCTTTTGTAACAGATGGAAGCACGTTGATTTAAAAATGAATTATTTAATGACATTTGTATATACATTGACATATGCAGTCATATATATTTCCATACACACATATATGCGCATGTATAAATACTGATATACCACTATTAATGTAGCAATTTGTTTTTAAATTGATTTATTCTTTTTTATATGAAGGAAAAATGCCACTAGCCAGAAGAGCAAATATAGGTCGGCGAACGCGTAATGCAAATGATGTGGCATTACTAAGACGATCACAGACTGCAGATGAACGCGCACAATCTAATGCATCGCAGCGTGAACGTAATGCACAAAATACATCTGTTGACCCTGTACCTGTACTGAATCTTGCACGGCAATCACGAATACGTCGTGTTGTTTTGGCTGAAATGATGCGTGCTGCTTTTAATTACAACAGTCAGATTGATTATAGTATGTACGGATACATTGGAATGATAGACGCAATATGTCCACATTGTGATTCGGCTAACTTTCCAGGTGAAACGCCCAGCATGTGTTGTGCTAATGGCAAAGTGAGACTGCCATCATTAGAAACTCCACCCGAACCATTGTATTCATTTATTTTTGGGACATCTCAAATGTCGAAGCACTTTTTGAGTTATATTCAACAATACAATTTGGCATTTCAAATGACTTCTTTTGGTGCTACTAAAATTATTAGAGATAATTTTATGCCGACGTTTAAGGTAAATACTTCAACAGAATTGTCCCATGATTACATCAATCTGAATCATAAAGTATTCGATAGTTTTAAAAATTCTGATCCAACATCCACCTAAAATTGCATACATGTTACAGATTCAGGGCCTGATTTATCATCAAGCTGGTTCGTTATTGACAATCCACCCGACGCTGATCATCAATTTTTGCAAATTTATTTTATTGGTGACTAGCGGCCCGGTACGTGCTTCGCTACGTATAAAGTGAAATATTAAAAAAATTTAATTGCAACATCAAATTAATTTATTCAAACAAAAAAATATTTTATTAATTGCTAGCTATTTTGAAACTTAATCCAAAACATTTGGATAAACAATATTTCCATTTTGAGCATGAATAAACAAACGGCTGGGGGTACCGACTCTGGAACAGGCAACATAAAGTTGGCCATGTAAAAAACACGATTCCTCCAAATTCACACCACAAACATGAAGTGTTTGCCCTTGGGCCTTGTTGGTGGACATCGCAAATGATAAACGCACAGGATATTGTAATCGTTTGAACTCAAATGGCATATCAGTTGGAATCATAGGGATACGCGGTATCAAACAAACTTCTCCTTTTGATTTACCAGTTAAGATCGTAGCTTCAATCAAATTTGGCAATAACTTTTTCACTGCCAATCTGGTGCCATTACACAGTTTTGGTGGATTAATATTTCGCAATAATATAATCAAAGATCCAACTTTCAGATTCAAGCAATGCGGTTGCATACCAGCCGGTTCCAATTAATTTAAAAATTCAATTGGATAATTCATTGCCTCATCTTGATTCATAACAATGTCAATTGATTTACATGTCGTGACTACACCTGGCAGTTTCGCTTGAATTTGAAAATTAATGGCATTTATATGAATGTTCTTCGGTGCTAAAATGGCGCGTTCTCTCAACCAATCATGATTTCTGTAATTCTGAAGAATGTTCGGAAAAACAAATTCAATCAATTCATCTATAGATTGCGCAATTGTACAAAAATTGTTCGGTACAGCGATCAATCCGTTGGTACTGTCGATTTGTATTTTGCCATCACCAATTTCTAACAATTGTTTTGAAAACTCATGGGCAGCTGGATCATTTTGTAGGTGAATACGCATATTAATGTTAAGTGTCAATTTTTGTACATATCTCCAAAGTACTGATGACTTCAAACACATTTATTTCATCAGTAGGAGTTGATCGAGGAATGACAGGCGTATGTTCGACGAAAATCCCGTGACAGTAATATCAGAGCACCACCAAAAAGCTGTTGATTACCACGTAAATCTTGCATTGTTCGATTAAATGCTTCTAGTGATTTTTTATTCGCCATCCACAAGCGTAGCACACAAGGTAATTCAAGGTAGCACATACACCATCATTCCATCACTCCAGTAAGCCACGACAATGAAAAACGAGGCAAAGCAAACAACAATAGGTTGTCAATTTGCTATACAACAATCTAGTTATGCCAAGTACAAAATAAAATGAGCCCGAATTAATTTTAAAGGATATTAAAACTATTGAATACTGAATACAAATGCTGGGAATTAAATAAACGTCAAAAAAGTGCGAAATTACGAAAAATAAACTCTATGATATTTCAAAAACTTTTAAAAATACTACAAAATGATTATAAAACAGATTTATTGAATTTAACTAGTTTAGCAGGCCGAAAATATTGACAGGTGTGTCACATGTTATAAAACAACATATTTAAACAAGTAGGCTCCATGGACGAAGGAAAATATGGAAACTACGGAAGGGACCTTCACCACGCACTGGAGTGAAACCGGGTAGAGAGAAGTGGGGTGGGGAGACCGCCATATTGGTTGCCCGTAGAAATGTGGGGAATAGGCACAAAAACATTAAGAAAATAATAAGACAACCGTGGCACCGCAATTTGATGATGGATTATTATGTAACTTGACGAGACAGATAAAACATGAATAAAATTTTTTGATATCGTGCTTAGTTCTCGAGATATACTGTCTCGAAAGTGAGGAGTTTAGGGTTGAAATTCAAAAGGAAAATTTCATCAATATCAAATTTGATGATAGATTCTTATGTAACACGACGACACAAATCGAAAGTGAAGAATAATTTGTTTCGGCTTGGTTCTCGAGATATGCCTCTCCAAACTGGCCAGGTTAAGTCAATGTTTAGAAACTTAAAAAAAATTGAACCATTCAAAAGACCTTATAGCTTCTGGGCTTACTCAGAAGATATTGTACTGTTAGTGGCCCATATAATTTTGCTAGCAACATCAGTGCATTTATCTTCTTAGCATACATCAAAAGTCAGAAGCTTAGATGGAAGTAGTTTACATCGCGATACACGTTGTGTCTCTAACATGGTGCTTATGAAATTACTAAAAACTAATAATAAATAAATTGTTTGTATCCAGTGGGTGAGACCCGGGGCGGATATCGATGGTGTCACCCCTTAAAAACTTAAATTCAACGTGTGACATTACAGTAGTCATGCAATCCATGATTAATGAATAACGGTTCAAACATCGATAATCGATTTACAGCGAGAGGCTACTCTCTGAGCTAGACTCGCAGTCAGTCAAGTGTTAACTCGCGTAGCAGCAAGCCGGGAAAAACGGTATGGTTGCGTGTAAGTGAAGTGGTGTGTTCTTGAAGACATTTCGGGCACATGGATACGTAAAACGCGCAACCGCGACGGGAAACTAATATTGGTAGCTGTTGTACAAACAATCAGCATATTTCTTATTGAAGGAAGTATTTTGTGATTCAACTTTTCACTTGTACTTCCGATGTGTGAGTGTATCATTTTAATGGTTGATTCCTATGAACTTGTGAATATTCAATATTCCTAGTACGTTCGACAAAACGCTGGTGGTGACCAAGACAAAATAATAAACTACGAAGTATCGATGCCTCCATGAGGTAGGTCAAATCATAGTGTTGTGGTAACATCACTATCTGTAAATGAACATTAACTCCAGTAAAACGCATAAAGGCTAGTTTTAAATGGCGCATGTGTAATGGACTTGGGTTTGAAGTTGGTTAAAGTGAAGAAATGAAAGCCAGCGGAAAGGCAAATTGTGAAAAGTGAAACGAAAAATAACAATACAGTACGTGTATCGCATGTATTGGAACAAATACATTGTTAAGTGCAGTGGTTGCGGAACTGAGTGCAAAGAAGTTACGAGAGAAAGGCTAACATTACAGAAATAAAGTCAACGACGAGGTACTACATCTCGCTGCGCAGTAACACATCGAGGAAGGAGACGGAGAGGAGCTACGTCACGTTGCGCAGTAACACATCGAGGAAGGAGATGAAGAGGAACTACTTCACGCTGCGCAGTAGTACATCGCGGAAGGAGACGAGAAGGAACTACTCCACAACAACCGACTACACATCGCAGAGGAAGACTGCAGCGGGGCTGTCTACTGCAGATAAGAAGACATCGAACAGGCAATCTAAAATAAGTTCTGCCGCGGAAAAGTTTAGATTCCTAGATTCCTTTTTTTTTTTTTTTTTTTTTTTTTTTTTTTTTTTTTTTTTTTTTTTTTGAGAAAGTGACTGAGAAATAATTTTTTTAGCGCCGGGTAATATTCACACCGAGCTTTATAAGTACCATAAGAATAATATACCATCAGATTGAACCGGTAATTCGCGGATAAATAAATATTTAACAGGAAGAAAAATTGTAAATCTTAGTTTAAATGCATGCTTACTAGTTTTAAGTCTAAAATTTTCAGTTTTGTTTTTGATCGAGAAAAATTTTTTGCACAGTAACATCGGTAATCGAAATCATTTTCGCGTTTGGAAATTTTTTTTTTTTGCATGCAATCTAACAGTTTACCAGCCTGTGAGCTACCAGGGTGGTGTAAAGTGATGAAGCTTACACCCACAGCAGCAATCATCAGTAATTAATTTCTATGTGAGTGATGTGTTATTTTCAGCTATTCCTGATTGGAGCAGAGAAGCAGCAAAGATTACTGCAGATCCACGTTGTATGTTTCCTTGCAAGTTTGTTTAAGTTTGAAATATTACTGTCATCGGCGTTGCACTAATTCCACCAGTGACTGGTTGATTTGTTGGTCTATCGGCGTTTTGATGGTGAAGCTTAAGTTGTTTTGCTTTTGATGTCATGGGACAAGCTGTGTGTCTTCAGTTACTGGTTTCTTTGTCTTGATTTTGAGTGTGGGTAACTTAGTGGCTTTAACCCCCCCACTCCACCTTTTGCGTTCGAATCCTGCGTACTTTTTTCTTAGTCTGTGAAAATGGATACTGAGGAAACTTTTGTGGAAGGAACAAGAGAGCAGACCGAGGAGGGGTCTGTTAGAGAAATGCTTATGCAGTTGATGAACCAGATAAACTAGAATAACCACTCCTTCGAAGAGAATCTCAAGAAGTTAAGGACTGAAAATGTTGAGAGAAGCAACTCATCGGAAGAGAATCTCAAGGAGTTAAAGACAGAAAATGCTGAGAGAAGCTACTCATTGGAAGAGAATCTCAAGGAGTTAATGACAGAAAATGCTGAGAATTTCAAAGCCATACATGAGGAGAACCAAGCAGTTCGAGAGAACTTAAGGGCTGTACAGGACAACATCAGGGCGGAAATAGAAGAGAAAGGGAAAGCCCTCCGGGAAGATATTACTTGAGATTTGGATGAAAGACTCATGCAGGTAAGAGAAGAATTGGAACAACTACAACTAAAGTGCGGCTTAAGAGGAGAAGAAGCAAAAGCAGAAGTGGAACAGTTCAAACAGGGAATGGTGTTGGAAGTAGGACTCACTCAGCAACGAGTTGAAGTCATTGAAAACAAGATCTCAAATTAAAAGCCATAGGAGAGGACTTGAAAGTGTGTGAAGAAAATGTGGAGGAAGCATAAAGAGAAGTTAAGTTGTGGACTGACAAAATCAATTGCCTTGCGGAAGGGATAGAAAAAGTGAAACTGGCCGCCTGTTGTGAAATAGAGGACAAAATAAGCCAAAAGGTGCCAGCCATCAAACAAGAAGTAGAGTGGAACTTGAAGACCCAAGTGTTGAGGCCAGTTAGAGAAGAAATGAACAAGTTTCAAGGGATTCTTACTAACCCTTTCTATCCAGAATACCCACTAGAGGAAAAGCGTGAACTCCAGAAATTTGATGACTCAGGGAAACTGCACCCAGTAGATTTTCTGGACAATTTTGAAACTTATCCACCATTCCAAGTCGCTCTGGATGATCGGAAAATACGGATGGTTCACGAACTCATGAGAGGAATAGCACGCCTATTGGGCGACCGTTTTTCAAAGGAGTTCACTTCCTACCAGCGCTTCAGAAAAGAGTTTCTTCGACACTTTTGGTCGGTGGAAAGGCAGGTAGCCGTCAAGTCTGAGCTGATGCATGGTGAGCCCTACTCGCCAGGAAATGAAACACAACAAGACTTCTTCCTACGATATCTAGCCAAGTGCCGTTACCTCGACCGGCCATATAGCGAGGCGGAGTATGTTGAGATAATCATGGCCAGGCTGCCAGAGCCAACGCAGCTTATTTTCGCCAGTCACAGAATAAAGAGTGTCACTGAGCTTATCGAAATGTTGGGAAGGCTGGATGCATAAGAGAAGAGAATGAGTATGAAAAGACCAAGAGAGCGAGATAACCGAAATGAATCATGCGACAGAGGTAGGAGAGAAAACTATAACCAGCAAAGAAATGAAATGGGCAACGGTCAACAACATTGGAGAAGAGGACAAGAGAATAGGGGCCGCGGTAGAAGCAACTTTAACTTCAGACGTGAGTAAGAGCAAGAGAGGGGTCGAAGTAGAGAACGGAAGCAACAGGATAGTGACCAAAGAACCCGACAAGAGGATAAATCGAAAACGAATAACAATCCTTCTAAATGAAAGCGTGACACGGAAAACTGCTAGCTGCCACTGTTTTGTACCGACCAGGGGCAGAACAAGCCGTCGGACCACCAAAAGAAGCATCAAGAGAGAGAGAGAAACTCCACCTCTCCTACAGAACGAAAACGGCTAATCACAAGAAAAGGGGCTGAGTTTGTTGTTCATGCAGAAGAATCCATCAACTGTCAGTGACAAGTGGTGCCTGGCTTATCGGGATCAATGTTTACCAAGCAAGAGGGAGTGGAGTCCTGTAAATTTGCAGAGAATGGAGAATTTTGGCAACACTGTAAGGAAACAAATTATTCTGTTATTAGGTGGGAGGACGATTCAACGGAGGAAGACGTTGAACCACTATTTGAGGAGGACTACAATAAGAGCCTCTATACTTTCGGTGATACAGGGATGGTATTGATTTCTAAGGAAAGCAGCAGCTGTCAGAGAAAAGAAAGGGTATAGGGCGGCGAACATAGTAAAGTTAATGGAAGGGGTAGACACAGAAGAAGAAGAGGCGGAAGGGAGCGAAACAGAATACTGCAGTGAAGAAGAGGACAATGTCGTCGGGGAGTTTGAACAGATTTGCAAAGCAGTAGATGACCCTATTAGGGATGCACTCAAATCAGATGATTCAAGTAGGGAAGATGGACAGTTGATCAGAATTGGAGTGGAAGGGGTGATCTCCACGACAAACGGTCAACTGACAGTGGAAAACACCAACGTCATAAGGGAGGATGAACCAAAATTCGACTGGGAGAGAGATGAACAGACGAAGAATAGTAGGAGTGAAGAAAAGAAAGGCACTACGAAGCGACAGAAACGGAGCAGAGAAATACCTGTAAGTTCAGTGTACCTTAGTGACCCCAGAGGAGACCTTACAGAAGAAATCAGTTGAAGCAAAGGATATTCGGGGTGCCAACTGCATTAGGGAAGAAGATCAAGGCAGTGATTAATATAGGGGCCGAAGTTTCATGTATATCGGAGACCCTATACAAGGAGCTCGCAGAGAAACAGGAATTTGAGTATTGGCCGATAAACACCATCACGATAGTGCCAGCGACTGGGAAAAAGAGTAAAAAAGTAACGATACAGATTTTATTGGTAGGAAAAGTGAGTGGACAGGAAGTTGGGATCCACATGTATGTGGTACCCAATCTCAAAATTGACTGTATCATAGGTGTGGATTGGATCATACCAACAGATACCATATTGCACTATGGACGGAGGGAAGGAAATGTCGAGCAGACATTGGAAATGCTAAGAAAGAGACTGAAGAGAGTTTCACCGGTATCCAGGTAGACTATACGGAATTGGAAGATGACACCGAAGGGGAGGAGGATACGCGATGGAAAGAGGGAGAAGGTGAGGATGAAAGCAGCAAGAAAGAAAGGAGAATTGATCAACCAGAAAGGGGAGAATTTGGGATATGTCCGCGGGATATACAAGAAAATTTAGAGAATGTTTTTTCTGATAAGCCCAGTCTGGCAAAAGGCTACCAGTGCCATTTCAAGATGAAAGAAGAAAAACCTTTCTCCATAAAGCCATATCCAATTCCACTGGCGAAAAGGGACAAAGTGAGGGAAGAATTAGAATGCATGGAAAGTTGGGGAATCATCGAGAGATCGCAGAGTGAATACGCAAGTCCACTCGTAGTTGTGACAAAAGCGGATCAGTCCATCAGGTTAGTGCTTGATGCAAAAGCGCTATACAAGATTTTAGTCACGGAGCGAGATCATCCTGAGAAAGTAGATGATCTGCTACAAAAATTCCATGGGGTGAAATATTTATCATCTCTTGATCTTACTTCATTCTATTGGCAGATTCCCATTCAGAAAGAGTCTAGGAAGTACACAGCATTTAGATTCGAAGGAAGATGTAACCAATTCAAGGTACTTCCATTTGGATTGAATAACCCTGTAGCACATTTCATAAGAGCTCTGGACCAAGTACTTGGTAAAGAGTTGAGGGAGAGATTACAGGTTTACGTTGACGACATAATTATTGCCACCAGTACGATTGAGGAACACTGGGAGCTGTTGAGGGAAGTCTGACAGCGATACAGAATACAGGAATGGCATTGAAAAAGAAGAAATGCATCTTTCTACGGTCACGCTTGAAGTTTCTAGTACATGTGATCACCCCGGAAAGAATTCTGGTGGATGCCAACAAAACGCAACTAAAAAGCTTCTTAGGCTTATGCGGGTTCTACAGGAAGTTTATACCGTAACAACAATTAAACAGTCCGAGTCTAAGGAAATTAGATCAGAAGAATTCAGTTTGAAAATGGACAGATGAATGTGAAAAAGACTTCTGTAACAATAAACAAGCATTGGCCCAAAAGAGAATACTTTCATACCCTAATTGGGATTTGGACCTTTGTTTAGCCACTGATAGTACGCATTATGGTTTAGGCGCCGAAATTTTTCAGGAGAAGGAAGTAAATGGACTGAAGGAGCACCATACGCAAGTAGAATGCTTAACGCCCACGAAATGAGATATTGTATAACAGAGAAGGAGGCATTAGACATTGTCTGGAGTTTTCAGAAATTCCGACACCTCTTTCTAGGGAGAAAAATAATTATCCATATTGACCATAGGGCCCTGTCGTTTCTGATGAATTGTAGACTGACTCACGGTAGATTAACTCGTTGGGCACTGTTACTCCAAGAGTTCCAATTTGACATCAAATACTTCCCGGAGAAGGAAAACCTAGTGGCAGATTGTTTGTCCAGACTCCCTATCGGAATGCCGGAGGACAGCGGGACCACCCAGTCAACACAAGAAGTAGCCCTTCATTATCTGGAAGGGGTTTCTCAAGAACGCAAGGTCGTCAAATGGATGAGAGAAATGAGTGTCCAACAAAGAGAGGATGAAGGATGGAGAGAGGTCATCGAGGCCCTTGAAGGAAAAAGTGAGAATACTATATTGAAGCAACACTATTGTCTTCATAAAGGGATACTATTCTAAAGGAAAGCAGTGGATAAAAAGGAATGGAAAATGTGTACACCAGAACACTGTGTAGACGTGTGGATTAGGTATCACCACCTCAGCTATGGACACTATGGAGCAAACAAATGCTCACTTATAATGAAAGACCATTGCTATTTTAGGAACTTAGAAAGAAGAGTAGCTAAGGTTTTATCAACATGTGAAACTTGTCAGAAGGTCAAGGTGGACAATGTGATGAGAATGGGAAAGATGAGGAGTATAATCCCGTCAGAACCGCGGGAGTTGATTTCGGTTGACTTGTATGGGCCATTGCCAGCATTCAGGGGGAGGAGTCACTACTATTTTTTTATTATAGATCCCTTTTCCAAATATGTTAAACTCAATCCAGTCAAGAAGGCATCGACAACAGTACTTTTGGGCAAGGTACTTAACCAATACTTACCCACAGTGGGAAAACAGATAATTCCTCCCGATAATGGACCCCAATTCTCTAACAAGAAGTGGACTGAAGTTATGGACGGAGAGGGGATAGAAGTTATAAAAACCTCATTTTTCCACCCTCAAGGAGACATAGTAGAAAGGATTATGTCAGAAATTGGTAAGTGGTTCAGAATCTATTGCCAACATAGCCACAAGAGTTGGGCACAGCAGGTAGAAAAGTTTGAAGATGTGGTGAACACTATCCCTCATAGATCTACCAGAGTAACTCCTGTGGAACTGATGTTTCAAGAACCAGCTCCGAGGTTGGTCACCAAATATGTAGATTTTCCTGACGGTATGACAATAGATTTCCAACGGAAGATTGAGGAAGCCAAGACACGGAAAATGAGACATAACAAGAAAGGTAACGTTACTACATACCAGGCAGGGGACTTAGTGCTCATTCAGACACATTTCAAGTCTTCCGCTATCAAGCACGAAATAAAGAAATTCAAGATACTCTATGAGGGACCATATAGAAATTCAGCGCGATCTGTATGTTATTTTGGCTTGGTGCGCTGAGTGGCAACTTACTCTAATTGATGTCAAAGTACGCATGAAAATATATTTTTTTTTTTTTTTTTGGAGGAGTGCCGACCACCAACAATGTTGTGTAAGAGGTTAATTTTGTATGTGATTTTGAACCTATGAGCAGTAGGTGATCTACCCAGTAACACCTCGACTGTTTGTAGGTTTCTATTTAAATTGTTCACTGTTTGTTTCACATTTTAAACAGTGACCTGGAAGGGGTTGTGACATTACAGTAGTTATGAAATCCTTGATTAATGAATATTGGTGCAAATATCGATAATCGATATACAGCGAGCTAGCCAGCTGAGCTAGACTCGCAGGCAGTCAAGTGTTAACCTGCGTAGCAGCAACCCGGGAAAAACGGTATGGTTGCGTGTAAGTGAAGTGGTGTGTTCTTGAAGACATTTCGGGCACATGGATACGTAAAACGCGCATCCGCGAAGGGAAACTAATATTGGCGTGACGTCGCTATCGTGAGACACGCCAAACGGTGCAAAAATACTCCGATACTTGCTTAGAGAACTGTGAAAGTGCTATTGTGTACTGGTAGCTGTTGTACAAACATTCAGCATATTTCTTATTGAAGGAGAATATTTTGTGATTCAAATTTTCACTCCTAAGAACTTGTAATTTTCGGAAAAGTAATAACTTGTGGTCGGCTTACGGATGTAAGATACAAACTGTTGGAATACTTGTACTTCTGATGTGTGAGTGTATGTTTTAATGGTTGATTTCTATGAACTTGTGAATATTCAATATTCCTGGTACGTTTGACAAACCACTGGTGGCGACCAAGTCAAAATAATAAACAACGAAGTATCGATGCCTCCATGAGGTAGGTTAAATCATAGTGTTGTGGTAACATCACTATCTGTAAATGAACCATAACTCCAGTAAAACACATAAAGGCTAGTTTTACAAACGTTTTGTAAAATATAATATCTTTTCAGTATAAAATATTATATTAATAAAATTTAATTAAATAAACATTTATTGTTATCCAAAAATAAATTTGTTAAAAAATTGTAATATTAACAACATTCAAAAGATACAAAAATAAACTAAAACCAATTGCTTTCACAATCTCTTCTTTCTGGCTTAAACAGCTGCAAACTCGAAAATCAAATCTCCAAAATTTACTATTTTAGTTACTTCATGTTCAATAGTCAATATGGTAAGATTTTAGGCACGTGTTGCTCAGTGCTGATCGAAAGTGGTTTTAGATTAATTTTAACTTCTCTGAAGATCGGACCTGACTTGCCCGCACCGTCACGGCACCGACACGTTTCGTACTATTGGCGTTCACTCAATCGAAGTTTGTCCAAAGGACACGGCATGACGTCCGAATTGGATTGGTTTATGTTTTGACGGTGCGGACTAGTGTCGACGTTCTGGTTGTGGAGAAGCGCATAGAGAGAGTTTAAAAAATTCGCTTCCCGTACGACCAAATGTTGTTTTGATGTTATTGTTTGCCTTAAAAAAAGTGTCTTTTTTTTTCATCAACCTCTTTTCCATGTTCATCAGATGTTCGTAAAATGTAGGAGTCCTAGCATCTTCGCAATAAAAAAAAAATCAAAGCTTTACCAAAGTTGAAGATCAATTTTAAGACCCACAAAAATTGTAGCCGAGATCCGCATTTGTTACGGGGACCTCCCACACCCGAATCGCACGCCGTAACCATCTCAGTCACTAGACTAATATACAGGGCGTTCGCCGGAAAACGCAACCCTCCCAGTCTGTTGCCGTCGGCAACTTGCTCGGACAGCGGGACCAGCATTTTCCGCCACGCGGCACCGTGAATCACCGCACTGTTTAACACCTCCGCTGCCCCAACAGTGCAGTGCAGTGACCCTTACATTGTTAAGAACGGTTTCTTTGCATTGTAGCTAGTTTGTGACTTCAGTCTCTTATTAATCAGTGTTGTGAATAAACGTTTCTTTGCGGTTTGGCTGGTTTGGGGCTTCATACTCTTACTAATCTGTACCGTGTTTGAGTGTGAGTAAAATTATGGTACGTTACAGTTTGCAACAAAGAATATTTCTCTACGATACATATGTGAAGAAGAAGTCGTTTAAAAAGTGTCGCAGTAAATTTCGTCGCGAATATCCTGGCGCTTTACTGCCAGCTAAATCAACAATTCTGCGTCTGGTTAAAAAAGTAAGAGAAACGGGTTCATTTTTTAACAAAAAGAGACTGTCGGTCAACCGTATTCTCACAGAGAAGAAAATTGACGATATCGCTTTTCGACTAGAACAGTCACCCAAAAAATCATTAAGTCAGTTAGGGCAGCGTGTGTCTCGAAATATGTTCAGAAGAGTGTCAACACTTCCAGCATCTTTTATAAGGTAAGCTAATGAATTACGTCACATTTAAATGCTTAGCACATACAAGTTTATGAAATAGTCCGCGGCCGACGGTCGAAAAAATGCCGGGAGCTGACCGCTCGCTCGCCGCGAGCAGTTTCTTCCTTGTAGCGCTAACAGTGGGTTGCGTTTCCCGGCGAACGCCCTGTACAAATACCGAAAAATATATATTCAAACACATAAAAGTAGATTCGTGTTTTTGAAGAGCAAAAATAGATGGTATAGAAAAAGACTATGTTCATTTTATCATCTTTGAAAACTTATTTTTCATTACACCTACATTCATTCAGGTGACTCAAATGGTTACTGCGTGCGATTTGGGTAATGAAGGCCGCGGTTCAAATTCCGGTATCAACTGTAAATTTTGCGGGCCCTAATATTGACCTTTACCTATGGCAAAGCTTTTATCTGTTAATGCGAAGATTCTAGGATACTCCGTGGTTGGAATTCCACGTTAATCTATAGGTCTCCATTTCAAGTTCAATAGGTGAACAGACAGTTTACAAGTAAGAAACTCTGTGACCAGAAGTTTGTAACGTGAAATTATTATTTTTATTATACAAAATCTTTACGATCTATATTTAAATTAAAATATTTTTTAATCTCGTTCTTTACTAAGAAAAAATATTGAGTGAATTGAAAAGAACCTCAAACAAAACAAACATGTCAAGTGAGAAGAGATTGGCATTTCATTGTGATTGCGTTGAAACAAGTTAGAATCTATCATTGCGATACAGTGTGGTGATGATTTGTTAATACTGCGTTGGGATTAAGGATTGCAATCCCGCAGTGGTTTTAATCCCGCGGGATCCGCGAGGGATTAGCGCCAATCCCGCGGGATCCGTGCGGGATTGGTACAAACAGTTTTTTAACGCATATATTTAAAACATAGTTACTTAAAACGTTAATAAATTAAATAATAATTGAATTAATAAATAATTTTTAAATGATAAAAATTAACATTTAACAAGATCTTGATTGACAAAATGACATTAAAACTTTTTAGCGTGTCTTAAGTGTATTTCGAGGTCTTACATTTTTGTTTTTTAATCTAAACCAATTTTTAAATAAATAATAAAAATGGAAAATATTGAGTCTTAGGTCATATTATGTGCCTTAAAATACATCACATTAGTTTAAAAATATGGTTTGCTTAATGGCCAAGTTACCAGAGTTTTTTTTAAAAAACATTATAAATAAACGTTCCATAAAACTGAGAAAAGCATTCCATTTCACAAAGTAAAGTGAATATACTCTGTAAAGTGTAGACTAGGCTCAGAACAAGATCTCTTAACTTTTTGTCACCTCAACAACACGAGACTTGGCCTTTTTTTGCGTGATTCATTATTATATCTCCTGATTCCTTGATTGATATTACAGTTGATTCAATGTTATTAAAGAAACTACTCACCAACACGTAAACTGTCAAGTATTTCAGATTTACTTATGTGACGTAACGACGTTTTTAGAGTGGAAATTATTTTTTTTTTTACCAAGAAAGGAGACTTTCTCGGCGAATGATTGCAGTGAAGTCCTCATAGGTTGTATCTCCGGATTTCATTGCAAACACACGAAATTACACACGTGAGGAAGACGGCGGAGGCAGCCGTCAAAGTATGGTGTTCCTAAAACACAATTCGTCGATACACCCGTGAAAATTTCAATATAACTTGTTTTACCTTTAGTCGAAATAATAACAAGGAGAAGAGGGATTAATCGAAAGCCTGAGCGGCACATGTAAGCAGTTGGCTTTCATCAAAGAAACGCATTGAGGCAGTGGCAAAAAGAACAGTAAGACAAAGGATATACAATTTCATTTTGATAGCTGATAAATAAATAGGTACGCGATCGTTAAAATTACGATAACATTAGTTTCATATCAACGAATAATCAAATTTTCAGCCGCAAATTAGGAAATTGTCACAATTACTTTATCTGCAAATACAGAAAATGGGAATAATTAAACTGTGAATAAAAAGCTGTAACTGTGTAGTTCAGATAACGTGTGCGACACTTAAAAATAATTATATAGTTAGAAATCGTACTAAATACACACCATAACTCAAATTACAGAAATGTGTACTCGAAACAAAAGTAAGTTTTTATGAATACGTAAAAGTGTATTTATTTACTTACGAATGACGAAGGTTGACAAAAACAAACGCTTGTTCACATGAGTCAAATGCCAACTGGAAGGGTACAGGCAAACAGTGCAAAATATCCGACAGAGACCGAGTGGGGCAGCGAGTCACGCAGATTGACAGGCGTTTCCGCCGGATTTTGCGGATTGCGGATCCGCTTAATTTTGTGCGGGATCCGAGAGACTGTTTAATGATGCGTGATTGAAATCCCTAGTTGGGATACCATTTTTATTCATAAAAGATCAACCAGTTAGGTGATAACATGAATCAGATAAAAAGTATTTTAATATAGTTTCTCTCCACACATCAAGATTTCACTCCCAACTTTACGTTGTGATTGCATGCCTGCTAGTTGCTAGCTCTTGACCATGGCTCCTTTTATATCGAAATCGTTCTTCTGCATTGTGCGGTTTATATAGTTTTTGTTGTGCTTGTCGCACAATTGGGTATTCTCAGCGGCGGCGGCCTTAGGCCACGTTTACACGGTGCGAGTTGACTGGAACGAGTGTACTGTCTTGCTGCGCGAGCAGCACTAGATAACAGGCGCGCCGACTCTGTGGGTGCTCAAGGGTTCTAGCACCGACGAGAGGTAACTAGTGGGTGCGCAGCACCCATGAACATAGATATCGAAACTAATCTGTAATCGACCTTGATCGATAACTTTATTACCGACTCAGAAGCCGCGTGGCAGAGCGAGACGTCTCGAAGAGCTTCCACGACTGGGTGTCATACCCAAGGAATATACCTAACATCAACTAGTAAGTGGTAAGTATGATCTGTGACGAGTACATAAAGTAACTCGCCTCCGCCCTCCGTCAAGCCACTCCCGTTCTCCGCTGCTGCGGCTCGAGGCTCTCTCAGTCAGCCTAGTAAATAAAGCGCGTACTTCGAGATCGCGACGCGCGTGTTGTGATTGTGTTTATTTCAGCAAATTGGTTGCTTAGATGGATAAATTCTTCTTTAGAAATCGTCAGGTGGCAAAACCTGAACCTTACAATAGTAGCTCTTCTCAGCTTAGTACAGCTCGACAAGTCCGACAAGAAAATGTTATTTCTGCAAAATCATGAGAAAAATAGCATTTTTCCAGTGGTAGACAATTTTTCCTTGACTGTTTTATATTGGAGATATAGATAAAGTGTTTCGACCAATCTGTAAAGAAATCATGTCTACTGCCATTTCTGCGCCGAAAAAAATCGAAACTAAGGCATAACAGGATGTTGCGAGTTAAAGTCGTGGTTCCAGCGCTGAGGATATAAATGGTTGTCACACGTTATCATTAACGAACTGTGTACATTTATTGACTGACGAAGTATTACAAAGCGTAATCAAACCAGTACCAAATGCTGCCTATTACTCAATTATGGTTATTTCTTTTTTTTTTCTTTTTTTTTTCTTTTTTTATAACTGCTATACGTCTCTTTTTAACATCGAGGTCTTTTAGAGACGGGAAAGGATGGGGGGGCAAGGAATGGGAAGGAATTCGGCCATGGCCTTTTGAAGGAAGCATCCCGGCATTTGCCTGGAGTGATTTGGGGAAACCATGGAAAACCCAAATCTGGATGCCCGGACGGGGATTCGAACCGCCGTCCTCCCGAATGCGAGGCGAGAACGCTAACCGATGGTTATTTCAAATAGTGAACAAGTCACATACTTTCGCTTAAAATACATGAATCCGTTTTTTATTTGTCATATGGCTAAGCAACTAATATAATACAGATAAATATATACAATATACACAACGACAAGAACGTTTGTAGCATTCACAAATCGATGTCCAGTTGTTGCAGCCATGCTATGAAGGAAGTTGCAGCACTGAAAACATAATGAAATGGTCCATCCTACTTTCAGAGAGGGCTGTGCTCCACACTCTGGGAAGGAGCTCCGCAGTCACAGACAGGAGAATCCTGAAGTCTCCACTTATAACAGCATGGAGTTGCATTTGTCGTGGCCTGCTCTTAGGCGATTTATTTTGGACCCACTGGTCTCTCTTCGTATGGAATCCCGGATATCCAGTTGTAGGATCTTCAAAATCTTGATGTTTCACTCGCGTTACTGTGTAAAAATGGGCAAACCAGCTAAGCAGCGCAGAGGCGGACCCCCGAACTGGTGCGAAAGCAAGTGGAGATAGTGCTACAGGGACAAGACACCGTCGACCTCATAGTGCGTGCCATCAGTGAAGCAGTCACTGCAGCAGTTGTGGAAAATCTACGAAGCAGCATTGATTTCAGTGGTGAGAAAATAACCTAGCTGAACAAGTCGATTACCAAGAGCAAGAAAAAGGTATGTGACTTACAAGATAAACTCGCCAGTGTCACTGACGAACTCGAGCAGTATCAAAGGCGAAATAGCCTCCGCATATTTGGCGTTGCTGAAGAAAAAGGAGAGAATACTGACGCCATTGTGATGGACGTGTTAGAAAATAAACTTGGGGTTAACATTAATTTAGTAGATATTGACCGAAGCCATAGGGCTGGTCGAAATAGACCAGGCGCTAAAAATCCTAGAGCGATAATTGTAAAATTTGTGTCTTATAAGGAAGAGGGCAGAAGTTTTTCGCGAAAAACGTAAATTGGCAAAAATCCGTGAAGACCTCACTGCCGAACGTCTGAAACTGCTGAACGCAGCAATTGATAAGTTCGGATTTAAAAATGTTTGGACATATGACGGTCGAATTGTAATAAACACTGGAAGTGCAAAAACCTCCATCTGCACAGTAGCAGAACTGAAAAATATCAAATAAAATTTGCGAGTTCAAACTATAGTACTATAGTAATTTTTGTTTTCTAAGTTTTTACAACCAGTATTAATTTTAAGTAACATAATTAATTCATTTTTTATTTCTTCTTATCGCAACTAGTTTATATCACTATCTAATTTAATATTTGTATTAGATAAGTTGTTATTTCTGTAAAATTAATTTTAAAAGTGTTGGTTGACAGTTGAGGGACATTCAAGCACAAACACTGTAAATTTTTCGCTCACCTTCTGACCGTTACGTCTAGCTTACAGCTTGTTGTTAAGTCTGGACAGCCCTGTGAATGTTGCCATTGACTCCCCCACCACCACATCCCACCCCAGCTGTGTTTCACTGCAAAAAGTTACCGAGATAAGTTCACAAGCACTTCACGTGGCACATATTAATTCACAATCTCGTAGCACATTTTATTGAGTTTCAATATATATTTGAAAACTCCGTATTTGACGTAATTCTTGTCTCAGAGTCATGGTTAAAACCAGCAATTAGCGACAACTTCATAGAGTTAAGTGGTTATACTCTATACAGACATGATAGATTAAAGAGAAGGGGAGGTGGATTGGCCGCTTACGTCAAATCTAACATAAAAGTTACAATTAGGATACCCCGAATTTATTTTTCTAGAATTAATTATACAAAATAAAATGTGTTTAATTTCTGTGGCATATAAACCCCCAAATGCTGGTAATTTAGATTCATTTTATGCAGCCCTATCCTCACGTGTACCACAATACGAACATGTAATTTTAATAGGTGATCTTAACACAAACTTATTAAATAATCAACCCTCCACTATAAATTTAAAGCGAACCATTGAAGCTTGTGGTTTGAATATTTTCCCACTAAATACCACTCACCATGTCGGAAATAGTGAAACATTAATTGACCTCATTATAATAAAGCAAAACGATAAGATTTTAAACTACGGTCGGCTATCTGCCCCAGGTATATCCGGACATGACATCATACATACTTCATACCATCTAGAAACTCCGAGACACCAACCAAGAACAATAACATACAGAAATCTTAAACGAATTAACTACGACGCATTACTAACGCGACCAATACACCTTGGAACGAAATTTACACACTGACTTCTATTGACGCTAAAGTCGCAAAACTGACCGATATGATTACTGAACTTTATGACAGGCACGCTCCACCTAAGAAAGATAGACTTTACAGACGAAACCCCTCAGACGATAACTACCAACATTATAGAAAACTGCGCAATCGTACTAAGCAAGGCATGAGAACCGCTAAACTTCGTTACGCTCCTAAGGTCATTACTGAAAGCACAACCCCTACTGCTTTGTGGAAGAACCTTCGCGCCTTTGGAATCGGCAAAAGAAATTACGTCTCAGATATTCATATGCCACTAGACAAGCTTAACAGCCACTTCTCAACTCGGGCAGTCGAAATTGACCCCGCATTAAAAACACAAGTAATCCACCAAAATTCGATCGCAAACATCACCCAACAATTTCACTTGTCACTTACGAATACAAAGCAGGTGAGGGAAGCTATTGCGCGGATAAAATCTAATGCAAAAGGGGTAGATGACATCGATATCAAAATGTTTAATAACATATTGGATGTAATCACCCCATTTATAAAATATATCTTTAATATTTCTATTCTTACTGGAACATATCCAAAAGTTTGGAAGATGGCCTTAATCAAACCATTACCAAAGAAAACCTCTCCTGTTGAACCGTCAGATTATCGACCAATAAGTTTATTACTTACCATTTCAAAGGCTCTTGAATACGTAGTTCATGACCAAACCACTAAGCGCCTTAATGCGCACAACAAACTAGATAATTTTCAGTCCGGTTTTCGAAAACACCGCAGTACGGCGACTGCACTAATAAAGGTAACAGACGACATAAGACTTGCTATGGACAGACGAAAAATAACAATAGTGATACTTCTTGATTTCAGCAAGGCATTTGACACTGTCGACCTTGACATACTCCTGTCCAAACTGAGAGGATTAAATTTTTCCAGCGGCACTGTTGACTGGTTCGAAGCGTACTTGAGGAACCGTCAGCATTGTGTTACGTATCCCAATGGAAACAGATCACCATGGGAAACTGCAAACAGGGGTGTCCCCCAGGGCTCAGTCCTGGGGCCACTTCTTTTTTCTATTTATATTAACGATGTGGTGTTATTACCATCTGTACGCTGACGACCTACAACTATACCTTAGTGAATCACCAAATGATATACTCACTATAATACAGCAAATAAATTCAGACCTTAATAATCTTGTGATTGGGCAAAGAGACTTGGATTAAAAATAAATCCCTCTAAATCTCAGGCTATTATTATTGCAAGTCCAAAACTGATAGGCAGCAACTTCACATCAAATCTCCCAAAAATAAAGCTTCGGGGAACAGAGTTAAACTACAGTGACTCTGTAAAGGATCTTGGAGTCCTAGTAGATAGTAATTTAAACTGGTCTGAAAATACTGTTTCAGTATGTCGCAAAGCCTTCTCTTCTCTTCATGCTCTGTATCAATGTAAGTTATTCTTGCCCACTCATTTGAAAAAGCAATTGGTGCAGACTCTGGTGCTACCCCACCTCGATTACTGTGACGTTGCTCAGCAAATTTGAGTTCGGCAGACATAAGGAAACTTGAACTTGTTATGAATTCCTGTGTAAGGTTCATCTGTGACCTACGACTATACGACCATGTCTCACCTTCATACGACCGCTTACAGTTTGTACCGTTTACTTCTTTAACTTCCACTAGCATTAGTTTATACCATTAAATTATTAACTAGTTAAGAACGAATACTATTAAGATTTTAGCTAGTATTTTAGTCATAAATATTATTAAGATTTTTTGTTAGTATTGCTCTTGAACCTAAATTATGCCAAATGTTATATAAGTGTTGTATATTGTTAGTTTGTGTAAGGTGTATATTATACACCTGGTATGATGTAAGAGAGGACTTGACAGCTCTAATCTTGCCAGGTTAATAAACCTTTAAATAAATAAATAAATATCACTCCAGAGAACTGACGAAAAATTTCAAAACCTTTTGAAACTGACTGTGAACTTAACTCTTATCTTAGAACTGGAAGAACCTAAAACTCCAAAACTAAGAAGGATTTCTCAAAAGATAGACGATTCATCAAGTAAACTTCACCAATTTACCTGGTCAGCTGACTTTTATTGAAAAATATGTTTTGAAATGTTAGATAAAGTCGTAGGCTTTATTAACAATCGCTTTATTAAAAATGATATGTCACATTTGAGTAAAATGGAACTCCAGTATTTCTTACTGAGCAAGCAGCAGTTATGTGAAACAGTTCTACATAGATAACTTTGATAGTATTTTTTTCTTTCTCCTTTGTATCTCTGTACTAATTTCTAGCGGACATAAAACAGATGCAATAATAAAATTCTGAGTTCTACTAAAGGTACAAAATTATTAGTTGACTGTTATTATGAACTTTAAAATCTGAAAGTTTGCTACCCAATCACGTCAAAAAGACCGGGCCCATTTTATTGGCGTGGAACAGAATTTAGAAAACGCAAAATTTTGCTGTGCTAAGCTGCCTTATGACTTGAAATCTACTGGAGGGATTTGGATACCATTATCACGATTACGTAAGATAAGCTGATGCCCGCGACTTCCTTCGATTTCGTAAAACCTTTTGAAGGTTTTTATGTACGAAACCGTAAATATTTCCAGAATGAAAGATAGCTTAAGTTACTTCCTGCAAAATCAACATCTACCAATGAAAATCCTTTCAAAATTGATTCACACACTTTGCCAATTCTTTTAAAACAATTGAGCCATCTAATGAGCATGAGCACCCATGAGGTTTTTTGAAAGCCGGCGCCCCTGCTAGATAATCAACTCACATCGTGTCAACGGGTACAAGACAGTTAGTCGACTGAGGATAGTGGACTCGGTTCACGGCCAAATTTCTACGTGCCAGTCAAACAAACAAGATGGCGACAACTAACAAATCGCGTAAGCGGAGTGAAGCAGAGGGATTAAAATATTTAGAATTGCACGAAAGTGAAGAAATTCTGTGGAACTTTAAGGATAAAATGATAAGAACAAGGATTTTAGAGACTATCAAAAAATTGCTTCATAACGTATATAAATAATTTTCTCGGGTGACTAGCCGAGTTATATGAATATTATAGTTACACGATATTTCGGCGCACTGAATCATCGACGCCATCTTCTGGTGAAGTGAGGTCAGGAACGTGCGAAATTGCTGAGCTGGACCAGATTACCGCTGCTAACCTCTGATTGGTCGGCTGTAGAACCAGTCGTAGCAGGGGTCAAATCTCGTTGCGGCTTGAATCGATGCTAAGGTGGAGTTACGGCTAGATTT
This sequence comes from Vandiemenella viatica, assembly GCA_031002005.1. NCBI lineage: Eukaryota > Metazoa > Arthropoda > Insecta > Orthoptera > Morabidae > Vandiemenella > Vandiemenella viatica. The sequence goes on along the minus strand of CM061919.1, from coordinate 30,529,330 downwards.
GATGTCCGTTTTTACATGGCATGTAGCGGACGGGCTTAAAGTCATCGCTCCTTCGAAGATGATATCATAAAACAAAGCATTCACCATAAATTGTTTATCAAACTGATGGGTCATGACGGATCCATTGCGGGCCTCATATTGAGCCATGCTGCCACGTGATTGGTCAGATTTGTAACCAATCGTAGGCGGGGTCCTGCCTCGTATCAACACATCGTTCCATAGAAGGAAAAATCAGAAGGCAAAAACTTTCCCGTAAGCTGATCATTAATGCCTGAGTAACAAATTGCTCACTTATGTTACTACCGAACTTCCCGTTGATCTGGACGCGCCGTGTAATGCGTCCCGGTCGCGCTGTCGGCGAATAGTATTGATGACTGGCGTCCAGGCTTCACTCAGCTGGTACCCGCTGTCGCGGTTGACGAGGTTAGACGCGAGACGAATTTCTACTGCTTCTGTAAGGATGCTGTTCCAGAAGCTCCCAGTATGCGCCAGTACTCTGGTATTTTCGAAATCAAAACCATGGCCATGTTCTAGACTGTGTTCCGCCACCGCAGACTTGTCTTTCTGCCCCAGACGAACGTGTTGTGCATGTTCTAGACAACGTTGGTGAACACACCGCACCGTTTGGCCAATGTAGCTTTTACCACATTCACAATTAATGCTATATACCCGTTGGAAAGGGTGAGAGGGGATGCGCTTTGAAAAACATATGCAGGAAGTATTTTTCTGTTTGTTTCAAAGTATAAGTGTGCACATTCCCATTGAAATCTGATGAAATATGTGGTTTTGTCTAAATTATGGGGAGGAGGGGTGGGTTTTTTAAATTTTTTTTGACAGGAACCTTCTCCGTCATCCCGTAGACAACTCACCAAAGCTTCACCGTAAACGGACGAACGGTTTGCGGGTTTGTTTAAATTATGGGGTGTTATGGGGAAGAGGGGGTAATTAAGGTGGTGGAAAGAGAGGAGAGGGATTCGGTTTTTGTGAAATTAATGTGTACAGTATTTCTCTCTCTTTTTTAAAGTATAAGTGTACAAATTCTTATCTAAATCGGATAAAAAATGTGGTTTGCCTAAATTATGGGGTAAAAACGTAATGGGGGTGGAAAGGGGGAGCGGGGATGAATATTCGGAAACCATATGTTGGCACTATTTTTCTGTTTGTTTTAAAGTATAAGTATACAAATTCCTATCTAAATCGGATAAAAAATGTGGTTTTGCCTAAATTATGGGGAATAGGGGGTGACTTTTTGGATTTATTTTTTTTCACAGGAACCTTCGCAGACGCACACTCGAAAACTCTCCAAAGTTTCATTGCAATCTGATAAATGGTATAGGAATGCATAGAAGACGAACAAACCCACAAACATTGATTTTTATATATAAGATTTTAATCATTTTCTACGTTTTATTTTGTTATTCTTCATATCATTCAACATTATAATCAACAAATTCGCTACGATGTTAATTCCTTTCTGTAATACGGATATACTATTTTCAACAAAATCACAATGTAGGAATAGAGAACTGTCCTGACAGTGGATTGTCTTCTAATTATTACTAGCATGCTAGTCAACTCTCTTACGCCCACCACCGATGGTCCGGCCAACTGTCGTTCCAGTCAACTCGCGTCGTGCAAAGTATATGAATCGAAAGTAAGTTTATTCTGACAATTGATGAGAAATGCAAAAGTTAAAAATAAATAAATTTTGAATTTTAAAATATTATATCTTTTTGGTGACGTCAGTCTTTCGACTGGTTTGATGCAATACCCCATCCCTTCCTATCCTGTGCTAACCTCTTCATTACTACGAGGTGCAGTCAAGTTCTAAGGCCTCCGATTTTTTTTCTCCGGACTGGAAAGAGATAGAAACACGCGCATTGTTTTAAAATGAGGCCGCGTTCATTGTCAATACGTCCCAGAGATGGCAGTACCGTACGGCAGATGGAATTTTACCGCCAGCGGCGAGAATGAGAACTGTCTTAGATACTTAAAATGGCGACGTTTTCCTTACTTGAACAGCGTGCAATCATTCGTTTTCTGAATTTGCGTGGTGTGAAACCAATTGAAATTCATCGACAGTTGAAGGAGACATGTGGTGATGGAGATATGGATGTGTCGAAAGTGCGTTCGTGGGTGCGACAGTTTAATGAAGGCAGAACATCGTGTGACAACAAACCGAAACAACCTCGGGCTCGCACAAGCCGGTCTGACGACATGATCCAGAAAGTGGAGAGAATTGTTTTGGGGGATCGCCGAATGACTGTTGAACAGATCGCCTCCAGTGTTAGCATTTTCGTGGGTTCTTTGCACACAATCCTGCATGATGACCTGAAAATGCGAAAAGTGTCATCTAGGTGGGTGCCACGAATGCTGACGGACGACCACAAGGCTGCCCGTGTGGCATGTTGCCAAGCAATGTTGACGAGCAACGACAGCATGAATGGGAATTTCTTTTCGTCGGTTGTGACAATGGATGAGACGGGGATACCATTTTTCAATCCAGAAACAAAGCGTCAGTCAGCTCAATGGAAGCACACAGATTCACCGCCACCAAAAAAATTTCGGGGAACCGCCAGTGCTGAAAAAATGATGGTGTCCATGTTCTGGGACAGCGAGGGCGTAATCCTTACCCATTGCGTTCCAAAGGGCACTACGGTAACAGGTGCATCCTACGAAAATGTTTTGAAGAACAAATTCCTTCCTGCACTGCAACAAAAACGTCAGGGAAAGGCTGCGCGTGTGCTGTTTCACCAAGACAACGCACCCGCGCATCGAGCTAACGTTACGCAAAAGTTTCTTCGTGATAACTTTCAAGTGATTCCTCATGCTCCCTACTCACCTGACCTGGCTCCTAGTGACTTTTGGCTTTTTCCAACAATGAAAGACACTCTCCGTGGCCGCACATTCACCAGCCGTGTTGCTATTGCCTCAGCGATTTTCCAGTGGTCAAAACAGACTCCTAAAGAAGCCTTCGCCGCTGCCATGGAATCATGGCGTCAGCGTTGTGAAAATGTGTACATCTGCAGAGCGATTACGTCGAGAAGTAACGCCAGTTTAATCGATTTCGGGTGAATAGTTAATTAGAAAAAAAAATCGGAGGCCTTAGAACTTGAATGCACCTCGTACATATCCCTTACAACCCACATCCTTAATTATCTGTTTCATATATTCTAATCTCTGTTTTACTCTACAGTTCCTACCTTCGACTGTACCCTCCACTAACAAATTAACAAATCCAGCATGTCTCAAAATATGACCTACCAGCCTGTCTCTTCTTTCTGTAAGCTTCTTCCCAAACTTCTTTTCTCACCCATCATTTCAAAACTCGTTCATTTCTTACGTCGTCTGTCCACCTAATTTTCAACATTCTTCTATAGCACCACATTTCAAATGCTTCAAGTTTCTTTCTTTCCGGTATTCCTAAAGTCCATGTTTCGCTACCATAAAGTGCTGTGCTACACACATAGAGTTTTAAAAAGTTCTTTCTAATTCCTAGATCAATATTTGAAACTAAAAGGTTTCTCTTTTTCATGAAGGCTCTTTTTGTTAGTGCTATTCGGCTTTTAACATCATTCCTGCTTCGGCCATCGGTTGTAATTTTGCTTCCCAAGTAACAGAACTCATTTACTTCTCCTATTGAATCCGATCCTATTTTTATATTTAATCTGCTAGTATTGGTATCTTTTCTGCTACATTTCATCACTTTTGTCTTACTTTGATTTATATTCAGTCCAAAATCTTCCTTCAGTATTTTGTTCATGCCATTCAATAACTTCTCAATATCCCCAGCCCTCTCTGCTAACAAGATAATGTCATCAGCAAATCGTAGCATACCGATTTTTTTCTCCCTGAAAACTTATGCCACGTGGAAATTTTTCTTTGACTTTCTTCATTGCTTCTTCTAGATACAAGTTGAATATTAATGAGGAATAGGCTACAACCTTGTCTCACACCCTTTTTAACTGATGCATATCTCTCGTGTTCTCTACTTTTATTACAGCCACTTGTTTCTTATTTAGTTTATAGAGTATTCTTCTATCTCGATATTTTAGACATGATTTTGAACATCTTGTCCCACCTAACATTATCAAAACCTTTTCCTAAATCAACAAATGCAATAAAAGTATCTTTGTTTTCTTGATCCGCCATTCAAGTATTAATCTTAAAGACAGAATTGCTTCACTTGTACGGCGATTTTTCCTAAACCCAAACTGATCCTCACCTACTATCTCTTCTACTACCCTTTCCTTCCTTCTATTAATTATTCTGGTCATTAATTTTGAAGCATGTGATGTTAAACTAATGTGATAATTCTCACATTTGTCAGCTTGTGCTTTCTTTGGAAGTGTAAAGATGATATTTTTATTAAAATCAGTTGGAATTTCTCCTGTTTCATAACTTTTTGATATCATCTTGAATAATCTTTCGATTCCTTCCTCTCCTAATGATTTAAGAATTTCTGCAGAGATCTCATCAATTCCAACTGCCTTATTTGCTTTCAAGTCATTCAAAAGCTTTATTAAATTCGGTCCTCAAAACAGGATCTCCTAAGTCATCAATGTCGACATCGCCTTCCTTTTCCATTACACTATTGTTCAAATCATCACCAACATACAGTTTCTCAATGTGTTCCTTCCATCGGTTAGCTCTATCTTCTGAGCTTAAAAGAGGTTTCTCATCGGCAGCTTTAATGTTCATACCTCTTTTCTTCATTTCTCCAAAATTCTGTTTGATCTTTCTATATGCAACATCTACTTTACCGACGACCATTTCCTTTTCTACTTCTTCATATTTTTCTTGTAGTCATTATTATTTTGCAAAATGCATTTCCTATTTATTTGATTTCTAAATTGTGTGTATTGCTCTCTTCCTGTTTCATCCTGAGCACTTTTGTACCTTCTCCTCTGATCCATCAGCTCCAAAATTTCTTCTGTGATCCAAGGTTTTCGGGCAGCTTGTTCCCTAAAGCCTAATGTTTCTTTACCAGCTTTCATTATTTCGGTCTTTAATGCATTCCATTCGTCCTCAGTTGAGCTCCTTTCACATTTACTTCTTAGATCTAAGTCTACCATTTCTGCAAATCTTTCTCTCGTGCTAGATTGTTTCAGTTAATTCACTTCCAGTCTGTTCTGCTTATACTGCTTCCTTATTCGCTTAAATTTCAGACTGCGCTTCATTATTATCAAATTATGGTCAGAGTCTATGTCTGCTCCTGGGTACGCTTTACAGTCTAGAACTTGATTCCTGAATCTCTGTTTGACCATGATATAATCTAGCTGAAATCTGCCTGTATCCCCAGGACGTTTCCAGGTGTATGTTCTTCTTGCATGGTTCTGAACAAGTGTGTTTGCCACTACTGGCTTATATCTGTTACAAAATTCTAGCAACCTACTTCCTCGCTCATTTATTTCTCCTAGACCAAAACTTCCTACAGTATTCCCCTCTTTTACCTTTTCCCACTATTGCATTCCAGTTACCCATGATTATTAGATTTTCCTCCCCCTTCACATATTGGATTAATTCTTCAATTTCAGTGTATATTTTTTCTATTTCTTCGTCATCTTCCTGTGACGTTGGCATATACACTTGTACTAATGAGGTTGGAACAGGCTTTGTTTCTAACCTCATCAAAATAATCCTGTCACTTAACTGTTCATAATAACTCACCCGTTTCCCTACTGTCTTGTTCTTTACAAATCCTACACCAGTGACACCATTGACAGCTTGTGTGCTAATTATTCTGTGTTCCCCAGACCAGAAATCCTGTGCATCCTTCCATTTAATCTCACTAATCCCAGCAACATCTAACTTAAGTTGTTCCATCTCCCTTTTTAAGTTTTCTAACCTACCTGCCCTATTCGGACTTCTAACATTCCACGCTCCGACTCGTAGAATGTTTCTATCCATTCTGATGACTCCTCCCTGAGCAGTCCCCACCCGGAGATCCGATTGGGGGACTATTTTACCTCCGGAATATTTTACCCAAGAAGAAGCCATCATGATATATGTAATTTGAGAGGATTACATGTCCTCGGGATACCCTTTGGGTCTTTAATGCAGTGGTTTCCCGTTGCCTTCTGCATCCCCATGCCGTTGAACATTTCTGATTCATCCACCTTTAGGGGCCGTTTCCAACCCCAAGGGCAAGAGGGTGCCCTGAGCCACTCCTCGCTCTTCCGCCCTCCTTTCGAAAGCCGTTGGCAAGCAGTGGGTGACTGCTTATACCGGGAATCTTTCAGTCGCCAGAGCCTCGTCCGTGCAAACAGAGTGCACCACGTGAAGGAGAGGTTTACATTTGGTTGGAAAAGGCTAGTATAGTCTCTCCCAAACCGTTACACCCCAATATTAGAAGATTTATAAAAATTAACAAAATATAAAGACAAATTATTAACAAATAAATGTCTTAAGAGATATACTCATGGATTTAAAAATAATGTTTGCTGCTTTTCCTAACACTAAAATCTTTATTCAAAGCACCTGCTTTCTTTTCATAGCTTATTTGCTTTTTGAAGTACCAGACTCGGATTTTCTACCGGTATCACGATCACACGAACTCATTACCCAAATCTTTTTTCCACATGAAACTAATTCGGAAATAATTTACAAGCAGTTTTACACAGATTTTTAATAACTCACTCTTTGCTATAAGTACTGCTAATAACGTAAGATTCACTCAAACTTAATATCATTTAATGTTTATTTACCTAAAGAAAGATATGTTCTTTAGGGGTCCCTGAGCAGTGGTTGGGGCCCCCCCTGAGCATCGAGGGCCCTTAGTGGGCCCTCTAAACTGTGCTTGAGTGCCCTAGAGGTTCGCTTAGGGGCCCTTTGAGGTAAGCTTGGGGACCCCCTGAGCGTGAGGGCCCCGGAGCACTGCACCGCCTAGCCCCATAGTAGCTACGCCCCTGGCCATACTAGACACATACTGGTCTGTACAGTCACCGCAAAGACACTTCTCTTATTATTGGTATTATTGGCGCTCACTGGATTGAAGTTAGTTCAAACTAGGGATGTAACGGATATCCGCAAATGAAGAACTTTCCACCTCCACATCCGCATCCACATCAGCATCCGCAAAGATGACTTCCATTACACACCCTAGTGCAGACGACACAGCTTGCCGGAGTCAGACATAGTGCCGTCATTAGTTTGATTTGCTTTTGAACAATGTAGTCCGGTGTTGGGCTGGTAGATGTGCAGAGGCATATGGAGGCAATATGGAAATTTTCGGGCCTTTATGGCCAATTGTTGTTTTCGTGTTATGAATTTTTTTTTTTTTTTTGAACCTCACTTCCTTGTTCATAAGCTGATTGTAAAATGTAGATTGCGTCAATCTAAAGCATTAGTAAAATTTATTTTCATCATCCATCGGATACTGTGATTCTACTTTTTGTGTTTTGTGATAGCAGAAACAAAGTACATTGTATAAAAAAAAGAGTACATTTATTTTATTATGTTTAAAAACATATTTTTAATTGAATAAAATTTTCTCGGGTAGCTAGCCGAGTTAGTCCATCGTTTGACCACGACGTTTCGGCGGTCACGAACTCTGCCGCCATTGTCAAGTGACTGAGTCACACAGATTTTTAATAACTCACTCTTTGCTACCCGAGAAAATTTTATTCATTTACAACGCCAAGAAAATCTCCAGTCTTACATATATTTTTAATTACTTATAAATTAGGCCTAATGTCTCAGATGGCTATGGTGTGAGATTGGGGCACGGAGGATCCCCTGTTAAAATCCCAGTCTCGGTTGCAATTTTTATGTGCCTTAAAATTTGAAATTTACCTCTAGCAAAGCATTGATGTTTTTAATGTGAATTGCTAGAACATTCCATAGTTGGAATTCCACTTTAAACTCTTATTAATGTTTTCCTGGTAAACTTACCAGAATAAGTTAGGTGGCTACAAGAGAGGTGCACAGTGCAGCCATGAAGAAACTATGTAACTCAGAACCACCCAAGCATTAAATAAGAAAACTGAATGCTGTATCAGTGGATTAATATGACATTTATGCAGCTTTGTTATTGAAAATTTGTAAGAAGTTCATATGTATGCTACTAATGCCATGGTATCCTTTTACTGGCTGAGTTCTTCCATACATAATTCCCAGATATGTAATTTAAACTAATTTAATCCACAGCCTGAATGTTGGTTGGATCCTCCTGATTGAGGCATACTGAGACATTGTGTCAGAGGAAGGATGGCTGGTTTTCTTTTGTCTGGTACCTACAGTGTAATGTGGAACCCAATCCACAGAATATCCTGGCAAAGCTCATACGATCAATCACAACCCTGAAAATTAATAGTCCCCTTGGGATTTGAACCCCGGATCGGACGATGACATTGTATTATAATGTTATTATTTCTAAGTCTAATATTCTTGATGATGAATGAGATTTCCCTCACCTTGGACTGCAATATTATTCTGTTCATTTTTTCTTTTCATCTTCTTTTCTTATAACCAAGGTATTGCTGTGAAAAGCTAAACTAATTCCATATAGAAATGACTTTGGAAATAAAAAGGTATGTAACAATGAGAAAACTATTTATTTGTCACTGCTTTCAACAATGACTTAATACTTTCATGATAAAAGTTTTTCATATGCTTGACTGGTCATTGGTATTTCCTAAGTTCAACTGCATTATAACTGTAAGTCACATTAATTGTTATTACCTGTAGATTTGAAGAAAATTTCCCATCCAAAAACATAAACATTTTACTGCAACATAAGAAAATGATATGAAAGGCAATTCTGGCAGCTGTGTTGATTCTGATTTTTGCCAAATTGTAAATTTGTGTAATTGTAACTTGATAATATCCACTACATTGCTCAGCACACCAGCTGAGAGCATTTAAAGATAGTAATTAGTTTGCTAGATTGTAACATTCCATCCCTTTACATATCGATAGATTAGAGGACACTTTTACCAGTTATGAGATATGCTGTTTTCCTGTAAATAACAGGCTAATGGGAAAACATTGCTAACTGTTATGAACATTTTAATTATTTCATGCATTTATACTTGAGCAGTCTGATAGCTCTGTGGGTGATGCAGGTTTTTCAATCCTGCTGTGGCTAGTAATTTTTATTCATATGGATTAACGAAGTCACTCTGTGATTTGGATTCCGTATCAAGAGGGCATTTTAGAATTTGGGTTAAGGTTACTTGTGTTTTTTAGAGAATTTTTAAGTGTAATAATTTTGTATTGTTTGTGTTTTTATGTGATTAGGATTAATGTTTTACTGTTATTTCTTTACGTTTGTTTTTAATTCTTAATATAGAGTAAAGTTCTGTTTGTGAAATTTTCATAAAGAGAAGTGGATAGTTTAATATTAAGGTGCCAATGGACATTTCTACAGGGAATGTAGGTTGATTATGATTTTAAGGTGAGTGAATTGTTTGGTAACAAGCTAAACTGGGTGGGACATATTGGATAGATAGTAGGAAAAGATTTCTAAATCCTGCACTTGTTGAGGAGAGTATAGACGGAATTTACTGGAGATGTAAAAGAAATTGCCACCAGAGTGTGCGATTCATTAAAATTAAGCATTTGTCCTTGAAAATATGGTTTTGAATAATGATTGCATTCTATGCAATGCTTTTCAGTTTTTCATTGTTATTGTATCACTTCGAGTGATTTCATTTAGAGATGCTATCTTTTTGACTTGTGAATCAGATTTGATGAGTGTACGTACCGGTATTCTATCAGTTGAGAAGAAGTTTCAAGAGTGAAGTTTATAAGCATTTTTTGAAGGGATACATTTAGATGAAGAGGTTAGCGCAGTATATGAAGGGATGGAGGATTGCATCAAATTAGTTGCGAGACTTATAACAAAAATCGTATGTTAACATAATTTAATTACAATGGAGCACTTGCTCTGGTGACAATTGTCCCACACACTCATCTTTACCCTTTCATTTTGCTACCTACTTTTACCCTTTACTAATTTTTATTTTAGATTCTTTTAGCATTTATGGTACATTATTTGTCATTTCTCTTTGTAGTTTATTCCAATATATGACCCCCTTCCTTATGAAAGAAAATCTTCTCACACTGTTAATTACATTTCATGTTCATTACCATGCACTTTTTCATCCACATATTAATTTGTATTCTATATTCTGCACATATATTATTAAAGTTATGGAATAATTGTGTGATGAGTCAGAAGTTTGAGGACAATTTACCTTCTCAGTAATAAATAGAGTATTAAAGGCATGAAATCAATAAGGTTTAAAATAATCCCATATGTTTCCAGAGAATTTAGTAGTTTTACGAGGATTTCATAATTATGATGCAGTTTTAGTCTGATAATTTTTGGGTCTCTCTATGGTTATCTTGTACAGTGGATAAAAGTAGTTCTCAGTGTGTGTTAATATTTTGGGGGACCTAAGTTGGTTGGCTAGTTGGACTAGTATAGTTTGGTGTGATTGGGAAAGCAAAGAACTGCATAGCTAAATAGTGTTAAAGAAAGGAACTGTAAGTAAAGAGAGCTGGCTAAAAAAATTCGGGTAAAATCTAGAGCGCGATACCGCTGCAATCACTAAACGCCTGTGTCCATCCGGAAGTGGACAGCATATGACGTCACTAACGTTGCGGAATATGACGTATACCATCCGCGCGCTGCTTAAAATGTCAACAATGTAGCGTTTCAAGTAAAGTATGGGTTTTTCGTTTAGATGACATATAAATGATTGAAAAAGTAAGAATATTTCAAGGAGATCAATACAAATTTAATAATTTCTAGGGTCTATTGGAGATGGCGATTCCGCTACAACAATATTAAATAATATCATTATAATACTGCTGTAGTCAGTGGCAAGTTGTACTATTTTCAAGCAGTAATTCCGTTTTAATACGGCCTGGACCATTATTTTCAACCAGAAATTAGGTTGTAATACAGCCTGGAGCAGCATGAAACCGTTAGGTGTACTTCGGAAAAAATTTCTAGTGGAGTCTTGCGTTTTACCACTGCAGTATTAATGATGCCAACTACAGGCGGAATCGCGATCTCCAGTAATCGCAATTTCTATTACAACCTAAGCCACGTTTGTATATTTCATTTGTTAGAAATGTTATATCATAAAAAAAAGGTTAAGTATTTGGAGGGAAAGATTTTAGGGTTTCCGTTGCCCGAAAAACAACACCGAATACAGAATCGATTGATATTTCGAATTCTTAAATGTGAAAAGCTCGTAAGTGACGTCGTTTGTTAAGTCTACAAGTTTTTAGTAACTTCATCCAAACTACAGAAATGTACTCAATGAGAGACGCAGCCTGCGTCAGAAATCTGGTAATTATCAGTATAATATGAATTCTAGTTGTTATGTACCTGTTATGGTATAGAAATCAAATGATTTCCGCGTTGATATATTTCATCTGGTAACAGCTGTATTCCAATAGATGACTATTCTTGGTAGTTTCTTCATCGACGCCACAAGTACCAAATGAACGTCTAAAATTTATAATAGAAAACTCCACTGATGTACTTTACAACACATAACACAATTATCTCGTTCCGTGACTCCATATACACTGTGGACGTAGTGTCCTCGGCCAGAGTCATCCACCACACTGTATACATTAACAGTGTTCCGAAATTGAGTATACTATGGAAGTTATCCATTCGTCGCGAGGCATATTTAAATTCTGCAAATACATACAACTCAATAACGGAAAGTTAGTTTATGCAATGTTACTAATAAATATTATCATTTGCGAATATTGATGATATTTTAATAATATTATGAATAGCGTCACTAGTTTTTTTGTTACCTTCCACACTGATATATATTTTTAATTATTATAATTGATTACTTCCGTTTTACCTATATTCACAAATCGACATAGTATACTTCCGCATTCAGGACGCGATGTGTATACATATATATTTCGAACTACCTCCTGTTTCTAATACAGTATACCACGGAATCGCAACCAGGTCCTAGTCGCATTCCTATGTGTTCGGAATCATCTTGGTCCGATGATTTAGAACCGCGTAGAAAAAAAAAAAAAAAAAAAAAAAAAAAAACAGAAGAAATTAATATCAAAGTCGTCAGACGAGAGTACCGAAAGCGCGGCGTCTGAAGCAGAAATCGGACCACGAATAAATTTAACGTATTTGGCAATTTTGGAACTGGATTATAACAAAGTTATAGATTTTGTGAGAGACAATGGGTTGATTGCAAACAATTATTTTTGTCCTACATGCAATCGGAATATGAAACTTGAGTCTCAGAGAAGCGAACGGAAGGGTACATGGTTTGAAAACGCAAAATTGTCCATGTAAGAAGTGTTACTGTCATACTGTTTTTGTCATCGTCTGCGTGTTAGAAATGCTGCGCATGAGGTTGGGTGCAGTTTGCATACGGTTATAGGTTGGTACAGCTTCTGTAGAGAGGTTTGCACAGCCATTACCAACAAAACGGAGAAACAGGGTGGACCTAACAGAATAGGAGAGGTGGATGAAAGTTGTTTTGGCAAAAGAAATTATCACAAGGGGAGGGCAAGCAGTAACATATGAGTATTCGGGGCTGTTGAACAGGGACAGGGTGGGAAAATCTTATTGAAAGTGATAGAAAAGAAAGATAAAGAAACTCTAATACCATTGATCATAGAAAATGTTGTAGCCGGGTCAACTGTATATTCCGAAAAATGGGCATCATATGGAGGACTATAAAGTGAAAGATTTGTTCATGCAGCCGTAAACTACAAATTTCAATTTAAAGACTACTCTACAGGAGCGTGTACCAACACCATCGAGTCGCAGTGGTCCACTATTAAGTCCTACATAGGGAAGGGAAAGCGACGTAAGATACCTTTGGAAACTCACCTCAATGAGTATGCGTGGAGAAGGAATGTGTCTGAGAGTACATGTGTGTTCCGTCAATTTCTTCGTGATATATGTTGTCTCTGTACCCTCCGTGCAATAGAGATGTGGCTTCTAATTAATGTTTTTTATTTATCTGGTTTTAATTTTTTTGTTTCGTTGGCTATATGATTTATATTTATTTCACGCAGGAGATATTATTTTACGTATGTTTCATGTATTTTAAATTTTGCGCTCAACCATGTGCCCAAGCTGCTACGTTTTATCCATTCTGTAAGTTGGCTGACGATTTTTCGTATATAGCATATAAATCATTGATTGTTAATAGTCTGAATAGTTTCTAATGTTTATCCGCAGAGTATTAGAATTTTGTGATTTGAATTTTTTTAATGCAAATTTATTACGAAACGAATGAAATTTTGAGACATCAGATATAGTAAATTTTGTTCTGTTTATAATTCAACACGGTTAGTATTTGAAACCATATTTTCATTTAGTACCATCTATAGTTGTCGTGTGGAACAGATATTGATGGTTTTTTTAGAGACTGGTACTACTATCATTCTATGGATAAATCTGAAGTTAACCATCTAGGCACCCCGAGTGAGTCATGCATCTGGCACCCTTTTATTTTTTATTATAATTTTTAAAAAATATTTTGAATTTTGTACCATATTTTTTACAGAAATAATATAATACTACAAATATGTATTTATTATTAATAATAATATCATTTTATACATTTATTCTCTAAACAATTTCATTTAGTCATGAAACATTAAATGAAAAACGAAAATTAAAACAATAAAACTAAAACCTTACTTTTCTAGCTTTTTTGTCAGCAAACTCTCTTATAAGACTGGACAAAATCTAGGTTTTCTGCAATTTGATTTTCAATGGACAGCGAGGCTAAACATGAGGCTAAACTAGTTAATCTTGTTTGACATATTGTAGACCGCAAGTACGTTTTTGTCAGTTTTAGTTTAGAAAAACAGCGTTCGCCACTTGCAACAGTCACTGGTATTGTTAACAAAATACGCAGCGAAATCCAGGTGTTGGGGTGTAACTCTTGAAGATTGTACTTTTTGATAAAGTTTAATGTTTCGATAGGTGTTGCCTGATTGTCTTCGAGATAGTGCTGGAGACTTAAAATTTCATCGCACAATAAATATCCATCAATGTCAGATTTAAACTTTTCTTGCAGTACAGAACAATGTCGCATTAGATCTTATTTATTTTGATTTTTTTTATGTTAAACAAGAAATTCCACGTTGCAGAGAAATCTTGCATCTGTTGAAATCTTTCCTTCATATATATAACCTTTTTTTTTGGATCAGTTATTGGTTCATCAACAGCCTCTTCACCCGCAGTGGTGTAGCTAGGTCAACAAGGGCCTCGGTGCAAAAAATTTATTTTGGCCCTCAGGCCAGATGGGCGACCTTGTTTTTGCTTTGTGTTGATGGTAAGGGCCCCCTGAGCTGAGGATGGGGCCCTTGAGTTGTGCTTAGGGGCCCCCTAAACAGTGGTTGGGGGCCTCTCTGAGCAGTGAGAGGGCCCTTAGTGAGAGGCTTCCTATGTCTCAGGGGTCCCCTTAGAAGACTGTAGAGCAAAAAAAAAAGGGTGCCAGTTTTGCCATGAAGGCTCGTGGGCCTCTGAACTGCGCTTTGGGGCCCCCAGAAGTATGCTTGGGGGACCCCTGAGCGTAGGGGCCCCGGTGCACTGCACCGCCTAGCCCCATAATAGCTACGCCCGGTCTACGTTTAATGCGTCTTTGAAAACTGGTTGCGTGTCAAGCTCCGATGCTAATTCAGTTGCTGTTACAATAGCCTGTTCGAGGCCTGTTTGTCTATATGTTTTCAAATAAGAGCAACATTTATCAAGCATTTCAGTAAAGTCGACAAAGTTGCTTTTAGATGACTGACTGCCTTTACTCACAACACTAATTTGAAAATGAACATCATACCATATTATAGGAGAAACAATAAAGCTGAAATCTTTTTTTTTTGTCCTGCCAGTGTGGTCGCATCGTATGACGTCGAGGCATCGCTTTGTATGGTAACATCGGCCAAGGAAACCAAAGCATCATGCATATCACATAATTGATAACGAACCGCTTTGACGCTTTCAATTCCAGCTTCCCAGCGCGTGTCACTTAAATTTTTCAGGGTGTATATTTACAAATGATCGGTCAAAATTTTCCATCTATTTACCGATCCTGCAAATAAATTAAACATTTTTTGTGAAATTCCGAACAGGGTAACGGATTTTACCGATGATTTTGCCGCATCGCATAATACTAAATTTTAACTATGGCATCCATGGTACAAAAAAAGCTAGCGGATTTGTGTCCATAATTCTTTTATGTAGGCCTTTATTTTTACCCTTCATGTTTGCGCCATTATCATAACCCTGTCCTCTGCAGTTGTTAATGTCAAGACCATGATCACTCAATGTTTTTAAAATAATTTCTGTGAGACCTGCACCCGTTGTATCTACCATTTTCAAAAATCAAATAAAATATTCTTTTATGCTAACGGCATCCTCTGTTATGTCGGCGCATCTTAATATGATTGAAAGTTGCTCTTTATGACTTATATCAGGAGTACAATCAGCTATGATTGCGTAATACTTCGAATCCTTTATACGGGATACTATGGTAGTGATAACTTTTGATGCCATGATTTCTATTAATTCATTTTGTATATTTTTGCTGCAATAATGGTCAGCCAAATCACCGTTCACTGCCTTTCTAACATGCTCTTCCATGACGGGGTCAAATTTCGCCATTAATTGTACAAGGCCTAAGAATTTTCCGTTATTTGGAGTAAATAATTTATCGGATGACCCTCTCAATGCCATGTTGTTTTCAGCCAAATACAAGGATATGTGCATCAATCTTTTAAGCACATTGTTCCATCGTAATATTTCTTTAGAAATTACCTGCTGTTCTCCCTTGTCAATAGTTGAACCAGCTTTGAACCTGATTTCAGTTTCAGTCCATTGAATAAATGCTTTTTTATGTGCAGGACTATTTTCATGCACATTCAAAGCTTCACTTAAATGTTTCCATTTTTTGAAACATTCAGTAGTTGTCAAATTTGCAGTTGACTTTAAATCAAACAGTCCACAACAAAAACAAAAGACACTATCGTTTGATATTGAATAAACGAACCACCGACGTCTGATAGTTTCTTCGTTTGGAAGCTTTCTTGAGTAATAAGTTGAAGAGAAATTACGCCCATTTTGATCTTTCGGGGAAATTATTTAAATGTACTTGGGGGGGCCCAATTTACACACTACATTCACCAATTTTTCATCTTTATCCGCTGTAAATAACGCCTTTCCCTGCTAAAATATTTGAACTGTTTCGCTAGCGGCTGAGTCTACACTGCTCTGGGACCGATAGAGTCGCGTGGCTCAAGCAGCCGTTTCCGAGAACGCGGGTCGCTTCATAGGAAGCGCTCTCGTTGCTTTCCATATAGCAGCCCATATAGCGCGGAAACGGGCAGTCCTGGAATGCAGTGAGCCGAGTCCATCGCAAATACTTCTAGTTTGAGGGCGACAACACGCCAGGGTTCTCACCCCACATTCCAAGCGTCAGCGTGTGATCCCTCGATGGCTATTAACACACAGTCTGACAGACCGTCTTGGACTGACGCATATGCTGCAATGGACGCTCGTCTTCGTGGCAAAGATGTCTTAACTGACTTTATTACACTGTACAAGACCTTCCCATGTTTATCCATTTATATTTATGTAGATATATACGAATATGTTTATTTACATTTACCTTCATATTTTGCAGATTTCAGGTATAACATGTCCCAATGATTGGAAGACCCTTCAAAGGAACTTCGACCTAAAGAGGAAGTGAGCGGCTGTGTCTTTGAACAGTCCCGCGTGTGTGTGGGCAACGAAGGACCAGGAATGACCGGCGGACCCTATCATCCCTGGTCTCCTGGGTCCTGGCCCCTTGCTTTTCTCGATAGTCTGTGTAGCAGTGATTAACTGCATAGAAATCGCACCTTTATTAATGAGGGACAGGTCTTGTTACACATGCTAAATACCTACACCCACGAGATAAGTCCATAAACGATAATACGCTGAATTTCTTTTTTCTTTCGATCGACAGAAATATGTAATTAAATTAAATGGTTAAGCTAAGCTGGCACGCGCGGCGCCCTCCAGACTCCGGCATCCGGGCGGTCGCCCGGGTCTCCCCCCCCCCCCCCCCCCCCTAAAGCCGGCGCTGGCTCCGGCGCGGATGAACTATATACTAATTACTAGTTGAAAGAACACGCCAATGCAACTGTTTAGTTTATTTATTGCTGCGTCGTACACGTTTCACCTCTCATCGAGGCATCATCAGCGACGAATCTGTGTTACAGTTTTTATATATAGTTTTATCCTATTATTACATAATTATGGGCATGAGATACGCGTACGACGCAGCAATAAATAAACTAAACAGTTGCATTGACGTGTTCTTTCAACTAGTAATTAATTAAGCAACTGTGGAAACATGGCCTGCAACAACATCGCAACTATATACTAGATACCGATGTGATAAATGTTACCAACACTGTTTGGAATTTCCGATTAATATTTCCATTCGCATGTAATGGAGTTTTTTCACTCGTAATTGCATATGGTATCGCCATCCAGGTAAGCGGGTAGACAATATACTCGATAGCGATACTAAAAATGTTGAAACAGTGATGCAACTATTTGATTAATATTTCGTTTCATATGTAATTAAATTTTGAAATTCGTAATATATATGGTATGACCCTTAGTGTTGAGCGGAAGGCTTATATGCTGATAGGTATGCGAAAAATCTTGAAATCAGGGATTGATATTTCTAATTAATATTTCCATTTCTCCCTAATCAAGTTTTCTTCGTCGTCGTCGTATATGGTACTAACCGGAAGGACTATATACTCGATAGTTATACCGAAAATGATGGGAAAAGTGGTGGAAGTATTTGATTAATATATTTTTTCTATAGGCTATGTAATTAATTTTTGATGTATGTAATATGTATGGTATGTTCCTTTAGTGTTACGCGGATGGACTTGATAGTCGATAGCGATACCAAAAATGTTGGTAACCGCGATTGAAATTTACGATTAATTCTTCCATTCATCTATCATTCAGTTTTCTTATTCATGCTCATGTAAAGGTATCGCCATCTAGTATTAACCTATATGCTAGATAGCGATACCAAAAATGTTCGAAACAGCGATTGAAATTTCCGATTAATTCTTCCTTTCGTGTATCATTCTGTATTCTTATTCGTAATGATATTCGGTATCGTCATCTAGTATTAAGCGGATGGAGTGTATACTAGATAACGATACCAAAAATGTTGAAAACAGTGATTCAAATTTCTAATTAATATTTCTCTTAATACGTAATTAAATTTTTAAATTCGTAATATGTATGGTATCGTAAACTACAATTGCACGGATGGACTATGTTCTAAATACACGATTGTAATTACGGTTGAAATTTTCCATTGGTATTTTCTTTTCTTCAGGTAATGACGGAAAATTCAACGTTTAATTTTATCCCCGCTCGAAAACCCATAGTTTCCGTGCAGTCCCGCTAGCAACATTTGTTGTATCGCCAAGGCCGAATACGTCATAGCCGGAAGAGTGACGACATGGATATCATGTGATATTTGTGTTTACTTCGCTAGGCATTTAGAGATTGCAGCGGTATCATGATCTTGATATTACCCAATTTTTCTTTATAATCAGAACATTTCAGCTTAGCAATAATAGATCTCCAAATGATAGTTATTGCCACAATAATAACAGGCATGAGTGATAACATATTGACCTGTTACTGTTGTGCTCTAAATGCTGTGACAATCTTTTAACTATCTGCTAAAAAATCCACACAATCAGCAAATCTTGTCCATTGCATACTTCCATCAATCCTAATAATCTATTGTTACCATCTGGATACCTCAATGGGATGCACAAAAAATAATGACTAGATAGAAGGGTATCAATGAGCAGTAAAGAAGTTTTTAAAAAAGGTTCACAAAAAAAATAAAAATAAAATAAAGACATACGAAATATTTGATACTCTCCCCATACTCTCAAAAATATGCATTCTTATTCGTTTTTCAACACCAATAACTCTAGTCCTGCAGAACGGTGTACAATTATAGATTTCTCCAAAGATAATCATAGTACCAGAATGGTTACCCTGCTGCAGACCCTCTTCAGTTATCTGGTAATATTACTTAGCACTAACTGTGGTCCCACATCATATGTTAAGCAATAATCCAAAAATTCATAGAAATCAAATCCAAATCCAACTCAATCCTCAATATTATAAAATTCACACACCTTGATTTCAGCTATGAAGTCCATTGTTTAAAATGTTCATACAATATGGCTGATGCAGGAACATATTAATTGAAAATCTTTATTAAACCAGTGACTTTAAGATTTAACAACTTTTGTCACTACTGAACAAGAACCAGGGGCGTAGCTACTATGGGGCTAGGCGGTGCAGTGAACAGGAGCCCCTATGCTTAGGGAGCCCCCAAGCATACCTTGGGGGCCCAAAGCGCACCTCTAGGGGCCCCCAAGCGCAGTTCAGAGGCGGTCCACGAACCTTCATGGCAAACTGGCAATCTTTTTTTTTAGCTCTTCAGTCGTCCTGAGACACAGGAAGCCCCTCACTAAGGGCCCTCTCACTGCTCAGGGGGGCCCCCAACCACTGCTCATAGGGCCACTAAGCACTACTCAAGGGCCCCATCCTCAGCTCAGGGGGCCCTTACCAGCAGCACAAAGCAAAAAAAATAAGGTCAAAGGTCGCCCATCTGGCCTGAGGGCCCAAAATAAATTTGTTGACCTAGCTACGCCACTGACAAGAACATGTTAGTTTAAAAATCTTTTCTCAATATGAGATTGTGGCTGTGTTCTAAGTGAAATGAACTATCATTGTTACACTGTCTAGTATTTTATGTTTTAAGGAAACTTTCATTTAACATTTGAACATTTCACACATACTGTAGTAACAATCACCATCAAATCAAGCAAATAACTAATAATGAAACACAATTACAAACAGGACAAGCAATTTAAAACCAAGCAATGAACCAGCTCCTTATGGGTGACAAGCTTCACTCCCTGCCTAATTTTCCATTTTTCCCGTAAGAACAGGAGCCCAGCTGAATATAACTGCATTTCTATGCAACTAGATGGTACTGTACTGATCTGTCTGCTAGATACATGATTTCTAGCACTTTATTTACTTATTTATCGTATGATTATTTAACAAGGTACACAATAGGAAACGTACATCACAAACTTTTACAATTTCGTATATCTAGATCTAATATTTTGTTCCCTTGTAGGCCTGAAGAGGACACGATTTATTGTCTGTAAGGTGGCTCCACAGCCAAAACTTGCAGACTCTATCCAGCCCCATTTGTGTAATAAGTAGGCGCATCTGCTTTGTCCTTTTAGAATCCGATTGATAATTCTCCACTGCCGCCTGGGGAGATAAAAACCTTGTAACCGTACTGAGGGGTCCTCAACTAGATTTTTATTGGCTACTGATGACTGCTCCCATTGAGTTGTTCACAGCTTGTTGATGTTGAAATAGGACTCTGTAAGGTTGGTTGCTGTGTACCCACCGAGCGTGGTGGTGTAACGGTTAGCGTTCTCGCCTCGCATTCAGGAGGACGGCGGTTCGAATCCCCGTCCGGGCATCCAGATTTGGGTTTTCCATGGTTTCCCCAAATCACTCCAGGCAAATGCCGGGATGCTTCCTTCAAAAGGCCAAAAGGTCTCTAAAGACCTCGATGTTAAAAAGAGACGTAAAGCAGTTAAAAGGAAAAAAAAAAAAAAAAAAAAGCTGTGTACCATGGCGGTTTTCTTGATTTCTGGCGTTGGTGTTTTGCTTGAATAATGTCTTGATCTAAAGGCAGCTGAGGGTTCTTCAGGATATTTTTCCAGAGAGAGCTTATTGCGGGAGGTGGGATGTTGCATAGCACTAGAAACCATATTGTGTTCGTACTCCGAATGCATTCCATAATTATCCTCATCGCCTGATTGAGTTGCACATCTACCTTCTTTGTGTGGGCACTATTGATCAAGGATGGGCAGCAGTCTGCAACAACAGAGTATGACAGAGCTTAGAATGTGAGTGCTGGCTCCCCATGAATTACCTGCAAGCTTTTGAAGAATATTATTTCTCGTTTTGACTTTGACAGCCACGTTTGAGTGATTCTGCTTGAAAGTTAGAGTTCTGTCCAGTGTGTATTGGTGTGCTGCAATATGGCAAGAGTTGGCTTCTGAATTTGACTTTTGGTTTGTAGTGCAATTGTCTGTTGAAATAACTGTTTTCTGAGGATTTAGATGGAGGCCCCACTTCTTGAAGTATTCATCTAACTTTTCCACATCAGCTGATAAAGTTGTTTCTGCATCAGAAAAGTTGGGGTTCTGGTTCACTAAACATATGTCATCAGTGTAAGTAAATTTCCTCGAAGACGTTTCTGGTAAATCGTGAATATACAAATTGAATCGGAGGGGTGCTAAAACAGATCATTGAGGTAAGCCATTATTTAGAATAAATATTATGCTTCTGTCATTATCAGAGTATATCTGAAAGTATCTATTGCTCAACATGTTGTTAAGTAGTATTATAAGTTTTTTACATGGGATAATACTCACAAATTTCAGAAGAAGTGCATCTCACTAAACAATATAATAGGCAGCTGACAGATCCAAAAAGGCAGCCTCACTTACTGATTTATTCTCAAACCCATTTTCAATATGAGAGGTGAGAATGAAAAGCTGGTCATTACAACTTCTCTTTGGCCTAAATCCTGGTTGTTCTATGGGAATCTGGTTATTGATCACTTCAGAAAGTTTATTGTAGATCAGGCGCTCAAGGAGTTTGTATATGACACTTAGAAGTGCCATTGGTTGATAGTTTATCACTTTTGCAGGGTCCTTATTTGGTTTCAATATGGCAAATACTTCTGTTTTCTTCATTAACGGTGGGAGGTTTCCAGTTTGTAGGATATTTGAGAAGAAGTTGGTAAGCCATCTTACTGTAGCTGGTCCCCAGTGGGCCAAAAGTTCAGGATATATACCATCATAACCAGCTGCTGTTCCCAGTTTCATTTGTTTGATTGCATCTCTGGTTTCCTCTTCTCGGAATGGAGTGGAGAATTCAGAAAATTGTGGGTCTGCTTTCTTCTTGTTGTGTAATTTTAATGTAATATCTCTTTTGGTTTGCTTATCTTAGAAACCGATATGATACTAGGTGTTTGCCAAAATCATTCAGATTGGTGGCAGTTTTTGATCTTCTGATCACAGGGTTTGAGCAGTCTAATTTTCTAATGACAGACCAGGCTTTTATGCTAGAGTTGGTGTAATCCAGGGATTCTACTGTGTGATGCCAGATATTTCTTTGACTCTTGTCTTGTGATTGAAGAGGTCAGAGGTTGGATGTTCCTCATATTTAATTAATAAATTCTCACTGTCTGGGCTCCAACCAGGGATGTACTCTTTGCAATATCCTCTATGAATGCACTGAATGCAGCTGAGGGAATCACAAGATATGATGTAATTCATGTTCTGATCTACTTTCATATGATGGAGCAACTATAGCAAACTGTAACACACTGCGTAAATGCTGCACCTGCTATCAAGGTTATATTTACATCACTACAGAGCAATCTACTCTTTTGGTTTCCTTAGACACATTGTTATAGGTGTGATACTGGTTTCAAATAACCATTAAAAATTAACAAAAACATTATCAGTGTTAAACGCCTTGTCATTTCACCATAAAATATCTCTGGGCCTTTAGTGAGGATAAACAAGAAATTTACTCCATCCCTGGCTATAAAATTAGAGCAATTTAAACCATAACCTTCTAAAATGTCTCTTGTATGTTAGCAGAAGAGTTTGATAGCTCTATGACAATGGGTATGGAGGTTTTAGAAGGGTGGATTCATCACTGTTTCGTAAATGGGACTGTTACGTGTTGCGACTGTGCGTGGAGTGTTGCACCATGAGAATATGCCACTGGATGACAATTAGTGGCTACCCTGTATCAGCACAAAGGCTGCAAATAGGGCTAGCACAATATGCAACTGTGGCCAGCCAATTCCTGTTACAGATCTCTCAAATATGACAACAATTTTCTGTAATATAAAGTTAAATACAGCAGTTATTTGGATGACAGTTATGTGTTACAGACAATACTATGATGTTTTCAGTGGACTGGTAATGGCCTTATCACTGGCTACTGAAACTTCTCCCAATTCTGTTTGAGGGTTGAGAGGACTTCATAGGCTTCCTGGAGTGATTGTAATAATCAGACGTGTTACACAGTTTTTAAGTACACCCAACTGTAATGCCAGATTTGCAGCAGATTACTAAAAAGTGCTCTTAATTTTCTCTTGCCATCCACACAAACTGTTTTGAAGCAAGCAGCATGTCAATGCGATAATTTTGATTTTCAGATTTTTAATAGTTAGCTCATTTTTTTATTAGAAGTTTGTAGGTCTGTTGGACAGGTGTGAGTGAAAAACGTTGTTGATGTGAACTGTTCTAATTCATTATCTCACAACAGTGGAAACATAATCAAAGTCTGGTAATTGTTATGATTCCATTTTGGTATAAGAAAGATATTTAAAATGTTTCATTAAACTTTCATATAATAATTTCAAAGATTGGTGGTTTCGTACGTTGTGATTCACCTTTATTTAAATCGAACTTAGCATATTATATTGTAAAATCGCTGCTGACTGGTTCAGGAGAATTTGTTTTTTTTGGGAACTAAACATTTTAAGTGATTCATTTGGAATTTCAGACTTAATAATTCACTATCCCAGGTTAAAAAACAAATCACCACATTATTGATGCAAAGCAGACTGAATTAACCCACTAATTAATTAACACTATGGAGAATGTAATGCCACACATCAGACACTGAAGAGTAACATTGTGATGCAGAAAGCCTGTGGTTAGAATTCTAACATTAGTGAAAAATATACGGGCAGAACGGCTAACCCAAATATTGGATAGAGAGGATGCTACAGACAAAGGCAAGAAAAGAAGCAATAAATCAAGGATATCTACCAATAGCTTTGGCTTTGGTCCCAGATGGTTCTCTGAAATCGGTAAGATATCCAGCTGAACCAGGGCATTGAGAGGTATCTCCCACGCACTTGCAAAAATTCAAGATTGGCTTCGTCCCGTGAAAGATGTTCTAGGTTTAAAAATACTATAACTTTATAGCATACCCTAGGCAGACCATTCAAGTAATTAGACCTGCTGAGCTGAACATAAGTGCAACCTTACCTGTTCTGTTATGATGAAAAACATCTATGGTTGCAAAACATGTCATTGACACTAGCTATAAAATGGACTTTGTGAAAGTGTTGGCCCAGATCCCTTAATTTTGGGAGTGTGCCATAAAAAAGTTGTTGGAAATAGGAGTTAATGTCAAAACTATTAATTGAAATACGGACTCTGTCTTAGTGACACATGGAAATAGTCTCTTTCAATCCTTGCACTCTTTTTCCAGCAGCGGTAATGAAGCAGTGGCGAGTGATGGACCTGACCCATTGCCCTTTGGCTAGCTGGCATAAGATGGCAGTCACGTCAAATAATTGCTGACTGACAGTGTACTGCTGGATTTCTTGAACAGCAGATACCTGATTGGAATGATATAGGTCATCATCGAAACATTGTCTTTTCATCCCGTTGCAGGCTAGTGAAGACCACATTGCATTGATACATTGGGAAAATCTCTGTTCACACTTCATCTTCATTCCCTGGATTCTTCAAATATTTCTTTCTTTCATTTGAAATATTTCAGAATATGCATTAATGTAGGAATATAATAAGTAAAATAATACTTCTAAAGATTTTTCATACCTATACTGATGCTATACTTACTTAAACTATGTGTCAAATATATTCTCTACAAATCTTTCCCGTTGACAGATCATCTGTGTGCCAAAGTTGTAGCCTGAACAGCAGTTTTTTTAAGCATACTGGTTATCCATTTGAGTTCATTTGTAGTCTCCTAGATTTCAGTTTAAGAAATGCAGTTTATTGCCAGTTTTTCCTCTATTGTCTTCTCATTATGCTTGGTTTATGACAAATGACTGCTTAGAGTCACACCTGGATACTTTGCTGATTGCATGAGGAGCAATAGCAACAGTGTTAAACTAAGAATTTCTTGGGATTTATTTTTGTATCCACTTTGATCAGGATTAATCATCAATTCCTGGACAGTCTTTTACTTAGTTTCACTTCCAAAGTCGCCTTTGCAGCACTACCAGCAGGCCCACCGTAAGTGGGCGTGCAAGGCGTGCACTGCACGCGGGCAGCACGACGAGGGGTGTGGCAAATTGAGTGATCGACAGTTGCCGCCCCGCGATAGTTGCCACTCCATTGTTGCCACGACAAAACTTATGTAGCTCAACTGCTGCTTCAGAGGCCGACGACACTCGGGGTGGCAACAATGGGGGCGGCAAATAATGTTCAAAGGGGGCGGCAATCTCACACATTTTTGACCGGTTTGGAAAACTCCTAGATCCCCTACTGGCTGTAGACAGGGGGCGGCATAATCGGTATTGCACATGGGCGTTCAAAAAGCTAGCGGCGGGCCTGAGTACCAGAAAATGAAAAATTCCTAAAGACCAAGTCTGTCGACAAAGTTAAGTCTTAGGGATATGTACAGCCAATCTAGTCTTAGATTCTATCAAAGATGTTATCAATGTGCACCAATACCAGATGGTTTAACCACTGAAGGTTGATTGATCTTTGCTCCTGATGCTAAGAGGTAGGGCATATGGTAAATTTTGTGTCACTTACAAGCAGTCGATTGTCAAGACTGGAGAGAAGCAGTTTTGGAGAATGAACTTTTTAGACTTTGACACTCCATTAGAGTAGACAACTAGTTAACAGGTGAGGGACACTTAGCAGCAAAGAGCCTTACCTGAAATGTAGATGGCAGTCATTATTCCCAGTTCACTAAACCAAGTCTTAGTCTTTAGATCAAGACACAAGTGCCACAGATGATCCAGAAAATTAGCTGTATCAACAGTTTGTTTTTGTCATTTTTTCCTATTGTAAATTTCAAAGGTTCTTGTAATAAATATAAGTTATGTTTTCAAACTGTGATTGTAATAAAGCACTTCTCTGAATAAATTTTTGTCAAATTCTTGCCATTACTCTTTTCATAATGTTTATTAATTTTCATTTGCCTTTCTGAATTTAATGCTAGATTAATATTTTTTTGCTCGTAAGCTGCATCAGTGACCTGATAGTACCACTGAGCTCGGCAGGGCCTGGGGAATGATTTGAAAATAGTATTAACTTCAGATTTTAAGGTCTCGAGGTGAACCATTTTTTTTATGACGTAGTATGTCGTTCAACATTACGCGATTCAAGTATGCTTTTAAATTAACCAAACTTAAAAATTCATTTTTACTGGTCTGGAAGCTCCAAAACCTAAACCAAACACTTCATGACACTTGTCTCGTTACGCTCTTCATTCTGTGAATTTCTGGTAGTACACAGTTGACAGGTTCTTTTTCCAGATAGACTATTGTCTCGGCCAGTAGGTCAGTTTGATAAAAGAGACAAGTCTGCCATTTTTAACACACGTGGCTGAAGTATCTCGTGGTGATAGGATGTAATCTCTCGGTGAGCGAGTTCAACGGTAGCGGCTCAGGGCGCGGTGCCTGGTGGGAAGTATGGCCGCCAAGAACCATGCTTGATAGGCGCCATTTTCAAAGTTCGGCACCATCAACATTCAGACTAACAGTTTTCGACAAATGACTTTCTAAATTTCATTTTCATTCTTGGGGTAGTGCGTGTTTTGCTCTGTTTCATAATCTGCGATTTTCGGTGAACGATTTTTATCCGATTGCCTTTGCTAACTGTGAACTGTTATAATTAATGTGAGAATTTCAAGAATATAGTTCAGTTATTCAACTTTTGACTTTCATTTCTACAATAGCACCTTTCTTACAGGAGGTTAAAGCTGTAAGTGGCGACTGTGGTCTTTTAACAGTTAGCATTCTACATGGTTTAAACACGGTAATAGAACTTTTCAGCACTTTGATGACTTTTGGAAGACTTCGAGTTCAGGTGATGAAGCAGATACCAACCCCAATATCCCGCTTGATCCCTGACATATCGCAAAACTTTCAATTCAGAGAAATTGTGATATTAAATTAATTATTATTGCTGTCAGTAATAATAATCAGGGAAATGCTTTAAGGTAATGAAATTAAGGAAGCATAGGGAAATTCAACACAACACCTATTACAAGAGAACGCAAAAAAGTAATTATTCTTTAAAAGCAACATATTTTCAATTTTTTTATAAAATAACCTTATGCCCATCAAAATACTCTCCATTGAAACTAATACATTTTGCCACTGGTGTTTCCATTGATTGAACTATTATCTGTAGTCATCTTTAGAAATGGCTGACAGTTCCTCCCTCATTTTTTTCTTGACCTCTTCAGTGTTGTCTAATCAGTGTCCTTCATGTCACTCTTCATGTGTGGAAATAGTAAAAAATGCAAGGAGCCAGGTCAGGAGAGTAAGGTGCGTGGGGCAGTGGAAACATGCCAGTTTTAGCTAAAAACTTCTTAACAGAGGCAGTTATGTGTGCAGGTGCATTGTCATGATGGAAGAACCAATCTCCTGTCTGCCACAAATCGGCTAAAATTTGCTGAACCGAGCTCCAAGATAACCCACTAATCTCTGACAGTCAATCAACTGTCTGTTGATGGTCTGAGAGCACAGGCTCTCAAATTTTACAACATTTTCATTGATTTGGGCAGTTGATGGATGTCCAGAAGGAGGTTTGTCATCAACTGACATGTTGCCATTTTTAAACTAAGCAAACCACTTGTACACTTGAGTTTTTCATACAGCATCATCTTTGTAAGCTGTTTTAAACATTAAAACTGTTTCAGCAGCATTTTTACTGAGTAGAAAATTAAATTTCACAGCTACATATTGTTCCTTTTAACTTGCCATCATCAAAACTGAAACAATAACAAAACAGCACTAGCAAAAACAATCACTGCATATTAACAGAAAAAGCCAGATCAACAACACAGGTGGCACTGAACTGACAATTAGTTGCACTATAAATGCTTAATGGCACAAATACATACTACACAAGCTCCACCCATGGCAACACTATTCTGGTTAGTTTTAGGTACCCCCTTGTATAATTGAAGCCAGCTGGCAACAATGAATGCAGAAAGGATGATCACATGTAACTATTTTGGGGGAATCGGGGAATCAAATTTCACTTGCACTTTTAACATCAAAATATTGCATTACAGGCAGTGGAAGATCGAGGGTCCACCCCTGAAATCATAATTTGTAGGTTTGGAGACACTTTATTTATCTCTACTGAATTTTTAAGGGTGGAAAAAACCTACCCTTTCCCCCGACTCAAGCGCTTCCCCCCCCCCCCAAACGAAATCCGCTCAAACTCCCCCAAACCAAAATCTGCTCAAGGCTCCCCCCCCCCCTCAAACCAATATCCTGGATCCAGGTGATTCTTCTCTTTTTTTTTTTTTTTTTTTTTTCTCAGCCTTCGTCATCTATTGTAAGTGTTGAATGGTGTTTCCCCGTCCTTTCTATTTTTATTATTATCATATTAGATTTCAAGAATGATAGCACTAGCTGTGTAGGAAATATCCTAGATAGTTTCCCAAAGATCATTCAGACAAATTTTTGAGGCTTCTGCCATGTTTCATGTCTAAAATGAAATTTGGAAATAAAATCTTCTGTCACAAGAGATTGTGTTCTGCTCAGATTCTGGTCTTGTGGAAATCTGAAATAATTTGACACCATATTCAGTAGCCAGGATAGCCTGCAATGAAATGGGAAAATGGACTATAACAATCTCCGGCGGTTGAGGAGAAATTAGTTTGTCGCCACATGTCTCTTGCAAATGATGCATGAATGTGGCACATTGGAGTGTGATATTCATGGTATACTTCTTATTGTATGTCCTACTTCTCATTTTTTATACTCTACATTAATGACTCATCTGAGAACAAGTGTCCAGAACCAGTAATAGCAAAATTATAAAATATAATTTTTAAGACGATTCTCCAGTACATTTACTGCCTGCTTTCGTGTATATCATTTAAATTTCTTATTTGGTTTAAATTGCATTGTTTTATATATTCTGTTATTGAAAATTGCATGCTCTATGCCTGGATGGTCTATTTACATCCAATCATATGTATTATTTATTTGTTCTGTTATCTTATTTTATATGCAGTGTGACTGAACTTGTTATAGTCAGTTATACAGGTATTAGTTTTATTCTTTTTTCCATCTATTATCTTTATACTAGCTACAAAGCCCGTCAAAATTGACGGGTTTGGAGTATTCTGGCAATTAATTTCTTTTTAGTTGCTTACCTAAACAGAATTGTTTTGAAATAAAGCTCAATGTGCTGTAATTTCTCATCCCTAGTGATATAGCAAAACGTTTCAGTTGTCAAACCGAGCGTGGTGGTGTTCTGGCCTCGCATTCGGGAGGACGGTGGTTCGAATCCCCGTCCGGACATCCAGATTTGGGTTTTCCATGGTTTCCCCAAATCACTCCAGGTGAATGCCGGGATGCTTCCTTCAAAAGGCCATGGCCGAATTCCTTCCCATTCCTTGCCCCCCATCCTTTCCCCCGTCTCTAAAGACCACGTTGTTAAAAAGGGACGTTAAACTGTTAAAAAAAAAAAAAAAAAAAATCAGTTGTCAACTTGATGCAGGTTGCATTTCAGTCTAACCACAATCTTCGCTAATAATGCGATGAAGATCGATGTGTTAACGGATGACATAAATTACATAGCCTACAGTTGAAATAATGACCACAGTGAAAACGAAGGATACTAAATTAAATCATAACAACTTCAGTATCATTTCTTAGCAATCGCTTAAATAAACACAAAAATAAATCATAATATAATTCCTATTGCCTTGCGCAATAACAAAACGTTTCTGTTGCTATCCTGGTCCAGGTTGCATTTCAATCTAACAACAGGCAGTTCAATCATTACCGTGGTGCCACAATCTGATAATGAATTCTTGTAGAACTCGACAAAATAAATCGAAAATAAAGAATAAAATTTGTTGATATCTTTCTTGGTTTTCGAGATATAGAATGTTGAAAATCAATTATAACTGTGATTTTGGTGAAGTTTCCTCTGGTCCAGGACGTATTTCAACCTAACAACAACCACCAGGAAGAAAATAAAACACATATAGTGCATTTCCACCGTGTAGATATAGCGATTTTGGTAATTTGTTTTTTCTGGTCCAGGCCAGATTTCACCCAAACCACCTAAATGTTGAGATACAATACCTCGAGAACTAAGCGAGATATGGAAAGAAAATGTATTATTTGTTTTCGATTTGTCTCTTCGAGTTACGTACGATATCATCATCAAATTTGGCAATGTCGAAATTTTTCTTCTGTTCCAGGCCGCATTTCAACCTAACCACGTCAATTTTGAGATACAATATCTCGAGAATTAAGTAAGATATCAAAAAATTTTATTCTCTACTTTCAGTTTTTTTCATCGAGTTACATAAGAATCCATCAACAAATTGCGGCTTCACGGTTATCGTAGAATCCCATAACCACATACAGTACTACGCTAAACCATGGAGGAAATATTTCCTTCCTCCATGTGCTAAACATGCCGCCAGAGAAACAATACTTACTTTACACGCATATTAATACATATACTTATCACATTTCAATGGTCACATTGCATCGCGAAATAAACCAAATAAAAAATCTATAAGGGTTCTTCAATCTTAATTTTTTATATTCGTTATTCAGAATTATACTAACACATTTGAATAGCTGACACAGTTACATGCGGCTGAAATAAGGCATCAGTAAAACCAAAGTAAATTAAAAATAAACCTTAACAGCTTACGTCATTCCAACGTAATATTAGTTTTAATGGACGGAAGGTGATATTTTCCACCGGCCGGAAACTGGTACTGCCCTGTTGAAATTTGTATCAATTGCTTCGTTATAATGGCATCTTCTTCACATTTGCACCCTCCTTTTTTCGGAAAAGTCGCCATGAATTAAATTAAAAATTCTGAAATGTAAGACGCTCCGCAACCGAAAAATGTTAGCAACACTATCGTTAGAACGAAGTAATGAATTAAGTAACAGAAAAAAATTTACTGAAAAGAAAAATAACAATCTATCAAAACTGCCGCTAACATTGCGAAAATTAACTTACATATATGTGATATCAACGAATACTTCTACATAAACTAATATTAAATAAATCTAAGCAACTAATAAGTATGTTCAGTCAGTTAATTTATTCGTGGATGCCTAGAAATGTTATTAAATAACGTGGATATTTCTCTGCAGTTGCTTAACTAATCAGAATTGTTACAAAATAAAGCTCATTGTAATTTATCGTTCATTGTGTTGTAGCAAAAAGCTTCAGTTGTCATCTTGGTCCAGTTTGCATTTCAGCTTAACCATAATATCCGCTAAAATTTCTGATAGAAAAGTAAAGCTTCAATCACGCGCAATTTAATACATTCCATGCATCGCGATATAAACTTGATCCCAAATCTTCACAGGTTCTGACACATTTCTTTCTTAATACCTATGATGAAGATCGATATTTTAACGGCTAAGAAAGCTTACATGCTGAAATATTGACTCCAGCAAGAACGAAGGATGCTATAACAACTTAAGCTATGCCATGTAATATTTCATTGTGGTTTAGGCCGTATATATCGCGAACAATTTGAAACTTCTTTCATTTGAACCATGTAATGTTTCAGTAAAAAAAACTGATGATTAATATGCCAATTTAAACACAAATAATTTCAGTAATAGGACACAGTTTAAATTTGGAAAAAAAAACGTCAAATGAAACTTGTAATTCTAATCCATGCTAGTTATACTCTATCCTAACATTTAGCAGCACTGATGCTCGAAATACAAAGCTTTTATCTTACAATATCTATGGACAAAGAATTTAAGGAATACTTCAATATATCAAAAGGATATTACGTAAATATAAGCATCTAATGATTGATATATCGATTTTAACGCAATACATACTTTTATTTCAGTGTTCTGTGAGTTAATTTATTCACTGTTGCTTGGAAATGATATTAAATAACGCGCACTCCCACAAATAATATCGTAAAGCGTGACGTCATAGCGCAACGTCATAGCTTGACGTCCCCGCGTGACATGACGTAGGTGTGACACGCTACATCATGTCTATTATACTAATAGATTTTGGGTCAACTATGTATCAGGCCAATGACTGTGACATATCTTAAAGCTTCTAAAGCATTAATTAGAATGGCAATTTTTAGCATTGAAGTCAGATGTACACACTGATAGAATAACCAAGATCTGTATACATTACCTTCTTTGCATTTACACAAAATTTCTTTCTCTAGACAGATCTTAATACTGCTTTACTTTATCTTATTCTGTATTATTATACACTATTATTCACTGAATACAGAGTTTAAAGAGTATATAAACAATCAATTCACAGTTGAAATTTTCAATTATTTTGTAATCATGATCATGTTTACTTGTTTTAACAGCTGTGGAAATATGCTGAAATGGTTTGGTCTGGATTCAGACTGTTCTGATGGTGCAGGCAGCAGCAGAATAATTGGAGGAGAGTATGTTTCAGATGGGGAGTTCCCAAGTCAGGTGACAGACTATTTTTTTAAAAAATGAAACATTCTCTTAAATTAAATTGTGCTCATTATTATTCCATGTTTTTAATGTTCATATTGCTGACAAAAATTATCTAAGAAAAAGAATTCTCAAAATTACAATAGGTAGTGTGGCAGTACTAAGAAAATGTTACGGTAGTTGAAACTTTAATACTGGCAACACTGTTGTAGAGGTGCCTCGCAACAGAGTCAAATAATTTTGTTTATACCACACGTAGGTGATGTACTTTAGTAAATGGACTCTCCCTTCAGCCATAATGTGTGCTTGAAGTGACAAGGAGAACAGAGCTTTGAATTAGCTGGTGGTTGAGTGTAGAGTTGTCACAATGTTCTCAGGACAGGAACCATGGAGTTGTAATACTGAACATGCCACAGACCATACAGCATGACAGTTTCATCCAGGTATTCAAGAGTTTTGGTTCTAATTGGCATTGCCTTACAGAACAACAACAAAGCATTTGCTGATAGATGCCAAAATATGGCAGATGTGCATTGGCCAGGTCGCCGTCATGTTAGCGAAATAGAAGTGACTGCTCTCACCACATTACCTGACAGTGATCTATGCAAAATGATTTGTGAGATCACCATAGACAGGTTGAACACATAATAATGTGCTTCACTCTCTCTATCACATTTTACCATCCCTTGTCGAAGGTTTTTACCCACTGTGCCACTCTTCTGTAAGCAATGCAGTTTTTCTACAAACCTCTTGAAAATTTGGATGATCCTGTCATGCTGGCACATTCAATCTTTATCCACATCTGTTGTTCATGTTTTAAAAACTTTGTGCCTATATAAATTAATAACCCCGGTAATACAAAGCTCTGTGTTTACTGGCACGACACATGTGGGTTGTCCATTTACTTTAAGGTAAGGTAGGTATATACCTAACATGTGGAATAAGTCACATTATTTGGTGAAATTGCTCGGCATCTCTTCAGCAGTGTTGTCACTATTAAATCATTAACTAGAAATATGAAATGGATATATAAAGTAGGGGGTGTAAGGGTTTGGGAGAGACTATACTAGTCTTTTCCAACCAAATGTCAACCTCTCCTTCACGTGGTGCACCCCGTTTGCACGGACGAGGCTCTGGCGACTGAAAGATTCCCGGTATAAGGAGTCACCCACTGCTTGCCAACGGCCTCCGAAAGGAGGGCAGAAGAGCGGGGAGCGGTTCAGGGCACCCTCTTGCCCTTGGGGTTGGAAACAGCCCCTAAAGGCGGATGAATCAGAAATGATCAACGGCATGGGGATGCAGAAGGCAACGGGAAACCACTGCATTAAAGACCCAAAGGGTATCCCGAGGACATGTAATCCTCTCAAATTACATATATCATGATGGCTTCTTCCTGGGTAAAATATTCCGGAGGTAAAATAGTCCCCCAATCGGATCTCCGGGTGGGGACTGCTCAGGGAGGAGTCATCAGAATAGATAGAAACATTCTACGAGTCGGAGCGTGGAATGTTAGAAGTCTGAATAGGGCAGGTAGGTTAGAAAACTTAAAAAGGGAGATGGAACAACTTAAGTTAGATGTTGTTGGGATTAGTGAGATTAAATGGAAGGACGCACAGGATTTCTGGTCTGGGGAACACAGGATAATTAGCACACAAGCTGTCAATGGAGTCACTGGTGTAGGATTTGTAATGAACAAGAAAGTAGGGAAATGGGTGAGTTATTATGAACAATTTAGTGACAGGATTATTTTGATGAGGTTAGAAACTAAGCCCGTCCCAACCACATTAGTACAAGTATATATGCCAACGTCACAGGAAGATGACGAAGAAATAGAAAAAATATACACTGAAATTGAAGAATTAATCCAATATGTGAAAGGGGAAGAAAATCTAATAATCATGGGTGATTGGAATGCAATAGTGGGAGAAGGAAAAGAGGAGAATACTGTAGGAAGTTTTGGTCTAGGAGAAAGAAATGAGCGAGGAAGCAGGTTGCTAGAATTTTGTGAAAGATATAAGCTAGTAGTGGCGAACACACTGTTTAAGAACCATGCAAGAAGAATATACACCTGGAAACGTCCTGGGGATACAGGCAGATATCAGCTAGATTATATCATGGTCAAACAGAAATTCAGGAATCAAGTTCTAGACTGTAAAGCGTACCCAGGAGCAGACATAGACTCGGACCACAATTTGATAGTAATGAAGTGCAGGCTGAAATTCAAGCGAATAAGGAAGCAGTATAAGCAGAACAGACTGGAAGTGAATAAACTGAAACAATCTAGCACAAGAGAAAAATTTGCAGAAATTGTAGACTTAGGTCTAAGAATTAACTGTGAAAGGAGCTCAACCGAGGACGAATGGAATGCATTAAAGACCGAAATAATGAAAGCTGGCAAAGAAACCTTAGGCTTTAGGGAACAAGCTGCCCGAAAACCTTGGATCACAGAAGAAATTTTGCAGCTGATGGATCAGAGAAGAAGGTACAAACATGCTCAGGATGAAGCAGGAAGAGAGCAGTACAGGCAATTTAGAAATCAAATAAATAGGAAATGCAAAATAGCAAAAGAAAAATGGCTACAAGAAAAGTGTGAAGAAGTAGAAAAGGAAAAGGTCGTAGGAAAAGTAGATGTTGCATATAGAAAGATCAAACAGAATTTTGGAGAAATGAAGAAAAGAGGTATGAACATTAAAACTGCCGAAGGGAAACCTCTTTTAAGCTCAGAAGATAGAGCTAACCGATGGAAGGAATACATTGAGAAACTGTATGATGGGGACGACTTGAACAATAGTGTATTGGAAAAGGAAGGCGATATCGACATTGATGACTTAGGAGATCCTGTTTTGAGGACAGAATTTAATAAAGCTCTGAATGACTTGAAAGCAAATAAGGCAGTTGGAATTGATGAGATCCCTGCAGAACTTCTTAAATCTCTAGGAGAGGAAGGAATCGAAAGATTATTCAAGCTGATATCAAAAAGTTATGAAACAGGAGAAATTCCTACTGATTTTAATAAAAATATCATCTTCACACTTCCAAAGAAAGCACAAGCCGACAAATGTGAGAATTATCGCACCATTTGTCTAACATCACATGCTTCAAAATTACTGACCAGAATAATATACAGAAGGATGGAAAGGGTAGTAGAAGAGATAGTAGGTGAAGATCAGTTTGGGTTTAGGAAAAATCGCGGTACAAGGGAAGCAATTCTGTCTTTAAGATTAATACTTGAAGGGCGGATCAAGAAAAACAAAGATACTTTTATGGCATTTGTTGATTTAGAAAAAGCTTTTGATAATGTTAGGTGGGACAAGATGTTCAAAATTTTAAAGAAGTCAGGTCTAAAGTATCGAGATAGAAGAATACTCTATAATCTATATAAGAATCAAGTGGCTGTAATAAAAGTAGAGAATCACGAGAGACATGCATCAGTTAAAAAGGGTGTGAGACAAGGTTGTAGTCTATCCCCATTAATATTCAACTTGTATGTAGAAGAAGCAATGAAGAAAGTCAAAGAAAAATTTCCATGTGGCATAAGTTTTCAGGGAGAAAAAATCAGTATGCTACGATTTGCTGACGACATTGTCTTATTAGCAGAGAGGGCTGAGGATATTGAGAAGTTATTGAATGGCATGAACAAAATACTGAAGGAAGACTTTGGACTGAATATAAATCAAAGTAAAACAAAAGTGATGAAATGTAGCAGAAATGATACCAATACTAGCAGATTAAATATAAAAATAGGATCTGATGCAATAGGAGAAGTGAGTGAGTTCTGTTACTTGTGAAGCAAAATTACAACCGATGGCCGAAGCAGGAATGATGTTAAAAGCAGAATAGCACTAGCAAAAAGAGCCTTCATGAAAAAGAGAAACCTTTTAGTTTCAAATATTGATCTAGGAATTAGAAAGAACTTCTTAAAACTCTATGTGTGGAGCACAGCACTTTACGGTAGCGAAACATGGACTTTAGGAATACCGGAAAGAAAGAAACTTGAAGCATTTGAAATGTGGTGCTACAGAAGAATGCTGAAAATTAGGTGGACAGACAAAGTAAGAAATGAAAGAGTTTTGGAAATGATGGGTGAGAAAAGAAGTTTATGGAAGAAGCTTACGGAAAGAAGAGACAGGCTGGTGGGTCATATTTTTAGACATGCTGGATTGGTTAATTTGTTAGTGGAGGGAACAGTTGAAGGTAAGAACTGTAGAGGTAGACAGAGATTAGAATATATGAAGCAGATAATTGAGGACGTGGGTTGTAACGGGTATGTAGAAATGAAGAGGTTAGCACAGGATAGGAAGGGATGGAGGATTGCATAAACCAGTCTAAAGACTGACGACAGCAAAAAAAATAGAAAGTAGAAACATTATCTATCAAAGTTGAAGTAAGGAGGGCAGCAGTGATAAACACACGTAGCTAGGTCGACGGTGGGTGCCCACGTGAACCTAGCAACCTAACTATCTGCTTCATGCTCTATCCTCCCAGAACGCCTCGCCTTGCATCTAACACCTCTGCCAATTGAATTTACTTAAATGGTGTGACGAAGTCCCTCACGGGAATACCACCGGATTGTGTTGTAAAAACACGATAGTTCGACAGTTAGTTTTGCCATCTTCCTCAGATGTGAAATCGTCTGTGTTGGTCTGCTGTCTGACAGCTAAGCTATGTTTTTACAACACAATTAGGTGGCAAACCTGTGGAGACTTCATTGCAATTGTATGCTGGGAATGTTTACATTCTTACATCACTCTTGTCACAGATAATATCAAAATAAATTTTATTTTTATTTTTTATTTTCCCATATAGTGAAACTATGTGATCACTGTTCCAAAGATTGATGTACAAACAAATGAATTTTCTTTCTTGGTATGCTGAGATTAATCATATTTTATTACATTATGTGCCCGACGTTATGAGCCAGCATTATTTTCTTCAATATTGTAGCGAACAGTGTACGGGAAAGTCGTGATGATATAAGAGACTTATAACGCCCTTGAAAGAGGCTTTAAATTTTGTAATCCCCATCTGGGTAGATTTTGGTTTTCCACTGTTTCCTCATATCACTCCAGGCAAATGCCAGGATGCTTCCTTCATAAAGGCTGTGGCCAAATTCCTTCCTGTTCCTTGCCTGCAGTCCTTTCCCACCTCTGATGAAACCTAAGCTTAATGGCAGAGAAAACTGTGATGTTTGGGCTTTTGTGGCAGAGATTATGTTGATGTTAGAAGATATGTTGGACTTAATGTAGCAAGAAGGAAGTGCAAGCACTAGCAAGCACCTAAACCACAGGTAATGCAAAGGTGAAAGTGTTGATCTGATGGTAGGTGTGCATATAAAGCAAGCTAAAATGAAGATGGATCTATGGGTGCACCTCAAAACTATCTATGTTTGAAAAGAATAACCTTTTACTTCATCATCTCAAATTAACAAGGCGTGATAAATGCGAATCAATGACATTGTATGTAACACATGTAATTGAAACATTGCAAAAATTAAGTGGGACTAAATTTGTGATAATGGACTAATAGATTGGATCATTATTGCTGTCTGCTTTACCAAAACGATTTTTATCCAAGTTCATGATAATCAAACGTCCCGGCATTTGTTACATTGTAGTAGATTCCTAGCACCCGGAGGAATATATAAGTGAAAGCTTTTAATATTGCTGACAGACTATAAAATCATAAACTTAATATCAAAGCAATTTTAAAATAATAAATAGAGTGGACCATAGATAGAAGTTTAACCAATATTGGAATGAAAAATGTTATAATCACTTCCACAAGCAATATGATTAAAAATAAGAATTTTAATGTAATGGATGTAGGGTCAGAAAATTTTATTGTTTGGCGTTTTATTTTAACATGTGGTCAGAACAAGGAAAATTGGAAGTCAGTAGGTGAAACAGTCAGCTATTGAGGCACACGTATGTGTATAACACATTGAGAATCAACATTAAAAAGAAATTTATTTAAACACATTAATAAGTACTAACTATAGCAATGTCTAGTTACCACTGAGATATAGTTTATAATAAAATTGCAATATACTCATGCTTGAATTCCGTCCATTATTACTATGATCAGTCCTCTCCATTCAGGCAAGCTGTGGTGGTGCTGAGTGATGTTGGGCACAGGCTTTGCAGCTGTGTACCATCTTCTCAATGTCTTGGGATTCGAAGGATGTCAATCCAGTTGTTCTCTTTGACCAGGCCCAATAACCAGATTCGGTGTCTGTCATGTCTGATTCCTGGCCAATAAGCATGTCTTCTTGCGAGATTTTTCATGCGGGACATGCCCCAATGTCCTTGATGCAGAAGCTTTAAGATTTGTGGGCGCAATTCTGCTGGGATGACCATGTGATGCGTGTTGTTTCAAGAGGATTATGTCATCCATGACCAAGAGCCTGTGGGATATGTGGTGCCATGTCTTCAGTTTGTTGTCCATTCTGCGCGTGAAATATGTTGGCCACCCATGGATGATGTAGCACAGGACCTGCCGCAAGATTGGGTCCCAGTGGGTAGCAGAGGTTATACAGGCCACTGTAATGGGGAATCTGCCCACTATTTGCTTCCTCTCTGTATCA
The DNA here is from genome assembly GCA_031002005.1 of Vandiemenella viatica. NCBI lineage: Eukaryota > Metazoa > Arthropoda > Insecta > Orthoptera > Morabidae > Vandiemenella > Vandiemenella viatica. The sequence goes on along the minus strand of CM061919.1, from coordinate 30,490,159 downwards.
ATAAGAAAACACAGCACCTCTTGTTCGTCAATTCTGGATCGGGGCCAGCAGGCAAGTGTGATAGAGTGTCGGCATTGGAGTGCTGTGCTGTGGTTTATATTGGATGGTGTACTTATAAACTCAGAAACATTGCCCAACATTAATGAGGCATTGGGCCATTTGCTCTGGGAGGCTGGAGCATGATCCGAACATTGCCAACAACTGTTTGTGTTCCGTGATGAGGGAAAGCTTTGTTCTGAACAAATATACATGAAATTTCTCGATAGCAGAGAATATTGCCAATGCCTCTTTCTTGTGTTGGAGCCAATGTCTTAGAGGCATAAGCTATAGGTTGTCTGGACCTCATTCCTATCCACAAGTACTGCCCTGATTCCATATGCTGAGGCGTTGGCTGCCAAGATTAGGAGCTGTGTGGAGGAAAACGGCGTGAGACAGGGAGTTGATCTTAACATGTGTTTCAACCAAACGCAGGCTTGTCAGTAAGCCAGGGTCCAGTTGTAGGCGACGCTCTTCTTTCGGAGTTGATTGAGGGGTTGTGAAATATGTGATGTTTGGGGCAATAACTATGAATAGTAGTTAATTTTTCTGAGGAAAGCTTGCAGTTCAGGCAGGTTCTTTGTGCAGGACAGGGGGTCTAAGGTGAACACATTGCGATTTGTTTGCCAATGGCCTAGATACTCCACTTCCTCCTAAAAAAAACCAACTGTTTCATTGCCATGATTGGGCTAGTTGTTGAGTCAAGATTGCTGTAGGCATGGAAATGTATGTGTATCTCTCTATGTATGTTTGTGTAAATGTGGTGATACCTTCCTTTAACTCGTTTATCTGGATGTATGATGTGCTGATCCTACACTTATACCTGTGTGTGGCGACATATGGATTTGTGGGCGAGACCTAGTATGAATATGGGAGTTACGACATTTGTCTGATGACCAAGTCTACTGTTACTCGTTGTACCTGGGGCACATGTTACTGAATGGCAGAAAAGGCTTAGGTGTGGGATAGATGTGGTGGTGCTGATGTGAACACTTTTGTACCTAGGCTGCAAACAGGGTTGGAAGGTTTTGTAAGTGCTCCTGGCGAGTGGCTCCCATGACAAAAATATCATCCAAATAATTTACGCATGCAGGGATATTTCGCAGTAGGTGTTCCAAGTATCTTTGGAAGATTGCTGGTGCGAACGTAATGCAAAATGGGAGGCGCTTGTATTTGTACAGTCCGAAAGGTGTGCTGATGACAACGATGTTTTGTGATTCTTCATCCAGTGGAATCTGCAAATATGCATTTGCGAGTGCTATATTCAAGAAGTATTCGCCGCCCGCAAGTTTAGTGAGGAGATCTTCCAGTCATGTGATTGGATACGTTTCAGTTTGAGACTGGGTGTTAATTGTGGCCTTAAAATCCCCACGCGGATGCCATTGGGTTTCCGTATGATGACGAGTGGTGTAACCTACACACTGGACTAGGTTCAATTACCCCAATCTTTTGATGTTGGTCAAGCTCCTGTTTTAGAGTGACTGGAATTGGTCTGGCACAGCAGAAGCGAGGTACTGCACCTGGCCAGAGGGTGATGTAGGCCTCGAAGTTTGAGGTGAACTCTAGGTCTGACTTAAAGATGGGTGCAAACTGAGTGCAGAAGGCAGCGAGATTATGGAATGGAACAGAGTCTGATATGACCTGGTCTTCGTCAGAGGTTGAGAATAAAAATGTGGTAAATGCGTCTATCCCAAAAAAATTTTGGCTGATGGCTGGTCCACTACAAAAAAGGAAATTGGACTGGTAACCTATTTGTAGGCGGCCATGATGGAGAACTGACCTCGAATGGGAATGGACCTATCCCCGTAAGATACTAAACGCCCTGAAGGTGGGGACAACGGTGGTAAGCCTAGTCGGGCGTAGGTGGCTTGGTTTACTAGCGAGCCTGTGTCAATCTGAAAACGGATATCCTGGTTGGCAATTCTGAGAGATAAGAACAGTTTCTGTGCGAACAAGTCACCAATAGAAGCTATGGTTTGTAATGTGTGGACCACTTCTTGGTGTGTGTGGGCTACCGGACTGGGATGAAGTGCCCAATTTTGGTAGACTGACCACAAGTGCCCCTCTTTACCACAGAGTGTGCAATGTGCCCAGCGGTCGGGACAATCCGCCCGAGATTGCGAAGTGAAGCACTGTGGGCAAGACGGCAGAGACCTCTGGACACGTTGGTGGGGTGGGGTTCAGAAGTCATAGATACATCGGACAGTGATGGCGTCCTGCTTTGGCGTCTGCAGCGCGCCATGGGTGTGCCTTGTACGCAGGAGTTGTGCTGTGTTGCTTGGATCGCCGCTACTTGCGGGCGTGGCATGCGGTGCTCGTTCATAGCCTGAGCAATTTCATATGAGTGCGCGATGAGTAAAATGTCCTCCAATGATGGATTATCCAGTTTCAATGCCACTGTGCGCACCTCTGGGTCTGGAAGTCGCGAATCAGGTAGTCTGCATATGAGGCCTTGCACTCTGCGTTTGTGCAAGTGAAGTCGTATTTACCGATGAGGCCTTGGAGATCCGTCCGGTATGAGTGTCCTGGTTTATGATACTGATGAAACTCCAGGCTGGAGGCAACCACGTGGTATGTTTGAGAGTAATAAAGTGTGCACATTTCTTTGAATGTCAGGGCGACTGGATTCGATAATGGGGCCAATTTTCGAAGGAGGAAGAATGTGTCGGGTGATGCCCATGACAGAAACAGCGAGCGCTGTAAGGCATCATCCGTAACCTGGAACGCCGTGAAATGCTGTTTAAGACGATGCAAATATGTATCCCAGTCTTCTTTGGCGTCATTAAATCGTGGAAAAGCTGGAGGCGACTTTTCAGAGGCCTGGACTGATTTAGCCTCCTGTGTTAATAGTTTATCGACTATTAACTTGAGCGTTTGCTGTAGCACCGCTGTCTGCTGAAGTTGTTGCTCCAGAAGGTGAGTTACGACGTCCATGATGACTGCTGATTACCTTTTCCTCGTCGCCAATTTGCTGTGTCTGTAAGTCAGCCGAAATTTCAACACAGGCGGATGGGCTTAGAGAAGATCACTAGCGAACATAATCAAAGTCCAAGATGAGACGTACAGAGTTTAACGAGAAACCGAAAGTAACCTAGATGTGCAACGATCAGAGTCCAATATGCTATTCACAGAGTTCAAGGAGAAACCAAACGTAAACCAAGACGCCCAATGATCAGAGTCCTATATGCGATGTACAGAGTCCTAAGGAGAAATCGAACGTAGACCGAGACGCGCAACAATGAGAGTCCAATATGCGATACACAGAGTCCAAAGGAGAAACCAACATAAACCAAGACGCGCAACGATACTGAGTAGAAGTAAACACCAACACTGGCGTATTTGATACTACGCAGTAGTATTTATACCAGGTGAGTCGCTTCCGATTGGCCTTCCCCGGTGACCAGTTCGGGTTCCACGCCGGTCACTCCACAACCCACCAGCTAGTGCGGGTGGTGGAGGAAGTGACCGACGAATTCAATCGCTGGTATTGCTAGACGTAGAAATAGCCTTCAATACAGTATGACATGAGTGCTTGCTGCTGAAGATGGCTATGGTGGGCATACCGAAGGCCTACGTCGTACTCATCCGCCGGCACTTCAGGAATGGGCTCTTTAGGGTGAGAGGGGAGAGATCGTGGTCCACCCTGCGGCGTGTCCTCGCTGGAGTACCACAGGGTTCGGTCCTGGGTCCGCTGCTATACCGCATCTTTACGGCAGATATCCCCAGGCCGAACTCAGTTTTCACTGCGCTGTATGCAGACGACACCAACTACTTCACCTCATCCAGGAGTGAACTGATAGTCGCCAGACGCCTCCAGGAAGCTCTACAACAACTCAAAGAATGGGCCACGAAGTGGAGAGTTCGCACCAACGCAGAGAAGTCGCAGTCCATCATATTCCACTAGCGTGGAACTCCAAGACCATTCCCGCTCAACCTGTACAGTGGCATAATCCCACAACAGATGGTCGTCCGCTACCTGGGGGTCCACCTTGATGAATGGCTGATGTGGAAGCAGCAGGTGCAAGACGTGAAAACCAGGGTGGAGACAAAGCTAAAAATGCTCTATCCCATCCTGAATCTCACCTCCACACTGCCTCCCCACTGCGGAGTCCAGGTCTACCAGGCACTGGTACGACCGATTATCAAATACGCGAGCCAGGCATGGAGGTATGCAGCTTCCACCCACCTAAAGAAGCTGCAGGTACTGCAGTACAGGGTGCTGAAAAGAGCCTTGCACCTGCCCCATCGCCTCCCGACGGCGGATCTACATGCGCTGGCAAACACACCTCTACTACGAGACAGACTCAGGGCAGGAGCCCACCGGTTCTACCACAAGGCAGCCACATCACAAAATTAGCTGATCAACAAGATCGGTGACTATAATGCAGACAACTACAGACACCCGAGGCCAAGAGCAATGCTTGCTTAGAAAACAATAATAATCATAATAATAATAAAAAAATATATTTTTTTAAATAAATAAAAAATATAACAATAAATTAAAAAAATAATAATAACGGGGAAAAAACCAACGCATTGCAAAAACTCTGCTGAACAGCAGGTAATGACAAGCTATCAACCAAAATGTCAACCTGTTCAAAATGTCACCAATAAGGGAGACAGGTACCCCTTCCCCAATAAAGCCAACGCCTACGGCGTTGGCAGAAGCTGCGCTTTTCTCTCCGATTGGCTGTGGTGGAACCTCTGCAATGTGGTGGCACTAGTTGGCCTGCTGCCAGTGCCACTTATTGATTTCCTCCTCCATCTCTTCTGCCGGGCATGTGAAGGTGTCAGGCCGGGATACCAGAGATGATGGGGTGAGGACTGTGCCTTTATAATAATAATTATAATTGATAAAATTGTGATGGGGCGCACGCTCTGGTGGCAATCTCTCTACACACCCGTCTTTCTACTTTCCTCTTCCAACTTACTTGTGCCGTCAACTAATAAAAACTTTTTTATTTACTCGCTTTGGGCTATGTCTGTTTGGGTGGAATTTTGTAATTGATTTTAAACTAACTTCTCGATGAGCTAGAGACTTGAAATTTTGACCATAACTCAGAAGTGAATGGCAATGCATGAAAAATTTGGAAAATTGTGAAATTTTGTCCGGAAAATTGTAAAATTCAGGTAAAACTGAAAGTTCTCTCTTCTATGGACCGATTTGACTATTTTTTTTTTTAAATGTTCATAATAGTCCGAATAAGGTTTTTAGTTATTGAAATATTGGAAAAGTTGCCTGGAAAATTGGAAAATTCGGAGAAAACTAAAAGACTTTTTTGAGTCTACCAGTTTTGCTATTTTTTTTAATGTTCATAATAGTCCAAATAGAGCTTTGAAAGAAATAAAAATTGGAAAATTTGCCTGGAAAATCCAGAAATAACTGAAAGTAAATTTTTCTATGGACCAATTTCGCTATTTATTAAATATCTTTAATAGTCTGAATAAGGTTTTTAGAGGAAGAAAAACGGAAAAGTTGCCCAGAAAATAGGAAAATTCAGTAACAACTGAAAGTACATTTCTATGGACTGTTTAAGCTAATTTTTTTAATGTTTGCAGTAGTCTGAATAGTGTTATTAGAGAAAGAAATATTGGAAAACTTGTCCAGAAAATGTTGAGAGAAACAAAGTATTCTTTCCTATGGACTGATTTGGATATTTTTTTTTTATAAATATTCATAATAGTCCGAATAAGGTGTTGAGAGAATAAAATTTCAAAAAGTATCCTAGAAAATTATGGAAAACTGAAAGTTTTTTTTTTTTTTTTTTTATGGGTCACTTTGGTTTTCTCCAGTGGTTACAGAGTGTACTGCAGAGATAAAGGAGCGACTGGTGGATGAGTATTCATTCTAGTTAGCAAAGACTACTACAATTCACTGGTGTTCAGAGATCATAGCCTTGAATTACTTGGGATAGACTTCTGGGATAGTAAAAATTTTTTTTTTTTTTTTTTTTTTTTTGTAACTGCTTTACGTCTCTTTTTAACATCGAGGTCTTTAGAGACGGGAAAGGATGGGGGGCAAGGATGGGGGCAAGGAATGGGAAGGAATTCGGCCATGGCCTTTTGAAGGAAGCATCCCGGCATTTGCCTGGAGTGATTTGGGGAAACCATGGAAAACCCAAATCTTGATGCCCGGACGGGGATTCGAACCGCCGTCCTCCCGAATGCAAGGCGAGAACGCTAACCGTTACACCGCCCCGCTCGGTGATAGTAAAAAAGAAAAAGTCAGTGTGTTGGCTGCATAACATGTTGGAAGAATGAATGATAAAAGTGAGTCTCTTGGGGAGAAACTAAATTCATATTCACAGTTCAGAAGTGAGTGTACAATGGTCATTAATGGTGAGGATTTAAACTTACCAAGTGTCAACTGGGTGAGAAATAAAATTAATAAAACAAGGAAACAAGTTTTTCAAATACCTTAGTAAGACATGGAAGTATTACACAAGTGGTAGAGCAAAATGTAAGGGGGACCAAACATTTTGGATATCTTCCTAATAAAGCCTGATGATAACATTATTGGGTTTCATGTAACTGAAAGAATAAGTGATCACAATGAAGTTCAGATGGATATAAGGGGATTCAGTAAACCAGTGACCAGAATTGAAGGGTGAAATAGGTACAATTATAAAAAGCACACATTTTAGAACTGAAAAGAGATTTCAGTGATGGTTACAACAAATGAAAGGATGGCACAAGTACAGTGGAGTCGAAGTGAAAATAGTTCTAGAGGTCAACAACATGGCTTTAAGCAAGAATATTCATTGAGAATCTCAGATGGTGGGCTATATGCAAGATATTTCAGATGAATTGGACAAGGGAAGCCAAGTTGACAGTGTGGCACTAGATCTTTCTATGGCATTTGACCGACTGAGCCATAAAATGGTTTTAAATAAACTGAAATCTATTGGATTGGATGAAAAAGTTACTTGTTGGGTAGAGGAATTCTTCAAAGCCAGGAAACAAAGTGTTAGGGTGAAAACATGTCGAGCAGGTCGCCGTGAAGGTGGCGGTGGCGGTTGTGCTGAAGGTCGATGTCGCGGTAGATGGGTAAAATTATGCTGCGCTGCTCACGCTGGAGGGGAAGGTGGATGTCGACGTATATATACTAGCTTTCACCAGTGTTTTGAAAACCCTTGTAGCTGCCATACGTTGTAAATCGTTAATATTTTGTGATTAATGTGAGTATCATTTACTTTACTTAACCTGCAATGATTTGTGGAAGCGATAACGATAGGGATGATGATGGGTTGTCAGTAGCCACAAAGTGGTGGCTACTTTCTACGGCTAAATTCCATGCCCTCCTATGAAAGACACCACAAACTTTACGGTAAAATCCTGGACAAACTGAAGTCAAATGTTTATAACAGTTACTACACCAATCCAATACATGCTGAGGAAAAACTCGTTGTGACTATAAATTAATGGTAATATTTGTAAGTAAAGTAATGTACCATTTAACAAAGCATTTCCAAATCAAATCTAAAAAATTTCAATCAAAAATCAGAATTTCTATTTAAAAATCAGAATTTTCCATTTCAAATTCGGTCAACATTTATTTTCCATAATAATTAACATGAGAATCTTTTTCTTTACTTTCTTTAAATTTATAATGATTGTTGGACTGAATTGTCTGATGTTCATTTCCGTCGGTATATGATGTGTAATAATTTCTGAATAGTCAATCAAGTCACTAACAATAGATAATTATTTCAATTAGGGCAAATATTTGTGGGTGCAGGAAAGGGGAAAAGATGGGTGTGTAGGAAAATTGCCACCAGAGCGTGTGCTCCATTGCAATTTAATTAAATATTATTATTATAAAATTTGTTGTAATTTATCTGCCGTTGACTGTCTAATTGCCTGAAACATTCACTTTTCCGTAGTTGTCCAATTTATAAAAATCTGTTTTTATTATTTCATCAATAATTTATTTGAAACAGAATATAGCATTGTCAATGTCAGTATATTGTTAATTTATATCTGCAGTTGTGTAAAATAAACTGACATCCATTAAATAAATCGATATTTAGAACAAGACAAAATTAAACAACACCTCTCTGTACAATATGAAAGTCGATCTGCATAATCAATTGAAGAAGCTGGATTGTGTGGCCTTGACATAGCTCAGCCAATCAGAGCCATGCAGGCCTCCAGCAGTGCGCTAGGCAGCGAGATGAAAACAAAATACTTTGTTTTCTCATCGACATCGCGGTGAGTGGCGAGCAGTGGTGGCGGGCGCGACCGCCTCGGCGTGCGCTGACTCCTTACTAACAATGTTATAGTTTCACGTGGATGAAACATCTACCGCCACCATGGACACAACCTTCACTGCAAGCTGCTCGGCATGTTTTCACCCTTAGAGTAGGAAACATACTATCAAAAGAGGTGGAAGTAAATGTGGGAGTGCCACAGGGTAGTGTATTAGGACCGTTGCTGTTCATTATTCTAATGACTGACTGTGTTGTTGGGCTACGGTCAGAATCTAGGTATTTTGCAGATGATATATTGGTATACAATAGGATCAAAATGGGTGAAGACAATGAGTAGCTGCAGGGTGACCTGGATATAATATCTAAATGGGTAAGTAAGCCTGAAATGAAGATAAATGCCAAGAAGAGTTAGATTATTAGGTACGCAGATAAAAAACTAAAGGTTAATTATGATTATAGGGTGGGGTCAGAATTTCTTGTTCAAAGCTTGCAGTGTAAATATATTGTCATAACATTTGATAACAAACTCAGTTGGGCAGAGCACATTGCACAGGTGGTAGGAAAAGGCTACAAAATCCTTCAGTTGCTGGAGAGGGTGATGATGGGATGTTCTCGAGAAGTTAGGGAGTTGGGTTACAAAACTTTGGTCACATCACTGGTTGAATATGGTGGTGTAGTTTGGGACCTTAAGTTCAGTTATCAAATACAAGAGTTGGAAGCTGTACAAAGAAGAGCAGCTAGATTTGTTTGTGGAAATTATCACAGGACCCAGTAAATAACTGATATGATAAAGGACCTGGATTGGAAGAAAGGAGGATGATGAAGAGGGAATGTATAGGGCATATGTTGCTGGTGGGGCTTGGAGGGATATTGGTCAAAGAATTAGGAATAGTTAATGGAATGGGATAGGTGACCATGATCACAAACTTGTGCTCGATTTCATGCATAAGGGAATGGGAAAATTTTCTTTTGTTGGTAAGGGTTTCAGGGATTGGATCAAATTACCAAGTGTAGGGTTGAATAATTTACAGAAAATTCTTATGGAATTTAAAATTAAAATTTGTAAATCAGACAATTAAATGCGGGAAGAATTTAAAATTCCAATTATAAAGGAAAATTTAAAATAAGTATATAAAAAGTGGTAATTAGATGACTAGGGGAATTGCCGCTGGAGTGTTGACTCCATCGTAATTAAATTAGTAATAATAATAACAAAAAAAGGAGAAAAAATATTTGTTACAAGAAAGGAAATATAATACAACAGGGAGGTGAGGAGGTTAAAGAGGTTGGTGAGAAGAGAACATAATGGAGTTAAGAGACAACAAGGCAGTAGGGAATATCTGTAACAACTAAACAAGAAATTATTAATGGCAAAGATAGTGGCTGAATTTATCTGTCGAGGGTCCAGTGAATAATGCGTCTAGAAATTTCTATGGCTATTTCAGAAAACTGAGGGGAAGAGTGGTTGTTGAGACCATTATAGATAAGAATGAAGAAGTAACTGAGGATTTAAAAAAGGCAGAGTTATTAACTAACTGGTTCAGTAAGACCATTGGGGTCTATGACTCAGGAATGGTAGGGGGTAAATCAGAGAACAAGCTTATCCGCACAGTTGGAAGTAAGCAGACTAGAAAATTTGAAATTATCATGAAGGAACTAAGAAATCCAAAAAAGTATAAAGGGACTGGTGTAGATAATATTACAAAAGATGTCTTATAGATAGTAAAGTGACATTGTACCTTATTTTTAGAAATTATTTAAATTGAGTTTGGATACTTGCTGTTTACCAGATGACTGGAAAAGTGCAACAGTAATACCAGTCTATAAAGAAAGGGTGACAAATACGTATTAAAACTACAGGCCAATCAGTTTGACATAAGAGGTAGTTATATTAATGGGGAGATTAATATGCACAATATTTGAGGAACGTAAGTGGTTTTCAAATCAGCAACATGGCTTTAGGCAAGGATAGTCATGTGAATCTCTATATGCAATATACAGGGCGTTCGCCGGGAAACGCAACCCACTGTTAGCGCTACAAGGAAGAAACTGCTCCCGGCGAGCGAGCCGTCAGCTTCGGGCATTGTTCGACCGTCGGCCGCGGACTATTTCATAATAATTACGCTTCATAAACTTCATAAATTGTATGTGCTAAGCATTTGAATCGCTAAATGCAGAAAGGGAACATGTCCAGTTTGATAAGTTTTAGGGACATGACAAAAAAACTGTATTACGTTCGTACGGTAGACTACTCAGTATTACATTTTGTGTTTGTTTGGGATGAGAAGCATATTATTTATATGTTTTTTTTTAAGTGACTTTCTGCAGAGAATGAAAGGGCTAAGTTGAAAGATGCCTTTTCCAGAAAAAAAGTTTTTTTTACGAAATGGACATGTTCCCTTTCTGCAATTAGCGATTCATTTAAATGTGACGTAATTCATTAGCTTACCTTATAAAAGATGCTGGAAGTGTTGACCCTCTTGTGTAATGCACATTTCACATCTTCTGAACATATTTCGAGACACACGCTGCCCTAACTGACTTAATGATTTTTTGGGTGACTGTTCTAGTCGAAAAGCGATATCGTCAGTTTTCTCCTCTGTGAGAATACGGTTGACCGACAGTCTTTTTTTGTTACAAAATGAACCCGTTTCTCTTAGTTTTTTAACCAGACGCAGAATTGTTGATTTAACTGGCAGTAAAGCGCCAGGAAATTCGCGACGAAATTTACTGCGACACTTTTTAAACGACTTCTTCTTCACATATGTATCGTAGAGAAATATTCTTTGTTGCAAACTGTAACATACCATAATTTTACTCACACTCAAACATGGTACAGATTAGTAAGAGTATGAAGCCCCAAACCAGCCAAACCGCAAAGAAACGTTTATTCACAACACTTATTAATAAGAGACTGAAGTCACAAACTAGCTACAATGCAAAGAAACCGTTCTTAACAATGTAAGGGTCCCATTATTCTGCGTCACTGCACTGTTGGGGCAGCGGAGGTGTTAAACAGTGCGGTGATTCACGGTGCCGTGTGGCCGGAGCTGCTGGCTTGACTGACCGAGCAAGTTACCGACGGCAACAGACTGGGAGGGTTGCGTTTCCCGGCGAACGCCCTGTATTTCTCATGAAATGAACAGGGAAGGTCAAATTGATAGTGTAGTATGAGATCATTCGAAGGCTTTTGACAGAGCGAGCCATAAAATGGTGTCAAGTGAGATAAAAACTATTGGAGTTGATGAAAAAGTGATTTTCTGATTCAGTGGCAGATCTAAGAACTTTCTGAGTCGGGACAAAAACTGAGAGATCGCTGCCCTAGAAAAAAATATTTTGCTGCCTCTATTGTTGTCACCCCATTGCCCTGATTATTGTGCATTGTTGCTGCCAAGGGTGGTAGTGGAGCTAAACAAAAAGGGTCCTCTGCATCATACATTGCCACCCTTCAATCACATTTTTTCGTCACATTGAGGATGCCCCTTCCCCCCCCCCTCCACCCTTTAGATCTGGCTTTGTGCTGGTTAGAAGTATTCTTAAAAGGCAGAAAGCAAAATTTAAGTGTAGGAAAGGCAGTATCAAAAGAAATGGAACATTGGAGTCCCATAGGGTAATGTATTAGTTTTTTTTTTTTTATCTGCTTAACGTCTCTCTAACAGTGAGGTCTTTAGAGACGGGAAAGGATGGGGGGCAAGGAATGGGAAGGAATTTGGCCATGGCCTTTTGAATGAAGCATCCCGGCATTTGCCTTGAGTGATTTGGGAAACCATGGAAAACCCAAATTTGGATGCCCGGACGGGGAGGTAGTGTACTAGGACCATTGCTATTCATTATTTTAATGAATGACTGTATTGATGGTTACTATCAGAAGTTAGGTTGTTTGCAGATGACATAATGTTATATAATAGGATCAAACTGGTAGAAGACTGTAAACAGTTGCAGGGTGATCTAGACAGGACATATAGCTGGGTGAGTCAGCATTGTTTGAAGATAAATGCAAAGAAGAGTCAGCTTATTAGGTACACCGATAAATAGCTAAAGGTTGAAAGGAGACAGGAATTGCTTATTGAGGAATCAAAATGTAAATACCTTGGCTTAAGATTTGATATCAGACTTAACTGGGCAGAACACATTGGACAGGTTGTAGGGAAAGGTTCAAAATTCTTCAACTGTTGGAAAGAGTGATCCGAAGAATTACCAGTGAAGTAAGGGACCATTGCTTAAATTTGATGGTATAGTTGGGAACCACATTTTGGGTATCAAATACAATAATTGGAGGGGGGCAGAGAAGGGCTGCTAGATTTGTCTGTCTTTGAAAATTACCACAGACCACACACTATAAGTAATCAGTAAGTGATCAGTAAGTGATATGATAAAAAAGATGGAATTGGATTCATTGGAAGACAGAAGTAGCATGAAGAGACTCATTAAACTGTACAAGGTGTATATTGGTGATTAGGTATAGAAAGATATTGGTGGGAGAATTAAGAGAGATGCATGGAAGGGTAAACATGACTGTGACCACAATCTGGTTTTCGATTTCAGGCATAAGGGTGTGGGAAAATTTTCTTTCGCAGGGAACGATGTGGAGGATTGGAATAAATTACTTAGAGAAATGATGACTAATTTACCAAAAACACTGAAAGAATTTTAAGTTCAAATTAGGAGAGGGCAAAAGTAGGTGGGAAGAGGAATGGAGAAATATGAAATGGGTATTTAGAGAAATTGGCACCGGAATGTGCACTCCATCACAATAATATTAAATTAAACCAAACACACACTTATAAAGTTGCAATGCAGTAACAGGTTTTTAAATATTACTACTAAATAAAATTAGCCACAGATCTAAATTTTGCATCAAACAAAGCAGAAAATTAAAAGGAACTTTTGATATTTGTAACTTTGTGAGAATTATTGTTTAACTTATAGAATTATAAGCAGATAAACAAAATCTTCATCCCTCCAACTTTGTTAATTAATAAAATTTAAATGAGTAAACATACAAGAAATTTTGTCAGAAGTAAATGTTTTTAGTGGGTTTGGACTTTACTTTTTCAGTGAATAAATGAGGTGATACGTTTTTTGAATTTTAGTAACCAGGCTTATAGATTTTCTAAGGAAGTGAACTTTCATTAACTTTTCTTCTGGTCATGTCATGATGTTGGAATATTATACACTAAAAGGAGCAACAGTGCTAGTGTTTCTTCACAAATTGAATGATACTGTACTGCTATCCTAGGGGCAACCAGTAGCTTTTAGAGTATACTTTTGTGCTCTCAAAACATGTTGATGTGATCGAGTGTTCGTGTTGTCTTGTTTACATGTGTTTTCTATGATATAACTGCACCAACCATGCTGCAAGAGGCACACATTGTTTCACAAGTAAGTATGCAGTTAAATTAGTTCAACCATTGGATGTAAGCCGACAGTGTTGATAACATGTTTAATATTTCCTTTTGATACAGATTTCCACTCCGAGATTTGAATAAATTGAGGCAGTGGCTATTTAAAATACACCAGAATAATTTTACTCGCTTGGAACAGAGTATTACATGTTCACAGAATTTCAAGGAAGACTGTTTCTAGAAAAATGGAGATCAAAAGAACCTTCTACAATACCAACAATTTTCTGCTTTCCATACAATATATTGAGGGTTAGGACTGTAAGTGTTGCAATATTATATATACAAAACACTATTCTTACCATCTAACCTACAAGGTGTATACCAAGTTTTTTTGACCATCGTGGGGTGATTCATAAGGAGTTTGTTTCCTCTGGGGAAACTGTCAATTCGAACTTTTATGTGCAAGTACCGAGTGAATCGTGTCCAACCAGTCATCTCCAACAACTGGACTCTGCATCACAACAATGCGTCGTGCCAAGGTGCACCGTCATGAGGAAACTGTTGGCCCGATTCGACATTGCCACTTTGCTGCACCCCGCCTACATCCCTCATCTGGCTCCATCTGACTTTTTTTAATCACACGGGTGAAACGGCAGCTGAAGGGACAGCAGTTTGACTTGATTCAGGACATACAAGCAGCATCGATGAGGCCTCTCAACAGCGTCCCCGAATCTGAGTTCCAGAAGGCGTACGGCCAATGACAGTAGCGTAATTCAAGGTGTGCAACTGCCCAAGGGTGCTATTTCGAAGAGGATTAAGGAATTGTAAAGATATCTTCAATAATTTTTTTTAAATCAGTTCTACTACTTTTGGTATACACCATGTATATAATCTTAGCTGCTCTATATGTAGTACTACACTACTTGTGAACAAATATTTAAGGAAATTATTCCTTGTTTTCTCAATTACTGTCATTCTGTATTAAAAGTGCATTCTCAAAAGTATGTAGTAATTTTCAGAAGACTGTTGCTCTACTTCTTCCAGAGGAAAGAACTATGCCTGTTTTTTTCTGAAAATGTTTTTAAGGAACTGAAGACGGTGATTTTTTTATAATCAATAAAAGAAGTAAAAAAGATAATATCTTGTATTTAATTTTCATATATTCTCATCTGAGTAATATAATTGTTATCAAATTTGCAATTGTACCCTCCAGATATGAAAATGAAGATTCCATAAAATAAATTTAGACATTGGTATCTAGTCAATAAAACTGGTGATAGCCTATGGCCTATACAAAAAGTGGGGGGTAAAAATTAAAGGGACACAAGGCTATAATTTCAAACCGGGGTTGCACTTGCATTCCAGTGATATGTGATGTGAAACAATGTATTTTAATATAATATGTCGGCCATGGTAAAATTTGATTAACAAGAAATGAATAAATCATGCTAGGATTTCCTACAGCAATGTGCTAAATTGAAGTCATCAGAAGTGTTCAGATTTACAAGCAAAAAATCATTGTATAACCAGGAACCAAAATAGATAAAGCAAACCTTTTCTTCATCAGTTACCTCATACTGAATGAGCTGCTCAGTCACATTCCTGTATTTTAATACAATAAATGTCTGATTTTGTCTTGAATGTAAAATCAAAAATGATTGCCCAACTTCAAAAGAAAACTTAGTTTGCTTTCAGACCTTTTAAATCTGTGTACTTTACCAGTTTTCTTTCATTATATTTATAAATTGGTCACTATCATTGAAACATTAACATCTTTCCATATCAGCTAGCCTGCTTGACAATGGAAAAACTTAACATTGCTTAGAATGAAAGATAAGAAGTCTAAGAGTTAATGTAATCAGAGGCAATTCTCTAATTAGCGTGTGTTTAACTTCATTCGAGATCTTTTGGCTAATGAAGACCCTTAACAGTATAAACATTTCTATTCTGTAGTGGTTTGTTGTACTATTGTACGAGGATTTCGAAGTTCCGGAGATCACTTGACCCTAACATGATGTAGGCAGCTGTCTTCTGTTGACTTAGAACTTTGGTCTCCTTTTACACATGATTGGATTTTCCAAGACGTTTTCCCAATCTACAGTATAAAAGGGGTCAGTTGGAGACTGCCACAGCTATTGGTTAGCTAGGCAGACTCCACACCATATTTTTCCGCAATGTGTATCTTTTATCCTTATTAATATTTTACCATCGTTCAGTTTTAGTGAAACAAAATTTACAGAGATGGGTGTAGACTGTATTTAATAATAATAATAAAAAGTTATATGTTTTCTCAACCTAAGTGATCAAGCTTATAGATTTTCTAAGGAAGTGAACTTTTACTAGATTTTCTTCTTGTCATTTCATATGATCAGTGCAGATCATTATTGTTGGTTATTTCATGAATGGTGTGTGGAAATGAGTGATTGTGATTTTCATGTTGTAGCAACCTGTAGTCTTCATTTTGGAGAAGTGTATGATGCTCAATTTCAAAATGTATTTCCAGCTTGCTTCCAGCATTAACTTAAAATATACTGGGTGACTTTTAAAATTTACTTTATTGTTTCTGTTATTGATTGTTGTACCATGATCTCTTGCAGTGTAAATACTGTGCAAAGTATGGCCATCAGAAAAAACTGTTAAATTTGGTTGAAAATACAGCTAGCTGCTTCCTTGGCACTTACTCTTTAAGGAAACAAAGTGATGTAAACCAAAGTGAATGGTAGATGGTAGCTATCAAATTGTACATGGATTGACATTTATGAGGGACAATTGTGGGTGTTTATAGATCACCAAGTAGTAGCAAAGGGATTTTTATAGATTGGTTCACAATGGTAATGGAGGAAACACTAGAAATCAGTCAAAATGATTGTATTATTGGGGGATTTTAACATAGATTGGTCAAAAAAAGATGAATTTTATACTAGAAAGCTAGTATCACATGTAGCAGGTCTAGGAAAGAAACAAATTGTTAATAAGATGACTGGGGTCACTCCCAATAGGGAAACATTAATTGATCTCGTGATTACTGGTAATTTAAATCTGAAATGGACGGTAGTGGACACACCTAGAATATCAGATCATAATCTAATCATTATCACAGGGATGTTTAAAAATAATATTAAAGGGAGAGGCAATGTACTGGTAAAGGGTAGGATTGACTATAAGAAACTAATAAAAATAATTAGAGATAAAATAGATAACAGTAAAACTTGTGATAATACACATGTAGGGGAAAAATATATTGAATTAAGAGAGAATATAATCCAGAGTATACAAGAAGCTAGAAAGTAGCTTATAAAAAGTTTCTCTTATTAAAAGGAATTGCAGATGCAACAGTTGATAGAGATTAGGCATGGAATGAGTATAAACACTATAGGAATAATTTTGTAAAGCTATGGAAGAATAATTTACAAGACATAAGAATAAACTAACAAAATTATGGAAACACTTAAAAACTTTGTATAAAACCAAGTACAGGGCATTAAAATATGAAATATTTGGCAAAGATTATGTATTTAATCCGAAAGAAATAGCAAATAGATTAAATGACTTCTATGTTGAAGTTAATAGAAAATATCCCCAAAACAGATGAATATGTAAAGATAGCTTAACAAATCTCATGAAATGACGGAGGAAAAAAATGACGGAGTTCAAAAATTAAGAAATACCATTGCTTCTGATGGAGTAAGCAGTTGGGTATTAAGAAGAGTATGGCCTTTGGTAGGAAGTATGTTATCTAGTACAATTAATGAATCATTGAAACAAAGAATGTTGCCAAAGGAATTAAAAACATCTATTATTGCACCAGTTCCTAAAGTAAAGGGTAGTTCAAAGTGTGTAAATCTTAGGCCAATAAATAATTTGCCATTGATAGAAAAACTTTTCGAAACAATAAATTATGAGACTTTACTAAGTTCTACAAAGGAAAATGATCTCATAACTGAATACCAATCAGGATTTAGGGAACAGCATAGTACAGAGACAGCAATTCAGTTGGTTTTAGAAAATTTGTTAGAGGCAACAGATAAGGGAGAGTAGGTGAGCATTTGAAACTGTAAACAGGGAACTGCTGTTAGCAAAAATAAAAAAATATGTATAACGTCACTGGGGAAGTTTCAAAGAGGTATTAGATTCAATAAGGTTATATCAGAAGAAAGAGAAGTGAAACATGAAGTTCCACAAGGTAGTAAACTGGGTCCATTATTGCTTATATTGTATATTAATGATCTGGCAGAAATACCAAAGAATTGTAAAATTCAAATGTTTGCTGATGACACACTAATTTATTATTATGGGAAAAATCCAAAAAAAAAATGATACAGTTAACTAATAATGAGTTAAAATTAGTTAATGAATGGCTAAATAAAAATTTGTTAAGTCTGAATGTGGCAAAAACAACATGTAGGGTGATGGGTGAAATTTTTTTTAGGGAACAGGTGAAGGCACTGCATTCCGTTGTGATAAATGGAACTAAAATTAAATGGGTTCAAAATTATAAATATCTTGGTGTAGTCATAGATAACAAACTTAAGTTTATAGATCATGTAGATTATATAAATAAAAAAGTAGCACAAAAGGTAAATTTAATATACAAATTAAGAAAAGTACCAGGTAAACAGGTATTGTTTAAAGGAATTGTTCTGCCTCTCATTAAATACTGCTCCACAACATTAATCATGATAAACAAAAGAGAAATTATGAAATTACAAAGTAATTTTAATAAGGGAATGAGGGCTGTTCTAAATAAAGACGAACTGAAAATATCAGTAAGATGTTTAAGAACATAGGATGTTTACATATTGAAAAGGAAATATTTAGAGGTGTACTAACTTTTTTATAGAGTTTCGAAAGTGGATTATTACCAAGATATATGTCTAGATTAGTACAAAAGAAAATGATGTACATAATTATTAGACAAGGCAGGCAAATCATTTCAATTCGACTTATAATAGAAGTTGTAAAGCACAAAATACAGTGTTGCACAAAGGTTTAAAAATATATAACAAATTACCTGAAGAAATAAAAAGGACCAGAACTGTTGCAAGTTTTGGAGAAAAGCTGGGTAAATGGCTAGAGGAGAGAGATTATAATATTTTCTTGTGAAGGATTCATTGAAATTAACATCTTGTTTGTTTTTGTTTTTTCTCTTTTATTTTTAATGTGATTTATGAATTGTAATTGTATAAATATATTAGCCATAGGTTACATGAAAATAAATAAATAATAAAAGTGTACCCGAAAGCTGTAAAATATGCAATAAAGGTGTAATGTGTGCTGAAACATACAGTTATGCACATTACTGACTTTGCATTAATAGGTATGGTGAGCCACCTGTGACATAACTATAATGAGAATTTCGCGTGGCTGCTATATTCTTTACTCAAAATCCACTAACTACCATTAGTAGTCATTCTGGCTCAGGCTGCCACAAACCTAAACACAACACAGTTACACATATTACTGAATTAGCAGCAATAGATGTCTTGAGCTACCTGTGACATCATTACAGTCAGAAATTGGTATGGCAGACACCTTATTCACTCAAAATACACTGATTACCAAGGTATATTAGTTGGAATTCTGGTCCAGGTTGCAATTAAATCTAACCACACCATCTAACAATACAGCTCCTCAAAAATCAAAATGTGTACAACATGTGGAATAGCACATTCACTGTAATGATGGCTGCTACACATCGGCTAATACTGCAAGTAACCCGACAATTTGCATTGTGTTATTTCTGTACTACCTTCATTATCGGCTTTGCATACACTTTTTTTAAAAATAGTAATGCCTAAGGAATGCATTTTAATCATGAAATAACTTTTTTACTGGCTGTAGGTACCTACTTTGCACAGCAGTCGTAGATTGGCAACTGATTAGGAGAGAACTTTGTAAAAAGATTTATCAGTACTCATGGTCAAAGCTTATCTCAGGACATGTTTTAATGTGACACATTTTTTATTAAGGCAGATATCATTAAGACAAAATTTATTAATTTGGAAATGTGAGGTTTGAATTAACCAGAGACACAAACTGCTTTCGCTTCTAAAGATTGGCAGAACTGCAATAGCAAGCCTGCCAACAAACATGACAAAAATGGAAATTACATGGTCCAGCCATCATCAAATGTCAAAAAGACAGTAGTCAAATCCATCATTTATTACCATGTAAATAGAGTGGTCATTATAGAAATCAATGTCCAATGTTTGCAAAATCAGATAAATGTAAGGAATCAAATAAGTTTGGTGATGTTTTTCTATCTGACAAGTTTGGCAAACAGGATTTTTGCATTGACTTTGGCACAAGTTCTCATGACAACAAATGAACACTGGGAAAAAGATGTACCATATTTATAAAATACACCAGTAGTTGTTATTGCAGACAAAACTGAACTACCTGTGTTGTGTAACTGTAGTGTAGAAATAACTTCAGAATGCAACTATAATATCACTGTGAAAAATACATTTTGTTTTCCAAGTCTGATGACTAACCTCTTGTCATTGAGTCAATGCATAAAGGATGACAGGTAAAATTCATTTTGATTAACGTACATGAATGGTGATGATAGAGATAAAATATAATATAAAAATGACCACAGTGTTAGTTTTAATTTATTGGCATTTAACTATTGGGCCTCTTAACTTTTAGGTTATAATTTCTTAAAAATACTAGAAGTAATATATATATATATATATATATATTCACTGGCCGGTAAATGTCTCATGTTAACTGGTAGTTGGATGCCCTCTTGTGAAAGTGCTTTAATTAAGATTGCAATGTTCTTCAAGTATTTCTTGCATCCAAAAAACATTTTGTTAATGTCACATTAACATCTTATTCACAGTCACATTGTGTTGATTCGTTGCTTTAATTTTGTATAAATGTGAGGGAATGAAGCCATAGTTAAACGTAACATAGCTGCTTGAAGATTTCTCGGGCGTGCAGCCGGGTCAATTGATCGTAGATGTACGAATTTTCGATGGCGTAACACGCCATCATCTTCAGGTAGCATCCACTGGTCGGTGTGAGGAGCACATTCTTTCTTAAAGAAGTTTGTTAATATCTAGACCTGGTATCTTCGTCTCTTCCACATCCCTTTTTACAGCATTCTTTGCTAGGTGGTTTGCCTCATCATTTTCTGGTATGACAACATGTGCTTTTATCGAACTAAATATAACTTCTTTGCTTAGATTTGTGATTTGGCTGCAGATCTGTAGATTAGTAATAGAAGGAGTTACATGCCTTGACTTTGGGCACTGGTTTCATTGGGGGTGCAGTGATGTTGCTAACAGACACTCTTGTGTTGGTATTACCTGGAACTGTCATTCCTGCAGAATTAATGATCAGGATCAGTGGATTCTGAAGCTCCAGCCAGATCTGGCATTGCAGAAAGGGATTTAAAAGCCCTGAAGGTAGAAAACTCTGTTCTTAGGCTTAGGCAGAACAGTGAGTGGAAAACAGTCAGCTCTGGCAGGTTTCCACTTGGAGACATCCAATGTGTTTCAGCTATTGGAGGATCTAGATGGTGACTTTGAGGACTGTCAGGTTGGACTGAATGATCTGGGATATTATAAACTAAAAGAGTGAACTTTTCAGGGGGTAAATGTAAATGTAGGAAGGTACTGTTACTTGGAAGCAGTCATGGGAGGAGAGTCAGTGAGACGGTTGAGTCTGACTTGGGGCCAGATTAGTCAGCAGCAGCATTTTCAACCCAAATGCAGATTTTGGAAGTGTAGTAGCAAATGTGGAAGACGTAGGGAAAGATTTCTCAGAGGAAGATTATGTTGTAATTGTGGGTGGACCAGGAATTAGTCTTGATAAGGACCTCAATTATTCAATTGAGGAAGACATTGTTCACATTTTCAGGAACACACATCAGACAAATGTGGATTTGTAGGTTTGTTTGAGTGTTATGATAAACCCTGTATATGTAATAATATTAGGCATACAAATGCATAGTTCAAAAGAGTTCTCTGGCAGCTAGGAAATTCAACATTGGTTGTGATAGATGTGCCTGCATTGGTAGGGACAGTTATACTCGCCATAGACTCCAATCTGAATTTCAGAGGCAAAAGGAAGCTTTCGCTTCTTATTGCTGATGAGATTAGGTTATGTCAGGTGAGTGAAAGAGGTATTGGTGTTGTAAATAAAATAGATGTATCAAGATGTCTAAGAAATTAATGTATCTGCTGATCAAAACAAATTGAAATTAAAAATTCCAACTGACATACCAGTATGTACCATGGGAGCCAACAGGTTTACTTTAAGAGGGTGCAACTGTTTTTTATATTTAAAAAAAACCATACATTATATATAACACTTATTTAATAAGGATACTGAATTTATTGACAAGGTTTTGAACAAATATGGATAACAAAACCAGGAATCTTAAGTTATTATTCAAACAGTGAATTTAATAATAAAATTTTTGTTTCTTAATCTTTTTATGTGCATCCCCTTATGCCCCCCTCCCAGCACCCATGGTATGTACTGATAAAATAAACAATTCAAAGTCATTCAGACCACAATTATCCATCAAAATATAGAAGGAATATTTAGTAAAATTGTTGACATTACCTTATGCTTATAAAAGATTCAAAACTGCAAAAAATTTAATGTAGACGTTTTGTGCATTTCTGAACATCATTTGTCTGACACAGGAATAACTCAGGTGTCAATCCCAAATTATAAACTAAGCTCTTATTTCTGTAAATGTAAAATGGAGAAATGAGGTATTGCCATTTTTGTTAAAAATAATATTTAATGCAACAGTGTAGTTGTAGTTGTAGTTTGAATGCTGTGTTACGAAACTGGAATATGGTAAGGAAGAGCTCACAGTAATAGCAATTTACAAGGCCCCCTCAGGAAATTTCAGAATTTTTATCACAGCTAAAGTATTTGCTACTATGTTTCACATATAACAATCAAATATGATAATTGAGTTTTTCCTGCCGTAGTTTGAAATAAAAATTTCACGGGCTTTCTGTGGGATATTTTCTTTATTATTAAGCTCTTTATTTAATAACAACAACATTTCTGCAACTACCTCTGTTTCCTTCATCAGATTAGCTGTCATATAAAGTTACAAGACATGGAGGTTAAGAAAAACATAGCACGCTGCCGTTCCTGAACGTATTGATTAAACGTAAGCCAGATGGTACTTTGCCTCATACAGGAAATCTACGCCCACAGACCTACATTTAAGAGCTACCAGTTTTCTTCACCCAGCTCAGTAGAAAACTGTCTTGACAACACTGGTCCATCATGCGTGAGTCATCTCAGACAGTGAAAGCATGCAAGAAGAACTAAGGTGCCTACAGCAGTTTTTCAGACAAAATGGTTATTCAGAGGAGCAAATTAAACAGGCTCTTCTCCCCCGGAAACTGAGACTGACACCTGAACAAGAAGAGTCTCCAAAATCCGTCGCGATTGAAAGATTAGAGGAAAGCTACATAGATCTGCTCAATTTTGCGCCAAGGCCAAAGTGGGGATTGGTAGAACCTCTCACTTCCTGTGCTGACCTATGCCAGGAATACTTCTGGGACGTTCAGAAGGATTCTAGCACGATATGGCATAAGGAGTATCTTCCGTCCACCATCGAAGATACGAGATATGTTACGCACGGTAAAAGATGACCTTGGCCTTTGAGTCCCGAGATTTTATTCAATCCCTTGCAAATACAGCAAAGTATACATCAGCCAAGCCATAAGAACCATTGAGGAACGCTGCACTGAGTACCAACAATATCTGCGGTTGCTACAATTGGACAAATCCGGGTTAGCTGAACATGCTGTAGAAAATTTCCACACCATAAACATTGTCTCAGATATTGTATTTCTGGGATTCAGTAATCAGAGAAACGCTGGAGATTCAAATAGATGGCAACAATATCAACATATCTTCCTGAGCAAAGCGTGGGAGCCAATCGTACACGATTTAAAATTGCAGCATGTTAGACCGATTGACGCGTTGACCAATGTTAGGGCAGTGGAAAACACCTATGAGATCATTGGTGCTGGCCTGGCCAATAGCAAGCCTTCCATGTCCTCTGCACTGGCACGATGTCTGGAGTCCGTCTGAGCGCGGTTGCAGTGTAGACCAATGGGAGAGCTGCCTAAAGCTTCTCCAGCAGCGGGCTACTTATAGGAGCCAGGATTCGCTTGCGAGGCATTCACTGTCTTGTAACATTATATGACAGCTAACCTACAGAAGGCAACGGAGGTAGTTGCTGAAATGTTGTTGTTATTAAATAAAGAGTTTAATAATAAAGAAAATATCTGGCAGAAAACCCGTGAAATTTTTATAACAATCAAATAGTTTTACATGGAGAGTTTAATGTGACTTGCTCAATCACAGCAATGAGAGACTAGATATAGAACCCTTGGTGTTGTCTTTTAACTTAATGGCACTTGTAAATTTCCCTACAAGAATACAAAATAATAGCTGGACTGCAATGATTATTTTTTTGTGGATATTTCTCAGTATACTTATTACAACATACTTCCAGTAATAAATGGTATCACAGATCATGATGCCCAGCTGTTATGTACCAAGTCCAGAAACACTGTTAAACACATAAAGAAAAGCTGAATGTAGTAAAAGAAGTCATACCCATCAATAACAGACTAATGACACTAAGGTGACAGTACAAAAACAAGCACTATACCATCGTCAACGCACATGCCCCAACAAACACAGACAACCGGAAAAACCGGAAAGATGTAGAAAACTTCTGGAACAAACTTGAAACTACCGTCACCAAAATCCCACAAATAGATGTAACAATTCCCCTCGGAGATTTCAGCGCACAGCTAGAGAGAAAGAATACCAAGAAACCATAGGAAAATTCCTGTCCCACACATTTACCAACAGGAATGGAATCAGACTAGTGGAGTTATGCCTGCAGAATAACATCAGAATCATGTCTACATCACTTCATCAGAAACCAAGCAAGAAAAAGACGTGGAGATCATCAGTAAATTCAATCAGAGAATTCCAAATTGACCACGTAGCCATATCAGGAAACTTCAAGAATGAAATTCACAATGTTTAAGTCAGAAAAGGGGCTAACATCGACTCTGACCACTATCTCACAAGGGTTAAGATTAGAATGACACCTAGAAATTGCTTCAAAAAAATAACACCACTACCCAAATTCGATCTTACCAAGCTAAGAGATCAGAAATCACCAAGAGGTGGGAAGAAATACCCGCGAACAATTGGATAGAATTCAAACACAAAATCACCTCATTGGCTAAAGAACAAATTCAATTAAAAAAGAAGTACAAACACCCATGGTGGAATGAAGAATGCAACCAAGTAATACAGTGCAGGAAAATTGCATACAAAAAGTATAGCGCTCACAGATCACCAGAAAACCAAACAGAAAATGAAAAGAGAAGACTAGCCACAAAAACCCTAAGAAAGACAAGAAGACATTACCTCAAGAAACAATAGGAATCAATAGGAATTATAATACTAGAGACTATTATAGAACATTTGCAAACAAAATTAAGGGATTCTCCTCACAGAGTCTTAAAAACGCAAATGGAAAATTGGCACTAAATGACTGAGAAAACTGTGAACTCCTTGCTACCTACTTTGAGCAACTGCTAAATTGCCCAGAACCAGCTAAAGGATTCTCAGAACAATCAGGAGAAATCAATCCTGATTAACCAGCACCAACACTAGAAGAAATCAGGGAGCATATTCAGAAACTAAAAAATGGGAGGGCATCAGGAGAAGATGGCATAGTGGTGGAATTCCTGAAAAATCTAGGCCAAAGTTCACTCGAAGGACTAACCAAAATCATTGGACATTGTTGGGAGACAAACAAAATCCTGAAAGCCTGGAAGTGTGCTCTCATACTTCCCCTTCACAAAAAAGGTGACCGCAGCAATGTGAACAACTACAGAGGAATATCGCTACTATCAGTCCCCTACAAAATTCTCTCTGCTTATCTCTGCAAGAGAACAAATCAAACACAAAATTGGCAAATACCAAGCAGGCTTCACACATAACAGATCGTGCGCAGAGCAAATCTTTAACCTAAAAACCATCCTAAAATACACATCAATCAGGCACAAGAAGACAATATGCACCTTTGTAGACTTCAAGAAGGTGTATGACTCCATTGACAAGAAAAGCCTACTCAACATTTTAAGGGAATATGGTCTGGACAATAAATGAAGAGAATTATTCAATCAGACGCTCACCAATACCACAAACAAAGTAAAATTCATGGGAGAACAATCCAGAGAATTTGAGACAAAAACTGGCGTTAGACAGGGTGATGGTCTCTCGCCAATCTTATTTAATATAGCCCGGACAAAGTCATTAGAGAATGGAAGAAAATGAACACCCCAGTAAAACTAGGCAAAAACAGACTCAATATCTCATTCTTGGCCTTCACAGATGATCTAGCTATTTTGTCAGAAAGTGAACAACAAGCCATCAAACAAATAGAATCCCTCAAAGAATTAGCAGAAAAAATGGGACTGAACATAAAACACTGGGCACAAAATATGGAAAAATCAACAGAGTCACCAAGTTTAAATACTTAGACAAAATTCTCAGTCTCACAGGACTTGAAAATAAGGCTGGAACATTTACAGCAAAAAGAACATAGGAATTCAATCAAAAATTAGACTCTACAATACGGTTATTAAACCCAACACTCTATACGCCACAGAAACACTCACACTAAACTCCAAGAGGAATATTGAGAATATCCAAAAAGAAGAACGAAAAATAATCAGGAAAATTATTAGACCAACCAAAACAGAAGAAGGCTACAGACTAAAATCAAACAAAACAGTAGACTCCCACTCAAACATAGCCAACGACATCAGAAAACGCAGACTAAAATTCTACGGCCACATTTACAGGATGCCAGATAACAAATTAACTAAGCAGATATTCAAAATCATGCAGCCATTAAAAATGCCTAACAGTTGGTTCCATCAAGTAAGACAAGACCTGGAAAAAGCTAAAATCAAGAGTACAGAAATCCTAGATCGCAATATATTCAGACAAAAAATACACGATTGGGTAGTCATGCCAGAAATCAAAGCCAAGAAGACCGGCACAACATGGACAGAAGAGAGAAAACTTGTGTTCACTAAATGGATGGAAGAATACTGGAATATGAAAAGAAACTCAGACAGAAAATGACTATATTTTGCGTGATCTGTATAGGTCTATTCGCATAAAATAAAAATGATATAAAACATTTAAAAGATTACTTACATAATGAACACTGGTCAGAAGTGCACACTGTGCTAATGCAAAATTTGATTCCTTTCTTTATATATTTCTAACACTTTTTGATGAAAGTTTCAAAAAAGGAAAGTTGTCAACACTCCAAACAGTAAACTGGGTAAAGGATAAATAACAAAGTGTATTAGAGTATCTAGTAAAACAAAATAGGACCTTTACATAAAAGTAAGACTCAGATAACTATACACTGAAAGCTCATAATAAAACTTTATTCTAAAATACTAAGAAATGTATTAAGAAAGGCCAAGAACAGGCATATGTCAGCGAAAATAGAGAATTTGCGGAATATAATTAAAACTGTACTGAATATAATTAAAACTGAAACAAAAATATCTGCAAATCACTCTAAAGACTTAAAAATAAAAGAAAATGGATCTGTGAACAGTGAAATAGGGGAAGTTTGTGAAATAGGCCTATTTAACAAACATTTCACTTCAGTTGTAGATTAGGCATAGAAAAGCAATCCCCATATAATGCCCTCGGGCTTATTTAGACTGCTTTCCCCAATAGATTTGTGGACATGCAGTTGCCGCCAGTAAAAGTCTCAGAAATAAATAAACTCATGAAACAAAACCTAAAAAGTCATCAAGCTATGACAATATTTCAAGTAAATTAGGTACTGAAATGTATCAATCTTATACTTGCCCACATTTGTAATGAATCCCTAATGCAAGGTGTGTTTCCAAACAGGCAAAAATGTTCTGTTGCAAAAACCATTATTTAAAAAAGCAGAAGCAAATTGTGTAAATAACTATCATTCCATTTCATTACTTTCAGGATTCTCAAAGATTTTTGAAAAAGCCATGTACTGTGGAGTAACACTATAATAACCTCACTAATTCACAATTTTTGTTCCAAAAAGGTTCATCATTAGAAATCATTTTTAGTATACAGGAACTGAATAATAAAATGAGCCCTGTAGGAATATTTCATGATCTTGCAAAAGAATTTGACTGTGAAAATAACTAGATGACCTGTGCGAAAATTTCGCTGATAAAAGAAAGATGAATAGTGAGGTTGAATGCTTGTAATATAATGAAAACTAGAATCGTACTATTGTAGCAAATATTTTTTTAGTGTGATGGGTACGTGTGAAGAAATATTATGAAACACTTAGGAAAATTTAAAACACACTGTATGTACAACAAACTGTCACTAACCTTAACAGAATACAACCTACCTGAACAAAATGCATATCAACATCTCTGTGATATGTGTTGCTTTGTTAATTAAGTGTTTACATTGGAATTGTATACCAAAACAAAAATATATCCTTAACAGAAAAAATATATGAAAAGCTACTTAATGTATAAAAAACAGTTTACTGACATCTCTGTGATATCTGTTGCTGCAATCTGGGCACTTGGCTCTGAATTATCTTATACGCCCAATGACTTTAAGCATCAAATTCTGAAAAGAAACATTTTAATTTATGATTTTAACTATTGAATATCTTTATCTTGAAAATGATATGTCATTTATCGATTTCGTTTGGGTATCGAAGGAGATAAAGGGATCATTAAAAAAAAACACATCCACAAATTGTAGAAATAATAGTAATACTTTCGCCTTTAAGGGTCGAATTCCAAAAAAATCCTTTTATAAAATATGGTGTGACCAAAGTGGACACCTTGGTCTTTAAAATGATACCTCATATATCAATTTCGATTAGGCATCAAGCGAGGTTTAAAAAAAAAAAAAAAAAAAAAAAAAAAAAAAAAAAAAAAAAAAAAAAAAAAAAAAAAAAAAAAGTCTAGAAATGATGATATTTTTACCCCGTAAGTGTTCAATTTTTAGAAAGTTTTTTCTTAAAATATAATATGACCCAAGCGAATACTTTAATATTTTAAACGATATCTCATTTATAGATTTCGGTTAGGTATCAAGGGAGCTTGTGGCAGAAAAATTCGTTTTAGAAATATTAATACTTTTGCAATTTAAAGGTCGAATTTTGAAAAAATTCCTTTCTTAGAATATGGTGTAATGAAACTGAAGATCTTACGAAGTCCTCAGTCTTTAAAATGATACTTCGTTAACAAATTTGTTTAATTAACAAGAGATATTTTTGTCCTTTCAGGGTTAAAGTCAGAAAAAAATCAATTCTTGAAACATGATGTGACCACAGTTGAGACCTTAATCTTTAGAATGATACCTCATTTACTTATTTCGGTTATATATTAATGGAGATAAATGGCTCTTGACACAAAAATGCGCTGAAGAACCTTTAAGGGTTGAATTTAAAAAAAAAAAATGTTTCTTAATATCTAATGTCACCAAAGATGAGACATTACTCTTCATAATCCTACTTCATTTATCGATTTCGGTTAGATATCCAAGGAGATAAATGTCTCCAGACACTAAAAACGCATTTTTGCCCTTTAAGGGTTGAATCACAAAATAATTCCTCTCTTAAAATATAATGTGACCTCAGTGGTGACCTTAATCATTAATTTGATACCTCATTTATGTATATGAGTTAGATTTGGAGGGAGATAAATGAGTCATGACACAAAATGCGTTGTAAAACCATTGATACTTTTCCCTTTAAGGGCCGAATTAAAAAAAAAAAATTATTTCTTAATATATGACGTCACCAATGCTGATACTTTATTCTTCATAATCCTACTTCATTTATCGATGTTGGTTAGATATCCAGGTAAATAAATGGCTCGAGACACAAAAAACGCATTTTAGAAATATTGACATTTTTGCGCTATAATGGTCGAATTAAAAAAAAAAATCCTTCCTCAAAATAAAATGGTTACCTTGGAAGAGACCTTAATATTTAATAAGATACTTCATTTATATATATATCAATTAGATCTGAAGGGAGATAAATGGCTCATGACACAAAAACGTGTTGCAGAAATATTGATACTTTTGCCCTTTAGGGGTCGAATTCTGAAAATTGATGTTTTAATATATGATTTCATCAAAGCAGAGCTCTTATTCTTTAAATGATACTTTATTAAACTATTTGAGATAGGTGTATAGGAAGATAAATAACTTGTACGGTAACACAAAAAACAGCATTTTAGAAATTTGACATTTTTTCCCTTTAAGGGTCAAATTCTGGAATATTCCTTTCTTAAAGTATAATGTAACCAAAGTGAAGATCATAATCTTTAAAATGATGCCTCATTCATTGATTTCGGTTAGGTATGAAGGGAGATAATTGCTTGTGACAAAAAAAAAAAAAAAACATTTCCTGGTTCTCCCTGCACAACATTCAACCTGAAGATGGCAGCAGAGTCAGCCGCCGAAAGCTCGTTGTCGCATTGCAACATACGGCGGAAAACCCGTGATGACTACATTTCATTATAGAAATAATATCTATGATTTTACTGTAATATAATTAATTACTTTTGAAAAATGGAATAATTTGTTATTTATGGAAACACAGCTAAATGGTTTAAATCATACCTGGAAAGTCAAATGGAATATGTTTCCATTTTTTATTCTAAAATCAGTAAAGATACTTCATCAAACAGACAGAAAATAAAAAAAATAGAGTTCCACAAGGCTATGACCTAGGTATGACCCCTCCAGACCCTCAATGACCTTTCTGGAAACTTATCCGAAAAGTTTATTTCCAGATGACACTAACCTGACTCTGAAAAAACACAAATCATTAACCTAGAATTTAATGTAAATGAAGTACTTAGTGAAGTAGCTAATTGGTTTAAGACAAATTCATTAAAATTAAATTGATTAAAAACACATTATATTAGGTTTAAAATAAAAAATTATATAGTGCTGGATTTACAAATAAACTGTAAAAAGAACACAATTTTAGAAACAAAGAGTATAAAACTCAGTGGCATTAAAATAGATGAGAAACCCTGTTGGCATGAACATATCATTTCATTATGGAAGACGTTAAGTAGTGCCACCTTTACAATATGAACACTTTCTCTAACAGCAGATCTAGAATTAACAACACAAGTGTACTCCTCATATTTTCATTTTCATTCAGTGACGTCATATGGTATATTTTTTTGAGGAAACATTTCACAAAGTAAAAAAGTTTACTCAGCACAGAAAAGAGCTTTTAGGATTCTGTGTAGGATAAAACCAAGAACTTCTTGCAGATCTTCTGTTTAAAAAATTCAATATTTGTACAATAACTTCTCCTCTATATATATATATATATATAGTCTCTCATGTGCTTTGTCATATATCATTTTAACCTATTTACATCTACTTCTCAGGTACACAATTTCAATTCAAGAAACAGAAATAACTTCCACAAAACACAAACATCACTGTCATTAGTACAAAAAGGAGTTAATTATGTATCCTAGCATAATTAACTTCACGAGAGTATAAAACAGTTTACATACAATGAAGATATATTTAAAGAAAAACTGAGAGATTATCTTATTGGCAGCTCCTTCTACTCCATTCAAGAATTTGACCGTTTACAAAACTAATTTGGAAAAAATTAATGTTCAATTTTATTATCTTTATTTATCTTTGTAACATATAATTTTTTTTCACTGTGACTATGACTCATTTTGGTTTTTTGTTGTATATTAACCATGACATGTTTCACATCTCAGAGATCCTTAATCACCAGGGATCCATGGAACAAGATTGATAAATATAAAAATAAAAACAAATTTATAAAATAAACATTTTGATTGTTATTTTTGAAAGCTAAATTTTTTTGCAGGTATGATTTGGAGTCAGTTAACATTAGAATGGTCGTTTTGGATCAATGCAATCCATATTTCACGGCTTTTGAGATAGCCAGCATTCCTGCTCAAAGCTTATTCATTCTCAAGATCTTCAGAATAGTATAGGCACTGCATACTGCCCTGCCTGACTTAGCTCCTTCTATATAGATCCCATTGTACCAGCCAGATATCTCATCACTAATTGTTTGTTAATTTCAGCAGTCAAAATGGGCTCTAAGATTCACCGTAATTATCTCATAGTTTACTTCAAAGTAAGGTAGTTTGCTTCTTGTATACACATATTTCCGGTATGGCTTCATTTTCTGGATCGTTGTGTCTCCAATATCATTCATGAGCACGTGGTTCTCTGAGTTTCTCAATCTTTTTGATAAGTTTACTATTCTCAATTTGCATGTGTTTCATCAGGAATTTATATGCAAGAAATTCCCTCCTGTTGTGAGGGATAGGGGGTTACATTGCCTCCACCAGAAGCGTGTTTGTTGGTGTTGATGCCATCGCCCCAAAACAGAGTTGTAATGTCTTATATTGGCATTTATCAAGTGTGTCCAACAGCCATTTCGATCCTGCTCTGAAGATTATGCAGTCACAATCAATGTCTGAGCGAATCAATGCCTGATAAATAGTGAGATGTATTGGGATCTATGTCCTATGTTGTTCCTGATGTGACACATGTAATGTTGAGTGCTTAATCACACTTTCTAATTACCTGCTTTACTTGCTCGTTCCATGGCATTACTGTCATTTACTAGCCTAGGATATTTCACAACTTTCTTGCATGGAAAACTGAGGCTCCCTAAAATGACAGGATCTATTCGATGTCTGGTGTAAATTGCAACAGCTGACTTCTGTGGTGGTATTTCAAGTCCATTTATCTTCAGCCACTGTCAGGATCTTTCTACTATGATGGACGTTATTTCCATTATTTCTCGTAATGTGTTTCCAATTACATAAATGAAGATGTCATCTGCAAATTGTAGTTAAAAATAATAAAGGAAAGGGAAATTAACCCACCACTTACCAAAGTTGATGGCTGCAATGATAGAAAGCACAAAAGGTGGGCAGACAATATATTTGTATATCAATATTTCGGTAATTACCTGCTTCAATTAACAGAGAACTGGGCCATTAGGTTCTGGATGTGCCTGCCCACAGAATGTCACCCAATGACTAACTAGGTAGTGGGCGAAATAGTGAGGGATCAGCTAAGGAGTAGACTATCAATACATCAGAATGTCTGAGATAATATATTGCAGGTGATGGTAAAATGAATATACAGGGTATCCACAAATGAATATAGGGGTTTTAATGCTTTATAAGATTTATTACATTATCCTTACAGTTATAAATGATATGTCAAATGAAAGAGCAACTCAAACAGTTTTATATACAAGCTTACAAGTGTTCTATGTGGGCACCATTTGTCACACGGCACACATCAAGTCTGTAGCCGAGTTCTTCCCAAACGTCGAGCAGTGTGTCTTCAGTAACTGTTGCAACCGCTGCTTCAATCCTCTGTCGTAATTCAAGGAGGTCGGCTGGTAACGGAGGCACATACACACGATCCTTGATGAAACCCCAAAGGTAGAAATTGCATGGCATTAGGTCAGGTGAACGTGGAGGCCACGCATAGCAAGCTCTGTCATTGGGCCCCTTGCGGCCAATCCAGCGGTCGGGTACAGTTACGTTCAACCAACCGCGTACTTCGTTATGCCAGTGAGGTGGCGCACCATCTTGCTGGAAAATGAAGTTCTCTGGTTCATATTGTTCCAACTGAGGGAAGAGCCATTGCTCTAGTGTATCAAGGTAAGAAGTACCAGTTACAGTCGGTTCATCAAAAAAGAAAGGTCCGTAAACTTTCCGCCAGGATATGGCTCAAAAAACATTGATTTTAGGGGAGTCTCGTTGCACTTGTATGATCTCTTGAGGATTTTCTGAGCCCCAGATCCACACATTATGAGTGTTAACATGTCCACTGAGGTGAAAGGTCGATTCATCACTGAAGACAACATGATGTAGAAAATCTTCATCGTCATGTAACAACATTTCGTTAGCGAATTTGGCACGTAAACCATGGTCTGCAGGCTTTAGAGCCTGTAACAACTGTAAACGGTAAGGACGTAGTTGCAAGCGTTTCCTTAAAACTTTGCAAACAGTAGACTTAGAAATTTCTAATTCGCGACTAGCCTTCCGAACAGATTTCTTTGGGCTACGAGTGAACGACTCTCTTACTCGCTCAACAGTCTCTTCGCTAACTCTTGGTCGTCCCGCGCTCTTTCCTTTACAAAGGCAGCCTGTTTCTTCAAACTGATGATACCATCTACGGATGTTATTGTCACTTGGAGGATCACGCCCGAACTTAATGCGGAACGCATGCTGCACAGTAACTGCAGATTCAGTCTTTGCAAACTGTAAAACACAAAACACTTTCTCTTCACTAGTCGCCATCTTTGCTACTACCGCATTCTAGCGGATCGCAGCAGAAACATTTCACGCACATGCGCACTAGTGCCAACGAACAAAACTGTTTGAGTTGCTCTTTCATTTGACATATCATTTATAACTGTAAGGATAATGTAATAAATCTTATAAAGCATTAAAACCCCGATATTCATTTGTGGACACCCTGTATATAGCAAGTGTACCATGTACTGACATGAAAAGTTATTACTCATTTAAAAAATATGGGGAAAAACAAAAATAAAAAAATATCTAAAAATTAAGTTAAAAAGTGATTGGTTAAGTGGTTGGATTTTATTGGTGGTTGA
Source organism: Vandiemenella viatica (assembly GCA_031002005.1). Taxonomy (NCBI): domain Eukaryota; kingdom Metazoa; phylum Arthropoda; class Insecta; order Orthoptera; family Morabidae; genus Vandiemenella; species Vandiemenella viatica. Next base: position 30,455,822 of record CM061919.1, on the reverse strand, counting down.
GGCCAGGGGATGTCTGGTATCCAGGATATTCTGGTACACTAGTTCCCATCTCTGGAGTTCTGATGCAATGGTGCTATCAGGGAAAACTCTGATTGCTTTCACAGAGAAAGCAGTCATTGATGTTATTGGAATCATGGATATTGGCATGTTCTGGTATTGGAAGGTACAAGTTGCAGGTATGGACTGTTTGTCTGTGGCCATTAATTCTAACTGAGAGTTGCTGTGTGGTGAGGCCTATGTAAGAACTAGTGCAGTGGCGACAAGTTAGTTGGTATATGACATGAATTGTTGAACAAGTGGCAAATCCAATTATGGGGAAAGTTTCCCCTGTAGTAGGATTGGAACATGTAGTGGTGGATCGAAGCATGTTGCAGGTTTTACAGTGAGGTCTATTGCATGTAATAGAGCCATATGATGTTTTTGGGGAGTCTGACGGAGGCTATTTGTGAATTAAGATGTTCTCAAGATTGGTTGGTCTGCTAAAACATGCACAGTTAGAATTATCGGTAGAAGAGTTTTATTTTTCAGCATCTTTTTTTAACTAGTTATAACTTTTCCTGTCAATACTAGGTACCCTTACTACATATAATCACTTTACCATTACCTGCAATATATTATCTCAGACATATTGATAGTCTACTCCTTAGCTGTTCCCCCACCATTTCTCCCACTACCGATCTAGTCATTGGGTGACGTCATTACCGAAATATTGTATATTTGTTTGTCTGCCTTTTGTGTTTTCTCTAATCACAGCTGTCAACTTTGATATGTGGTGGCTCAACTTCCCTTTCCTTTATTATTTATACTGCCTAGAAGCCGCTTCAATTTTCCTTAGTTTCTGCAAATTGCAGTTAATAAGATTTATCAGTTGCTATAGCTTCTAGGTCACAAATTTAAATATTGAATAAAAGTGGTGACTAGTTGTTCACAGTCCGATTGCCTCGTATTCTTGCTTTTTGATTGTAACCCTCCTCTGTAACATCGTCAATAGATTTCTTGTAAATGATGGTCGTGCTCCCAAGTGGGAAAGTTTTTGGGTCAATAAAGCAAGGTTCACATTATGATATCTTTTTGTTATCCCAGCATATAACACCATAAAATATTTATTTTAACTTAATCCATGTTGAATATCAGTTGTAAGGTGCATCAGAGTATCCGTTGTACTTCTTTCCTTGTGGAATCCGTAAAGAAAGTCTTGTAGTAGGTTATAGTGTTATAAAAACCATTCCAACTGTCTTTTAACTAGTCTTTCTAATATTTTCATCTGACAGGACATAAAATGGAAAGGCCTATAGGATGATTTCAGTTTCAGATTTTTACCTATTTTCAAGATTGGGACAGTGCTTACCCATTTCATGGATTCTTTATTCCCAAATTTTGTTGAGTATGTCCAGGAAAGCTTCAATTCCATTGAGTGGCTGATGGTTGAGTATAATCATCATCATCATTAAGTGGGTGCGCAGACTTCCGCGGTCGTTGTCAATGTGATCTTGGTTGTCCTGGTTGAACCGCGTCAATTTGTTGAAACCTAATGTTTCGGCCATCATTTTGTGGCCTTCTTCAGAGTACTGTCACGGCTGGAACTGCTGCCGCCTATATATAGCTCCCGAAGAACGCGCTAGCCGTTTTGAGTGACGTCACTCCAAACGGCTAGCGCGTTCTTCAGGAGCTATATATAGGCGGCAGCAGTTCCTGCCGTGACAGTACTCTGAAGAAGGCCACAAAATGATGGCCGAAACGTTAGGTTTCAACAAATTGACGTGGTTCAACCCGGACAACCAAGATCACATCATCATCATTAGTTTTCTGCTGTCGGGCAGGTTTTCACTTGGCTGCTCTCCATGCTCTTCTATCTTCTGCCTTTCTCTTTAGAACCATATAGTTGCCGTCTTCCTTGATGTTGTCTATAATTTTGTACCTCCTTCTTCCTCTTATTCTCCTCCCACAGACTAGACCTTCCAAGGCATCTTTTATCAGGCACTCCCTTCTCAACAAGTATCCCATCCAATTTTTCTTTTTCTCCTTTATAATTTGGAGAATTTTTCTGATTTCACTGACCCTGTCCATCACTTCAACATTACTTATTTTATCCACCCAGCTAATCTTCTCCATCCTCCTCCACATCCACATCTCAAATGCTTCTAACAGCTTTTCATCCTCTCGCCTCAGTGTCCATGTCTCCAATCCATAAAGAGCCACACTCCATACAAAACATTTACCGAGTCTTTTCCTAAGTGTTTTGTCTATTTTTCCAGTTAGTATCCTCCTTTTCCTATTAATCACTTCCTTCGCTACGGCAATGCGAGATTTTATCTCATGATGGCACCTCAAATCTTCGGTGATCATACTCCCAAGATATTTAAACGAACTTACTTGCCTGATATCAGCTCTTCCTAGCTTAATATTTATAATTTTAGTTCCTTTTCCAAACACCATACTCTTAGTTTTTGCTGCACTGATTTTCATTCCAAACTCTTGGCAAGCTTCATCTAGATCTTTCAGCATTCTGTTTAGAGTTTGTTCACTTTCTGCCAACAATACCATATCATCCTCAAATTGTATGCACTCTATTCTCTTGCCACCAATACGCACTCCTCTTTTTCCATTTAAGCCTTAACCAATAATTTCTTCTAAGTATAAATTGAACAATAATGGGGAAAGGCAACATCCTTGTCTTATGCCTCTCCCAATGCTTCTTTCTCCTGACATCTCGTTTCCGATCTTTATTCGTACTTTCTGTTGTAAATATAGGTTCTGTATCTGAGGCAGTGCTACTACTACTAACAGACAGTAATTATCCACAAGGATACAGTGGGAAGTGTGTGGGAACATGGTTAGCAGTTCAAGCCTTGTTTAAACATTGTTTTATTACAATTATTAATGATAATGCTGAAATTTACAGAAAATGTTACAACTATAATATCAAATACCAACAATCCTGGTCTTGCAAACGAAGATATGAATAATCTGGTTATCACAAAATGATATAATATTATGGACCAAACCTTGGTCTTGCGAACGAAGATATGAATAACCTTGTTATCACAAAATGATATAATATTACGGACCAAACCTTCGTCTTGCAACTGATACCTTGAATAACCCTTATAATTACAAACAATCCTACTTATACCAAATTATAGAAAATAATGGCTCTTAATAATCTACTAGCCAAATACAATTTTATATTTGAGCCAGACCACTAACGACGAGGTAGAAAGCGACACACTGGTAGTAGTAATTGACAGAGAAAATGACTAATATAATGTCAAATAACACCGACCTTGATCTTGTAGATTAACGTATGAATAATCCTGTAATCGCCGACAATTCCACGTAGATCAATAACAGAAATAACAAGACTGGCTCTTTCTCATCTACCAGCATCTAACACTCTGCCAGTAGGACCAAACACAATTTATGGCTGAGGCAGACCGCTAACGACGAGGTGGAAGGCGACACTTGTGGTTGCAGTTGATAGCCACTACCTCCAGTACCCTCCTAGGGCGAGAAGGCAGGTTTCAGCTCGAAAAGTACCACCCGGGTCGATCGCCACGGTGTTCCCGAAGCTTCGGCACAGCACTCTCGGTGAAGAGTGTATCGGAGAAATTCCGTCTCTGCAGGTGGTCGAAGCACGGTCGCGAGGGACCCACCAATTCACCAGAAGTATAATCCATGGGCGGCCCGGTCAAACCATCAAGCTGAGTCACGGCCAGTGCGAGAAATACCAGGCATAACCAATCGACTGTTTACTGCCTCACTGACTGCTTCCTCCTTAGTTCCGCAACGCTATCACTCCGGGAAATATTAGCAGAATGCCGATCGCGTGCCTCCAACTTCACGGCCACTCAGGGCCGACCGACTGACTGCCTCCCTGGCCGCCCGGTCCAACCCGGACCCCGCCGCCCCACCGGGCCTCCGGCGTCACGGCGACACAGGGAAGCACTCTGCTTCTGCCTGACTGACTGGCTGGCTGCTTGACTGACTCACTCCGACTAACTGCCCGCTCGGTTCTGTGTCCCCACATATATACCCGCTATCGCCAGGAGCCCCAGCGCTCTCTAGCGGAGGAACACCAAAGAGGAAACAATCGCGAGCGGAAAAGAAGAGACAGCAAAGATACAACAAGAGCTGAGCACGGCTCAGTATCAACCTTCTCTCCTTCCAATCTACACCTTTGCTCTTCAAGATATCCATCAGCTTCTTCCATTGCACCCTATCAAAAGCTTTTTCCAAGTCAATAAAGACAGCATAGATGTTTCTTCCTTTCTCGATATATCTTTCCCCTATGATTCTTAACAGGCCCTTTTCCTTTCCTATATCCAAACTGTTCTTCTCCAATCAATCTGTCTAACATTCCATATAGCCTTCTGTTCAGCACTCTCAATAACACTTTAGCTGCATGTGAAATTAGGCTGATAGTCCTATGCTCTTCACATTTATTAGTATTCTTTTTCTTCTTAATTGGTATCATTACCATTGCAAGAAAGTCATCTGGCCATTCCCCTTCGTCATATATCTTATTACAAAGGTGTACTATCTCCCTTCTTCCTTTGTTTCCTAAACTCTTCAACAATTCTGCAGGTAAATTATCAATTCCGCATGCCTTCCGATTCTTCATCTCTTTCAGAGCCTTTCCTACCTCAGTCTCTAGGATCTCATACCCCTTTCCATCTTCTGTTACCTGTGCCTCTTCTTCAATTTTACTTGGTGTTTGATCTCCCTTATATAATCATTCAATATATTCTTGCCACCTACTCAGCACCTCATGTGGTTCTTTGACTAATGTGCCATCCTCTCTTTCTATTTCCATGTTGTTATCTTTTCTCTTACTTTCAAAGCAATCACAGAAGCCATTTTGTACATCATTTCATATTTTCCCTCTTTCTCCAGTTTTTCTATTTCCTCGCATTTCTCTTTCATCCATATTTCTCTTGCTTGTTCAGTTTCTCTTCTTAGTTCATTGTTCATTTTCCTGTACCTCTTTCTTCCTTCTTCATTCCCAGAATTTTCCTCCATTCTTCCATCTTTTCCAGCATTTTTTCTGTTACCCATTATATCCTGATACCTTTGGACTCTTTAACTCCTAGAGTTTCTTTGGCAGTTGTCATGAGCCCTTCCCTCATTTTTATCCATTTTTCATGGTTTCCCCAAATCACTCCAAGCAAATGCCGGGATGCTTCCTTCAAAAGTCCATGGCCGAATTCCTTCCCATTCCCTGCCCCCATCCTTTCCCGTCTGTAAAGACCTCGATGTTAAAAAGAGACGTAAAGCAGTTACAAAAAAAAAAAAAAAAAAAAAAAAAAAAAAAAAAAAAAAAAAATCATTTATACATTCTTCAAATTTTCCTCCTTTGTAGTTTTGATTAACCTTTCTTCTAGCTCCAGGTCCTTACCTTCCTCCTTCAGTTTTTCTAAGTTTAGTCTTTCTCTTGCTTTTCCCCTCTTCACTTTTTTCAATTTTACTTGTATTTCTCCTGCTACGAGGTTATGATCTGAATTTATATCTGCTCCTGGATAAGCTTTGGCATTTTTCATGCAGTTCCTAAACCTTTTTTGTATCAGAATATAGTCCAGCTGGTACCTTTCTCCATTTAAGTTAGAGATCCATGTATAACGTCTCCTTTCATGATTTTCAAATAGGGTGTTTCCCACCACTAGTGAATTTTCTTTACAAAATTTAATTAGTCTTTCACCCCTCTCGTTTCTTATCCCTAATCCATATTTTCCTATAATATCTTCTTGTTTTCCTTCGCCTACTACAGCATTCCAGTCTCCCATAATGATGATACAAGCATTTCTATTCTCTTTCACAATAAGTTCTTCCAACTTCACATAATATTCTTCTACCTCCTCATTTCTATGTTGGCTAGTTGGCATATATACCTGTATTAATACCACATCTTTTGTACTGCCCTTCAGTCTTAGCATCATCAGTCTTCCATCAATATATTGTACCTTCACAACCTTGTTTTTTAGTCTCTTGCCTATCATTATTCCCACTCCATTTTCACCATTCTTCTCTTCTCCAGAGTAGAAAAACTTATAATCTCCACTTTCTACCTCACCATTTCCTCCCCATCTCACTTCACACATGCCAAGTGCAACTAAACCATTCTTACTCATCTCCTGTTTTTCATTTTCAATTTTTGCTGCCTGTAATAGTGTTCTCACATTCCATGTTCCAATCCTCATCGTTTCTTCCTGTTTTCTTCCCTTCTTGTTTTTAAAGGTATTCCCTCTCAATGTATTCCCTTCCCAGAGATCCGAGTGAAGGGAAGTTTTACCTCCGGATTCGTCTACATGGATAACCATACCATGTACTACTAGGGAAATATAATGTAGTTGTTTATATTGTCTGGACCTGGAGCAGAATTACAGTTTCATTGTCATCATAAGATCATTGAGAGAGAACTGCTGCATTAAATGGCTTGTCGTGATACAATCAGGTAGACTGATTTCTGCGGCCGGTGGTGCAATTTGCTTCAATAATTTTTCCATTGTCATGGAATCGAGTTGATTTATGTGGCATGAAAATATTGGCCATATGAATGTCACAGATTAGAATAAAATGTAGTCTTGTGTAGTTGATGGTCTTATTTATCCTGACAAGTTTCAAATGAGAATATTCAGTTTTGTGGTATGCTGTGAAAAGAAACAGTCAAGACTTTCCTTCACATCAGTGGTGGATCCAGGATTTTGGTTTGTTGGTTTATTGGTTTGTGTGTGTGTGGGGGGGGGGGGGGGCAGGGGTCAACGACAGAAAATCAGATGTCAACATTGACACCCTTATAAGAACAATAGAGCTAAAAAGAGGTCCCCATAATTATGACATTGTCGGGGGTGACCTAGTTGCTTTTTGGAGGGCGGGCTTGAGCCCCTTAGCTCACCTTCCCCTCTTTGGTCTGCTACTGTTGAAAGATATAGGAGAAAGGAGTACAATAATATTGCAAATTGGACATGCTGCAGTCTGTGGCCCACAACATTTTAAATCCATGGGTGGAGAGCAAAATTTTTTACTGCTGGTGATTGTCTTTAGTCTCATAACATTTATTTCAAAAAGAATAAGAAAACTGAAACATGTTGCACTGATTATTTGGCTCCTTGCCTACACTGTATGCTATTTCTTTCCCTTCTTTTAATATTTACTTCCTAGGTCTTGCAGCCTTCTGAGTATTTTGCAGCTTTTTTTAATAGTGTGCTCCTTTTCTTATGTTTTATTCTTTTTCCAGTTGTTTGTTCTATTAGGATTGTAATGATCTTTATATCATTCCTCAGTCCCTTTGGAATTTTTTCTACTGCCCAAATCTTGTTCTGTTAGTCAGTCTTTGAAGAAGCAGTTGGTACATTGGACACACTTTGCCAGTTATTTATCACAATTTTCCCCATTTTTTACATTGAATATAAACAGGTAACTGTGAGGACTTGCTACAGTCCTGTGGCTTGTTTTCCCATAATGTTTGCCCGAAGTTGATGTTTGGATACAAGTTTACATGACAGTAGACATGACATTGTGTGGTACTATAGTCATTTTCAGAGATGACACTAAATTCATTGTATATTTTTCTTTCTGCTTTATTCATTTCCTTATTTCAGCACTTAATGCTACAAATTGATGGACAGTGCTTTTGTCTCAGGGATCTGTTCTAAATTTTGACTGAAATTTCACCAGAAATAGATGCCTTTCTATTTTTTCTTCAAAATTTTGCTCTTAGACTTTCTGGGCTGTGACTTGGCTCAAATGATGTTGATACTCTATACAGAACCAATAAAGTTTCCTTTTCTGTGTTGCTTCACAGTGAACTTTTGTTTAATTCTTAAATTTCCATGATTTTTCTCCTGTAATCTTGAGATTATGTTTTTGCAATTACAGCATTATTTGCGCTTTGTGTTTTGTTTATTTTTTATTTTATCTTTCATTGTTATATGATTTTGGTTAGTTTACCATCCACATGTTTCAGAGTTTCTCCATTCTTGGGTCCACTGCACTAGTAACTTTTTTCCTTCTTCCATGTTTGTCATGATTGTGGGTAAAAAAAAACTAGCTTAGTCCCCAACCTGAAGGTTGTTTGGATTTTCCCTAAATGCATACTAAGCCTTTCCTCCAGGACCTACATTTTAACATGGAATGTGAACCGTGGAATAATCTGGTGTAACTCATCGAATCAAACACAACTCTAAAAAATTCCTGTACCCATTGGGATTTGAACCCAGGATCAGAGCAGCAAAGTTTTGAAAACAAGCAGCTTAATCACTGAGTTACCATGACATTCTTATGGGTATCATCCCTGATTCAATCACAGCTGCATAATTGGGCGCTGGTAGTTTTTTTTTTTATGGATGTTCAGTTCTTTGTTGTCTTCTCTGAGTGTCTTTATGTCTATTTCATTTTGTCATTTCTTCCTCCCATGTAGGCCACAGTTGCTGCTAAGTCCAGTTTCCTGTGCCTGACTTCCATCGTTGTTTGGCCAAACAAATCCTTAAGATTTTTTTTTTTTTTTTTTGCATTTCTGTTTTATTTGTTATTGCACTCAAATTCCAATAATGTTGTGTATTGATATTACTATTGCCTTCTGCCATGCCTATGATGTTAGCTGAATCCTGAGGAGGATGGCAGAGTCTGACTAGCTGTTGATACAAGCTCCGATGACCTTGATGTACTAGTCTTTATTGGCAACACTGTTCTCATCATCAGCATTGAGAGTCTGTTCTCAAGACATTCATATCTGTCAAAACTCTGATCAGATGCATCACATGAAATGAATCGAAAACATAGGCTGAAGATACCATAATAACAAAAACAATCAAAATCATTTAATGGAATAAAAATTGAACAAACAGTCTCTTAGTAGTCAAATAAATGGCAGAGCAAGTATAATTTATATTTAAACTTTAGTCAACTTAATCAATTACATCTTAAGTTAACAGTGGATATTGGTATGGTTTTAATGTATTGTTGGTATAGCTGGTGAATGTGTGCAATTGGTTTAAGATGCAACAGTTGGTTATGTTGCTACAAACAGCATCATCCATTGTAGTGATTGGATTGTAGAATCGTTTGGCTGCATGTCTTTTATCAGTGGATCTGTAATCATTCCACAGATAGTTTTACATACCGAGTCTGATCAGATGTGTATTATAGTTTTGTTACTATTAATGAACTGTGAGATTTTCTGTAAATTCATTGTGATTAATTTTTAGCAGTTTTATTATCCTAATCCAATTAACACTCTATATCACTTTTCATGCATTAGTTAATATTTTGATAAATATTTGAGAGTACTCCAATGGTACCTAACATTAAATTCATGTTCATTAATGTTCAAACACCATTATTACAGTAATTATAATTTAAATAATTATACAATAATCAATATTTGTTATTATAACCTAGAGGTATTGTTTAATTTTTCCTACCTTTGGAGCAGCAGTGAATAAACCATATAAATATGGATATTGCTGACAGATTGACTTCCCATTGTGCAATACGTAAGGGTTTCCGTCACTCATACTATTATTATTTTTAAATGGCTTCATTATAGGAGAATTAAAAAAAAAAAAACCACTTAATTTTTCATGAATGCTTATGAGTGATTAATTAATCTACTTATCTAATTCAGTCATGTCAGTAACCATAAAACATCAGAAACACTTGAGTATTCTTTAAATGCAACCTGTATTTTCCAGGTGTCTGTACAAGTAAAGATCAAGAAAGAAGAGTATCATTATAAACACAATTGTGGTGGGTCCATACTTAATGATTATTGGGCCATAACTGCCGCACACTGCGCAGTGGGAAGATAGTGAGTATACTTTGATTACAATTACTAGCTGCTGATGCCCACGACTTTGTTTGTGATTGTAAAGAATTTTGATTGACAGATACAGACATGTAACCACCATAGTGCACGATGGGACACTCGAGGCTAATTTTATGTAGTATTATGGCTGTGATATGTAATTGGGGCAGCAACGGAGGCACATGCCTTTGGTCGAAATACGAAAATATCCAAGATCGACCTTTTTCAAACACCATATCTCCCACACACCCCCAGCTATCGATATTTGGCCAACGTCGTGCATGATCGGTGACTTTATGCTACTACTACACACAAACACCAGTGATCTGTGCTACATAGTTTTGGCTGAAAAGTGATACACAGGGACACATACATCTTTAGTTGAAATATGAAAGTGCCTCAGGTCAACCAATTTCAACCACCATATATCCCACACCCCCATAGCTACTGCCATCCAGCCTCCATGATGCATGATGGGGTACTCAAGAACAACCACACAGAATCACCAGTGGTCTGTGTTATGTAGTTGAGGCAGCAAAGTGAAATATATGGACACACATGTATTTGTTCGAAATACGAAAATATCCTTGATCGATCATTTTCAACCACCATATCTCCCACACTCCCACAGCTACCAAAATTTGGCAGACATTGTGTACAATCGGTGAGTCTATACTACTACCACACACAGACACCTTTGATCTGTGCTAGATAGTTTTTGCTGATAAGTGATACATAGGGATACATAAGTCTTTGGTCGAAATATGAAAATGCCCCAGGTAGACCAATGTCAACCACCACATCTCCCCCACACCAATACCTACCATTATCTAACCACCATAGTGCATGACGGGAGACGTGAGAACACTACTACACACAATCACCATTGGTCTGTGTGATGTACTTGAGGCAGCAAAGGTACAACATGTCTTTTGTCAAAATACAAAAATATCCTTGATCGACCTCTTTCAACTACCATATCTCCCACACCTCCACAGTTACAGAAATCCGGCCAACATTGTGCATGATCATTTAATGTATGCTACTACCACGCACAAACACCAGTTATCTACACTAGATAGTTTTGGCTAAAAAGTGAGACATAGGGACACATTTGACTTTGGTCAAAATGTCAAATTGCCACAGGTTGACCACTATCAACCACCATATCTCCCACACCCCCATAGCCAATGACATCTAACCACCATAGCGCATGATGGGAGACTTTATGCTACTACTACTAACATAAACCAGTGATTTGCGCTATGTAAAAGGGGTGATCAAATGAAAAGGTACGAAATGACATGGTGGGTACAAATGTAGACTTTATTCAAAATATACACGATCCCACTTATGAACAAGTAGCAGGATTCCTTGTTCCCGGAATTCCTGTGGTTGCGACGAGACCCAGTCCTTCACAATGTCCTTGAGTATGTCGTCCGAGTTGAAGCGCTTCCTTTTCAGGTGTTTCTTCAGTGGACCAGACACATGGAAATCGCAGGGTGACATGTTCGGACTGTAGGGTGGATGGTCCAATGTCTCCCACTTGAACTTGGCCAGTTCCACGTGTGTGACTCTGGAGACGTGTGGACGCATGTTATCATGGAGCAGAACCACTCCCTCCATGAGAAGCCCCAGTCTTTTGTTCTTGATGGACATGTGTAGGCGTCGGAGTGTCTCACAGTACACATTCCCCTCCTATATGCTCTCTACTGCACATACGGGTGCCTGCGCATGCTCCGATCCCA
>CM061919.1:30427112-30443275 GCA_031002005.1 Vandiemenella viatica | reverse complement strand
AGTTGGAGGTGTCTTTCTAGAAGGTACCAGAACATTTCGAACCTTGTTTCTCACATTCAAAACTGCTTGCCTCAGTGGCCTTGCAGGAAGGGTTCAGATTCTGCAAACGTGCTCTCATGTTCCACATCCGCCCAGGCTTGTAGCTCACCGAGACTGGCTTACACTCACTAGAATATTAACTACGAAATTATTGAAATATGCTACACCTCCCTGCTAGGGAAAGAATTTGCAGAAGCCTTGTGTTTCAGCATATTCTTCCAGCATTCTACTAGGCGTACACAATTGGTATCATATTTATATCCTAATTAATTAATTATAAAATCTACTAAGGTTTTGTAGTAATAGCTTTCATCTAGTCTATCTTTGAACTGTCTAATACTAGTAAGCAAACAATATTTAGTGTTCTCTCTATCAACTAAGTGTTTAAAACCCATAAGTAAAATAGTTCTAGCGTCTAGCTGATTTGGTGTCTCTAGAGCTTGGTTCTGGATTTTCTAAATTTCTACTTAACAGAGAATTGTTACGTTGAAATACTACCATTTCTTCTTCGTCATCAGTTTGCACTTCAATACTGCGATGAATAGAACGCCGAGGTCTCACGTTTCTTACTTGTGAGGCGTCTGTTTGATTTAGTACTGTAGTTTGAACACAAACCCTACCACAACACTCATTTGTAGTGCGAAATACATAATTAGAACAATCTCTAAGACATTTACAATGTCGACACAGGCAAAATAATACAATAAGAATTATTACAATGGTACATACATTAGAGATTACAGAATATCTTGACATATAAAAGTCATTTCATCTTCCAGTTCTTGTATTTTATGGCCAGCGACCTTGAGGTCGTCTAGGTGTCGTATTACTGGCTCTAATTTCCATGCTAACCTTAACTCTGAAAGATTATGTTTGTCTTGATTTAATGTACAACAATCCAAGTCTAGCTTAAAATTAGGTATTACATCATGAGTAGTTACATTGGTTCTTATATATTGCTCTGACTGAATCATTATCGTATTAGCGTAACCTTTACATTTGCCAAAGAATATTAACTTTCCAGTACCTTTAAAGGTGACATCCGTGGGAGGTTCATTATTGCATAATATTGTTACACTCTCTTCATGAGGTACTACAAATAACCATTCGTTTCGGCTAATGGCCATCCAAACACTGTCATTAAGTACTGCTATTTTCCTTACGCAATCATTAGGAATTGATCCCAATGGTTGCAGGAGTCGAACCTCACACGGTGAGTTTTCATAAGTAGTTTGTAATACAAAGTTCTGTTTACAAATACTGGAGTCTGACGTCAGTTGTTTACAATCTAATTGGTCTTGATCCAGTTTTGCATTCAAACTGTAACGATAAAGTGGCGTCTGCTAGTGTGATAATGCACTAGCAGCTTGGTGTGTGGTAATTGTTGTTCATCTAGGTATCAATGGATTGCAGGTTCTTCTACTAATAATTCACAAAGTCGCCATATTGATAATCATTCAATTTATTCACCGAACGTACAATTACTAAGCCACCACCACCAACGATTATAAATTGACCGTATGTAGAGGCTATTCAGGACTTCTTCTCCTACAAACTGCAAGTTCTGAGCTACACTATTATCACTTGGTTTGGATGCTATAGTTCAACGCCCACAAGTTCACTGCTATTTACGAAACACTGCAGTTTATCTGCATGACGGCAGCGTACTTATAATGTTTCATCAGGTCCTCACGATTGTGCCAGAATGCACCACCAAACAATCAACGTCCCGCGCAACCAACCGTGACCGACCTCCAAGACAGTGAGTCACAGACTGCCTTCAACAATCCAACTCGCATCTCACGTCACACTTTCAACAATCGGATCGTCCTGATTCCACCGCTCAACACGAACACACACATGGTTTTTTATACTGTCTCGCCACAAATCGTTTAGAGTGATCAGTTAGAATATATGAATGATCAGGTTGTAAATACAAGTAATGACCATTGTAATCAAGATTTATAGGCAAAGGCAACATTTTATATAGATTAAATGGCACATTCAAAATATAACTAAGAATATTCTGTGACATGAAAACATCGATTGTAATGATTTTCAAAAGAAGATAGCCATTTTCCTCCTTCAGAGAAACTGGGAACTTTTTATCCCCTATATCATTCCTTATTAATTCCAAGTATTGGACAATTTGAACTGGATTAATAAAATGTGGCTGCAATAATCCCTTTTGGGAATTTACGATCGCGCTTACTAAGAGATCGTATTCCCTCTGCAAACCTTGTATAATAGCAATGGCACGAACTAGATGCTCATTGACAGATACTAAAACAGACAACTGGCGTATGGCTTATCGGTATGATTCGCATAACTTTCCGCATATCTTGCATCTTTCGCATCCCTTCTAGTAGTACTATCTGATTTCGGCTCACGCCTGCTAAGGTGTGATTGAACCCTGCTAAGACGGTTTTAACTACTGTAAGTTGTTCTTTACTGAGTTTTAGTAACGTTCGTTGTTCCTTTTCAGCAATGTCTATTTTTGATCGGAAATATTGAACTTCTGAGTCTGTAGCCAACCCAAATAAAATTTTACAAATATCACCAACAAAATTAATCGCTCCTCTTTTCCTACGCGTTGCTTGATGCTGTGTTATTTGCCCTATTAACCTTTGAGAGTATTTCACTTGATCAATATGCCATAATAATTCTTTGCCATCTCATTACATTCATCTATGGATACATTGAGTTCAGCTAATTTATTTTTACAGAAAGCAATTGATCTCGTCGCGTAATGCTCAACTTCCGCGAATTTGGTTTGAAGTTCACCGAGATCGACATAACTGATGATGCGCCACGTGACAGATGACAGCTGGACTTGCTGCCTAAAATCGTAGTACAGACCGGGTGAATGCTGATATTTCTCAATCTGAAAATCTTGGGATGCCACACTCAGTTGCAGCAATAACAAGGTACTAGGATCACGTTCATCTGTAAGAAATAAATACTTATAGCGTTTAATACTAGTGTTTTCTCTGCAAAATAAAATCATTTTAGTTATAAACAAATGACTGGTATGGAAAATATTATGCATAATTTATGTGTAATTTATTACGCGCCTAATGCATTCGTCTGGCGTGTTAAAGAGCTGCTGCCGTGACACCGTGGCTGATATCAAGCGCGTGTGGGCGCGCTATCATTTCAGCTGGAGAACGGCCTTGTGTGGGTGGGCAAGGCGCTCTCTTATCACGCCGCCATTTGTAATTCCTCGCGCTATCAGCTACGTCACAGGAGGCTCGCCCTCCATGTGCGTTTTTGTTGACAAACAACACGTGGTGCCTATCCAACTTCATTCTAACGCTGTTTCTGCGCTATTTGGCGCAACTGAACCGGGTTTTCGGCTAATCCTATGTAGTGTATAGTGCTCTAAGAGTAGGTATTATAATTACATGTGTATATGTGCTCAGATATAAGGTTTTAACCTTTTGCATGCACCTTTACCTTCTTGTATCGTCCTATCTGTAGAGTAACATTGGGTAATTGCACTTCTATAATTTTGTAAGGACCTCTAAATTGTGTGTCCAGTTTAAGGCTTCGTCCGCGTCTCACACTCTCGTCTAAGCAATACTTTATCTCCTACTTTGAATTCCTTCGGGTTTTGATCCTTGTCGTAATACTCTTTGTTTTTAATTTTACACTGTTTATTTATCTCCCTAGCTCTTTGATGTAAACTTTGCAATCTGGCTTTTAACTCGTCCGCGTAGTCATCATAAGAATAGATGGTTTCTATGGGATCCTTCTGCAAGATACCTGGAATATTTGCTACACGCCCAAAGAGAAGTTCGAATGGTGTGTAACCGGTGGCAGTATGGGTAGTTGTATTATAAACAAATGTTCCATAGGGAACCCATTCATCCCAGTTTGACTGATCCTTATCGATATAGTGCCTTAAGTACTCTGTAAGGTCCTGTGACTTCTTTCAAGAGCCCCGTTCGACTCCGGATGCCAAGCCGTAGTCTGAATCGATCCTGAGTAACTTACATACTCTCTGCAAAGTATCACTAAGAAAGCTAGCCCCACAGTCGGATAATAAAAATTGTGGAGAACCGTATTTTAGGATGATTTCATGCACCAACGACCTTGCTATTGTATCAGAATCCTGTCTTGGAATGGGTATAGCTGCTAAGAATTTCGATAGTTCGTCTTGGAAGGTCAGGATGTATTTATTGCCATGGTTTGAAAGGCAAGGGCCAACCACATCAACGGCGCACTTTTCGAAAATATATTCTGGTGTTCTAGTGATTTCTAAAGGCATTTTGACGTGCGGTTGGGTCAATTTGTTTTTCTGGCAGCTAGGACATTGCCTAATGTAGTCCCTAACGTCTTGGTCCATTCCTGGCCACTGTATGTACTTTTTAATTCTTCTAACGTTCGATTAATCCCGACATGGCCTCCAAGAGGCGCATCATGCAATTGATGCAAAATGGCTCGTTTTTCCTCTTCGTCAATTGCGGGAAACTCTTCAGCTGTTGTTTGTGTCTGTGCTTCTACTGTTTGTGTTGTTGTTGGAGTAGCCACTGCATTTTCGGAAGTTTCCATTACGTCATTCGGTTCTATCTCCTCATTTGATGTTTCAGTGTTGGCTCGTATTTCCCTGATTCTACTGAGCATCTGCATTTGAATTAGACGTTCCCTTTTTGTAAACTATTTCGTACTGATAACCTTCGAGTTTTAATCTGAACTTGAGTAACCGGGAGGATGGTTCCTTCACACTAAAAAGCCACGTCAACGGTTTATGGTCAGTTACTAGCTTGAAACGTCTTCCAAACACATAAGGTCGAAACGTTTTGACTGCCCAGACACAAGATAAAAGTTCTTTTTCGCTGACACTGTAATTTTGTTCTGCCTTACTCAAAGTTCGCGAAGCGAATGCTATTGGCTTATCTCTACCGATTGGACCCTGAGATAAGACAGCACCTATCGCTTGACCACTGGCATCGTGGTAATTACGAATTCTTCGTCAAAATTTGGATATTTTAGGAGAGGAGGGGATGTTAGCTTCTCTTTAAGGGTTTGAAAAGCTTGTTCAGCTTTTGGATTCCATTCAAATGCCACTTCCTTTTTAAAGCTCGTATAGAGGCTTCGCAATCTTACTATAGTTCTCAATAAACCTACGGTAATACCCTGTGAAACCCAGAAAGGTTTTGAGCTGCTTTGTCGTTTCTGGTCTGGGATAGTTTTTCACCTTTTCTGTTTTCGCGGGATCTGGGGATACCCCCTCAGCAGTTAGTCTATGACCTAGGTATATCAAATCACGTCTTAAGAACTCACATTTATCTGACTGAAGCTTCAAGTTATGGTGTCGCAATCTCTCAAATACATCCATCAACCGATCTCTGTGTCTCCTCTAAACTGGTACTATAGACCAATAAATCATCCAGTACACTAGGCTTTTTCCCATTAATACCAGATAAAACCAAATTCATCAAATGCTGGAAGGTACTAGGGGCTGAGCTTAACCCCATGGGCATAGTGACGTAACAAAAATGGCCCTTATTAGTGCTAAAAGCCGTCATATGTTGATCTTTTTCATCTATCAAAATTTGATGGTAGCCTTTCGCTAGATCAAGGGTTGTAAAATATTTGGCCTTCCCTAAGGAGTCTAGGATCTCAGATATCAATGGAATGGGAAATGTAGTCCCTACAGTCATCTCATTCAATTTTCTGAAGTCTACGACAAGTCGGTACTTTTGTTTACCACTAGCATCTGCACGTTTGGGTATAAGAAGTATAGGAAAGTTCCACTCACTATCAGAGTGTTTAATTATACCCTGTTCCAACATATGATCTATCTCTTCATCTAAAGCTGGTTTCAGAGCCTCTGGTATTCGGTAAGATCTAGAATTAATAACTTTCCCCATAGCTTCTGGCTTTAATTTAATTTCGTGTTTCACTGTATCTGTATGTGTTAATTTATCCCCAGGGAGGAAGAAAATATCGTTATATAGCAAGCATAATTCAGAAATGACCTGTTTCTCTTCTGCATTCAAGTGGTCTAATCGCAAGTTGTCCTTTAAAAGACTAACACGTGGTCGCGCTGGAGGTGTGTGTTTTGAAACCTGACTCGTTTGTTTACTAGCTGCGCGCACATGTGACGTGTACTCAGCTGTTGCTGACGCGTCTGACAGATTAGGCCTTGGCTGTGCTTCTAAAGGCGCATAGAAAAATTCAACTTCTTCCTCTCGTGTGTTTAGAATAGGAATAATGCATTCTCCATTTCTGACTGTAACTAGAGATTCTGGTACATGAACACCTTTTATTAATTCCTGTTTACTGATCACTGCCTCTGTGTTTCGCTTTCCTTGAACCTTAATGCGTAAAATCCTTTCTTCTCTCGGACCTAATTTAATTAAACTATCTTCTGGATCTTTGGCTAATGCGTTCGACTGGATTGTACAATGTTTCTGATGGCTATCTGACTGCTGGTTAGTTGGTACTTCCCCGTCGGCTTCACTGTTTCTCCCATTGAACACTGGATCGTGCTGTTGAGTAATGCATCTGTTTCCTATCTCTTCCACTCGCAAGCAATCCTTTGCATGTGCTCTACCTGTGTTTGGTTGTTGTGCATGACCCTTGTGTAAGTTCTTGGTCTGACCTATAATGTTGTTTGTTCTGCTGCGGTCCTTGGTTCCTACCCTGTCTATGGCTGAACTGAAACTTCCCTGTCTGATACTTCCGGTTGTCATGGAAACATGTGTGTTGATTTCTGGTGTATACTGCTCTTGTTCGCTTAGTTAATGTGTGATTCCCTTCACGTTTTGTCAACATTGGCACAAAATGACCTTTTAGATAAACCGCCTTTGTTCTATAATTTATGACAGCTCTATGTTGTATTAGAAAATCACGACCAATTAACCCGTGTTCGGTTATATCCACGGCTCCAGAAACTACATGGAATTTATGAGTAACTCAAATACAGTTTCAATTTCACCGTACCGTATGTTCTCATAAGTTGAGAAGCAATACCCTTAATTTGAATGACCTCATTTTTATTGATGTACATATCTTCCTTTAAGATAGATTTGCTGACTAAGCTGACCTGTGAGCCCGAATCTAAGAGACACCTGATAGCACTATTTTGGATATCTGGACATGACAATTTAATAAAATCGTTTACATATCGAAACCTACAGTATAGACTCGTCCATAATCCCGAGTGCAAACGAGGTTGTCAGCATTTACACTCGACTGAGTTTTCCTGTTTGTTATTAAATTTGCTTCTGCATTTTGATGGGAAATGTCCTACTTTTTGCGACATTTGAGCACCTATTTGCTGCGACAATCGGATACGGAATGACCTGGAATTTTGCAATAACTACATGTGATATAATGGACCCCTCTGAAAGCTGGCTTATTTCTACAATTTCTGGCATGGTGTCCAAATTGTTAATACAACTGACAGACAGTCGAACTTCGAAATTCTCTGCTGATGTGGCCGATTTTCCCACATAAATTACATTTCTTAAAGGAACTACCGTTATTCCTACAGTGCACTGGCTTCATTTCAGCCCTCGCATATAAGGATTTCTCTTTATGTGACAAAATTGCTGACTCTTCAACCAAAGATAAATCCTCGCCTCAGGAAGTGTTATCTTTGTACCCTGAGCTCTGACTACTGTCTGAATGCGTTCATTTTGCAAACCCTGTATATAGGTAGCCCTTCTCAACTTATCTATTAAAGCTAGACTGCCCTTAATATCTGGTTCGTTCCATCTCAAGGCTTGCAGCCTGCCTGAAATCATGTGACAATTTGTCTATTCTTGACGCCCAATCTGCTATTGATTCCCCGTTTCTCTGTTTGGCAGAAAACAGCTGATAAGCATAAAAATCTAGTGATCTCTTTTCGCCATAATGTTCAATTAAAATATCTCTTACTGATAGCCAATCTTTCGTCTGCTCTCTGACAATTAATTTCGAGCGAGCAGTGCCTACTATTTTAGATTTTACAAATTTAAGTAATACATCATGTTCTTCCTTAGGTACAAGGGAAAATGCTGCGGACACATTGTCGATGAAAGAACTTAATTCACTCTTATTTCCATCGAAAGAGGATGGAATTAATTTAAGAGCCTCAGTGCCTGTAATTTTTACACCACTATCTTCCGGCACACTTTCTACACTCGGTGATGCACCTTGCAACATGATAGACACTCTGAATTTTCTCACTGTACTCACTTTTCTGGTGATTCTGCCGTCGCTGCTTTCAGACTCCGCGCCGTCTGCTCCGTCGATTGTAGCCATGTCGATCCGCGACCGCCCTGCCTCCTAGCGTCTGCTCCGTGCTCGTCGCCGCGTGAACTCCGCGCTGCCGAATTCTGCGTCCGTTTTGGCTCCTCCTTCTTGCGTCCTTATTCCACTTAACACCACCAACCCTTCGTAGCTTAGTATTCCTCAGAAGATTTTCTCTGCTATGCTAAGTGGAGTAGAATCCAAAATAATAACAATAATGATGACATCAATGTTAGAATTGTTAGGCACGCCAAACACTGACACCAACTTTATTACTGGGGTACTGTCGCGTGGTAATGGCCGAGCGAAGAATTACCTTCGACTTACCCCTGCGTGCACGTAAGTTCGTCCAGCCTGCTCGCCGTCAACTTCTGGTTCTTCCCATTGGCGTCTGCAAGAACGGGCTGGAAAGCACTAAAATAATCACTCTAACTACTGACTTGAGGTATTGTTGTAAATCACTTCCGAGATGTTATGAACAGGCATTTATTCTTGAATTCTTCGGAGAGATAAGTGGATTGATACAGTTGAATGGTACATCTTAATATGCATAGAAGTGAAATGTGTTTCCTTACTATAGCCAAATGGCTGAATAAAGCCTCGTGAGCATACGAAGGGTGGAGCTGGTGGTGTAATTTCTAACACTGCCTAAGTCATTGGCTTCTTAAAAATTGGCAAGTTTACGACATGATCTTCAAAATGAAACTGCGCAGAGGACGGGTACAGAACGCGTCACTCTACTGTCGCTAAAGGGTGGGGTGACTGTCTCCCATTGGCCAGTTCACATCACGCGCTGTGGATGCAAAGTTTAATTGGCCAGTTGGAGGTGTCTTTGTAGAAGGTACCAGAACATTTCGAACCTTGTTTCTCACATTCAAAACTGCTTGCCTCTGTGGCCTTGCAGGAAGGGTTCAGATTCTGCAAACGCACTCTCATGTTCCATGTCCGCCCAGGCTTGTAGCTCACCGAGACTGGCTTACACTCACTAGAATATTAACTACGGAATTATTGAAATATGCTACAGACATGTATCAGTTAAAATGGTGTAAAACCAGGTTGTAATCTAAACACAATAATATCCAACTTTTATGTAGGAAGGAAATAAAAGAATTAGAAAAAAAACTTTATCAAGGCAAAATCTTCAGTATGTTATAATTTGATGGTGACATTGCCATGTAAGGCATAAAGAGTGAGGAAATTGTGAATTTACTTAGAAATATGAAAAACAACAAAAAAAAATACTTGTAGAAGATTTTGAACTAAATACACTGATGTGCAAAACTTAAGCAAAAGATAGATAAGGTAACATTACATGGCGTGAGGTGAGTGGGACTATAGCGCCAAATTTATTTTGCCCTGCTACGTGAGGCAGAAGAAGGAATGGGACAAGACAGTGCATGTGGATCATGAAGAATGCAGCAGGATTAGATGGCTTTTTCCCAGAATCATAAGATATCGTGACAAATGTGGAATAACGTGGGTGAAGAACTTCTTCAGCAATATCCTGGACAGTGGGATCATTCCCCCAGAATTCAAGATGGCTCTCACCTTGGCAATCCTCAAACCATCAGATGATGCTTCAAGCTATCGACCTATTGCTCTACTCAGTGTTTGCTATAAGCTTCTAGAACACCTCATACTTAACTATATTCAAGGAATAATAAATAACATAACACCAACATACCAGGCAGGTGTCAGGCTAAAATGGAGCTGTTGTGAACAAGTATTAGCACTGACATCATATATTTATAAACTGTCACAACTGAGTCTCTGAGTTTCATAGAAAGTTCTAGAATATTACAAAGGCTTCCGACAAATATTTCTCAAACTTTAACAATACTTAAACAATTAAAAAATATTAAAAACAATCAAAATTAATACATAATCATTTACAATCATTACGAAATGCTCAGAAATGAAATTAAATATATTTAAACACAAAATTATCATCATAAATCATTTTAAACTGTAGTAAATCAACCTTTAAACATCATAGCTCATCTTAATACTTGGAATTACAAACATTTAAGCAATTCTATTGCATATTTCGGTCATTAAATATATTAAATGGTATTTACATAAGTTCTTTTCATAAAACAAAATCCATGTACACTTATTTACAGTAAATTGCAAGACAAACATACAAAATCACACTCACTCAACCCCTGTCTTGCTACAAATGCTTCATAAAATACAATTCCATTTAAAGTCTAGGTTTGAGGGCTATTACAACCCCTCTCCAGGATTCACTTGATTTTACTTAGTTAAAATTGATTGAATCCGTCATGAAGTAAAGCAGGTAGTACCTACACATAATGTCAACATAAACAAATCACAATTAATCAACCATAATAACTTTTACAATTATGCAATCCAGATATACAATCCTTCATTACATACAACATCTGTACATAGCTCATGACACTTATTCTGGTTACAATAATTAATTATCTATTTACAGACCCAATCATTTCTTAGTTTCTGTTTTACAAAACAAACTTTTAATTCCATCACCTTAAGCCTAAGCTACAAGGCAACAGTCTGTTTACATTTGACAGCTGATCATTTGTCACCACAATGCAGACAATCCCAGCATTAAGAAAACACCCAAATTCACTCAACAGAACTTTTTCAAATTGTTTTATACATCTGAATTATTTATACATTCTGTATCATTATATCTACCATTTTAACTGGAGTACACAAACCAACTATCTATATACATTTATTGACACAATCTTATTTACCAATTCAGAGATTTATCCATAGTTACGCCTGCCCAAAACATGTACTCCAAAAACTAATTCTCACAAAGAATAACTACTATCTATACCTAACAGACCACCTGTAACTACACTTTTCTTAATGTTCAACTCAGAGACTACCCATACAACATAACTATCCTTTTATTTACTTATTAGGACACTATTATCACCTATACAAAGGAGTGTATTAAACATTGTATCACCCAAGTCAATATCAGGACGTTTTTCCAAGTCAGAAACAGATTCAGGGAACTTCTTACTTCCACCCGTTTCTTCAATACCATTATCTACACCAAATAAAGAACTAAACAACAGACTGTATCAGTTAAGTCACATTCAGTACAATTTTCCAAGTCAAAGACTGGTAAAGGGAACTTCCTACTTCCACCCATTTTTTCTATACCATCATCTGCACCATATAAAGAACTAAACAATTTATCAGCTAAGTAAAATTCAGAGCATTTTTCCAAATTAGGAATTGGTATGTAAGCCCTTTCAATCTATCTCTCTTCACTAGACAAACATTCTGCCTCAAAATTCTACTCATCTGGGTCTTCTATGGACACCACCGTATCACTCTCATCTCCATGGTATTTGAGAAACTCCTAAAAACTCTTAAAACCTTCCTCATTACCTATACAAGCAATCATAGTCCCAACTATGCCATGTTGGATCACACCAGTTTCAGATAGCCACACTGTACTATGTACTACAAATCCTGCATTGCTCTTGGTAATTAAAGTGAGACCATTCCGTAAATCTTCTACACAAAATTTATTACTTTCATATACTGAAATGAATGACAAGGTACTATGGTGGTCCCCTTCCTGCTCTATCCTATCATCCAACCTTGCATCAACAATATTATTAATTCCACCACTTATTACTATACTATACTATTACTATACTATGAAATTCATTTGCTACTCCCTCTGTTAGGTTGTCTACCACAATAGGATTACTATCCATGTTACATTCATCAACTTCCTCATCTCATCCTGGATTTTCAACCTAGTTTCATTCAGAAACTACTTCCTTTCCACTTAAATCAACTATTTGACTATCATTAGGAATGACTTTCATCTCACGGACAATTTCATTACTATTAGAGCCAAATGCTTCTTTATGAGCACTTACTTTTAATTTACCATTACCATAATCCATATTAATATTTAAACTACTGGTGTTTTTAAGAATGGAATTTACCTCATGGTAAACAGTAAATGTACCCAACTCTTTCCCACCACTGTTGGGTCCAACGCAGTGGCAGTCTATAGATTGCCTGCCACCCATGCTGCTTTTCCCTTTCAGGCTGTGGGTTTTGTTCTCTCACTTCCCCATTATTATATCTCCTTACATAATTATCACGACCTCTTGCCCTGGATCTACTATTTCTTTCCTATGATCCCCCCTGGGAGGACTTCTGTTCTCCTTCCTATGGTAATGATTGTAAAAAGGATCAGAAAATGACTCCTGGACATCCAAGCGTCTAATTAATTCCGAATCCCTGTCCACATTAATTACCTCCAAAGTAGCTATTAAATTTCTTGTTTGATGGGGTAGCCTAGGTCCTATCAAATCAATGACTTCTTCTTCCCCATAAGGATGGTCTAATTATTTACACCTGATCCAACATTTATGAAAAAAATCATGCTGAGTCTTGCTTCCCGGTTTGTTGTGCCTACGAGTCGTCAACTCTCTCTTCTCCTGAATCAGCCTGCTTGTTGACCAAAAATGTTTCAGAAAGTTTTCTTTGAACAGCTTATATTCATTCACTTCCTAACTGCCTATCACCCCATGTCCTAGCATAAGACTTTAGATGTTTACACACAAGTGTAATTTTCTTACTGTCTGGTAAAACATTAAAATAGTAAGAACTCTCAAAATTATTTATAAATTCTATAAAGTGAAACCTTCCACTATCATCATAGAATTCAAATTCTACCTTAACATCACCACTGATCACTGTGTAGTGGCTGGATAAGGAATTTTAGGCTACAGTGCTATAATATAGGTAATACTGTTAGATGAGAGTGATTTCATGTAGCAGAGATGGAACCAGGGCATGTTACAACACAGAATCAAACAGTTAGAGGCTAAGTAATGAAAGCAAAAGGAGTATCAATGCCTCCAAAGTAGAACAGATTGTAAGCTGAATTAGGAGTTAGCAATACAGCACAAGGAGAGAGCTGGTAGTATAGGAAGGATTATGATTGGCCAATGGGGACTCCCTACTATTAATGTTAGGGAAGGGAGGACGAGACAAAACTGGACTACAGAGGCTGAAGAGAGGTTCGCACTCGCAGGTTGTCGTCGTCTGCCAGGTCTTCTAGGATGAGTGATGTAGCAAGGAGACTTCACAGCCAGAACACAGGTGGGAGGAATCCAATGAACTACAAGCAATGTAGTCGGAAGTGATTAGAGTAGCAAGAAGGGAGGATAGGCTGGAATGATATAGAAGGAGCTGGGAGAAACCTAGATGTACATAATTAATGTAATAAAGTATATATATGTACATATTTCAATGAGAGCCATTATTCAGTGCTGCTACCCATCACATTACCCTGCTAAAGAATAATTAATTGGTCGAGATGGGCCTAGAGAATTAGAGGATTTCATTTGGTGTCAATGGTGTGGCGTCAGCGAAGCAATAATGCATTGGGGATGAGGGTAGCCCTACTCCAGTAAGAGAGAATCTCCTATTTTATTTAGCCCTTGTATTTTTCAATTGCTAGCAATAAGAGAGAGAAAGGAATCATAATAGAGAAAGTAAAGATAAGAAGATTGTAAGGTAGAGATTATTGCTCCAATAAAACAGTGTTACAGGATCGATGCAGTGACCTGCTTTGGAGTGCAGAAGGCAGCATAAACACGAGACAGCAGAAAGGAGTGTAGGTCACTCAGGTAGCAGAGTTGAGAAAGCTACATCGACACTACACAAACGAGTGAGTACGTAAACCTAGCAAAACTGCCAAACAGTGCGGGAACTTGTGAGACGGGCAAAGGCGGGAGTTTGCTGGGAAAGGAAAAACCGCATTTTTGGTTGGCAGAAGTGTTAAAGTTGATACCTAATACATTGTCCGGAGAAAAAGGGGCAATAGATCAATTTTTAGATGATTGTGATACCGCGTTCAGCCTTGTTTTGGAAGAAGAACAGGACATATTCTTAATGTTTGTAAATGCAAGAATCAGAGGCACGGCCAGACAATGAATTCTGACCCGAGAGAAGGTTAAAGATTGGAAGGGTATAAGAGCGATTCTAGTGGGAAATTTCCAACCTAGATGGACGGTCGATCAAGTATGTTTGCAAGTCGTCAGCGGACGGGTGAAATGATGTCAGATTGGGCAAGTAGGTTGTATGGCATTGTGTATGAGTTAAGAGAAGCCACGAAGAAAGATTTGAAGGGGAGTAAATGGCGAGCTGAAATTCATTCACAACTTGAGTTGGGCTGTATTTACAAACGGGCTGATAGAGGATAAAACTGTAGCGGTGCTGACGGCTCGAGGTACCGAGCTCATTTTAGCTGAAACTGTGGAGACCGCATTGTTGGATGAAACAATGATCCTGTCAAGCAGAGAAAAGCAGCAGTATCAGGGAACAGAACGGAAGTCGCTGGTGGAAGTTAACAGAAACCGGAAAGGAGGTTGGAATCAATGAAACGAAGGAAAACTGGAGATTTGTCAATAATGCGGTGCAAGAATCACAACGCAAGACTGTGTGTAACAGCTATTAGAATACACGAAGAGGGACGCCCAGCAGGCAGGCAGGATCCGTGGCGCAAGCAGTACGAGCCTGACGCAAGTAATACATACACGACTGCACGAG
This sequence comes from Vandiemenella viatica, assembly GCA_031002005.1. Taxonomy (NCBI): domain Eukaryota; kingdom Metazoa; phylum Arthropoda; class Insecta; order Orthoptera; family Morabidae; genus Vandiemenella; species Vandiemenella viatica. The sequence continues at coordinate 30,428,401 of CM061919.1, read as the reverse complement.
TTTGTAAACACACTGACAACAGGCTTGTTGACCGAGAGAGGAAAAAAGCATTGATGGAATTTCAACAGTGGAGAAATGGGCCAGGAAAAGTAGGAGCCATTAATGAGCAGGAATTTAAAGGCAACTTCCCACGAGATGCAAATCTGGGGAAGCCAAGGCCCTGTGAGCGATGTTATTTGTCTAGTCACGTAGGAGAGTGTAGCCAGTATAGGCCGATGAAGTGCGAAAATGCAGTAGATGAGGCCACGTCCCACGGGATTTCAATGCGTGTCCATGGCTAACGCAAGGACAGAGGGCGCATAAGGAGAGAGGAACGTCGTTAAACTAAAAGCGAACGAGACTGAGCAGTCTAGCCACGTTTGGAAAAAGAAGTGGGTGGAAGAGGACTGCAACCAGCAGAATCAAAATGACTATGTGGAGTTTCAGTGCGAGGAAAGCCTCGACGGAAAACTCAGATTCTTAATTGACACTAGGAGCTGTATATCTATCGTGAAATCGGAGCACGTAAAGGGGACTGTCAAGCAGTGTATGCAGCCGGGAATCTGAATCCAAGAAGTCACAGGAAATCCAATTCAGACGGAAGGTGCAATAGTTGTCATGCTGGGAGACGGGCAGGCGCTCAGAATGTGTCTTAAGATGCAAGCAGTTCCGCCAAGGCTAGACACACTATTCGATGGGATCTTGGGCCGTGAGTGGCTGAAGGAAAATAGGGCCATTATAGACTATAGGAAGTCTGTGGTGAGAATACAGGGATATACCTTAAAATGCAGAGCGTGAATGAAGCCGGGATTCAAGATGAAACCGCAGCGGCATTCGCAGGGAGTCATGTCACGACGAGATCTTCAAACTCGTAGTGGGAGCCGAGGAAAAAGCGAAGTTATGAGAGCATAGTGCATTAAGTGAAGAAGGTACATGCGGATAAGGTTCGGCGAAACAGTCTGCAAAAGTGTTATGTACAGCACAACCAACAATTTTCCGTTTGGAGAAAGGTGCACTGGCACATTAGGGCAGAAAATACGTCTAGAGTTAGCAGCAGCAGAGAAGAAAGACGAAGAAGGAGGTTGGATGGAGTTAACCTTGAAGGGTTTAGGTGTTGCAGATCAACACGATCTTCCTTTGAAGATAGATCTGTGGACACAAGAAGCAACAGAGAGGACAAGTCCCGGAGAAGGGGGCTGTGTGAGGAAACGGAGATTTGCGAGAAAACGCAGCAGAAACACTACTCGCAGAGGTGGTCAATTATATAAGTTGCGGCATGGAATTTACGTCGTCAGAAATAAATAGTATGC
>CM061919.1:30386115-30426112 GCA_031002005.1 Vandiemenella viatica | reverse complement strand
CAATTCCAGGAATAAGTATCAAAACTGCCGGCAAAGTTCTAGCTAACCTCACTTTTTTTGAATTTATCGTCATTTCAGTAAACACACATTTTCTGCACTTTCACCGCCGTTTTTGCCATCTGCCTGCTCTGTTTACTGTCGGTGTAGTAACTAAGCACTACATTTCTTTTCCTATGCTGGTTTTATAATTATTATCATAATTAATTTAATTTTTTTAATCTCCCCCCCCCCCCTTTTCATCATAGCTCTCTGACCTACTGACCATTTTCTTCCTAACTGTTTGTGTGCTGTTTTCATGCCATTCACCTCACTAAACTCCACTCCCATATACTTTTCTTTCAATCATGCCTCTCTTTTAACATACCCCCCAATGGCCTGACAATAAAACTACCAGTCTCCGGTTGCCACCCACAACTCCACCAAGCTCTCCATGCCTTTCGTTTCATACAATCGCTTACTCTCACCCATACTGTTCTCCAGCAATATCTACTAAAAGCCTATCAACATTCGAGTCAACTTTCCTCTTTTCACAAGATTCTTTGTCTGTTGAATCCCTCCCCAACTCAACATCTTAAACAGATTCTCACAGAGTGCAGGTAGTTGCAACAGAAATGTGCACAAAAACATCTGCACAAGCTATCAAATTTATTGTAAAGCTACCTTGTTCTAGGCCTGTCTCTTCCTTACCAACATCCTTCACATAGGCAGCACACACCACCTCCTCCCCTGGTTGCCAAAGTCCCATGTCTTGTCCACATTTTTAATATGCCACACCCACCTCCATTACCACCCATCACTCATGCCACTGCTCCACCTGTGGACACACCATAATGGTCAGTGGTCAACCTCTCATCCACATCTCTGTATGAAGCACAACTCTCTATCCTCTCCAAGGGACTTTCCTTCTCACCTATTCCTAAGTTCGACCATGCTGCTCTGGTCCGGGACTTCACTTGCTTTCTGCCGCACACTCCGCTGGCAGTATCACTTTGCTACCACGATGGAGAGTGACAGCCACTGGGGTGAGATTGAGTCCAGCTTAGAGCAGTTTAAAAAATCATCACAACTTGACCCTCCTCCACTTCCCCAAAACCATCCCCTCCTCCTATTCCAAGACTTCCTCACATCGACCCTAACCTCAAAATATTTCCTCAACTATATTCCCAACTCCAATAATCTCAACCCTACTGAAATCCAGGCCATGAGAGAACTGTCAAGTAACAAAATATCATTATCCTTCCAACAGACAAGGGCTCCACCATCGTTGTCATGGACCGCAGTGACTACGATGCGGAGGCCCTTAAACAGCTTTCTAATACCAACACTTATCGTCCACATGCCGCAGATCCCACCTCTTCCATCTGCCTTGAAATTCGCGCCTTCCTGGACCATCTGGGCCCCTTACAAGGCCTTTCTTCACAGTCATTATCCCTTCTGAACCCTCAAAATCCCCACACACCTAATTTAAATCTTCTCCCAATAGATACACAAGGCTGGCAATCCGGGATGACCTATAGTTGCGGCTTATGGTTCCCCCACTGAATGGACTTCAGCCCTGGTGGATAAACACCTTCAAACATTTGTGCAGAACCTTCCTTCTTACATCAAAGACACACCACATTTTTTAGAGCGTCTGTCGAAAGTCCCCAGTCCTCTACCACTAGACTCCCTCCTTGTTTCCATTGTACACCAATATTCCACACCTTGAAGGCCTCAGTTCCCTTCAACACTTCCTGGATAAGTGTCCCTCCAAACAGTCTATCCAGAACATCCTTTCTCATATCCTTAACCTTTATCCTCTCCAAAAACTATTTCTCCGTCAACTCCCAGATTTATCACCATGATACGCGGCACTGCCATGGGTACCTGCATGGCCCCGTCCTTTGCCAACCTCTTGCAGGGCCGTCTGGAAAAATTTTTTCTGTAGAACTGCCCCCTCAGTCTCCTCGGTGGTTCAGGTACATAGATGATATTTTTATTATCTGGACCCACGGGGAGGACCACCTCCTAGACTTCCTCAACTCACTCAATGACAATGACTCCATCAATTTCACATGGTCATATTCCCACACCTGTATCATCTTCCTTGACGTAGATATCAATCTACGACAGGGGCCCCTCCATACCTCAGTACACATCAAACCTACCAATTTACAACAATACCTACACTCTCACAGTTGTCACCCCTTCCACATCAAACTTTCCCTCCCAACAGCCTTGCAATCCGTGGCAGACGCACCTGTTGCAATCATGAATCAATCTCTAGTTACTCCCAAAATATATCCCAAGTCTTTGTTTCCCACCGATACCCCCATGATCTCGTGGAAAAACAAATTTCCCATGCCATCACCCACAAACCTCAGTCTGTACCTCCTAAAACTGACCATGAACCAACACCAGTCACCCAGTTCTTTCCTGGCCTGGAATCTGTCAACCAGATACTCCACCATAGGCATGATTTCCTAAGTTCCTTCCCTGAAATGCGTCTCCTCCTTCCCAAAATCCTACCCACTGCTCCCCACACTTGCTTCAGCAGACCACCCAATCTGTATAACATCTTGGTCCACAAGTATTTTACCTGCCGACTCTTCTAGACTTCCACAGGGATCTTTCCCTTGTTAAAGACCCCACTGCAAAACTTGCAGCATGCACCCTGCCACCACTACTTATGCTTATCCTGTCACAGGTGAATCTTACCCTATAATTGGACATGCTATGTGTGCTACCACTCACCTTATTTACCAACTCACCTGCTTCCATTGCTCAGCCTCTTACATTGGTCTCGCCACTCAACAACTATCCTACAGGATGAATGGCCACAGGAAAACTGTTTATACTTCCAACCTAGACCATCCAGTGGCAATTCATGCGAACTTATATAATTCGAACAACCTCAACACCTGTTTCACAGTAAGAGCTATTAGAGCTATTTACCAAATACCACAACCCCTTCAGAACTCCGCAGATGGTAACTAGCCTACCAACATATCCTTGACACCAGATGCACCCCTGGCCTAAACCTACATTAAACTTGTCACTTGCTATCATCTCATTTCATTTTACACTCATTTACTTATATATGTACATTTCATCTATTCATTTTATGTATTTTCATATATACAGGGTGTTATAAAAAGGTACGGCTTAAACTTTCAGGAAACATTCTTCACACACAAACAAAGAAAATATGTTATGTGGACATGTGTCCGGAAACTGCTTACTTTCCATGTTAGAGCTCATTTTATTACTTCTCTTAAAATCACATTAAACATGGAATGGAAACACACAGCAACAGAACGTACCAGCATGACTTCAAACACTTTGTTACAGGAAATGTTCAAAATATCCTCCGTTAGCGAGGATACATGCATCCACCCTCCGTCGCATGGAATCCCTGATGCGCTGATGCAGCCCTGGAGAATGACGTATTGTATCACAGCCGTCCACAATACAAGCACGAAGAGTCTCTACATTTGGTACCGGGGTTGCGTAGACAAGGGCTTTCAAATGCCCCCATAAATGGAAGTCATGAGGGTTGAGGTCAGGAGAGCGTACTAACATACTAATGAAACTAAAATGAGCTCTAACATGGAAAGTAAGCATTTCCGGACACATGTCCACATAACATATTTTCTTTGTTTGTGTGTGAGGAATGTTTCCTGAAAGTTTGGCCGTACCTTTTTGTAACACCCTGTATATATATATTTCTATCTCCCTTTATTTTCATCTATAACCAATCTAAATAAAATTATAGCTTTTTGAATTATGCTACACAAAGATTATTTTGTTTCACTTTTCGCTGGTCAAGCTTATCCCCTCCCCCCCCCCCCCCCTTCCCAGCAATTGTACCACCAACGCACGATTTCTGCCTATGCTTCATTCATGTGGCGGGTTGGGATGTGACCACACCTTTCCCCCTGCCATATGTCTCGCCTCTCACATGATTAAGACTCATGTCAAATTATTGTGCAATTTGTTTATATTTTTGTGTTTTACGTGTTCCTCTCACCCTCCTGCGTTCATCTGTGGTAAGTGACGGGTATCTATTTATTTTTCCCTATCCTATTTTATTTTCAGTGCCTCACAGCAGTTTCTTTGTTTCCATTATCCATTTGTATAATAGTTCGTTTATTGTTATTATTATTTTTTCCATTTTGTCGTCGTATTGGATATTCTGATTTTGTTTGTTGTTTGTTTTATCGGCTCATTATATGTGATGTAATTGGGTTATAATGGTGTGTGTTTTGGGGAGATCGTGTTGTATAGTTGGATTGATGGGATTAATTAGAGATGTTGTTATCATGGTATCAGTTTTAAAATGTGTTTTGACTAGCGAACCTTTCTTTCGATACGATGGTATTGTATTGTATAGTTGGATGGATGGGGTTTATTGGAGATGACGATACCAGTAGTTGTCAGTTACTGGTAACATGTGTTTTGAGTGGTTACTGTTATTTCTCCCCGCCCAGACAGCCCCCTAGTTTCCATGCTGCCCCATTAGTTACATTTGTAGCTATGTGGGCTGGTGTTTTATGTCATAGGTGCAATGTTATGATGTCATAGTTTAGCATGGTGGAAAGTAGGTCTAGCAGTATCACGTTCTCCAGTAATCCCCTGGAACTCACCATTTATGTCCAGTGCATTTGTCATTAATTTGGAAGCTTTCATCATTCGTGTTCCTAAAATAAAATATACAAAAGCATGTTACATTAGGAGTCAGTAGCAATCAGCCTATAGACGTGATTTGTGTAAGTCAGTTTCATTTTTTTATGTGGATAATTTTTTAATGGTTTGCTTTCTTCTTTTTCTAGGAGTACGTAAAAATTATAAATTTGCTAAAACGCAAAATAATTTTTAAATAATATTATATCCATCTCTAATAAATATACTGTAGTACATTTTGCATCTGAACAAATTGAAAATCTGAACCAATCACTAATTAGCTCGGTTTACTGATGCCCTGCTGCACATTTAATCAATCCCTTAAAATACCGATCCTACACAGTACAGAAATTTTCCAGATGAGAATTTTACATGCTTATTTCCTTTACAAATAAATAACAATTCTTCATTAATTGACCTATCAATTGCAGTCTAGAACTAGCTTTTCTAATGACTGATGTTATGTGCCGATTCCATTTCATGTTACGTTGTATTGTCACAATTAACACTTCCAAGAATTGAACAGCTTACTTCGAATTAATGGGCAAGTGGTTTTGTCTTATTCATTGCATGCATTACCTTCTGATTATTACCATTCTGTTTAAGCTACCAGCACACCATCTTGAAATAATGTCAAGATCATGTTGAATATCTGAACAACCAGCAGAGCCCTTTACTTAAATCATAACAGTAATATCAACAAACTATCTAAAGCTCTGTACTCACTGGGATTCTTTATCATGACACAATGTAACAATTCTGCATCCCAGAAGAGTCTATGACAATATTTGTGACAAAGAATCCAATCTCAACTGTGTCTGCGACATTGAATATTGAGTCTTGGGTGTCATGGAGCAGAATATTTGCTACCTATTAAAAATGGTATTCTCAGACACACTGTTGCACAACACGCACAGTGTGGATGTGTTCCTAAAACACTGTGTCTGATTCACACTGTGCTCATGGAGAGTGGTGTGGGTTGTGGAATATTAATTCACGTGCTGTGTTACTCTCTTCTTTAATTTATTAAAATTTCAAGCATCATCTGTGGAGCAGCGAGTTTATTCTTCGACTAACAGAAGATTGTATTAAGCAAATAGGTGAAAGAATTAATAAGTGGTCATAATAGAAACAAAAACTCATACGTTGAAGGAACACTTTCGAAAGAAAGATAAAAAGCTGGATTTCAAGAAGTAAAGTGGAACCTCTCTGAACAATTATTAGTTTGTGAATGAAAATTTCAATCAAAAGGATAATTATTTTTGGTTATTTAATTTCAAATTCATTGAGAACTAGTGCCAGGCCACAAAGAAATAACAGTGAGCCACGAAGTATGGTAAGGCACGCCCGTACTGATTTTCGGTTTCCTCGGTTTTCCAAGATCACTCCGGGTAAATGGCAGGATGGTTTCTTCAAAATGCCATGGCCAAATTCCTCCCAGTATCTTACTCTCTGTCCTTTTGCTACTCTAATTACATTAACATCCATAAGGTACATATAACCATAAGAAAGGAAAAAAAAAGTTAAAACAGGAAACCCCAGATGCTGTAAATTAAAAACTCAGACTGCTTCAGTTCAGCAACAACAGAAATTCCTTCTTCCTCTGCAAAATGCCTCAAACCCATGAAATTCTAGCTCATCAACTACATTCTGGCAGTGATTGTGCATCAGAATATACTGTTTCTTTGACAAGTTCTGTTAGTCAGGATCCTGTCATAGAATGTAGTTATCCTATGCAACCATATCTTACTTACTTCTCAGGAAATAAAAGGCTGTGGATATTGGTCCTACATTTTTTTTTTTTTAAAATTTGTATTTTACTTCAGTTATACAACTTCTGCTTTTTTTAAAAAAAACTATGATGGCCTTACACAGTGTACAATATGTGACAGCACCTGTTTCAAAATTAAAACTGTAGGAACCTCAACTTGCAAGGTTTTTGATATCAGGAAAAATACGTTGTATGCAATTAGTCACTTGTTTGGAAATCCAGTGCCCAACTATTCCTATAGGCAATCAAAATCATTGGAGCAAACCTCACAAAATTTCTGAAATCAATTCCATCTTCAAAATTTTTTTGAAATTGATCCCATTTTCAGGTTTGAAAGTATCCAGTAGATTACAGGCATGCATATTTTGATCCATAAACAATTATCAAAGAGTTCATAATTTTCCTTCTGTATTCTTTTTCAACAGCCAAAGAGGTGCTGCTGATACTCTCACAAATTTGAAATTCTTGGACATCTCGATATCAAGAAAATCATCTTGAAATGGAATCCTGATGCTCCTGGCAGTCTGGACATGAATCTATGTAGTGGAGCAGTGCTGGTACAACATCAAGGCAGATTGGCGACAGTGGTAATGAATTGTGACAAAGAATAACAGTGTGTACTAGGCATTATAGCACTACCAACATTGTCTGTGGAACACCCAATTCAATACAAGAAGGGAAAATGTTTCTTCCCCAATGATCACATATTGCAACCATTCAGTTAAAAAACCTTATACATTTAGAAATTCTTGCAATAGTCCACCTGCTCAGATCTTTGTTAATAGAGAGTTATGTGGTCCAGTGTAAAAAGCTATCTGGAAATCCAAAATTGCATATGTTGTTTATGTCCGTCGATACCTCTGCCAATTACATGTGTGATATATTGCCACATGTCTTCAACCATTCCTCCTCCTATTTTAAACAAGTGGTACCTCTCCTTTAAGTACATTGTAAAAGATTCTAGGTATGCAATTATTTTTTTTAAAAAAGTTCCACTCCTTTTGAGTGAAAAATCATGTAAAAGGGAAGGGGAGCAGAAGTGGCAGGGAGCTGGAGCAAATAATTCTTCTAGATAATATTCATGTGCATCAAATGATTGCTGGCTACTTGTCAACTCTCAAAATATTTGGATTTTAATTTTTACGGAACAGATCGTGGAAGCTATTGCTGAAAAACCACAAAAAATTGCCTTTCCCTCCCTCACATTTCTGAAATTACCAATCACAAAATTCTTCCCAAATTCACAGTGATACTGCTTAAGTTTGCAGGAAAGCTATAGTGATCTTTCTGAAGTATATAGTTTTCACAAAATAACTGAAGAGTGATTTTGACAAGGATAGGTTGCTTTCCCAAGGGGGTGGTGTATTTATAGCTGTTAGTAAGTACCTCCCATGTAGCGAAATAGATGTCCATACTGTCTGCAAAAACTTATGGATCAAGCTCAATGTAGCTAGGCTTGTGATAGGCTCCTTCTATCATCCACCCGATGCAAGCGTAAATATTGCCGAGGCCTTAAGAAATAATGTAAATAATATAGCACGGCAATTTCTAGACCATACAATAATGCTAGGAGGTAACTTTAACTTGCCAGATATCGACTGGACTAATTACGTTCACGTTACTGGGGGCAGGGGTAACTGAACCAACGTGATGCCTCAACGGTAATGAAAATATTTTAGATATAGGCATCTTTTATGAACATAATTAACCAAACTGATATAGGAGAAGTTGTAATCGGTATTATTGTGCAAATGGGAAATTGTGGTAGTTCTCACTGCCTCAAAAACATTACTATTGGCCCATGGTGGGCAGTAGAGGGTGTGTATCACCATTTTTGATAGACTTTGAGTTTGAGGCATATAATTCTGCAAACTGGAACAAATTTTATTTCAATAAAAAGAAGGGTATTTATTGCTACAAGAACCTCTGAGGTTTTAACTTTCATACTACTATTGAAAATTTCTGTGTAATTAATAACCAGATTTCCCCGATATTCTGTACTGATTGCTTGATTTGATTTCTATTAGTTATAGCACTTTCAAGTCCAGCTGTTTGTTACAAAGTACAATCAATCAAAAGAGCTTTTAACTGTTGAAAATCCCTTCACTTATGCTATACACGTCATGTTGAATTAATATGGAATGCCTGTGACTGCAGTTCTACAAATGAATGTTTGTCCCTTGACCTAAAAAATAAAAGGGATATAGAGCGAGACATAAGAGATCAAATCAGGCATTTTTGAACACAATAAACTTCCAGCAACTAAGCAATTTAAAAGCCAATGGGTAACAGGATCAGCTGATAAAAACATACACTGCTGTCTGCTAAATAATAACTGGTAAAGCAATAAGTGCATTTACTTTTGCCCCTAGAAAACAATAATATATATTTAAAGCAAATGGCAGTTAGTGTACACAGTAGTTGTGAGGTGTACTAATAACAACAGCAAATAATAAAAAGTTAAACAGAAACTATTTTTATTATTTCATGCTCTGCTGGCAATTTATCAACTATTCGCATGTATTTTTATCTTAAATTCATTAATAGTATTAGGTATATTTTCATTATCTCCTCAGGTAATTGGTTCCTTTCTCTCCTTCCCCTACCTACAAATTGAAAGTTTTCTACTCCCATAAGCTAGGGTTACCAGAATTTTTACTCCAAATCCGGGGACGCTTCACAACTTTTTCAGTAAAATTCGGGGATGCTTTCCACATTTGTCCTAATTACGCGTTGTACTTTTATAAGTTATGTGATTAAAGGTTGGGTTAACTTAAAAGCCACATATTGTTTATATTTTGTATTTTAAATGAAGGTCACAGACAGCCATGTTGCACATAGCAAGGAGACTTGATTTTCCAAAGCTGTTGCGTCTAAGACGCAGTATCCATGTAATTTTCATTTATTCCTAGGCACATACAAGGAAAGAACTGTGCTTCATATCTCTTGCTTTAAATGAATGGATTAGCAAATCAGGGCTTTAAAAGAAATCTCGCTTGATTTTTTTAAAAAAATCTGAGGACGACAGTAAAAATCCAGGGACGTTGTGGGGACAAAATCTGTCCGGGGACAGAGAGCGAAATATGGGGCCTGTCCCCGGGAACCGGGGACGTCTGGTAACCTTACCATAAGCCTAAAATAAATTGCTAATTTCTAGTACATTATGACTGTGATTCCTAAATTACTCTCATAGACCTGCCTCCCCTACCACATATTGCTTCTAAATTTTCTACCAATACAGTAGAATGTCAATTATCTAGACAACTTTCTTTTTTTTCCATCTTTTACGAATTGTGCACTATTTTACAGAAGCGTCAACTTTGTTTCTATTTACAGATTTTCAGTACAGTACATCATTGCACACGTTTTGTTCAGAAATTTTACAAATGAAGAACTATGTACAATGAGTTTTACACTTTGCATTTGCTTTCATATTATAGCTGCAATATTCTCATGACCAACCTGATACTGGCTTTGATGTTGAATGTTTGTTGTAACTGCAATGCAACAACAATCTTTTCAATATGCCGACGGTTTTTAGTTTCTTTTAGAAATTTGAAACCCCCGTGTTCGTCCTGTGCCTTTGTTATTGATTTGCTGTGTTGGTGAGTTCTGTTGACTGTCTCCAGAATGAAGCAGAAGAAAATAAGAGACTTCTTTTGCTTGGAATATGTAAAATTATTATGTACCTAATGCAATTTAAAAGGTAAAAAAAAAAAAACTATGTAAACAGAAACTATACAAATCAAAAATCCAAATCACCCTCAGTTACAATTAGTTCGGATTATCAACGCTCTACTGTATATATCCAAGCCTCATTGCCAATATATTTTATACTGCACACCATTGTATTCACCCAACTTCTGTCATTGTCCAAGATCCCAGAGCTCCCCGACCTACATCATTTTAGCAAAGCTGAAATTTTGAGGATGAGTAGAGTAATATGTAGTTAAGAACGTATGTGTACTCGCTAGCATGGAAGCGGGGCCCTTTCAGAGGTAGCGGGTACAAAAGGGCCCAAAAAATCTTGTTAACCTACATTATAGTATGAAAGCTGGTTTTTATATATGTTTTACAGAATATTGTTAACAACCAACATTCATTATTGCCAGACACTTCCTGTGGGCTATTACTTCAGCCAGATGCTTTAAAGGTCGAAAAAAAAGGAGGTAAACTACGTCATAGTATCAAGCCTAAATTTTATTTATGTTGCTCGGGATACTATTTCAAAACATTTTGTAAGCAACCAGACCAATCCGATGAGCCAAAGTTCATCCCAGACACGATAAATGTTCTGTTCTGAATATGAACGCGTGGGCAGTATTCATGTGCATGAGTGCGAGTGAGATACATTTGTCTCTTATATACATGGTGCACCCTGTGAGTATATATGTGTAACATTCTTGTCATGCCTCTGTTATTAAGTTAACATCACAAGTGAGTTAAATAAAAATTAAAATATTTGCAGTGTTTAAAAATATATCATCAATCAGCAAAATTTAAAAAATTACATTCTTTCAGTTATAACCAATTAACAAAATCCATCTCAGCGTGGCAACAATGGACCCGAAGCAATGATTTAAGGTCAACAGTAATAAGTTATGTTTATGAAGATTTACAAAAGAACAAGATGTTACAGCACACTTAAACAATTATAATATTTACAATAGCATCAATCAATTACAAAAATTTGTCGATACATTTGATCAATTTTTTTACCCATCTGACGCAGGAGTGCCTAAAAATCTGTTAGTAAATATTTCATCTGGTAAAGTAGCATCAGATACAGATGAAAAATTTCTCCTTATCACTCAAGAAAATGGAGATACTAGCAATAAAACGTTCATTGCAGAATGTGAAGCAGATATTGGTAGGTTTGAGAAGAGTACAAAAAGGACATTTGAAAACTTTTCTCAAGATTATTCAAAAACAAAAACAAAAGTTAGTGGTAAGTATGTGGAAAGAAATATATCGGCCAGACGATATGATGTGTAAAACAACGTTGTTTGGAACACGCCCGACATGTTCGCCTGGGGCAAAAAGACAAATCTGCAGTGGCGGAACATAGTTTAGCAGAAGGACATGGATTCGATTTTGAAGCAACTAAAGTGCTGACACATGCGAGAGGCAGCGTCATTAAAGATGCATTTGAAATTCACCTCACGTCTGGTTTGGTTAACAGGGATTGTGGGTTCCAGAGAAGTGAAGCATGGATTCCTGTTATTGAGACTGCTCATCACCAATGCTCTGCTTTTTGTGTTCCGCAGGCATCTAATGACATCTGAGATGCTGCTAGGCAACATAATAATGTCTGTCGTTGCCATGCCAGTTTTCAAACAACACGCTCAAGGCAGACTTCAAGGCTTACAACTACACCTGAAGATGGCGACGGAGTCTTAGGTCGCTGAAATATTGTGCATTAATAATAATAATACTCTGTTTGTTTCCTGAGAAACTTTTTTTAAAAAAACTATAGGTTAATTACAATTATATGGCGGAGCAAGAATTGCTTGTTGAAGACTTGAAATGTAAATATCTTGGCATTACATTTGATAACAAGCTTAACTGGGCAGGACACATTGGTCAGGAAGTAGGAAAAGGTTTCAAAATTATGCACTTGTTGGAGAGAGTGATGAGAGGATGTTCAAGAGAAGTAAAGGAATTGGGTTACAAAACTTTGGTCAGACCATTGCTGGAATATGGTAGTATAGTGTGGGACCCACATTTTGAGTATCAAATAAAGGAGTTGGGAGAGGGTGCTAAAAAGGGCTGCTAGATTTGTTTCTGGAAATTACTACAGCAGACTAACAGATAAAAGATATGATAAAAGAGCTGGAATGGGTTTCATTGGTAGACAGAAGGAGAGTGAAGAGGGTCATGGGAGTGTACAAGTCGTATATTGGTTATGATGAGGAATGGAAAGATATTGGTTTAAAAATTAAAAGTAATGCCTGGAAGGGAAACGATGACCATGGCCACAAGCTGGCACTTGATTTCAGGCACAAGGGTGTAGGAACATTCTCTTTCTTGGGTAAGGGTGTCATGGATTCGAATAAATTACCAAGAGAAATGATGAATAATTTACCAAAACCGTTGAAAGAATTTAAAGCTAAAATTTTGCAGATGGCAAATGCAGGTAGGTGCAGGAAATGGGGAAGATGGGTGTGTAGGGAAATTGCCACTGGATCTTATGCTCCATCACAATTTAATTTATATTATATATATATAAACACAGTTGTGACTAGTATTGATGAAAGTTTATCGTGTCCAGAGCATGAAGAAGCTTGCAAGATGTTCTGATACTGACGTTGCAGCGATAAAGCTGGGTAATATGCATCATCTGAAAAATGATAATTCCCACATTTGGATACTTACGGGAACTGGAAACAACCAAAGATATATTGATTTGACCAAGATCTAAGAGCACTTGGGACAATCTTTGTGTAAAAGCTTACCAGGATTTCGCGCTATCACAGTGGATGTGATTACAATCCTGCTTTCTTCAAGAGAGGAAAGCAAGGACAATTCAAAACATTAGAAAAACATCCAGAGTGTCAACAAGCTTTTCTAATATTCGGTGAGCTTGAATTATTTAGTAGTAAAGACACAGAACAAAATGTATTCAATACAATACAAAAATTTATCTGTGATGTTTACAATGTTGTGGGGGTAGTTTATGTGGATGCTGCTCGGCTTCAGTTTTTTATTAATACATATGCAATTTCCTATATAAATGAAGAGTTCAACTGTAAAAGTATGAGAAAATTCGATGCAAGTAATCTGCCACCTTGCAAAAGTGAACTACTCCAACAATTTGTCGAAGACATTATATTGCAAGTATCTGGAGTAATGCTAATTTAAAACCATTTTCAGTCCTGAGAATAATGGTTGGCTACCAGAAGACAACCAGTATAATTTTAACTTGTTCGATGGTGATCAGTTGCCAAGTTTTGTCAGCGAGTCACTTCAAACTGAATTAGGTATTAGACTTCACTTCATATTTTTTTTCATGAATTTGCAGCTATTCCCAACATAACTAATTTATTTGTTTTTACAGAGGAATTATATAATAATGAAGATGATATTGATGAATTCAGTTGAAGATGGGCTTGATGAGGAAGCAGAAAATGTGGACAGTGATGACAATGAAGATTAATTGTTCATAAAATAATAAATATGTTTTTAATAATAATTTTTCATTAAATTTGCATTTAAAACCAACATATAACCATTAAACCGTTTCAATATTTAATTTGCATAATTCATTGGTTTACAATAAATTTTATAATTTGGCATTGAAGTATTGGATCATTATAAAAAAAATCCATAAAGACCAATAAAGAACCAAAATTTGATACAGCTGACTTATATAAAGCCAACTAATGCTCTCACTTGCACTCATGCGCATGAATACTGCCCACACACTCAGAACGGAACATTTATTGTGTCTGGGAGAAACTTTGGCCCATCAGATTTGTTTGGTTGCTTACAAAATTTCTTGAAATAGTACCCTGAGCAACATATATAAAATTTAGGCTTGATACTGTGACTTAGTTTACCTCCTTTTTTTTATGACTTTTATAGCCTCTGGCACAAGTAATGGCCCACAGGAAGTATCTGGCAATAATGAATGTTGGTTTTTAACAATATTCTGTAAACATATTTAAAATCAAGCTTTAGTACTATAACATAGTTTAGCAATTGGCCAACTCCACCACTGCCCTCACTACCAAAACCTTGCATATATGTAGGAGACTTTAACAGCCGACATACATCCTGGGGTTACCCAAATTCTGATGAAAACGGTGAGAAACTCACTGTGTGGTGCGAAAGTCAAGACCTGTATCTCAGCTATGATGCTAAAGAAAAGAAAACATTCCACTCTGCTAGATGGCAATCTGACACCAATCCTGATCTGGTCTTTGTTTCCACAGATGAAAGAAAACCTTTAGACCACACAAGGAAAGTCCTTCAGCATTTTCCCAGAAGCCAACACAGGCCCACACTAATCAGTGTTGGTATTACAATACCTGTTATCAGATCAATTCATAAACCAAGATGGAATTTAAAGAGGGCAAACTGGGACAATTATAGCTCCGAGGTAGATAATAACCTGCGATGGATACCCCCAAAAGTGAAAAACTACAAGAGATTTGTAGGTATTGTTATTGCTGCAGCTAAACGAAACATTCCTCGAGGGCACAGGAAACAATACATTCCATGCTGGGACAAATCTACGCAAACTTTATATGAAAATTTTCAAAAAACTGGTGACCCTGAAACAGGAAAAAGAATATTAGAAAAACTGAATGAAGGGAGGAAACAGAAATGGAAAGAGCTAACTTCTCAAATGAGCTTTACTCACTCCAGTAGAAATGCATGGACTCTCCTTAGAAAACTGGGTGCAGCCTCAAACATGTGCAAAGAGGAGCCAGGAATTACACCAGCTGAAATGGCATTGCACATAAAAACAAGAGCTGACAAAGTCCCAATAGATCCTGCCATGAAGAAACAGATGGAGAAAGAGATGATTGAAATGGATAACAACCTTATAAATAATCCTATCCTTTCTAATCCATTTAGTCATGAAGAAGTTGAGAAAGCCATCAAAATGCTAAAAATGAGGAAGGCTGCAGGGTTAGATGGCATTTTCCCAGAATTCATAAGATATCTCGGCAAGCAGGGAAGAACTTGGCTCAAGAACTTCTTCAGTGATATCCTGGACACTGGGATAGTCCCCCCAGAATTTAAGATGGCTCACACCTTGACGATCCTTAAACCAGGCAAACCAGCAGATGATGCTTCAAGCTATCGACCTATTGCTCTACTCAGTGTTTGCTATAAGCTTCTAGAACGCCTCATCCTTAACCGCATACAAGGAATAATAAATATCATAACACCAACATATCAGGCAGGTTTCAGACTAAAACGGAGCTGTTGTGAGCAAGTATTAGCACTGACATCATATATTGAGGTTGGATTTCAGAAGAAGTTAAAAACATCAGTAGCCTTTGTCGATTTAACAGCGGCATATGATACAGTTTGGCTGGATGGACTGCTACTTAAACTTAAAAAACATATACCCTGCAAGAAACTAACATCACTCCTGAGGAATATGCTGACCAACAGATATTTTAAGGTCACCGTCGGACATAAGACAAGTAAGTCATTTACAATAAAAAATGGATTACCTCAAGGGTCAGTACTAGCTCCATTGCTCTTCAACTTGTACACCAGTGACATGCCAGAAACAACCGGCAATAAATTCTGCTACGCTGACGACTTAGCTATCGCCGTCCAAACTGCCACATTAGAGGAAGGTGAGAGCATTCTCTCTAACGACTTAGAAACCTTGAACACATATTATAGAAAGTGGAGACTTTGTCCGAACCCAATGAAAACAGAAGTATGCGCATTCCACTTGAGCAATAGAATAGCACATGAGCAGCTCAAAGTGAACTTCTGCCACCAGAGGGTGAAACATAATTTCCATCCTAAGTATCTTGGCATCACCTTAGACCGCTCCTTAACATTCAAAAAACACCTCGAAAACACAAGTCAGAAACTGAAAACACGAAACAACATCATGAAGAAGCTAGCTGGTACTTCATGGGGAGCTGATGCGAACACACTACAAACAACCGCTCTCACCATGGTTTACCCTGTTGCTGAGTACTGTGCTCCAGTGTGGCAACGTAGTACTCATACTAGAAAAATCGACGTCCACCTGAATGAGTGTATGAGAGTAATAACTGGCACCCTAAAATCCACCCCAGTCCCCTGGTTGCACCTGATCAGCAAAATACCACCTCCAGAGATAAGACGCCAAGAAGCAACGGCACGTGAGTGGATAAAACTACACCATCCTGATCATCCACAGGATCTTCCAATCCACAAGGTTCTAAATAACTTACCACCCACTCGTCTTAAATCAAGAAATCCGGTATGGCAAGATGTATTTGACTTTGATGTCATGGAAAAATGGCGACAAAGCTGGAACTCCACATCTGTAAAACATTCAGATATTAAAGATCCCACAACTGGACTTCCAGGATTCCATCTAAATAGAGACCAGTGGGTCAAACTAAATCGCCTAAGAACAGGCCATGTGAAATGCAACGCCATGCTGTATAAGTGGGGTCTTCAGGATTCTCCTGCATGTGACTGCGGTGCTCCTTCCCAGAGTGTGGAGCATATTATCAGGGAATGCCCTCTACGGAAGTATGATGGACCATATGAAGATGTTTTTGGAGCTACAAGTTCCTTCTTAGAAAGGCTGGAAGAATTAGACATCAGCTTGTGAACGCTACCAACGTTCTTGTCATTTTATATATTTATTATTGTATTAGTTGCTTGCCATACGACAAATAAATAAATAAATAGTTTAGCAAGATTTTTTGGGCCCTTTTGCACCTGCTACCTCTGAAAGGGCCCCGCTTCCAAGCTGGCGAGTACACATACGTTCTTAACTACATATTGCTCTACTTGCCCTCAAAATGACAGCTTTCCTAAAATAACATAGGTCTTGGGGGTGTGGGATCTTGAGCTATCATGTAATGACTCCCAACTCTTTTATCATTTGGTAATTTCCACAGAAAAATTTAGTTGCCCTCCTCTGCACTTTGTCCCATTACAGTCAGTATTTGATTAACATAAATGTGGATCCCATGTCATCATGCAATACTTTAACAAAGACCAAAGACCTGAACAATCAATCTCTCTTAGTTCATTGATAGAGGGCCAGAATTGTGGGCAGGGAGGAAAGGGGTAAGTGGGTCAAATGTACCCTGAACCTGCCAGCCAATTGGGGGGAGGGGTGGTGTGGTGACTGGCAGGAGCGGCCCTCGTCCCAAGAATCTGCCCATTGACGCCCAGACAGTGGTAGAGCTAAAATAACTTTATCAAACTAATATTCCCAGCTACTTTTATTATTTGCTATGGTACTAAACATAAACATAAAGCTGACAGTGAATACTCTATATCTACTTTACCACTTCACTGAAAATAAATTCATGAGTGCTATAATTTTTTTTTCTGAAATCAGATATGTAACACTATCATTAGTACACTTTCAAGAATGACAAATTTAATTGATAGGAGCTAAATTTACAACAGAATGGTTCCTTTAATAAAGATAAAACTAAGGACGATATCTATTTTTTTAAAATTGGAAATGAACACAGGTGAGTAGTAATAAATACTTGTAACATTTTTATTATGATATCATTTCAAGTAGTAAGGATTAAGAGAAAATTTTAACTAAGTTCAGTATCAAGTAGGTGAAGTAGAAATAGGTACGTAATTTTTAAAAGCAACTATAATTAGGTACAGAACTGATACAGAGCACAGCACTTCAAGAAATTAAGCTCTGAAATGGAGGAAAAGGGTGGGGGGGGGGGGGGAATGAGTAAAAGGAATGAGAACTGAGTTAGATGTATGGAGCTGCAGATAGAACAATACTGACAACTGATTGGATCAATATAATGTAAAATGATTGTATGTTCTATAAATTATGGGTGAAGAAAGAGTTAATGAAACAATATTCATAAAAAAAAAGTATATCTATGCTGGATTACATTTTAATTTGTCAGTAATAGTTATGGTTCAAGGAAAGAGGTTGATAAAAGTTTTGATTGAAACAATTAGGCAAAGGATAGGAACATATGAGAGGGGCAGGGGGGACTGCATTACTAGATATTAATACTGAACGACTTATGAAAAATAAAAAGTAAAAATTAAATAAAGCATGCTTAAATTAAAGGAGATCAATAAATGACGCAACAAAATTCTCTGTACAAGGAACATACAAAAATTTATACCAAAGATATAGTAAGTACAAAACAAATTAACATACTTCAATTACACCCCAACCAACGACCACTCCTGGAGCATTATCACGTATAAACT
This sequence comes from Vandiemenella viatica, assembly GCA_031002005.1. Lineage (NCBI taxonomy): Eukaryota > Metazoa > Arthropoda > Insecta > Orthoptera > Morabidae > Vandiemenella > Vandiemenella viatica. Next base: position 30,407,772 of record CM061919.1, on the reverse strand, counting down.
TTCCTTGCCGCGGGAGCTTCACGGGTGCCTGATTTTCACCATCAATGTCGAATGGAGTCTTCACCTTAAAAATGGAAAACATTTTCACTTTGAACTGGGATTGCACTGTGGCAAGTAATTATAGCAGCAGAGGTGAAATGCTTTATTGCAGTTTGTTTGATAAGATGTTCACTAATCACTACTGCCACCAGTTTGGTAACATGTTTACTGATCACTACGGGCACCAGTTTTGAGTTGCAGACTGCCATGGAGACTCAACCTTCTGGCATAATTTGTTATCTAGGTTGTAGAAGACTGTTTAAAGCCCATTTTTGTATCTACTTGGGAAATGCTAGCTAGATATGTCGTAAACTTTGCACACAGGGAACAGTATGTGGAGAGGTCTCTCAACCCTTTAGCACTAATGGAATTGCACTACCAAAATTCCTTTAAACACACACTCATCTAATGCCTATTTTAAGCAGCCATACAACATAACCATTTTGCTTGGTTTACTGTGGCAACAGATTACATGGAATGCGCATCTATTTCTCATCTATCACTCACCAACATTTTCTATTTGTAAACAATGTAGTAACAATATTTGAACCAATGCCCAATATTAGTTGCTCTTCTCTTGTTTTTACTTTTTTTTAAATCAAATAAATTAAAACCCAATGAATTACCTACAGCATACCTATGCATTGTAATAGGTCCCACTGTCATTTTCTACCAAATTTAGCATGGTGGGATAGATCAATAGTCACAATTTCTCATTGTCCCTAAAAGTCTTTTGCTCCTTGACACATACTGACCAAAGTTTCTTTGTTGCATCAAATGATGACTATTCACTAGTTCCTCACCATTACCATCACCATTCTTCCTTTTAGAATGTAATTCTTTGTTGTTATGGTGCTATCCATTTTCATACAATCCAATACACTGTCCTCTGATTTGTACAACAGACTAATAGTTTTCCTCTTTATTCCTGATTTTACACTCAATAGCCTCCTGATTCATTTTGACCAATTTCTTTTCAACTTTCTGGAACTTCTTCTGTCCCTGCCTAGAAAGACTGAACACAATTAATTAAAAACAAGCATGGTCAAGACTAGTCTTGAAATGGTGACCCATCCCACATAAACATGAAGTAAAAACATTTCAACTTGCCAGGATTAGTGAGTGGAATTTATTATGTAGTACCTAAATACTAAAGACTGTATTCTATTAGTTTCTCTGTACAATGATGTTGCGATTTTCAGAAATGTCAACACAAAGTTCATTCAAGTAACAGTACTACTCAAGTGAAAGATGAGTGGCTGATATTTGTGTAAAATAGTACAGCATGAAGCCCAATACAAAAACAATAAATAAATTGTTGTGTAGTTGTACAAGTACTTTTCAGACTTAAGGAACAGCACAAAAACATACCACATCACTTATGTTGCCACTGTTTAAATTAAGGGCAAATAAACTAAGAGCTCCCTCAAATCAGAACTAATGACAGAATTATTTAAAACGAACTTTGAAACATTAACAAATGGGTTTGAAAGTAAAGTGACATTACCTTGAGAAGAGCAAGGTCGTTGAGCCACGAGTCGTCCCCATCGTATCCCGGGTGAACGATGACCCTATCCACCTGGTGGCGAGAGCCTCCCCGACTCAGCTGAGTGGTACCCGCCAGAACAGACAGGTCGTTACTTGAGCTGCAACACCATTACAAAGCATAAGAAGCCTAAGAATTACATGACAGATACGTTGCTGTTTCACACACGATTTGTCAGATACATGATGAAAGACATGGACAGTAAGTATTTGGGAGTTTTTTGTGGTGACGGGCCTCATATAATGGTGGTGAATAAATTTTGAGTGACTGATTAATTGTGTCATATTACATTTTGGGGTTGAGAAGACTGATAGCTTCCCACTTCCAGCTTATTTAAAATTCATATTTTTTTTTTTTTTTTAATTCCTGTTCTAATAACACTATCAGTTTACCAAGACACATGGTCATTCATTTACCAAATAAGTTTTTCTGTTTAATATTTATCAGTGCAAAGGAATTATTAAGAAGATCTCTGGTATCTTTTACCCAATTCTCTAAACCACTATTGGGTATACGGTAGCAAACAATCTCATTTCATATCTAGACTTCATCCCCCTTCTGACTTTGTCAATTTGCCAGTACCTTGAGTCAATAAATAAATGACTTTTGTCATTCTTTTGACAGAGGAACAGATTTCTCTGAGTTTTGGTGCCATTTGAAAACATTAATATGTTGATCCTTATGTTCCCTTCTATACCATCTCACTACATTCTATAAACAATCTCTAACTTGTGGGTTAGATATTTCACAGCTTTCTTTCTGAAGATGCATCCATAACATAGCAAGTATTTCTAATTGTTATTTGCTCTATCTTGTTGTATAATTATTGATTATATCTCAAAATTAAATGTTCCTCTACCCATCTGTTGCCTAAAATCTCTTTTTTAATGAACTGTGTTACTGAATCCTTTTAGTTTATAGTTAAAGTTTCCGGCGCATACAAACCTTCATAGTTTGACAACTGTGTCCTGTATGTGAACTCATTGTTATTTCTACACTTCTTTGTTGGTATTCCTACATTAATGCTAAAATGCCAAAGTTCTCTACTCAGACCAGAGAGTTGACATTGACTTCATCCACAGTTACCACTCACTGGTTGAGTCTGCTTGGCACAAAAGCCTATCTGTTTCCTTTCTCTTTCACCAACTTTCCATCACAATTGTGATTTGGTCATCTTTCTCGCATACAATTCTCTGTTCCTGTCATACATTTATGTTTTGATTTTTCTCTGTGACATTTACCATACATTTTTATTTCATCTAGTTAATTTATTAAACTATGCTCACTTATGTCCATATCATTTGAGTCTTGTTTTCTCTATATTGTTCTGCAAGGGTTTCTCTTTCATAGTGTCCCTAGCCTTCTCATTTCTTCACCTGCCTATTCTTGTACTCCCAAGCTGCTCATGGGAAATTTAATTTCATTCAATTGTATCTTATTAATAACCTACCACTTCACTTTCCATGATTAGGTTCCACATATGAGAATATGCAACATAGTACATACTTACTTCTCAGTGTAACATACTTTATAAACATTAGTGTTCTCATACTACTTAAAAAATTTGCTCGATTCTCTCTTTCACTTAAATGTGCACCATTCCTTCCACTCCTCAACACTTCCTAGACTTTTCAAACAATTCACTTTCATTATCTATTCTCCAGTATTTCTCAATATTGAGAAAGCTTACGATTTTCTAAACAGGAGTAAGGTATGGAAGGCTTTGGAGAAGTCCCAAAAGAAACTATTCCTGGGAAGTGTGCACTATGTGATAATAGGCAAAGGAATGGACAAAATGATGAAGGGCCCTCTCAACACTATTTTTAGTTGTAATCATTGATGATACAATGGAGAAGATGGCAGTGAGGATGGGAGAGAAAAACATGATGACCTGTTGATCTGGGAAATTGATAAAGTGGAAGTTTAGCATCACTTGGATGTATTGGCAGATAGTGTAGGGAAATATGGCATGAAATTGAATGTGGAGAAATGTGAGTGCATGGTGACAACCAGAAAGAAGAACAGTATAACTGGGGAAATTGTGATGCCAGGTGAACAGATGAAGAAGATAAACAGGTTAGAGTCCTTGGGAAGTGTGTTAGGAAGGAATGATGGCAAGATAAGTGAAAGAGGAAAACAGTCAAAGGCATTTTTTTAGCAGCATTAGAAGCCTGATATGAAATAAGGATGTGCCACAGAGAAGCTAGAGCATAATTTACCACACATACTATGTGCCTATCCTGACAATTGGTGCTGAAACCTGGACCAAGCAAGTGGGATTCAAGCAAGCGAAATTAAATTTTTAAGAAGTAGAGTGGGTGTTACTAGAATGGATAGGACAAAGAATGAAATGGAAGCCCCACAGAAAATGGACGTATAAAGAGAATGGAGAAGCAGAGAATCCCAAGAAAATCAATGAAATGAAGGTGCACAGTAAACAACCCAGAGGAAGACCAAGGAATGAAAGGCTGAGAGGAGTTGAAGAGTATGCACTATTTATTTCCCAGATTTTATAATAATGGCCTTCTCTTCTAGTTCTATTCTCACTCAGATATCTGATTTTCGGAAAATGTGAATCATGTGACCATTCAGTCTCATGTACATCATGTAGTTGATCTCAGCACTTCTTTCAGTCAATTGATGGTTGAATAGATGTTAACGCTAAAATGGCAAAGTGTATCAAATAGAGGAGAGGCCTGGACCGAGGGGGTGATAGAGAGGTGATGGGAAGAAAGAATTAAATGGAGAGGCTCGTAAACAAGGCAGATCTGGTTGATGGCTAGAAGCCGTTGAGCATGATGATGATGATCTGTTTTCCTGTCATCTTAATTTCCGTATTTAGTATCTCCTTCTTTTTGGTTGTGATCATACATTCACTTTTCTTTGAATTAAATTTATTGTCATATTTGTCTGACCATATATCTATTTGCCTTGACAGATCATTACTCATTAGCAAAGACCATCAAATTCAACCTGTATTGGATGTACTCAGTTTGTTATATTGTTACACAAACCTGCTGAACTGATTTTGATGAGGTTTTCACAGTTTTAAAGCTTAATATCTGAGGTTTGGCTTATGACTCTAGGTTATCCAGTGCCAAAACATAATTTGATATCTGATATAAAAATTTTTATGGCCATATTTTCTTTATTTCTATAACTTCACAAGAAAAGGACTTTAATGTGAACATCAGAACAGTATTACAAATTCTCATGCCATTGCTCTCCATATTGGTGAGTCTCAGGTTAGACGAAATGAAAGCCTAATAGTTTGCAGACTGTATTCTGGTAGAAAAAAGTGCAGTCTGAAGCAGAGAAAAATTTCTTAAGAAGTAAGCACAGCATATATATATATAAAGCTATTCTCTCATCGAGGTAAATAAGAATCAATCATCAAATTGTGGAGCCATAGTTCTGATAGTGCTGCTGAAGTTTTGTCAAAATAACCATAAACATTCGTACAGTGATAGAAACAACTGGGAGTGTGGAAAGGTCAGAATCATTCAACAATAAATTATAAAAATATCAGAATTGGGTTACTAAATAACATAAGTAATTGTAAAATGAATGAATGCAATACTGTACGAGAAACTTGCACACTTATAATGCAGACTGTGTGACGGTCTGCAGAACTGTCAAAATAACTTCAGCTGTATAATAAATATCCAGAATTATTTTCCTAAACTGCTTTTAATGCAAACACTAAAGAATTTAAACAGTTCAATTTCATTTTAAAACCCATCAGACTTACTATCAATCATGGGCGCTGGGAGGGAGGTGCAAGGGGGTGCACTTGCACCCCCCTGCTTTGAAAGAAAATACACAGAAAAAGATTAAGAAACAAAAAAATTATTATTAAATTCACTATTTGAATAATAACTTAAGGCGCCTAAGTTGTTGTCCAAATTTGATCAACACCTTGTCAATAAATTCAGTATGCTTAGTTAATAAGTGTTATGTATAATGTATAAAAATGATACAGATGCAACTCCCTTAAAGTAATCCTGCCGGTGCCCATGCTATCAGTGGTTAATATAATTTCACTTCCAAATATCAGATATTGTAGCTATGCAGCCTGAGATCATAGCTTCAAGAAGCAAAGAAGCTCACAGAAGTATTTTCCATTGTAACTGTAAATGAATTGATGTAATTTCTTTGTGTCCCATTTTCATTCAATACTGCCATCTAGAGGATTTTAAGTCTGAAAAACTAAGGAAAGAATCAGTACATGCAGTAATACAGCTATTATTTCTTAAGAAGTATGACGGTTCAACATTTAGTTGGTATTTCATCTCTTGTGTTTCACACTATATGTTCAGATTTTCACTTACTGCTCTGGTATTATGTCATGATGAAGCATAAAATGAACCAAACAACTCAATTCAGATTGTAAGCTTTAGAGCACTGAAAACCTCATACCGAGTGTGGTATTTGTGCAGTTAACGCTCAGGCAGGCCTCTCATTTGGGGGACGCCGGTTTGAATCCCCATCCAGGCATCTAGATTTGGGTTTTCCATGGTTTTGACACATCACTCCAGCCAAATGCCAGGATGCTTCCTTCAAAAGGCCAGTCCCCTATCCCATCCTGCCTCTAATGACCTCAACGTCGATGTCGTCGAGGCATAAAGTCTTAAATAGGTAACATGTCGTAAAATCATGGAGTCAGTGAAGACAAACATGTTTTTAGTATAAAGGTGAAAAATTGATTTCTTGAATAGGATATAACTGTGTGTACAAATATTTTTGATTACTTTCCAAAGTTGTGTCTTTTACCAGAATTTCAGCATTTTTAACTATTTTTTAACCACACTATCAGCTTTAAATGAGCACTCAAGAAGAAAAAGAGATGGTTGCTGAAGGCATAAAGATATTCCACTCAGTCAAGCACACCTCGTCATTCAATTCACTCAATTGTTGCTTGAAAGAACAAAAGCCACTGGGACTACACATAATGTTTTTGGTCCAGCATCTTCTCATTAAGTAATAAAAGCTCTTCAAACAATATATTTTATAGTGTTGTTGCAGATGCCTTCAATCATGGTGGTACAAAAAATTTTCCACTGATGGTAAGATTTTACAGCCCCACTACAAATTTAACAATTTGTGTACTTGACTTTTACAAAGGGGCAAATGAAGCTGCATCGACCATGTATAGAAGTTTAGTGATACAAGTGGAGGATTTTAGTGTTGATAATAAACAACTATTACTGTACAGACAACAAAAATGTGTTTCCAGTTACTGTATGATGATCATGACAAAATTACATCAGTGGGACATCCTGCACACATTCTGCATAACAGAATAAAGTATGCTCTTCATTTGAGAAAATTTGACTCAAAATATTTTATCCTCAAGCTGCTTACTTATGTCTCATACTATGCCATACTAGCTGCAGCTATAAAAGACTTTTATGAGATACTAGCATAAGCCTGTGACTGTTTTTTGTGTATCGTCATGGCTCTAGAACTAGTTTTTAAGGTCAAGGATTTTGACGGATTGACCTGATTTGGTCAAATATGATCTTGATCTGTGTTTCAACCTTGAGCTTGAAGAACTCAGAACTACTAATAGACATGTTAAACACGGACAGAGATGATTACACTATCATATAATTGTTTCAAAGGTTGTGGTTGCTAGACTCGAACTGCCTGAAATACTTGACTTGTATTTGACCCATAAGTCCACTCCACCAAATTTGTAGGATTTCTATTTAAAGGGGGTGCACAATGGCTTTTGAAATATCATATTGTTTATGATTGAGGCTGGGCAAATATTCATAATGTAATCCTTGGTCGTAGAGTCTGTAATGGCCAGGGATCTTCATACATATTCCAGATCATTAAAAAGAAATGAATTGCCAGAATTTGGTCTAATATCCACTTTTAATAACCTAACAACACACATATACCAAACATATACAAAGACCATTAACGAAAGTTGTCAGTAAAATACATAAAAACCAAATAAAGGGTAATGTATAAACTCTGGTCAAGCAGCAACATTAGCAAAAAATTTAATCAACCTGAAATTTAGCCTGGCCGGAATGACAACTGACATTAATGGTTACAGCAGAGACCATTAGTAATTTAAGTTTTTATGTTACTTTCATTAGTGACATGTTACTAAAAAGTACTTGCAGTTCCACATTTTTTTCAGCCGTAAAGTTTTTAAGTATGAACTAGACCTATGTTTCATCCATGAGCTTAAAGAACTCAGAGGTATTAAGCGCGAACAAAGACAATCATGCTATCATATAATTGTTTCAAAGGTCCTGGTTGCTAGACTTGAACTTGCTGAAATACAAACTTGCAAAATTTGAAGAATTCATGTTTGCTTTAAAAGCATCATGTTGTTTTTTTTATTAAGGTGGGGCAAACATTCATAATGTTTGGTCATAGTGTCTGTAATGACCAAAGTACTTAATACAGATTCCATATTATTAAATAGTTGAGCTACTCCAAGGAAATGAATTGTCAAAATATTTGATTTGATCTGATGTTCACTTTAAATAACTTAATATTTCATGTACAGCGAACATGAGCATGAAGTGGTCAGTAAAATATGTAAAAAGCAAATAAATCATAATGTATAATCTCTGGTCAAGCAGCAATGTTAGCAAAAGTTTTAGTTAAATTTAAATTTAACCTAGGCCAGAATGACAATTGGCATTCATGGTTACAGCAGATACCATGAGTAATTCAAGTTTTTAAAAGTTTTTTATGATACTTTTATTAGTGACATGTTACTGAAACATACTCCTAGTTCCAAGTTTTTTCAGCTGTAAGGTTTTCCATATTTTTTTAAAGAATGCTACTAAAAACAAACTATATGACTGTATTCTGGAAATTAATCTGGTTAGCAGTTGCTTAGCTATTAAATTGTTTACATAAACTCAAATTTCTTCTAATGATATCTCTGTTGGCTGTTAATTTGTGAGAGAAGGCTGACACATGGCGCTATACTCCAGGAATAAAAATCGAAGTGAGGAATTTATATATTAGACATGAATTTGAATTTGCAAAAGTTCTGCAACATATAAAACATGATTGTTGTCATTTCTCCTTGCTATCAAACATGCCATGAGATCAGTTGACATCCTAAAAGATTACTTTATATTGATGGCAGGAAATTAATGAACTACTCGCTACATTCTGGAAATTCTTTAATCCTAAAGAAACAGAACCTTATCTGGCTTTTTTCCAAAATTATCTGAAAAACCAGCAACATGCTATGTTGAAGCTTGAAAACAAAACCTTGTTGTGTTTCAAAAGTTAGATCTCAAATGAGGAAGTAGGAATTGATGAGATTACTGTAGACATATGAAATCTGTAAGGGAAAAAGGAATACAAAGATTACTCAAACTGATATCAAAAATTTAAGAAACAGAAGAGATTTCAAGTAATAAAGGTATCATCTTCAATTTCTAATGAAGGCTCAAGATGACAAATGTCAAAATTATTGCACTATACATCTAACATCACAGCTTAAAAATTATTGATCAGGATAATTCATAGAAGAATAGATAGTGTCATAAATACATAGCAGATGAAGATCAGTTTAGGTTTAGCAAATAGAACCAATAATGCAGCAGTCTGATCTAAAACAATTGCAATCTATCTAAGAATCCAGTGGCTACAATGAAAGAAGAAAATAATGTCGCGTGGTAATGGCCGAGCGAAGAATTACCTTCGACTACCCCTGCGTGCACGTAAGTTCGTCCAGCCTGCTCGCCGTCAACTTCTGGTTCTTCCCGTTGGCGTCTGCAAGAACGGGCTGGAAAGCACTAATAATAATCACTCTAACTACTGACTTGAGGTATTGTTGTAAATAACTTCCGAGATGTTATGAACAGGCATTTATTCTTGAACTAGCTGCCCCGACAGATTTCTTTCTGTCAAATGTTATTTAGCCCAGTCAATAAAGGGCCAAAAACAGTGAATGTCGGAACTTTCTCTGGTAAAGCTGAATTTTCTCCCAGTAGTAGATCACTATTAGAGAGACATTTTTTCAAAAGTCCCCGAAAATTCCAATGGAGCTTCCCCCCCAACCCCCCCTTTAAGTTTAAAATGTAGAGTTTTACGCAATCGCATATAACTTTTTAACCAAAAGTTTATTAAGGTTATATTACTTACAGTTTTATTCCCTGATAAATATTCTACAACTTTTATAATAACATAATTTATGATATGTGCAGCAGTTTTCCCGTAAATTAACGAAATGTTGTAAAAAAAACAATATTTTTTTGCCACCTATCTACGTTTTTGCAAAACCATATTTTTATTCGTCACCAAATGAAAAAATGCTTCGAATGAAAGTTGTAGCTCATATATTCCTGAGTACATCGGTGTATAAACATATACAGTTATGTGTATTAATCTACTAGTAACATAGAAAACAGTAGCTGGGTTTTGAGCGCGTGAGCGCCCGGGAGTCGGCGGGCAGCGTGAGCCGGCCGCGCCCATTGTGTAAGAGGAAGAATAAAGGTGCTATAATTTCCAGAAATAATTTTTAATGCATTTAACAGCATTGACCTCATAATGATGTTTATTTACGAAGAAAGATCCGGTAATTGGGACCTCCATTTAAGTACTACAATTGAAATGCTCCCATACTTTCACGCTGCAGGCCATCTGCCATATGCTAAATCCGCACATCTTTATGCACAAGAAATGACTAAACTTGGCTCTAAACTATCTCCACTAGAATTTGGTCTCTTTAAAGAACATTTCACTGTAAGAAGAACGGGGAAATACTGGTCTGGGACGTGGACTGACATTGCATCGAACAGGGTTTGATGCGTCCCATGAAATCCGTTGGGGGCCTAAGTCATGGACGAGGCATAACCGACAGCACTCTATCGAAATGGGTCCTCGGAACACAATTTTCACAAATTCATGATGCTGTGGAAGATTATTTTGGGACATCAATTCAGTACAATGAGCAGCATGTTGAACTTCGCGTATCTAGACGAGAAAGAGATTTGTCGGACCTGCAAACATTTACAACATGGTTCCAAACACACAATCCTTTTACAAAACTATCAGGTGAATTAGTTTCATTGACATCTGCATTCGTGTGTGATGACTCAATAAACTGCGATGAAGCTTATGATGTCGGTCTCTCAGCCATAGCCAAAATGAAGGGAACTAACTTCCATGATATTAAACTTCACAGGAAGGATATGGTTAAGACTCAAGCAGTGCAGAAGTCAGCATTGGTACGATCAAAAGAAGTTTGTGTGAACTCCCAACAACTTTTTAACCGTATTTTGTGTGTGTGCTACAGTCCCGGAAAATTGAAGACTTACTTGGAATTCGAACTGGCTCCTCGACCACCTGCTTTGTTTGATGATGTATCCTTACGAAAAGGAACAAAATCGTCACTGATGAAAGTATTTGAAGAAGGTGTCATTGACGTAACGGACCAAAATGGTGCAACTTATGTTTTGGACGGGGGATTTCTTCTACACAAAGTAGCGTGGCCACGAAATTGTTCCTATGGCGTCATCTTAGAAACTTACTGTACATATGTTGTAAATAAATATGGATCTAATTTAATTGTAGTATTTGATGGTTATCCAGACGAGCCAACAACGAAAAATGAAGAGCAAAACAGAAGAGCTGCCAAAATATCTTCACCTGACATAGTATTTGATGAAAACACAATTTGTGTTACTGGAAAAGAGGAGTTTTTAGGAAATACTAGTAACAAGAGAAAACTGGTACTAGCTTTGGCATCTGAATTCAGAAAACGAGGACTACAAGTTGTTACAGCGGAAGATGATGCTGATGTGCACATTGTTATGACAGCAATTCAACAGCAGAGAAGTGACTGTAAGGTATTTGTCGTTGGAACCGATACCGACTTAATAGTATTACTTACGGCACTGGCTCCTGAAAGTACTTGTATATACTTCTGTAAAGAGATAGTGGGTGCAGTTCCATTAACAGTGTAGTACAGAATCGCCACTCTCATAGAAAAGTTTGGAGATCAACGTCAGTTACTTCTGTTTTGTCACGCTATGACCGGATGTGATACCACATCCAGCATGTATGGAATGGGCAAATTAAAAGCGATAGAATTGCTCAGATCGAAACCTGATATGCAGAATACAGCGAGGAAGTTTTTGGATGATTCTACAACAAGAGAGGACCTTTTGATTGCTGGTGAGAAATTTGTTTTATGTTTTTATGGGTTAGAGAAAAATTCAAATCTGAATGAAGGCCGTTACTACAAGTTATTGACAGTAACAAAGAAAAGTTCCCTTAGATCAAATTTTCATCTAGCAACATTACCTCTATAGTCTGAGGCATGTCGTGAACATTCGCTGAGAGTATTTTTGCAAGTTCAAAAATGGTTAGGTAATACTCTTGATGCTACAAACTGGGGTTGGAAAATTGAAAACGTGAAAGAAATGAGAGGTACCAAAAGAACATTGAAACCAATTCCTACCTCGAAGCCATTTGCTCCAAACGAACTGCTGTACTTAGTGTCATGTTCTTGTAAACAAGGATGCGGACAATACTGTGGATGTAGAAAAGTGAACCTGAGTTGCACTGCAATGTGTGAACACTGTAGTGGCTTATCTTGCCTAAAGTCACACCTGTATTCAGAAGAAGAAGATGAATTTCCTCATACAGATTAATATGTAACCGTTATCAAAGAGACATGCTTCTAAACATAAAATAAGTTTTATGGGTTACAATAATCATGACTTGTAAATATTAAATCGGTGTATATAATATCTGTGGTGGGTGGGAGGTCCGTGATGCTGTTTTAAAACACAAGTAATTTAAAACAGCTGCCGGTTTAGCCAGTCCGGGACACGGCGGGTCCATAGGTGGTGGATAATGGAATGGCCTGATATAACAAGGCTAGGTTAAATCCCCCGAACAAAAACTGGCATACAAAAGTGTACAATAATTAATTATGAATAAAATTAAAATCTTTAATTCAAATATGTTATAATCAGAAAAACAAATTTTACTTCTCATATCACTCTAATGTTATTTTGATTATACACAAATATTTACTAAATTACAAATTAAAGGTCGACACACTATGGGCTAGTACGAGTATAAGTGTTAAAAATAGATGTTATAATTACAGTATTAACTAATTGAATAGGCATATGAGGATAAGGCGCCTTTCGCCTACGCCCGCCGACTCCCGAGCGCTCTCGCGCTCAAAACCTAGCTACTGTTTTCTATGTTACTAGTAGAGTAATACACATAACTGTATATGTTTATACACCGATGTACTCAGGAATATATATGCTACAACTTTTATTGGAAGCATTTTTTCATTTGGCGAAGAATAAAAGTATGGTTTTGCAAAAACGTAGATAGGTGGCAAAAAAATATTGTTTTTTACAACATTTCGTTAATTTACGGGAAAACTGCTGCACTTATCATAAATTATGTTATTATAAAAGTTGTAGAATATTTATCAGGGAATAAAACTGTAAGTAATATAACCTTAACAAACGTTTAGTTAAAAAGTTGAATGCGATTGCGTAAAACTCTACATTTTTAAACTTAAAGGGGGGGTAGGGAGGGAAGCTCCATTGGAATTTTCGGGGACTTTTCAGAAAATAATCCTCTCATCAAGGTCTATCACCCTTGAAAAAATCAGCTTAACCAGAAAGAGTTCCGACACAAAACCTTTATTGACTGGGCTAATTGTCCTATCGCAGTCCAATAGAAAAAAATAAATAAAACGTATTACAGAGTGATCACTTTGTTTATTGATTTAATGTCTGAATAATTAACAACGATTACTTACAAAAATATGTTTTCTATTTCGTACACTGCATGACGTTAGTAATAATGTGATGATATTTTTATTGTAATGCTTTGTGGTACACGATATTTTTTGTTTGGTTACCTGGCGCGTAAACAAATAAAACTGACGGTTTTCCAACGCGGGAGCAGGCAACATACAACTGTCCATGAGAGAAGCATGGGTTTTCAAGATTATCGTCGCAAACACTCAACGACTCACCCTGGGACTTATTTATGGTCATAGCGAAAGCAAGCAGCATTGGAAATTGTAGTCGTTTAAATTCAAATGGTAAGTCAGTTGGTACAATTGGGATGCGAGGTATCAACACATCTTCTCCCCCATATTTTCCCCTTGGAATGGTTGCTTCGATCACATTGTTCAGTAATTTTTTCACTGCTAGCCGTTTGCCATTACAAAGACGCAGTTGGTTGATATTTCGCAATATTATGACCACCGATCCTACTTTTAATTGAAGATTATGAGGCAGCAATCCTGGCAAATCCAGTGAGTTCAAAAATTCTGGTGGATAGTTGACGACATCATCTTGGTTAGTTGCACAATCAACTGATTTGTATGTCCTTAATTCACCAGCAATTTCATTTACATCCGTGTTTTTGTCTCTATAATATAGCTCGTTCGTTCAACCAAAAAATTGACAGGAAATGTAATGCAGTCAGTCAAAACGTCTACAGAGATTTTGTCATTACCAATGCCAATGAATTGTTTTAAAAACATTTCTTCAGATCGATCATTTTGCAATTTCAAAGATAATCATAAAGCGCCTTTGTTTTGTTATGATTGACTGGCAGTAATATTATTTTCGTTGATTGCACGCAATCCCTTTTTTTCCTTCGAACTTTATTTTGGGTAGGCATAGACTAATATCCATCCATACAGTCTAATCAACTTGAAGGCATACCAGAGATAATCCTAATGTGCCTTTGTTTTGTTTTGATTGACTGGTTTGTATGGAAAAAGAAAAGTGTTGAATTTTACTATTTTCCTCGCAATTTTTACATTTTTTCTCTCCATAAAAACCTTCATTGTGAATTAACAAAAATATGAAACAAAATTAGCCGATTGGTCGAGCCGTTCTCGAGTTTTGCGCATAGCAACACATTTGGTGATTATATAGATTTTAAAAGTAAGAAAGTATTTTTACTTGCAGCCAATTCAATCATCGTGAATTCAACCTGAACATAATTTAAAACGAATGGAACCCATCACCACAAGGCTTACCAGAACAGAAAGTATTTTTACTTCTAGTCAATTCAATCATCGTGAATTCTACCTGAACATAATTTAAAACGAATGGAACCCATCACCACAAGGCTTACCATAACATTGCATTCTTAAAATAAAATGATAAGTGTGGATCGATCGTCAGACGATAATGCATATCGCTTCGCAACTGAAATACCAGTAATCGATTTTGCTTTTTAGGTATTCTTAGTATTGTTTCCTTCTAAACTGGTGCATTCAATTTTCATAGTCGAAATTTTCGTGGTATGCGGCATGGGTCTACATATAAACACACTTTACAAATAAACACACAATTGGTTTTCGAGAAAAGCGAAAATTTAAAAGCATCCAAGAAAATGCCACGCACAGAGGAAATAATGATAACACGTACGTCAGTGATATTATTTTTGCTGATCACACGTAGACATACATTAATATCCATGGAGCCTATGAAGTCATACCAAAGTTAATCCTAACGCGCCTTTGTTTTGTTTTGATTGACGGAAAAGAAAAGTGTGGTTTTTACTATTTTCCTTCTAATTTTTACGTTTTATCTCTCCATAAGAACCTTCCCGGTGCCGTAACGAAAATATAAAAAAAAGAATTAGCCGAATTGGTCCAGGCGTTGTTGAGTTATGCGCTTACCAACACATTTTGCGATTCATTTTTATATTATAGATTCTTCGGAGAGATAAGTGGACTGATACAGTTGAATGGTACATCTTAATATGCATAGAAGTAAAATGTGTTTCCTTACTATAGCCGAATGGCTGAATAAAATAGCGGGAGGGTTTGTACAAGCCTCGCCTCGTGAGCATATGAAGGGTGGAGCTGGTGGTGTAATTTCTAACACTGCCTAAGTCATTGGCTTCTTAAAAATTGGCAAGTTTACGGCATGATCTTCAAAATGAAACTGCGCAGAGGACGGGTACAGAACGCGTCACTCTACTGTCGCTAAAGGGTGGGGTGACTGTCTCCCATTGGCCAGTTCACATCACGCGCTGTGGATGCAAAGTTTAATTGGCCAGTTGGAGGTGTCTTTCTAGAAGGTACCAGAACATTTCGAACCTTGTTTCTCACATTCAAAACTGCTTGCCTCAGTGGCCTTGCAGGAAGGGTTCAGATTCTGCAAACGTGCTCTCATGTTCCACATCCGCCCAGGCTTGTAGCTCACCGAGACTGGCTTACACTCACTAGAATATTAACTACGAAATTATTGAAATATGCTACACCTCCCTGCTAGGGAAAGAATTTGCAGAAGCCTTGTGTTTCAGCATATTCTTCCAGCATTCTACTAGGCGTACACAATTGGTATCATATTTATATCCTAATTAATTAATTATAAAATCTACTAAGGTTTTGTAGCTTCATCTAATCTCTGAACTGTCTAATACTAGTAAGCAAACAATATTTAGTGTGTTCTCTCTATCAACTAAGTGTTTAAAACCCATAAGTAAAATAGTTCTAGCGTCTAGCTGATTTGGTGTCTCTAGAGCTTGGTTCTGGATTTTCTAAATTTCTACTTAACAGAGAATTGTTACGTTGAAATACTACCATTTCTTCTTCGTCATCAGTTTGCACTTCAATACTGCGATGAATAGAACGCCGAGGTCTCACGTTTCTTACTTGTGAGGCGTCTGTTTGATTTAGTACTGTAGTTTGAACACAAACCCTACCACAACACTCATTTGTAGTGCGAAATACATAATTAGAACAATCTCTAAGACATTTACAATGTCGACACAGGCAAAATAATACAATAAGAATTATTACAATGGTACATACATTAGAGATTACAGAATATCTTGACATATAAAAGTCATTTCATCTTCCAGTTCTTGTATTTTATGGCCAGCGACCTTGAGGTCGTCTAGGTGTCGTATTACTGGCTCTAATTTCCATGCTAACCTTAACTCTGAAAGATTATGTTTGTCTTGATTTAATGTACAACAATCCAAGTCTAGCTTAAAATTAGGTATTACATCATGAGTAGTTACATTGGTTCTTATATATTGCTCTGACTGAATCATTATCGTATTAGCGTAACCTTTACATTTGCCAAAGAATATTAACTTTCCAGTACCTTTAAAGGTGACATCCGTGGGAGGTTCATTATTGCATAATATTGTTACACTCTCTTCATGAGGTACTACAAATAACCATTCGTTTCGGCTAATGGCCATCCAAACACTGTCATTAAGTACTGCTATTTTCCTTACGCAATCATTAGGAATTGATCCCAATGGTTGCAGGAGTCGAACCTCACACGGTGAGTTTTCATAAGTAGTTTGTAATACAAAGTTCTGTTTACAAATACTGGAGTCTGACGTCAGTTGTTTACAATCTAATTGGTCTTGATCCAGTTTTGCATTCAAACTGTAACGATAAAGTGGCGTCTGCTAGTGGTGATAATGCACTAGCAGCTTGGTGTGTGGTAATTGTTGTTCATCTAGGTATCAATGGATTGCAGGTTCTTCTACTAATAATTCACAAAGTCGCCATATTGATAATCATTCAATTTATTCACCGAACGTACAATTACTAAGCCACCACCACCAACGATTATAAATTGACCGTATGTAGAGGCTATTCAGGACTTCTTCTCCTACAAACTGCAAGTTCTGAGCTACACTATTATCACTTGGTTTGGATGCTATAGTTCAACGCCCACAAGTTCACTGCTATTTACGAAACACTGCAGTTTATCTGCATGACGGCAGCGTACTTATAATGTTTCATCAGGTCCTCACGATTGTGCCAGAATGCACCACCAAACAATCAACGTCCCGCGCAACCAACCGTGACCGACCTCCAAGACAGTGAGTCACAGACTGCCTTCAACAATCCAACTCGCATCTCACGTCACACTTTCAACAATCGGATCGTCCTGATTCCACCGCTCAACACGAACACACACATGGTTTTTTATACTGTCTCGCCACAAACGTTTAGAGTGATCAGTTAGAATATATGAATGATCAGGTTGTAAATACAAGTAATGACCATTGTAATCAAGATTTATAGGCAAAGGCAACATTTTATATAGATTAAATGGCACATTCAAAATATAACTAAGAATATTCTGTGACATGAAAACATCGATTGTAATGATTTTCAAAAGAAGATAGCCATTTTCCTCCTTCAGAGAAACTGGGAACTTTTTACCCCCTATATCATTCCTTATTAATTCCAAGTATTGGACAATTTGAACTGGATTAATAAAATGTGGCTGCAATAATCCCTTTTGGGAATTTACGATCGCGCTTACTAAGATATCGTATTCCCTCTGCAAACCTTGTATAATAGCAATGGCACGAACTAGATGCTCATTGACAGATACTAAAACAGACAACTGGCATATGGCCTTATTGGTATGATTCGCATAACTTTCCGCATATCTTTGCATCTTTCGCATCCCTTCTAGTAGTACTATCTGATTTCGGCTCACGCCTGCTAAGGTGTGATTGAACCCTGCTAAAATGGTTTTAACTACTGTAAGTTGTTCTTTACTGAGTTTTAGTAACGTTCGTTGTTCCTTTTCAGCAATGTCTATTTTTGATCGGAAATATTGAACATCTGAGTCTGTAGCCAACCCAAATAAAATTTTACAAATATCACCAACAAAATTAATCGCTCCTCTTTTCCTACGCGTTGTTTGATGCTGTGTTATTTGCCCTACTAACCGTTGAGAGTATTTCACTTGATCAATATGCCATAATAATTCTTTTGCCATCTCATTACATTCATCTATGGATACATTGAGTTCAGATAATTTATTTTTACAGAAAGCAATTGATCTCGTCGCGTAATGCTCAACTTCCGCGAATTTAGTTTGAAGTTCACCAAGATCGACATAACTGATGATGCGCCACGTGACAGATGACAGCTGGACTTGCTGCCTAAAATCGTAGTACAGACCGGGTGAATGCTGATATTTCTCAATCTGAAAATCTTGGGATGCCACACTCAGTTGCAGCAATAACAAGGTACTTAGGATCACGTTCATCTGTAAGAAATAAATACAGGGTTTAATACTAGTGTTTTTCTCTGCAAAATAAAATCATTTTTTGTTATAAACAAATGACTGGTATGGAAAATATTATGCATAATTCTATGTGTAATTTATTACGCGCCTAATGCATTTGTCTGGCGTGTTAAAGAGCTGCTGCCGTGACACCTGATATCAAGCGCGTGTGGGCGCGCTATCATTTCAGCTGGAGAACGGCCTTGTGTGGGTTGGCAAGGCGCTCTCTTATCACGCCGCCATTTGTAATTCCTTGCCCTATCAGCGACGTCACAGGAGGCTCGCCCTCCATGTGCGTTTTTGTTGACAAACAACACGTGGTGCCTATCCAACTTCATTTTAACGCTGTTTCTGCGCTATTTGGCGCAACTGAACCGGGTTTTCTGCTAATCCTATGTACTGTATAGTGCTCTAAGAGTAGGTATTATAATTACATGTGTATATGTGCTCAGATATAAGGTTTTAACCTATTTGCATGTACCTTTACCTTCTTGTATCGTCCTATCTGTAGAGTAACATTGGGTAATTGCACTTCTATAATTTTGTAAGGACCTCTAAATTGTGTGTCCATTTTAAGGCTTCGTCCGCGTCTCACACTTTCGTCCGTAACCAATACTTTATCTCCTACTTTGAATTCCTTCGGGTTTTGATCCTTGTCGTAATATTCTTTGTTTTTAATTTTACACTGTTTATTTATCTCCCTAGCCCTTTGATGTAAGCTTTGCAGTCTGGCTTTTAACTCGTCCGCGTAGTCATCATAAGAATAGATGGTTTCTATGGGATACTTCTGCAAGATACCTGGAATATTTGCTACACGCCCAAAGAGAAGTTCGAATGGTGTGTAACCGGTGGCAGTATGGGTAGTTGTATTATAAACAAATGTTCCATAGGGAACCCATTCATCCCAGTTTGACTGATCCTTATCGATATAGTGCCTTAAGTACTCTGTAAGGGTCCTTTGACTTCTTTCAAGAGCCCCGTCCGACTCCGGATGCCAAGCCGTAGTCTGAATCTTCTGAGTAACTTACATACTCTCTGCAAAGTATCACTAAGGAAGCTAGCCCCACAGTCAGATAATAAAAATTGTGGAGAACCGTATTTTAGGATGATTTCATGCACCAACGACCTTGCTATTGTATCAGAATCCTGTCTTGGAATGGGTATAGCTGCTAAGAATTTCGATAGTTCGTCTTGGAAGGTCAGGATGTATTTATTGCCATGGTTTGATAGAGTCTATGGGCCAACCACATCAACAGCGCACTTTTCGAAAATATGTTCTGGTGTTCTAGTGATTTCTAAAGGCATTTTGACGTGCGGTTGGTTCAATTTGTTTTTCTGGCAGCTAGGACATTGCCTAATGTAGTCCCTAACGTCTTGGTCCATTCCTGGCCACTGTATGTACTTTTTAATTCTCTCTAACGTTCGATTAATCCCGACATGGCCTCCAAGAGGCGCATCATGCAATTGATGCAAAATGGCTCGTGTTTCCTCTTCGTCAATTGCGGGAAACTCTTCAGCTGTTGTTTGTGTCTGTGCTTCTACTGTTTGTGTTGTTGTTGCAGTAGCCACTGCATTTTCGGAAGTTTCCATTACGTCATTTGGTTCTATCTCCTCATTTGATGTTTCAGTGTTGGCTCGTATTTCCCTGATTCTACTAAGAGTATCTGCATTTGAATTAGACGTTCCCTTTTTGTAAACTATTTCGTACTGATAACCTTCGAGTTTTAATCTGAACTTGAGTAACCGGGAGGATGGTTCCTTCACACTAAAAAACCCACGTCAACGGTTTATGGTCCGTTACTCCCTTGAAACGTCTTCCAAACACATAAGGTCGAAACGTTTTGACTGCCCAGACATAAGATAAAAGTTCTTTTTCGCTGACACTGTAATTTTGTTCTGCCTTACTCAAAGTTCGCGAAGTGAATGCTATGGGCTTATCTCTACCGATTGGGCCCTGAGATAAGACAGCACCTATCGCTTGACCACTGGCATCCGCGGTAATTACGAATTCTTCGTCAAAATTTGGATATTTTAGAAGAGGAGGGGATGTTAACTTCTCTTTAAGGGTTTGAAAAGCTTGTTCAGCTTTTGGATTCCATTCAAATGCCACTTCCTTTTTTAAAAGCTCATATAGAGGCTTCGCAATCTTACTATAGTTCTCAATAAACCTACGGTAATACCCTGTGAAACCCAGAAAGGTTTTGAGCTGCTTTGTCGTTTCTGGTCTAGGATACTTTTTCACCTTTTCTGTTTTCGCGGGATCTGGGGAAACCCCCTCAGCAGTTAGTCTATGACCTAGGTATATCAAATCACGTCTTAAGAACTCACATTTATCTGATTGTAGCTTCAAATTATGGTGTCGCAATCTCTCAAACACATCCATCAACCGATCTCTGTGTTCTTCTAAACTGGTACTATAGACCAATAAAGAATCCAAGTACACGAGCGCTTTTTCGCCATTGATACCAGATAAAACCAAATTCATCAAATACTGGAAGGTACTAGGGGCTGAGCTTAACCCCATGGGCATAGTGACGTAACAAAAGTGGCCCTTATTAGTGCTAAAACCGTCATATGTTGATCTTTTTCATCTATCAAAATTGATGGTAGCCTTTCGCTAGATCAAGGGTTGTAAAATATTTGGCCTTCCCTAAGGAGTCTAGGATCTCAGATATCAATGGAATGGGAAATGTAGTCCCTACAGTCACCTCATTCAATTTTCTGAAGTCTACGACAAGTCGGTACTTTTGTTTACCACTAGCATCTGCAAGTTTGGGTATAAGAAGTATAGGGAAGTTCCACTCACTATCAGATTGTTTAATTATACCCTGTTCCAGCATATGATCTATCTCTTCATCTAAAGCTGGTTTCAGAGCCTCTGGTATTCGGTAAGATCTAGAATTAATAACTTTCCCCATAGCTTCTGGCTTTAATTTATTCGTGTTTCACTGTATCTGTATGTGTTAATTTATCCCCACGGAGGAAGAAAATATCGTTATATAGCAAGCATAATTCAGAAAT
>CM061919.1:30344630-30385115 GCA_031002005.1 Vandiemenella viatica | reverse complement strand
ATGGGTGGCAGGCAATCTATAGACTGCCACTGCGTTGGACCCAACAGTGGTGGGAAAGAGTTGGGTACATTTACTGTTTACCATGAGGTAAATTCCATTCTTAAAAACACCAGTAGTTTAAATATTAATATGGATTATGGTAATGGTAAATTAAAAGTAAGTGCTCATAAAGAAGCATTTGGCTCTAATAGTAATGAAATTGTCCGTGAGATGAAAGTCATTCCTAATGATAGTCAAATAGTTGATTTAAGTGGAAAGGAAGTAGTTTCTGAATGAAACTAGGTTGAAAATCCAGGATGAGATGAGGAAGTTGATGAATGTAACATGGATAGTAATCCTATTGTGGTAGACAACCTAACAGAGGGAGTAGCAAATGAATTTCATAGTATAGTAATAGTATAGTATAGTAATAAGTGGTGGAATTAATAATATTGTTGATGCAAGGTTGGATGATAGGATAGAGCAGGAAGGGGACCACCATAGTACCTTGTCATTCATTTCAGTATATGAAAGTAATAAATTTTGTGTAGAAGATTTACGGAATGGTCTCACTTTAATTACCAAGAGCAATGCAGGATTTGTAGTACATAGTACAGTGTGGCTATCTGAAACTGGTGTGATCCAACATGGCATAGTTGGGACTATGATTGCTTGTATAGGTAATGAGGAAGGTTTTAAGAGTTTTTAGGAGTTTTCTCAAATACCATGGAGATGAGAGTGATACGGTGGTGTCCATAGAAGACCCAGATGAGTAGAATTTTGAGGCAGAATGTTTGTCTAGTGAGAGAGATAGATTGAAAGGGCTTACATACCAATTCCTAATTTGGAAAAATGCTCTGAATTTTACTTAGCTGATAAATTGTTTAGTTCTTTATATGGTGCAGATGATGGTATAGAAAAATGGGTGGAAGTAGGAAGTTCCCTTTACCAGTCTTTGACTTGGAAAATTGTACTGAATGTGACTTAACTGATACAGTCTGTTGTTTAGTTCTTTATTTGGTGTAGATAATGGTATTGAAGAAACGGGTGGAAGTAAGAAGTTCCCTGAATCTGTTTCTGACTTGGAAAAACGTCCTGATATTGACTTGGGTGATACAATGTTTAATACACTCCTTTGTATAGGTGATAATAGTGTCCTAATAAGTAAATAAAAGGATAGTTATGTTGTATGGGTAGTCTCTGAGTTGAACATTAAGAAAAGTGTAGTTACAGGTGGTCTGTTAGGTATAGATAGTAGTTATTCTTTGTGAGAATTAGTTTTTGGAGTACATGTTTTGGGCAGGCGTAACTATGGATAAATCTCTGAATTGGTAAATAAGATTGTGTCAATAAATGTATATAGATAGTTGGTTTGTGTACTCCAGTTAAAATGGTAGATATAATGATACAGAATGTATAAATAATTCAGATGTATAAAACAATTTGAAAAAGTTCTGTTGAGTGAATTTGGGTGTTTTCTTAATGCTGGGATTGTCTGCATTGTGGTGACAAATGATCAGCTGTCAAATGTAAACAGACTGTTGCCTTGTAGCTTAGGCTTAAGGTGATGGAATTAAAAGTTTGTTTTGTAAAACAGAAACTAAGAAATGATTGGGTCTGTAAATAGATAATTAATTATTGTAACCAGAATAAGTGTCATGAGCTATGTACAGATGTTGTATGTAATGAAGGATTGTATATCTGGATTGCATAATTGTAAAAGTTATTATGGTTGATTAATTGTGATTTGTTTATGTTGACATTATGTGTAGGTACTACCTGCTTTACTTCATGACGGATTCAATCAATTTTAACTAAGTAAAATCAAGTGAATCCTGGAGAGGTTGTAATAGCCCTCAAACCTAGACTTTAAATGGAATTGTATTTTATGAAGCATTTGTAGCAAGACAGGGGTTGAGTGAGTGTGATTTTGTATGTTTGTCTTGCAATTTACTGTAAATAAGTGTACATGGATTTTGTTTTATGAAAAGAACTTATGTAAATACCATTTAATATATTTAATGACCGAAATATGCAATAGAATTGCTTAAATGTTTGTAATTCCAAGTATTAAGATGAGCTATGATGTTTAAAGGTTGATTTACTACAGTTTAAAATGATTTATGATGATAATTTTGTGTTTAAATATATTTAATTTCATTTCTGAGCATTTCGTAATGATTGTAAATGATTATGTATTAATTTTGATTGTTTTTAATATTTTTTAATTGTTTAAGTATTGTTAAAGTTTGAGAAATATTTGTCGGAAGCCTTTGTAATATTCTAGAACTTTCTATGAAACTCAGAGACTCAGTTGTGACAGTTTATAAATATATGATGTCAGTGCTAATACTTGTTCACAACAGCTCCATTTTAGCCTGACACCTGCCTGGTATGTTGGTGTTATGTTATTTATTTTCCTTGAATATAGTTAAGTATGAGGTGTTCTAGAAGCTTATAGCAAACACTGAGTAGAGCAATAGGTCGATAGCTTGAAGCATCATCTGATGGTTTGAGGATTGCCAAGGTGAGAGCCATCTTGAATTCTGGGGGAATGATCCCACTGTCCAGGATATTGCTGAAGAAGTTCTTCACCCACGTTATTCCACATTTGTCACGATATCTTATGATTCTGGGAAAAAGCCATCTAATCCTGCTGCATTCTTCATGATCCACATGCACTGTCTTGTCCCATTCCTTCTTCTGCCTCACGTAGCAGGGCAAAATAAATTTGGCGCTATAGTCCCACTCACCTCACGCCATGTAATGTTACCTTATCTATCTTTTGCTTAAGTTTTGCACATCAGTGTATTTAGTTCAAAATCTTCTACAAGTATTTTTTTTTTTGTTTTTCATATTTCTAAGTAAATTCACAATTTCCTCACTCTTTATGCCTTACATGGCAATGTCACCATCAAATTATAACATACTGAAGATTTTGCCTTGATAAAGTTTTTTTTCTAATTCTTTTATTTCCTTCCTACATAAAAGTTGGATATTATTGTGTTTAGATTACAACCTGGTTTTACACCATTTTTAACTGATACATGTCTGTAGCATATTTCAATAATTCCGTAGTTAATATTCTAGTGAGTGTAAGCCAGTCTCGGTGAGCTACAAGCCTGGGCGGACGTGGAACATGAGAGCGTTTGCAGAATCTGAACCCTTCCTGCAAGGCCACAGAGGCAAGCAGTTTTGACTGTGAGAAACAAGGTTCGAAATGTTCTGGTACCTTCTAGAAAGACGCCTCCAACTGGCCAATTAAACTTTGCATCCACAGCGCGTGATGTGAACTGGCCAATGGGAGACAGTCACCCCACCCTTAAGCGACAGTAGAGTGACGCGTTCTGTACCCGTCCTCTGCGCAGTTTCATTTTGAAGATCATGCCGTAAACTTGCCAATTTTTAAGCCAATGACTTAGGAGGCAGTGTTAGAAATTACACCACCAGCTCCACCCTTCGTATGCTCACGAGGCGAGGCTTGTACCAACCCTCCCGCTATTTTATTCAGCCATTCGGCTATAGTAAGGAAACACATTTCACTTCTATGCATATTAAGATGTACCATTCAACTGTATCAATCCACTTATCTCTCCGAAGAATTCAAGAATAAATGCCTGTTCATAACATCTCGGAAGTTATTTACAACAATACCTCACGTCAGTAGTTAGAGTGATTATTTTAGTGCTTTCCAGCCCGTACTTGCAGACGCCAACGGGAAGAACCAGAAGTTGACGGCGAGCAGGCTGGACGAACTTACGTGCACGCAGGGGTAAGTCGAAGGTAATTCTTCGCTCGGCCATTACCACGCGACAGTACCCCAGTAATAAAGTTGGTGTCAGTGTGTGGCGTGCCTAACCATTCTAACATCGACGTCATCATTACTTGTTATTATTTTGGAGTCTACTCCACTTAGCATAGCGAGAGAAAACAACAATTTTCTCTCGCTATAGTAAATCTTCTGAGGAATACTAAGCTACGAAGGGTTGGTGGTGTTAAGTGGAATAAGGACGCAAGAAGGAGGAGCCAAAACGGACGCAGAATTCGGCAGCGCGGAGTTCACGCAGCAGACGAGCACGGAGCAGACGCTAGGAGGCAGGGCGGTCGCGGATCGACTTGGCTACAATCGACGGAGCAGACGGCGCGGAGTTTGAAAGCAGCGACGGCAGAATCACCAGAAAAGTGAGTACAGTGAGAAAATTCAGTGTGTAAAAAGTGTCAATCATGTCGCAAGGTGCATCACCGAGTGTAGGAAGTGTGCCGGAAGATAGTGGTGTAAAAATTACGGTCACTGAGGCTCTTAAATTAATTCCATCCTCTTTCGATGGAAATAAGAGTGAATTAAGTTCTTTCATCGACAATGTGTCCACAGCATTTTCCCTTGTACCTAAGGAAGAACATGATGTATTACTTAAATTTGTAAAATCTAAAATAGTTGGCACAGCTCGCTCGAAATTGATTGTCCGAGAGCAGACGAAAGATTGGCCATCAGTAAGAGATATTTTAATTGAAAATTATGGCGAAAAGAGATCACTAGATTTTTATGCTTATCAGCTGTTTTCTGCCAAACAGAGAAACGGGGAATCAATAGCAGATTGGGCGTCAAAAAGATAAATTGTCACATGATGGCAGATTGAAACGAACCAGATGTTAAGGGCAGTCTAGCTTTAATAGATAAGTTGAGTAGGGCTACCTATATACAGGGTTTGCAAAATGAACGCATTCAGACAGTAGTCAGAGCTCAGGGTTCAAAGATAACACTTCCTGAGGCCGTGGATTTATCTTTGGTTGAAGAGTCAGCAATTTTGTCACATAAAGAGAAATCCTTACATGCGAGGGCTGAAATGAAGCCAGTGCATTGTAGGAATAATGGTAGTTCCTTTAAGAAATGTAATTTATGTGGGAAAATCGGGCACATCAGCAGAGAATGTCGAAGTTCGACTGTCTGTCAGTTGTGTCAACAATTTGGACACCATGCCAGAAATTGTAGAAATAAGCCAGCTTTCAGAGGGGTCCATTATATCACATGTAGTTATTGCAAAATTCCAGGTCATTCCGTATCCGATTGTCGGAGCAAAGGAAACAGGTGCTCCAAATGTCAAAAAAGTAGGACATTTCCCATCAAAATGCAGAAGCAAATTTAATAACAAACATGAAAACAAACAGGAAAACTCCAGTCGAGTGTAAATGCTGACAACCTCGTTTGCACTCGGGATTATGGACGAGTCTATACTGTAGGTTGTCGATATGTAAACGATTTTATTAAATTGTCATGTCCAGATATCCAAAATAGTGCTATCAGGTGTCTCTTAGATTCGGGCTCACAGGTCAGCTTAGTCAGCAAATCTATCTTAAAGGAAGATATGTACATCAATAAAAATGAGGTCATTCAAATTAAGGGTATTGCTTCTCAACTTATGAGAACATACGGTACGGTGAAATTGAAACTGTATTTGAGGAACAACATTTACATTACTCATAAATTCCATGTAGTTTCTGGAGCCGTGGATATAACCGAACACGGGTTAATTGGTCGTGATTTTCTAATACAACATAGAGCTGTCATAAATTATAGAACAAAGGCGGTTTATCTAAAAGGTCATTTTGTGCCAATGTTGACAAAACGTGAAGGGAATCACACATTAACTAAGCGAACAAGAGCAGTATACACCAGAAATCAACACACATGTTTCCATGACAACCGGAGAAGTATCAGACAGGGAAGTTTCAGTTCAGCCATAGACAGGGTAGGAACCAAGGACCGCAGCAGAACAAACAACATTATAGGTCAGACCAAGAACTTACACAAGGGTCATGCACAACAACCAAACACAGGTAGAGCACATGCAAAGGATTGCTTGCGAGTGGAAGAGATAGGAAACAGATGCATTACTCAACAGCACGATCCAGTGTTCAATGGGAGAAACAGTGAAGCCGACGGGGAAGTACCAACTAACCAGCAGTCAGATAGCCATCAGAAACATTGTACAATCCAGTCGAACGCATTAGCCAAAGATCCAGAAGATAGTTTAATTAAATTAGGTCCGAGAGAAGAAAGGATTTTACGCATTAAGGTTCAAGGAAAGCGAAACACAGAGGCAGTGATCAGTAAACAGGAATTAATAAAAGGTGTTCATGTACCAGAATCTCTAGTTACAGTCAGAAATGGAGAATGCATTATTCCTATTCTAAACACACGAGAGGAAGAAGTTGAATTTTTCTATGCGCCTTTAGAAGCACAGCCAAGGCCTAATCTGTCAGACGCGTCAGCAACAGCTGAGTACACGTCACATGTGCGCGCAGCTAGTAAACAAACGAGTCAGGTTTCAAAACACACACCTCCAGCGCGACCACGTGTTAGTCTTTTAAAGGACAACTTGCGATTAGACCACTTGAATGCAGAAGAGAAACAGGTCATTTCTGAATTATGCTTGCTATATAACGATATTTTCTTCCTCCCTGGGGATAAATTAACACATACAGATACAGTGAAACACGAAATTAAATTAAAGCCAGAAGCTATGGGGAAAGTTATTAATTCTAGATCTTACCGAATACCAGAGGCTCTGAAACCAGCTTTAGATGAAGAGATAGATCATATGTTGGAACAGGGTATAATTAAACACTCTGATAGTGAGTGGAACTTTCCTATACTTCTTATACCCAAACGTGCAGATGCTAGTGGTAAACAAAAGTACCGACTTGTCGTAGACTTCAGAAAATTGAATGAGATGACTGTAGGGACTACATTTCCCATTCCATTGATATCTGAGATCCTAGACTCCTTAGGGAAGGCCAAATATTTTACAACCCTTGATCTAGCGAAAGGCTACCATCAAATTTTGATAGATGAAAAAGATCAACATATGACGGCTTTTAGCACTAATAAGGGCCATTTTTGTTACGTCACTATGCCCATGGGGTTAAGCTCAGCCCCTAGTACCTTCCAGCATTTGATGAATTTGGTTTTATCTGGTATTAATGGGAAAAAGCCTAGTGTACTGGATGATTTATTGGTCTATAGTACCAGTTTAGAGGAGACACAGAGATCGGTTGATGGATGTATTTGAGAGATTGCGACACCATAACTTGAAGCTTCAGTCAGATAAATGTGAGTTCTTAAGACGTGATTTGATATACCTAGGTCATAGACTAACTGCTGAGGGGGTATCCCCAGATCCCGCGAAAACAGAAAAGGTGAAAAACTATCCCAGACCAGAAACGACAAAGCAGCTCAAAACCTTTCTGGGTTTCACAGGGTATTACCGTAGGTTTATTGAGAACTATAGTAAGATTGCGAAGCCTCTATACGAGCTTTAAAAAGGAAGTGGCATTTGAATGGAATCCAAAAGCTGAACAAGCTTTTCAAACCCTTAAAGAGAAGCTAACATCCCCTCCTCTCCTAAAATATCCAAATTTTGACGAAGAATTCGTAATTACCACGATGCCAGTGGTCAAGCGATAGGTGCTGTCTTATCTCAGGGTCCAATCGGTAGAGATAAGCCAATAGCATTCGCTTCGCGAACTTTGAGTAAGGCAGAACAAAATTACAGTGTCAGCGAAAAAGAACTTTTATCTTGTGTCTGGGCAGTCAAAACGTTTCGACCTTATGTGTTTGGAAGACGTTTCAAGCTAGTAACTGACCATAAACCGTTGACGTGGCTTTTTAGTGTGAAGGAACCATCCTCCCGGTTACTCAAGTTCAGATTAAAACTCGAAGGTTATCAGTACGAAATAGTTTACAAAAAGGGAACGTCTAATTCAAATGCAGATGCTCAGTAGAATCAGGGAAATACGAGCCAACACTGAAACATCAAATGAGGAGATAGAACCGAATGACGTAATGGAAACTTCCGAAAATGCAGTGGCTACTCCAACAACAACACAAACAGTAGAAGCACAGACACAAACAACAGCTGAAGAGTTTCCCGCAATTGACGAAGAGGAAAAACGAGCCATTTTGCATCAATTGCATGATGCGCCTCTTGGAGGCCATGTCGGGATTAATCGAACGTTAGAAGAATTAAAAAGTACATACAGTGGCCAGGAATGGACCAAGACGTTAGGGACTACATTAGGCAATGTCCTAGCTGCCAGAAAAACAAATTGACCCAACCGCACGTCAAAATGCCTTTAGAAATCACTAGAACACCAGAATATATTTTCGAAAAGTGCGCCGTTGATGTGGTTGGCCCTTGCCTTTCAAACCATGGCAATAAATACATCCTGACCTTCCAAGACGAACTATCGAAATTCTTAGCAGCTATACCCATTCCAAGACAGGATTCTGATACAATAGCAAGGTCGTTGGTGCATGAAATCATCCTAAAATACGGTTCTCCACAATTTTTATTATCCGACTGTGGGGCTAGCTTTCTTAGTGATACTTTGCAGAGAGTATGTAAGTTACTCAGGATCGATTCAGACTACGGCTTGGCATCCGGAGTCGAACGGGGCTCTTGAAAGAAGTCACAGGACCTTACAGAGTACTTAAGGCACTATATCGATAAGGATCAGTCAAACTGGGTTGAATGGGTTCCCTATGGAACATTTGTTTATAATACAACTACCCATACTGCCACCGGTTACACACCATTCGAACTTCTCTTTGGGCGTGTAGCAAATATTCCAGGTATCTTGCAGAAGGATCCCATAGAAACCATCTATTCTTATGATGACTACGCGGACGAGTTAAAAGCCAGATTGCAAAGTTTACATCAAAGAGCTAGGGAGATAAATAAACAGTGTAAAATTAAAAACAAAGAGTATTACGACAAGGATCAAAACCCGAAGGAATTCAAAGTAGGAGATAAAGTATTGCTTAAGGACGAGAGTGTGAGACGCGGACGAAGCCTTAAACTGGACACACAATTTAGAGGTCCTTACAAAATTATAGAAGTGCAATTACCCAATGTTACTCTACAGATAGGACGATACAAGAAGGTAAAGGTGCATGCAAACAGGTTAAAACCTTATATCTGAGCACATATACACATGTAATTATAATACCTACTCTTAGAGCACTATACAGTACATAGATTAGCAGAAAAACCCGGTTCAGTTGGCGCAAATAGCGCAGAAACGCGTTAGAATGAAGTTGGATAGGCAACCACGTGTTGTTTGTCACAAAAAAGGCACATGGAGGGCGAGCCTCCTGTGACGTCGCTGATAGGGCAAGGAATTACAAATGGCGGCGTGATAAGAGAGCGCCTTGCCAACCCACACAAGGCCGTTCTCCAGCTGAAATGATAGCGCGCCCACACCGCGTGATATCAGCCACGGCACTCAGGTGTCACGGCAGCAGCTCTTAACACGCCAGACGAATGCATTAGGCGCGTAATAAATTACACATAGAATTATGCATAATATTTTCCATACCAGTCATTTGTTTATAACAAAAAATGATTTTATTTTGCAGAGAAAAACACTAGTATTAAACCCTATAAGTTTTGTATTTATTTCTTACAGATGAACGTGATCCTAAGTACCTTGTTATTGCTGCAACTGAGTGTGGCATCCCAAGATTTTCAGATTGAGAAATATCAGCATTCACCCTGGTCAGTACTACGATTTTAGCAGCAAGTCCAGCTGTCATCTGTCACGTGGGCGCATCATCAGTTATGTCGATCTTGGTGAACTTCAAACTAAATTCGCGGAAGTTGAGCATTACGCGACGAGATCAAGTGCTTTCTGTAAAAATAAATTATCTGAACTCAATGTATCCATAGATGAATGTAATGAGATGTCAAAAGAATTATTATGGCATATTGATCAAGTGAAATACTCTCAACGGTTAGTAGGGCAAATAACACAGCATCAAACAACGCGTAGGAAAAGAGGAGCGATTAATTTTGTTGGTGATATTTGTAAAATTTTATTTGGGTTGGCTACAGACTCAGATGTTTAATATTTCCGATCAAAAATAGACATTGCTGAAAAGGAACAACGAACGTTACTAAAACTCAGTAAAGAACAACTTACAGTAGTTAAAACCATTTTAGCAGGGTTCAATCACACCTTAGCAGGCGTGAGCCGAAATCAGATAATACTACTAGTACTACTAGAAGGGATGCGAAAGATGCAAAGATATGCGGAAAGTTATGCGAATCATACCGATAAGGCCATACGCCAGTTGTCTGTTTTAGTATCTGTCAATGAGCATCTAGTTCGTGCCATTGCTGTTATACAAGGTTTGCAGAGGGAATACGATATCTTAGTAAGCGCGATCGTAAATTCCCAAAAGGGATTATTGCAGCCACATTTTATTAATCCAGTTCAAATTGTCCAATACTTGGAATTAATAAGGAATGATATAGGGGATAAAAAGTTCCCAGTTTCTCTGAAGGAGGAAAATGGCTATCTTCTTTTGAAATCATTACAATCGATGTTTTCATGTCACAGAATATTCTTAGTTATATTTTGAATGTGCCATTATTAGAAAGCAATCATTTTAATCTATATAAAATGTTGCCTTTGCCTATAAATCTTGATTACAATGGTCATTACTTGTATTTACTACCTGATCATTCATATATTCTAACTGATCACTCTAAATGATTTGTGGCGAGACAGTATAAAAAACCATATGTGTGTTCGTGTTGAGCGGTGGAATCAGGACGATCCGATTGTTGAAAGTGTGACGTGAGATGCGAGTTGGATTGTTGAAGGCAGTCTGTGACTCACTGTCTTGGAGGTCGGTCACGGTTGGTTGCGCGGGACGTTGATTGTTTGGCGGTGCATTCTGGCACTATCGTGAGGACCTGATGAAACATTATAAGTACGCAGCCGTCATGCAGATAAACTGCAGTGTTTCGTAAATAGCAGTGAACTTGTGGGCGTTGAACTATAGCATCCAAACCAAGTGATAATAGTGTAGCTCAGAACTTGCAGTTTGTAGGAGAAGAA
Organism: Vandiemenella viatica; assembly: GCA_031002005.1. Classification (NCBI taxonomy): domain Eukaryota; kingdom Metazoa; phylum Arthropoda; class Insecta; order Orthoptera; family Morabidae; genus Vandiemenella; species Vandiemenella viatica. The sequence goes on along the minus strand of CM061919.1, from coordinate 30,374,231 downwards.
GTCCTGAATAGCCTCTACATACGGTCAATTTATAATCGTTGGTGGTGGTGGCTTAGTAATTGTACGTTCGGTGAATAAATTGAATGATTATCAATATGGCGACTTTGTGAATTATTAGTAGAAGAACCTACAATCCATTGATACCTAGATGAACAACAATTACCACACACCAAGCTGCTAGTGCATTATCACCGCTAGCAGACGCCACTTTATCGTTACAGTTTGTATGCAAAACTGGATCAAGACCAATTAGATTGTAAACAACTGATGTCAGACTCCAGTATTTGTAAACAGAACTTTGTATTACAAACTACTTATGAAAACTCACCGTGTGAGGTTCGACTCCTGCAACCATTGGGATCAATTCCTAATGATTGCGTAAGGAAAATAGTAGTACTTAATGACAGTGTTTGGACGGCCATTAGCTGAAACGAATGGTTATTTGTAGTACCTCATGAAGAGAGTGTAACAATATTATGCAATAATGAACCTCCCACGGATGTCACCTTTAAAGGTACTGGAAAGTTAATATTCTTTGGCAAACGTAAAGGTTACGCTAATACGATAATGATTCAGTCAGAGCAATATACAAGAACCAATGTAACTACTCATGATGTAATACCTAATTTTAAGCTAGACTTGGATTGTTGTACATTAAATCAAGACAAACATAATCTTTCAGAGTTAAGGTTAGCATGGAAATTAGAGCCAGTAATACGACACCTAGACGACCTCAAGGTCGCTGGCCATAAAATACAAGAACTGGAAGATGAAATTGAGAGACAGGAGCAAAACAAATCTAATGACTTTTATATGTCAAGATATTCTGTAATCTCTAATGTATGTACCATTGTAATAATTCTTATTGTATTATTTTGCCTGTGTCGACATTGTAAATGTCTTAGAGATTGTTCTAATTATGTATTTCGCACTACAAATGAGTGTTGTGGTAGGGTTTGTGTTCAAACTACAGTACTAAATCAAACAGACGCCTCACAAGTAAGAAACGTGAGACCTCGGCGTTCTATTCATCGCAGTATTGAGGTGCAAACTGATGACGAAGAAGAAATGGTAGTATTTCAACGTAACAATTCTCTGTTAAGTAGAAATTTAGAAAATCCAGAACCAAGCTCTAGAGACATCAAATCAGCTAGACGCTAGAACTATTTTACTTATGGGTTTTAAACACTTAGTTGATAGAGAGAACACACTAAATATTGTTTGCTTACTAGTATTAGACAGTTCAGAGATTACTACAAAAACCTTAGTAGATTTTATAATTAATTAATTAGGATATAAATATGATACCAATTGTGTACGCCTAGTAGAATGCTGGAAGAATATGCTGAAACACAAGGCTTCTGCAAATTCTTTCCCTAGCAGGGAGGTGTAGCATATTTCAATAATTTCGTAGTTAATATTCTAGTGAGTGTAAGCCAGTCTCGGTGAGCTACAAGCCTGGGCGGACATGGAACAAGAGAGCGCGTTTGCAGAATCTGAACCCTTCCTGCAAGGCCACAGAGGCAAGCAGTTTTGAATGTGAGAAACAAGGTTTGAAATGTTCTGGTACCTTCTACAAAGACACCTCCAACTGGCCAATTAAACTTTGCATCCACAGCGCGTGATGTGAACTGGCCAATGGGAGACAGTCACCCCACCCTTTAGCGACAGTATAGTGACGCGTTCTGTACCCGTCCTCTGCGCAGTTTCATTTTGAAGATCATGCCGTAAACTTGCCAATTTTTAAGAAGCCAATGACTTAGGCAGTGTTAGAAATTACACCACCAGCTCCACCCTTCATATGCTCACGAGGCGAGGCTTGTACAAACCCTCCCGCTATTTTATTCAGCCATTCGGCTATAGTAAGGAAACACATTTCACTTCTATGCATATTAAGATGTACCATTCAACTGTATCAGTCCACTTATCTCTCCGAAGAATTCAAGAATAAATGCCTGTTCATAACATCTCGGAAGTTATTTACAACAATACCTCAAGTCAGTAGTTAGAGTGATTATTATTAGTGCTTTCCAGCCCGTTCTTACAGACGCCAACGGGAAGAACCAGAAGTTGACGGCGAGCAGGCTGGACGAACTTACGTGCACGCAGGGGTAAGTTGAAGGTAATTCTTCGCTCGGCCATTACCACGCGACATTATTTTCTTCTTTCATTGTAGCCACTGGATTCTTAGATAGATTGCAATTGTTTTAGATCAGACTGCTGCATTATTGGTTCTATTTGCTAAACCTAAACTGATCTTCATCTGCTATGTATTTATGACACTATCTATTCTTCTATAAATTATCCTGATCAATAATTTTTAAGCTGTGATGTTAGATATATAGTGCAATAATTTTGACATTTGTCATCTTGAGCCTTCATTAGAAATTGAAGATGATACCTTTATTACTTGAAATCTCTTCTGTTTCTTAAATTTTTGATATCAGTTTGAGTAATCTTTGTATTCCTTTTTCCCTTAGAGATTTCATATGTCTACAGTAATCTCATCAATTCCTACTTCCTCATTTGAGATCTAACTTTTGAAACACAACAAGGTTTTGTTTTCAAGCTTCAACATAGCATGTTGCTGGTTTTTCAGATAATTTTGGAAAAAAGCCAGATAAGGTTCTGTTTCTTTAGGATTAAAGAATTTCCAGAATGTAGCGAGTAGTTCATTAATTTCCTGCCACCAATATAAAGTAATCTTTTAGGATGTCAACTGATCTCATGGCATGTTTGATAGCAAGGAGAAATGACAACAATCATGTTTTATATGTTGCAGAACTTTTGCAAATTCAAATTCATGTCTAATATATAAATTCCTAAGCTCATTCACTCACTCACTTTGTTTTTTATTCCTGGAGTATAGCGTCATGTGTCAGCCTTCTCTCACAAATTAACAGCCAACAGAGATATCATTAGAAGAAATTTGAGTTTATGTAAACAATTTAATAGCTAAGCAACTGCTAACCAGATTAATTTCCAGAATACATTCATATAGTTTGTTTTTAGTAGCATTCTTTAAAAAAATATGGAAAACCTTAAAGCTGAACAAACTTGGAACTAGGAGTACGTTTCAGTAACATGTCACTAATAAAAGTATCATAAAAAACTTTTAAAAACTTGAATTACTCATGGTATCTGCTGTAACCATGAATGCCAATTGTCATTCTGGCCTAGGTTAAATTTAAATTTAACTAAATCTTTTGCTAACATTGCTGCTTGACCAGAGATTATACATTATGATTTATTTGCTTTTTACTATTTTACTGACCACTTCATGCTCATGTTCGCTGTACATGAAATATTAAGTTATTTAAAGTGAACATCAGACCAAATCAAATATTTTGACAATTCATTTCCTTGGAGTAGCTCAACTATTTAATAATATGGAATCTGTATTAAGTACTTTGGTCATTACAGACACTATGAACAAACATTATGAATGTTTGCCCCACCTTAATAAAAAAACAACATGATGCTTTTAAAGCAAACATGAATTCTTCAAATTTTGCAAGTTTGTATTTCAGCAAGTTCAAGTCTAGCAACCAGGACCTTTGAAACAATTATATGATAGCATGATTGTCTTTGTTCGCGCTTAATACCTCTGAGTTCTTTAAGCTCATGGATGAAACATAGGTCTAGTTCATACTTAAAAACTTTACGGCTGAAAAAAATGTGGAACTGCAAGTACTTTTTAGTAACATGTCACTAATGAAAGTAACATAAAAACTTAAATTACTAATGGTCTCTGCTGTAACCATTAATGTCAGTTGTTATTCCGGCCAGGCTAAATTTCAGGTTGATTAAATTTTTTGCTAATGTTGCTGCTTGACCAGAGTTTATACATTATTTGGTTTTTATGTATTTTACTGACAACTTTCGTTAATGGTCTTTGTATATGTTTGGTATATGTGTGTTGTTAGGTATTAAAAGTGGATATTAGACCAAATTCTGGCAATTCATTTCTTTTGTTTTGTTTAACTTTTTAATGATCTGGAATATGTATGAAGTTCCCTGGCCATTACAGACTCTACGACCAAGGATTACATTATGAATATTTGCCCAGCCTCAATCATAAACAATATGATATTTCAAAAGCCATTGTGCACCCCCTTTAAATAGAAATCCTACAAATTTGGTGGAGTGGACTTATGGGTCAAATACAAGTCAAGTATTTCAGGCAGTTCGAGTCTAGCAACCACAACCTTTGAAACAATTATATGATAGTGTAATCATCTCTGTCCGTGTTTAACATGTCTATTAGTAGTTCTGAGTTCTTCAAGCTCAAGGTTGAAACACAGATCAAGATCATATTTGACCAAATCAGGTCAATCTGTCAAAATCCTTGACCTTAAAAACTAGTTCTAGAGCCATGACGATACACAAAAAACAGTCACAGGCTTATGCTAGTATCTCATAAAAGTCTTTTATAGCTGCAGCTAGTATGGCATAGTATGAGACATAAGTAAGCAGCTTGAGGATAAAATATTTTGAGTCAAATTTTCTCAAATGAAGAGCATACTTTATTCTGTTATGCAGAATGTGTGCAGGATGTGCCACTGATGTAATTTTGTCATGATCATCATACAGTAACTGGAAACACATTTTTGTTGTCTGTACAGTAAATAGATAGTTGTCAACACTAAGATCTTCCACTTGTATCACTAAACTTCTATACATGGTCGATGCAGCTTCATTTGCCCCTTTGTAAAAGTCAAGTACACAAATTGTTAAATTTGTAGTGGGGCTGTAAAATCTTACCATCAGTGGAAAAATTTTTGTACCACCATGATTGAAGGCATTTGCAACAACACTATAAAATGTATTGTTTGAAGAGCTTTTATCACTTAATGAGAAGATGCTGGACCAAAAACATTATGTGTAGTCCCAGTGGCTTTTGTTCTTTCAAGCAACAATTGAGTGAATTGAATGACGAGGTGTGCTTGACTGAGTGGAATATCTTTATGCCTTCAGCAACCATCTCTTTTTCTTCTTGAGTGCTCATTTAAAGCTGATAGTGTGGTTAAAAAATAGTTAAAAATGCTGAAATTCTGGTAAAAGACACAACTTTGGAAAGTAATCAAAAATATTTGTACACACAGTTATATCCTATTCAAGAAATCAATTTTTCACCTTTATACTAAAAACATGATTGTCTTCGCTGACTCCATGATTTTACGAAATGTTACCTATTTAAGACTTTATGCCTCGACGACATTGACGTTGAGGTCATTAGAGGCAGGATGGGATAGGGGACTGGCCTTTTGAAGGAAGCATCCTGGCATTTGGCTGGAGTGATGTGTCAAAACCATGGAAAACCCAAATCTAGATGCCTGGATGGGGATTCAAACCGGCGTCCCCCAAATGAGAGGCCTGCCTGAGCGTTAACTGCACAAATACCACACTCGGTATGAGGTTTTCAGCGCTCTAAAGCTTACAATCTGAATTGAGTTGTTTGGTTCATTTTATGCTTCATCATGACATAATACCAGAGCAGTAAGTGAAAATCTGAACATATAGTGTGAAACACAAGAGATGAAATACCAACTAAATGTTGAACCGTCATACTTCTTAAGAAATAATAGCTGTATTACTGCATGTACTGATTCTTTCCTTAGTTTTTCAGACTTAAAATCCTCTAGATGGCAGTATTGAATGAAAATGGGACACAAAGAAATTACATCAATTCATTTATAGTTACAATGGAAAATACTTCTGTGAGCTTCTTTGCTTCTTGAAGCTATGATCTCAGGCTGCATAGCTACAATATCTGATATTTGGAAGTGAAATTATATTAACCACTGATAGCATGGGCACCGGCAGGATTACTTTAAGGGAGTTGCATCTGTATCATTTTTATACATTATACATAACACTTATTAACTAAGCATACTGAATTTATTGACAAGGTGTTGATCAAATTTGGACAACAACTTAGGCGCCTTAAGTTATTATTCAAATAGTGAATTTAATAATAAATTTTTTGTTTCTTAATCTTTTTCTGTGTATTTTCTTTCAAAGCAGGGGGGTGCAAGTGCACCCCCTTGCACCTCCCTCCCGGCGCCCATGATTGATAGTAAGTCTGATGGGTTTTAAAATGAAATTGAACTGTTTAAATTCTTTAGTGTTTGCATTAAAAGCAGTTTAGGAAAATAATTCTTGATATTTATTATACAGCTGAAGTTATTTTGACAGTTCTGCAGACCGTCACACAGTCTGCATTATAAGTGTGCAAGTTTCTCCTACAGTATTGCATTCATTCATTTTACAATTACTTATGTTATTTAGTAAACCAATTCTGATATTTTTATAATTTATTGTTGAATGATTCTGACCTTTCCACACTCCCAGTTGTTTCTATCACTGTACGAATGTTTATGGTTATTTTGACAAAACTTCGGCAGCACTATCAGAACTATGGCTCCACAATTTGATGATTGATTCTTATTTACCTTGATGAGAGAATAGCTTTATATATATATATGCTGTGCTTACTTCTTAAGAAATTTTTCTCTGCTTCAAACTGCACTTTTTTCTACCAGAATACAGTCTGCAAACTATTAGGCTTTCATTTCGTCTAACCTGAGACTCACCAATATGGAGAGCAATGGCATGAGAATTTGTAATACTGTTCTGATGTTCACATTAAAGTCCTCTTCTTGTGAAGTTATAGAAATAAAGAAAATATGGCCATAAAATTTTTTATATCAGATATCAAATTATGTTTTGGCACTGGATAACCTAGAGTCATAAGCCAAACCTCAGATATTAAGCTTTAAAAACCTCATCAAAATCAGTTCAGCAGGTTTGTGTAACAATATAACAAACTGAGTACATCCAATACAGGTTGAATTTGATGGTCTTTGCTAATGAGTAATGATCTGTCAAGGCAAATAGATATATGGTCAGACAAATATGACAATAAATTTAATTCAAAGAAAAGTGAATGTATGATCACAACCAAAAAGAAGGAGATACTAACTACGGAAATTAAGATTGTAAGGACCCAGGCCGATACTGGGGTTATAGTATCGCCTAAGTGCCTTAACTTACACTCTTGTAGACTCACAATTCTCAGTACATCTGCTAAATAATTTTGATTTGATTTTGACCATGTAGCCAGGATAACTCAACTAAATCCTCAGGTCGCCACAATATTTGATACCCACAAATAGAGAAAAGGGTTTTATGCTACCTACTGAAGCACACAAGTTCACTGTTGGAAAACTCAAAGTTTTATTTTCAAAGTCAATAGTTCAAAATAGCATTTACAGTTGAGCAGGCATATCGAACTATCTTTACCAACGATTACAGATTGTGGAGAGAAATTTTGAACCGACCAAACCCCTTTAATAAATTTACAAGTCTTTAACAGTCATTAAAGTTGCTATTTAACACGACACCCCACATGGTCGCAAACAGTTCACTGACTAGCATAGCAAGTCACGACACGACGACCAAACCGACGTAATATTACTTCACATAATGTTCACGAAGCACGGGCTAGTCGAAACCGAAAGTAAGAAACGATAGACTACATTTTCTAAGTTCTGGTTCTACAACTCAATGGTCGAGTCATGCGCGTAGTTTCTCGATCACTTCCCGGTGTAAGAATGAGGCAAAGTGTGCTAACCGCACGAACTATTATAGCCCGGCGCGCGCCTATGCCCTTGGCAAAACTTTCTTTAATTAATATCTTTAAAAGTAGATAATGGTTTAACTTGAAATTTTTACAGGGACTTTCTACCATCCTGTTCTATCGATTTTTAATTTAATTTATTATTCCAAAAGGTTTCTATCGTCTAAACACTAAATACATCACGTGACCAATCTTGGCGGACTTTGTGGATTTTCCCGAACTTCTCACCCGACAATCAATTTTCAAAAACTTAATTACCAGTCAAATGCTTAAACTTTTTATGAAAACCCATATATGTATGAAATCGTCTTGATTAGGGCTATCTGCTGATGTAAAATTTAAATTGATATCTCTTTTAGATAAAAAAAGCTTATTATTTTCTCTTAATTAAAATCACGAATTAGACTTTACCAAATTACTTAATTTTATTGCCAAAATATCGGGGATAGTGCTGACTACAGCTGGTGATAAAAGATCAGTTGTCGCTTTACGCGATTTAAAGATATTGTAAATCCTAGAATTTCTACTTCTACGATCGCGTGTTTCAAAACTTGAACAAACGGGAGTATCTCTTAAACCAAACTTTTCCCGATATGATAATTACACTTTAAAATGATTTTTATGACGAATTATAACTGTGAGCAAGATTACAGGAAAATTCCTTAAAGTTGAAAACTGCACTTCTCGAAATTTCTAAGTCCCGCCTAAGCAAAACTAGAATTTGCCAAAATTCTAAGGTGCTTACAAGATGACAGGAAAACAGATCATCATCATCATGCTCAACGGCTTCTAGCCATCAACCAGATCTGCCTTGTTTACGAGCCTCTCCATTTAATTCTTTCTTCTCATCACCTCTCTATCACCCCCTCGGTCCAGGCCTCTCCTCTATTTGATACACTTTGCCATTTTAGCGTTAACATCTATTCAACCATCAATTGACTGAAAGAAGTGCTGAGAGAGTAGGGCCACTGGTTCCCTTTGAAAAGATCAACTACATGATGTACATGAGACTGAATGGTCACATGATTCACATTTTCCGAAAATCAGATATCTGAGTGAGAATAGAACTAGAAGAGAAGGCCCTTATTATAAAATCTGGGAAATAAATAGTGCATACTCTTCAACTCCTCTCAGCCTTTCATTCCTTGGTCTTCCTCTGGGTTGTTTACTGTGCACCTTCATTTCATTGATTTTCTTGGGATTCTCTGCTTCTCCATTCTCTTTATACGTCCATTTTCTGTGGGGCTTCCATTTCATTCTTTGTCCTATCCATTCTAGTAACACCCACTCTACTTCTTAAAAATTTAATTTCGCTTGCTTGAATCCCACTTGCTTGGTCCAGGTTTCAGCACCAATTGTCAGGATAGGCACATAGTATGTGTGGTAAATTATGCTCTAGCTTCTCTGTGGCACATCCTTATTCCATATCAGGCTTCTAATGCTGCTAAAAAAATGCCTTTGACTGTTTTCCTCTTTCACTTATCTTGCCATCATTCCTTCCTAACACACTTCCCAAGGACTCTAACCTGTTTATCTTCTTCATCTGTTCACCTGGCATCACAATTTCCCCAGTTATACTGTTCTTCTTTCTGGTTGTCACCATGCACTCACATTTCTCCACATTCAATTTCATGCCATATTTCCCTACACTATCTGCCAATACATCCAAGTGATGCTAAACTTCCACTTTATCAATTTCCCAGATCAACAGGTCATCATGTTTTTCTCTCCCATCCTCACTGCCATCTTCTCCATTGTATCATCAATGATTACAACTAAAAATAGTGTTGAGAGAGCACTTCATCATTTTGTCCATTCCTTTGTCTATTATCACATAGTGCACACTTCCCAGGAATAGTTTCTTTTGGGACTTCTCCAAAGCCTTCCATACCTTACTCCTGTTTAGAAAATCGTTAGCTTTCTCAATATTGAGAAATACTGGAGAATAGATAATGAAAGTGAATTGTTTGAAAAGTCTAGGAAGTGTTGAGGAGTGGAAGGAATGGCGCACATTTGAGTGAAAGAGAGAATCGAGCAAATTTTTTAAGTAGTATGAGAACACTAATGTTTATAAAGTATGTTAAACTGAGAAGTAAGTATGTACTATGTTGCATATTCTCATATGTGGAACCTAATCACGGAAAGTGAAGTGGTAGGTTATTAATAAGATACAATTGAATGAAATTAAATTTCCCATGAGCAGCTTGGGAGTACAAGAATAGGCAGGCGAAGAAATGAGAAGGCTAGGGACACTGTGAAAGAGAAACCCTTGCAGAACAATATAGAGAAAACAAGACTCAAATGATATGGACATAAGTGAGCATAGTTTAATAAATTAACTAGATGAAATAAAAATGTATGGTAAATGTCACAGAGAAAAATCAAAACATAAATGTATGACAGGAACAGAGAATTGTATGCGAGAAAGATGACCAAATCACAATTGTGATGGAAAGTTGGTGAAAGAGAAAGGAAACAGATAGGCTTTTGTGCCAAGCAGACTCAACCAGTGAGTGGTAACTGTGGATGAAGTCAATGTCAACTCTCTGGTCTGAGTAGAGAACTTTGGCATTTTAGCATTAATGTAGGAATACCAACAAAGAAGTGTAGAAATAACAATGAGTTCACATACAGGACACAGTTGTCAAACTATGAAGGTTTGTATGCGCCGGAAACTTTAACTAAAAACTAAAAGGATTCAGTAACACAGTTCATTAAAAAAGAGATTGTAGGCAACAGATGGGTAGAGGAACATTTAATTTTGAGATATAATCAATAATTATACAACAAGATAGAGCAAATAACAATTAGAAATACTTGCTATGTTATGAATGCATCTTCAGAAAGAAAGCTGTGAAATATCTAACCCACAAGTTAGAGATTGTTTATAGAATGTAGTGAGATGGTATAGAAGGGAACATAAGGATCAACATATTAATGTTTTCAAATGGCACCAAAACTCAGAGAAATCTGTTCCTCTGTCAAAAGAATGACAAAGTCATTTATTTATTGACTCAAGGTACTGGCAAATTGACAAAGTCAGAAGGGGGATGAAGTTTAGATATGAAATGAGATTGTTTGCTACCGTATACCCAATAGTGGTTTAGAGAATTGGGTAAAAGATACCAGAGATCTTCTTAATAATTCCTTTGCACTGATAAATATTAAACAGAAAAACTTATTTGGTAAATGAATGACCATGTGTCTTGGTAAACTGACAGTGTTATTAGAACAGGAATTAAAAAAAAAAAAAATATATGAATTTTAAATAAGCTGGAAGTGGGAAGCTATCAGTCTTCTCAACCCCAAAATGTAATATGACACAATTCATCAGTCACTCAAAATTTATTCACCACCATTATATGAGGCCCGTCACCACAAAAAAACTCCCAAATACTTACTGTCCATGTCTTTCATCATGTATCTGACAAATCGTGTGTGAAACAGCAACATATCTGCCATGTAATTCTTAGGCTTCTTATGCTTTGTAATGGTGTTGCAGCTCAAGTAACGACCTGTCTGTTCTGGCGGGTACCACTCAGCTGAGTCGGGGAGGCTCTCGCCACCAGGTGGATAGGGTCGTCGTTCACCCGGGATACGATGGGGACGACTCGTGGCTCAACGACCTTGCTCTTCTCAAGGTAATGTCACTTTACTTTCAAACCCATTTGTTAATGTTTCAAAGTTCCTTTTAAATAATTCTGTCATTAGTTCTGATTTGAGGGAACTCTTAGTTTATTTGCCCTTAATTTAAACAGTGGCAACATAAGTGATGTGGTATGTTTTTGTGCTGTTCCTTAAGTCTGAAAAGTACTTGTACAACTACACAACAATTTATTTATTGTTTTTGTATTGAGCTTCATGCTGTACTATTTTACACAAATATCAGCCACTCATCTTTCACTTGAGTAGTACTGTTACTTGAATGAACTTTGTGTTGACATTTCTGAAAATCGCAACATCATTGTACAGAGAAACTAATTGAATACAGTCTTTAGTATTTAGGTACTACATAATAAATTCCACTCACTAATCCTGGCAAGTTGAAATGTTTTTACTTCATGTTTATGTGGGATGGGTCACCATTTCAAGACTAGTCTTGACCATGCTTGTTTTTAATTAATTGTGTTCAGTCTTTCTAGGCAGGGACAGAAGAAGTTCCAGAAAGTTGAAAAGAAATTGGTCAAAATGAATCAGGAGGCTATTGAGTGTAAAATCAGGAATAAAGAGGAAAACTATTAGTCTGTTGTACAAATCAGAGGACAGTGTATTGGATTGTATGAAAATGGATAGCACCATAACAACAAAGAATTACATTCTAAAAGGAAGAATGGTGATGGTAATGGTGAGGAACTAGTGAATAGTCATCATTTGATGGAACAAAGAAACTTTGGTCAGTATGTGTCAAGGAGCAAAAGACTTTTAGGAACAATGAGAAATTGTGACTGTTGATCTATCCCACCATGCTAAATTTGGTAGAAAATGACAGTGGGACCTATTACAATGCATAGGTATGCTGTAGGTAATTAATTGGGTTTTAATTTATTTTATTTTAAAAAAAAGTAAAAACAAGAGAATAGCAACTAATATTGGGCATTGGTTCAAATATTGTTACTACATTGTTTACAAATAGAAAATGTTGGTGAGTGATAGATGAGAAATAGATGCGCATTCCATGTAATCTGTTGCCACAGTAAACCAAGCAAAATGGTTATGTTGTATGGCTGCTTAAAGTAGGCATTAGATGAGTGTGTGTTTAAAGGAATTTTGGTAGTGCAATTCCATTAGTGCTAAAGGGTTGAGAGACCTCTCCACATACTGTTCCCTGTGTGCAAAGTTTACGACATATCAAGCTAGCATTTCCCAAGTAGATACAAAAATGGGCTTTAAACAGTCTTCTACAACCTAGATAACAAATTATGCCAGAAGGTTGAGTCTCCATGGCAGTCTGCAACTCAAAACTGGTGCCCGTAGTGATCAGTAAACATGTTACCAAACTGGTGGCAGTAGTGATTAGTGAACATCTTATCAAACAAACTGCAATAAAGCATTTCACCTCTGCTGCTATAATTACTTGCCACAGTGCAATCCCAGTTCAAAGTGAAAATGTTTTCCATTTTTAAGGTGAAGACTCCATTCGACATTGATGGTGAAAATCAAGCACCCGTGAAGCTCCCGCGGCAAGGAAAGTTTATACGTGATAATGCTCCAGGAGTGGTCGTTGGTTGGGGTGTAATTGAAGTATGTTAATTTGTTTTGTACTTACTATATCTTTGGTATAAATTTTTGTATGTTCCTTGTACAGAGAATTTTGTTGCGTCATTTACTGATCTACTTTAATTTAAGCATGCTTTATTTAATTTTTACTTTTTATTTTTCATAAGTCGTTCAGTATTAATATCTAGTAATGCAGTCCCCCCTGCCCCTCTCATATGTTCCTATCCTTTGCCTAATTGTTTCAATCAAAACTTTTATCAACCTCTTTCCTTGAACCATAACTATTACTGACAAATTAAAATGTAATCCAGCATAGATATACTTTCTTTTTTTTATGAATATTGTTTCATTAACTCTTTCTTCACCCATAATTTATAGAACATACAATCATTTTACATTATATTGATCCAATCAGTTGTCAGTATTGTTCTATCTGCAGCTCCATACATCTAACTCAGTTCTCATTCCTTTTACTCATTCCCCCCTCCCCCCCCCACCCACCCTTTTCCTCCATTTCAGAGCTTAATTTCTTGAAGTGCTGTGCTCTGTATCAGTTCTGTACCTAATTATAGTTGCTTTTAAAAATTATGTACCTATTTCTACTTCACCTACTTGATACTGAACTTAGTTAAAATTTTCTCTTAATCCTTACTACTTGAAATGATATCATAATAAAAATGTTACAAGTATTTATTACTACTCACCTGTGTTCATTTCCAATTTAAAAAAAATAGATATCGTCCTTAGTTTTATCTTTATTAAAGGAACCATTCTGTTGTAAATTTAGCTCCTATCAATTAAATTTGTCATTCTTGAAAGTGTACTAATGATAGTGTTACATATCTGATTTCAGAAAAAAAAAAAAAAAAATTATAGCACTCATGAATTTATTTTCAGTGAAGTGGTAAAGTAGATATAGAGTATTCACTGTCAGCTTTATGTTTATGTTTAGTACCATAGCAAATAATAAAAGTAGCTGGGAATATTAGTTTGATAAAGTTATTTTAGCTCTACCACTGTCTGGGCGTCACTGGGCAGATTCTTGGGACAAGGGCCGCTCCTGCCAGTCACCACACCACCCCTCCCCCCAATTGGCTGGCAGGTTAAGGGTACATTTGACCCTCTTACCCCTTTCCTCCCTGCCCTCAATTCTGGCCCTCTATCAATGAACTAAGAGAGATTGATTGTTCAGGTCTTTGGTCTTTGTTAAAGTATTGCATGATGACATGGGATCCACATTTATGTTAATCAAATACTGACTGTAATGGGACGAAGTGCAGAGGAGGGCAACTAAATTTTTCTGTGGAAATTACCAAATGATAAAAGAGTTGGGAGTCATTACATGATAGCTCAAGATCCCACACCCCCCAGACCTATGTCATTTTAGGAAACCTGTCATTTTGAGGGCAAGTAGAGCAATATGTAGTTAAGAACGTATGTGTACTCGCCAGCTTGGAAGAGGGGCCCTTTCAGAGGTAGCAGGTGCAAAAGGGCCCAAAAAATCTTGCTAAACTATGTTATAGTACTAAAGCTTGATTTTAAATATGTTTACAGAATATTGTTAAAAACCAACATTCATTATTGCCAGACACTTCCTGTGGGCCATTACTTGAGCCAGATGCTATAAAAGTCATAAAAAAAAGGAGGTAAACTAAGTCACAGTATCAAGCCTAAATTTTATATATGTTGCTCAGGGTACTATTTCAAGAAATTTTGTAAGCAACCAATCAAATCTGATGGGCCAAAGTTTCTCCCAGACACAATAAATGTTCCGTTCTGAGTGTGTGGGCAGTATTCATGCGCATGAGTGCAAGCGTTGGCTTTATTAAGTCAGCTGTATCAAATTTTGGTTCTTTATTGGTCTTTATGGATTTTTTTTATAATGATCCAATACTTCAATGCCAAATTATAAAATTTATTGTAAACCAATGAATTATGCAAATTAAATATTGAAACGGTTTAATGGTTATATGTTGGTTTTAAATGCAAATTTAATGAAAAATTATTATTAAAAAACATATTTATTATTTTATGAACAATTAATCTTCATTGTCATCACTGTCCACATTTTCTGCTTCCTCATCAAGCCCATCTTCGAACTGAATTCATCAATATCATCTTCATTATTATATAATTCCTCTGTAAAAACAAATAAATTAGTTATGTTAGGGAATAGCTGCAAATTCATGAAAAAAAATATGAAGTGAAAGTCTAATACCTAATTCAGTTTGAAGTGACTCGCTGACAAAACTTGGCAACTGATCACCATCGAACAAGTTAAAATTATACTGGTTGTCTTCTGGTAGCCAACCATTATTCTCAGGACTGAAAATGGTTTTAAATTAGCATTACTCCAGATACTTGCAATATAATGTCTTCAACAAATTGTTGGAGTAGTTCACTTTTGGAAGGTGGCATATTACTTGCATCGAATTTTCTCATACTTTTACAGTTGAACTCTTCATTTATATAGGAAATTGCATATGTATTAATAAAAAACTGAAGCCGAGCAGCATCCACATAAACTATCCCCACAACATTGTAAACATCACAGATGAATTTTTGTATTGTATTGAATACATTTTGTTCTGTGTCTTTACTACCAAGCTCACCGAATATTAGAAAAGCTTGTTGACACTCTGGATGTTTTTCTAATGTTTTGAATTGTCCTTGCTTTCCTCTCTTGAAGAAAGCAGGATTGTAATCACATCCTGTGATAGCGCGAAATCCTGGTAAGCTTTTACACAAAGATTGCCCAAGTGCTCTTAGATCTTGGTCAAATCAATATAACTTTGGTTGTTTCCAGTTCCCGTAAGTATCCAAATGTGGGAATTATCATTTTTCAGATGATGCATACTACCCAGCTTTATCGCTGCAACATCAGTATCAGAACATCTGATTGCAAGCTTCTTCATGCTCTGGACACGATAAACTTTCATCAATACTAGTCACAACTGTGTTATATATATATAATTAAATTAAATTGTGATGGAGCGTAAGATCCAGTGGCAATTTCCCTACACACCCATCTTCCCCATTTCCTGCACCTACCTGCATTTGCCATCTGCAAAATTTTAGCTTTAAATTCTTTCAACGGTTTTGGTAAATTATTCATCATTTCTCTTGGTAATTTATTCGAATCCATGACGCCCTTACCCAAGAAAGAGAATGTTCGTACACCCTTGTGCCTGAAATCAAGTGCCAGCTTGTGGCCATGGTCATCGTTTCCCTTCCAGGCATTACTTTTAATTTTTAAACCAATATCTTTCCATTCCTCATCATAACCAATATACGACTTGTACACTCCCATGACCCTCTTCACTCTCCTTCTGTCTACCAATGAAACCCATTCCAGCTCTTTTATCTTATCTTTTATCTGTTAGTCTGCTGTAGTAATTTCCAGAAACAAATCTAGCAGCCCTTTTTAGCACCCTCTCCCAACTCCTTTATTTGATACTCAAAATGTGGGTCCCACACTATACTACCATATTCCAGCAATGGTCTGACCAAAGTTTTGTAACCCAATTCCTTTACTTCTCTCGAACATCCTCTCATCACTCTCTCCAACAAGTGCATAATTTTGAAACCTTTTCCTACTTCCTGACCAATGTGTCCTGCCCAGTTAAGCTTGTTATCAAATGTAATGCCAAGATATTTACATTTCAAGTCTTCAACAAGCAATTCTTGCTCCGCCATATAATTGTAATTAACCTATAGTTTTTTTAAAAAAAAGTTTCTCAGGAAACAAACAGAGTATTATTATTATTAATGCACAATATTTCAGCGACCTAAGACTCCGTCGCGATCTTCAGGTGTAGTTGTAAGCCTTGAAGTCTGCCTTGAGCGTGTTGTTTGAAAACTGACATGGCAACGACAGACATTATTATGTTGCCTAGCAGCATCTCAGATGTCATTAGATGCCCGCGGAACACAAAAAGTAGAGCATTGGTGATGAGCAGTCTCAATAACAGGAATCCATGCTTCACTTCTCTGGAACCCACAATCCCTGTTAACCAAACCAGACGTGAGGCGAATTTCAAATGCATCTTTAATGACGCTGCCTCTCGCATGTGTCAGCACTTTAGTTGCTTCAAAATCGAATCCATGTCCTTCAGCTAAACTATGTTCCGCCACTGCAGATTTGTCTTTTTGCCCCAGGCGAACATGTCGGGCGTGTTCCAAACAACGTTGTTTTACACATCATATCGTCTGGCCGATATATTTCTTTCCACATACTTACCACTAACTTTTGTTTTTGTTTTTGAATAATCTTGAGAAAAGTTTTCAAATGTCCTTTTTGTACTCTTCTCAAACCTACTAATATCTGCTTCACATTCTGCAATGAACGTTTTATGGCTAGTATCTCCATTTTCTTGAGTGTTAAGGAGAAATTTTTCATCTGTATCTGATGCTACTTTATCAGATGAAATATTTACTAACAGATTTTTAGGCACTCCTGCGTCAGATGGGTAAAAAAATTGATCAAATGTATCGACAAATTTTTGTAATTGATTGATGCTATTGTTAATATTATAATTGTTTAAGTGTGCTGTAACATCTTGTTCTTTTGTAAATCTTCATAAACATAACTTATTACTGTTGACCTTAAATCATTGCTTCGGGTCCATTGTTGCCACGCTGAGGTGGATTTTGTTAATTGGTTATAACTGAAAGAATGTAATTTTTTAAATTTTGCTGATTGATGATATTAAATTTTTAAACACTGCAAATATTTTAATTTTTATTTAACTCACTTGTGATGTTAACTTAATAACAGAGAAGCATGACAAGAATGTTACACATATATACTCACAGGGTGCACCATGTGCCACTAAGCGAATAATTAATCGCATGCAGAGGGAAATTAAGGCTAAAGTGGACAAGCACAACATCTCGGAATGGTCCAACTTCATCTCCACCTTGGACGTCGAGGACGGGTCCGCCTGGCGTACGACGAAGGCCCTACTCCGGAGGAGGCATAAAATCCCGCCACTGGTGGTCGGAAATGACTATGTCTGTGAGCCTGAGGAAAAGGCAGAAGCTCTGGCCGTAAACTTCGAGGCAAATTTTCAACCAGTCAATGAGCCCAAAGACGACGACCATATTCGTCTGGTCGAAGAAAGACTGCGGCGATTCCTTGAAGCCGTTCCCCCTGAAGAGGATCGTATTGGCGAGATAACGACACAAGAGGTTGCGTCTATGCTCTCGAGCCTCATTGTTAAGAGAGCTGCAGGACACGATGGCATCGGCGGAGGCATCCTTCGTCAACTGCCCCCAATCGCCGTTCAGTTTGTAACAGACACCTTCAACCAAATTCTCCTAACGGGTGAATATCCAACTACTTGGAAGCATGCTGACATCATACCGATTCCGAAGGTAGGCAAGGACAGAAGATCTCCCAAGTCCTACAGGCCAATCAGTCTTTTGCCGACTCTCTCCAAAGTTTTTGAGCGTCTCTATCTCAAAAGACTACGCGCTGTCATCGACAGAGAGGGGCTGTTGCCTGATGAACAGTTCGGTTTTCGAAGACATCACTCAACACCCCAACAACTGCTCCGTCTCACAGAAGAGGCCTTCTCCGCCTTCGAACGTCGGGAATACTTCGGCGCAGTACTGCTTGATGTCAGCCGTGCCTTTGATTCCGTCTGGCATCAGGGTCTCATATATAAACTGCTCACTCAAGGAGTACCACTCTCCCATGTTAAGCTCCTGAAGAACTTTCAGAGTTGTGATGGACAGTGGCATCTCAGCTATTAAGAACATCTCTGCGGGTGTCCCACAAGGGTCAGTTATTGGCAAAGTCCTGTACAGTTTATACACGGCGGATACACCATCCACAGCTCGCGTGAAGAAAGCGTTATATGCTGACGACACCGCCTATTTTGCTAAGAGCCTGAATGTTCATCTCTTACGCAGAAGGCTACAGCAGGCTTGCGACAACATTCAGCAATGGGGCACTAAATGGAGGCTTGCCTATAACGCTTCCAAAAGCCAGGCAATTATCATTACCAGGAAGAAAGTTCCTCAGCTACCTCCTCTGGTACTCTTCGGCGAGCATATAACCTGGACGAGGACGGCAACTTACCTCGGTGTTCAACTTGATAGGGGAATGACGTGGAAACCTCACGTCACCAACGTTCGGGCCAAAGCATCTGGGAGACTAAGTTCGCTCTACCCAGTATTGAATCCCACATCTAAATTAAGACCGGACCTAGGGATCCGTCTATACACCGCCCTAGTGAGACCTATACTGGAGTACGCTGCGGTTGTGTGGGGCAACACAGCGCAAGCATATCTTCAGCTACTGCAAACTATACAGAATAGAGCCATCAGATTTGCTCATCACCTCCCCAGGGACACGAGGACTGACTACCTTCATCGTCTGAGTGGATTACCGAAACTTCGTGTCAGAATCAAACAGCTGGCTACGCAGTTTTATGAAAATGCGCAGAAATCAAACAATCCGTTGATCTCAGCATTGGGAGCAGACCCCACATACAATGACCGACTAAGGTGGCCCAAGAAAATTCTTGACCACCAGTAAAGAAGTAAAACACCTGGTAGGAACAACCTGATTAGGACACACCGAATACGACAACCATACTAGCAAACTGGAAGGAGATGCGCTCCAGCGCACAACCTTCCCCATAATCTGGGACTACTGCTTTCCCAGTCATTGACGTCTGTCTGTCTGTCACTCGCACTCATGCACATGAATACTGCCCACGCGTTCATATTCAGAACAGAACATTTATCGTGTCTGGGATGAACTTTGGCTCATCGGATTGGTCTGGTTGCTAACAAAATGTTTTGAAATAGTACCCCGAGCAACATAAATAAAATTTAGGCTTGATACTATGACGTAGTTTACCTCCTTTTTTTTCGACCTTTAAAGCATCTGGCTGAAGTAATAGCCCACAGGAAGTGTCTGGCAATAATGAATGTTGGTTGTTAACAATATTCTGTACAGGGGCGTACCTATCAGAAATGGCGTCTAGGGCAAGCATCGAAGTTGCGCCCTTTCGTAAATTATCTAAATATAAAATAAAAAAGATACACTAAACAAAACAATAATAAATCTTGACAAACACTTTTATCTTCTGTTTTAGAACAAAATTATTTATTATTATTAAGAGAGATTTCCCTCACTACAGAGGTTTTTCTCCAACACAACAATAAAAACTAGGAACACAGATCTTGACTTCATCTTCTCAAAATATTTCTCCAGAAATTTCGATCTTGTATATCTTCCTCTTCTGCACCAAATCTTCTCATTGCTGTTTGTACACTTTCTCTTTTCCTCACAGATACATATTGTTCGGATTTTTAGAATTTCGTATTTTTTATGAGTGGGGAGCTGACCCACTGAAAAATCCCTAACTTGGAGTACCAGGTAATTTTTTTTCAAGGTTTTCTTCCTTTAGCTAGTTTTGGTCCATCCCGGGTATTTTATTCCCCGGTACCCACCATATCTGGTGGGCAATCCCCTATCCGCCACCTGCGGAGGTTCCCGATGGGAGACTAGCGCTCCACACGGGACAAGGTTATTTCATAATATTAAACATAAAATTCACCTTCATTGCCTTTTGCGACTTAAATAGATTAATAATATTTTCGAAATCTGTTTCTTCTCACTCTATACTGACCAGAGCTAGGTCGCATAACCTTTCTTGAACCATTGTAGCCCTCAAATACGAAAGTATTAGTTTTAGCTTACTGAAAGATCGCTCGCAACTTGAGATGCATATTGCAGTCGTAAGCATAACCTAAATGGAACTACGCAGATTCAGAAGACACGCTCATCTCCATACTCAACAATGAATTCATGAAGCTCTTCAGATCGATTTATGTTTACCTTTTTTGTGGATATTAGCAGTCGAACATCCAATATTTCTTCATATCTCTTCTATGTTAACATCACAACCATAGAAGTCTCGAAATTCTTTAGATATATTTTTTTTTTTTTTTTTTTTTTTTTTTTTTTTTTTTTTTTTTTTTTTTTTTTAACGGTCGCAATAGTCAGGAGAAATTCAAATCTGTAACGGTTTTATGAATATGACTATCATTCATTTCACATACAAAACGATCCAGCGATCCCTTCAATACTCGGTCTATTTCTTCCTTAACGCTCAACCCAGCGTCCTTCGCACTCTCTCCTGCCATACGTTTTCTTCGCCTTTGGTATCTTTAAATAACTACATCCGATTCCCGGCAATGATTGGAACCTTTCTCGAATACATTATTAACCAACCTCTTTCTTTCATTAGAAAAATAGTCTCGGAGGGTTTTATATCGAACACAGTATCATGCAAATTCAAACTAGGATCCTGCACCCGCTTTTGAACGCGGTCAATTCATCAAAGTCAGAAAATCGAAGGACAACATACGATTATATAGAAGTCTTGCCCACTTCTTCTTTCACTATTTTGATTGCCATAGTGTGTCATGTCTTGGAGAACTTTCACCATATTTTCAAGATATTTGTTAACTGGCTTAACTGCCTAAACCTTGTACTCCATCTTGTTTCAGAGTCAGACTCTGATTTTACAACCACAGGCACGGAGTTCTTGAGTTTTTTCCAGCGCAGAGTGGAACCAGAAAAGAATAGATAAACAATTTCGAAAAATGTGACAATTATAATATCGTGCTTGGCTGCAAGTACACTAACCAAATTGAGCAAAAGGTTATCGCAATTCATCGACAGCTTATTATTTTCGCTTATTCTTCCCTGAACAACAGTTCGGTGACCAGTCAACACAGCAGCGTTATCATAACATTGTGAACGACAGTCGTGAACATCCAAACCGTCTTTCTCTAGTTGTTAATGGATTTCATCAATTAAGCTTCCAGCGTCCTTTTGATTCATCTGAATGAATCTGAGAAAGGACTCTAATGCGAACTGATTTACTTTCAAAATAAACTTCTACGTATCTCACTACTTCTGACATCTGCTCACGATGTGCATGGTCAGAAGTGAGTCAAACGTGAGACCATAGTATTTTGATATGCGAATGTTTCGCAATAAACTTTGTCGAACAGTAGTCACCATCAGATGAACGAACTTATTTTGAACACGAGGCTAAAAGTAAGATGTGGTTCCAGGATGATTTTTAACCCGAGCAAGACCATTATTCATAATGGGATCAAGTATGTCCAGGGGTTTTATCAATCAATGGAAATTATCGGATTCGGATCCATCGCATGTACTAAGTGAATCTCTAGACCTCGTAATTCAAGATTTTGAGGACAAGAAATTTGAAGCAATGAAAGATTGTTTTTAATACATTACGCCACTTTTGTTTTACTCTCTTCATCTGGGTTTGAGGTTCAGCGATAACAATCCCTTTAGTTGCTGCAAAATTTTCTATCCATTCTTTCCGCTGGGTGAAGTACTCACGATAATTTTATTCATTTTCGTGGGCAGTGAGCCTTTCAGGTGCGTTCCAGTGGGTAAACCCATCTTCGTGCTCTAATAAAGATACATTATCTAATTGTGAAAAGGTAAGGCAACAAATGAAAAAAGCAGATTTTTTAGACGGTGAATATACTAGCCATGAGTGAGTCTCTTCTCCACCACTATTCCCTAGTTTCTGCTTACACCATCTTTTGTTCATACAACGGTTATTTATAGGTCAGTATTTTGAAAGTATTTTGAACCCATTTCAATTATTTCTGTTTTCAAACGATCTGACAGAATTGAATTCCCTGTTATCTTATAAAAGTGTACTAGCCCAATATAAAGTTGCTTAATTACTTCTGGTATGAAAGTAATTGGGTTTTCTACATCATCCACCATATTACGTCCACCAACTTTTTCTGCTATTAAAAACTAATGTTTTCTACAATGTCTTAATAGCCTTAGAACTCGTAGCCTCACTGCTCTTAATCTCGTCACACTCAAAATTATCTAAAGTCATATCCTCCTCGTCTTGCGCTAAATTATTGTTGGATACTTTGCATTTTATTGCACATATTGATGTAGGCAATTCCCTAGAACATGTCGAACTTCCAGTAGCAGACTTTTCAAGAAGAAGTATCTATACTTCTTGAAGTACTTGCTGGAATATTATGCTACTTTCATCTCGCAATTTTCGTTTTTCCTTCCTCAGCCTCTCCTCTCTCCCTCTTTTCTTTGAAAACAATCGTTTCATATTGCGTTGGTATTTTGCGAAATAAAGTAGCTTGACGATCAGTCACGACGCATGCAATACAAATAAAATACACAACTGAGCCACGCCGATCATCTCACCACCAATTAAGCAATGGAGAAAGAATCGCTTGTCTTATCTCCATATAACAAAATATTCCGGTGCGGGAGCTGGGCAAGGGCCGCTACTATTGGTCCATTGAAGGAAATTTCGATAGAGCACGAGTAGTGTTATAAGGGGGAAGCAAGGAACAGCCACTCAGCGTCCAGGGATTGCGTGACGTCACAAGATGGCCGCCCCCCGTTTGGGCGACCAAGATGGCCGCCGTTAGTTCCTCTACCAGCCGCACAGATGGCACCATCTCCTGGGGGCGCTGGACCGTTAGTTCATTTATCGGCGGCTAGATGGCAGCTCCCGTTAGTTCTTTGGCTCACTGGTAGGTGGCGTTCGGTCGCCGGTTCGAGTCCGGCCGCGGTATTTTTATTGAAAAAGCCGTTCCAACTCGTCAATTTCAAAATCAAAATTTTAGTTTCCATACCTAGAGTGTATGGCACCAGCCTGCCTTGATTAAAAAATAGCATAAATGTTTCCTTTTAACGGGAAAAAAAGCGTCATATAATTCCAGATATAAATTCTATGTGTACCTGTTTTCATGAAATTATTTAGCGTTCTTGCCTCGCATTCGGGAGGACGGAGGTTCCGGGGCATCCATGGTTTCCCAAAATCACTCCAAGTGAATGCCGGGGATGCTACCTTCAAAAGGCCATGACCGAATTCCTTTCCCGTCTCTAAAGACCACGTTGTTAGAGAGACGTTAAAAAAAATGGACCCATTGGTTTAAGTAGACAATGGACGATTAGTTCATCCATTAATCGAGTATGATGGTCACGAATCCACTTCCTCTCAGATGTATACTGTTTGATACAGATGTCAAGCTAGCTAAAGAAGTGGGTGATAAATTTTTCCTTTTAACGTTCGATATGAAAAAAAAAAAAGTCATAAACTCCAGATATAAAACCGAGGAAGAATTCTATGTGTACCTGATTTCATGAAATTATTTAGCGTTCTTGCCTCGCATTCGGGGAATCCCCCTTCCGGGCATCCAGATTTGGGTTTTCCATGGTTTCCCCCAGGTGAATGCCGGGATTCTACCTTCAAAAGGCCATGACCGAATTCATTCCCATTCCCGTCTCTAAAGACCACATTGTTAGAGATACATTAAAAAAAAAAAAAATTCGACTGCCGAGGTGCAAAGTATCCTGGTTTCCGAAAGATGGCGTGGCACACATCATTTCACCAAGCTTTTACGAGAAATATTTCAGGTATTCCTGCCTGCTGTCTGTTCTGCTATTATCGGTATATCAATGTGACAAGTATTTCGAAACTATGGAGTTATTCTCGGCGTTCCGTTTGCCCAGGTTGCGAAACTGTGTACACAGCAAGGTGCAAATATTTTCTTCGGTTTTGTGTCGTGAAATATACTTGCGTTTGATTAAGCGTGAACCATTACTATTTTTTACTAAAACAAAAAGAAGTCCACGTTAGCGTATATTACCTACAAAACATTTCTGTTCCCATGTCTCCTTGTTATTACAGAGCAAGCACATACTATTAATCAGTCACATTGCTATACAGTACAGCAATATTTCATATATGTTATTCCCCCCCAAACTTAGTGGCCAAGAATTAAAGAATATTTCACACATCTCCAATGACACCAGATTAAAGTGAAGTTACAGTGAGTTTATTCCTTGACAGCCTTTTCAGTCCATGGCTTTACCCTATAATGTCTGATCATAGTCCTCTAATCCCCCCCTCCCCTTTTTCTATATAGTGTTCCTAATTAAAATTCATTCATATACCGAACAACATACTTTTGGCACAATCATATCCGGCATTCGTTATGAACCAATTTATAGCTAACAGCATTAATGATAGCTTCACGAATTTTGGCTAGATACATTTCATAGAGATCCCCACACATCGACAAGTATCCAAAACATCACAATAGGTTTCTATTATGCCTAAGATAGTGCTCACACCTGAACTGTCGTAAATTGTTAGGTCAAAGTGGGGTGTTTAGATATTTTATCACACTCAGGCCCATCCACTCACCTAAAAGTCTAGTGCGAGATTGTGGTCATGGTCAACTTAGACTCCATACACCACTCAGAATTATTCCACAATATCCATTCTAACAGCATTATACGCCACCTACAGCCCCTCAACACTCTTCCTATCTTCCAATGACATCCATACTACACCACACAAGCAATGGTCTGACTGTGGATTTGTACCCAAGTCCTTCGCTTCTCTGGTACATCACCCCTCTCTGTTAAATGATTTTTATGTAGTGAGAATCAAAATTCACCAGTACAGCACATTATTTCTCTAATCTCTGCTGTCACTGGTATAAAAAAATATTTCATCACACTCGTAATTTTTGCCAACAAGCTCAAACCTATATTGTCTGTCTATCCAGACCAATCTATGTATCAATTCTGTAATGTTTTCGTAAGCAATCACAAATTGAGTGCCCTTAGCAATCCCTTGTGACACATCAGTGATTGACTAGAAACAGAGAGATATACGCTGTGCCATGTACTTACCCACCTTTAACTGTATTTTACAACACAGCAAGTATGTTCCAGGAACGAAACATCGTTTGTTAATCTTACTAATTTCACCCCTGCCCTTTGTGATAAAAATCGAGTCAGTGTAAGGCAGTGCTAAGCACAGAACATGCCTTAGACCATCACCTGTGCCAAAGGTAGAGATATAGAAAATTTAACCACTCCCTTATACAAGAAATCCAGTGCACTATTCCTAATTCTTTCACCAAGATCTACCCTAGCCTCATCGC
Organism: Vandiemenella viatica; assembly: GCA_031002005.1. Lineage (NCBI taxonomy): Eukaryota > Metazoa > Arthropoda > Insecta > Orthoptera > Morabidae > Vandiemenella > Vandiemenella viatica. The sequence continues at coordinate 30,348,361 of CM061919.1, read as the reverse complement.
CAACATACGCCCAGCACTTCGTCAAACCACCTTCTGTTTTCCAATGATTCCCAATCCAACCTCTGAACAGTTACAGACGGGTTACCTTTTGTTCGTGTTTTAAAAGTAAACCAAAAATTCGCAAGTCTTCTCCTAATCAGTAGCCAGGTCACCAAAATGTTCACTTAAGGTGGTTCTACTGCAGTTTTTCCAAGAAAATTCTCCAAGAAATTATTTTTCAATAAATCAGGACCCAGGAGAGTTCTCCATTCGGCTTAAATGTTCCCATCTAACGCCAACCTTCGGATTCAGGACCAAGTCTGACATTTGTTTGTAATTGCATGCTTTGTTCAAGTAACCACGATAAAGTTACCATAATGCTCTTAGCTCACTGATAGTTTCTTGGGTCATCAAACAGACATCATAACCCACATTTTTATAGAAGATCACCCACACATCGACAAGTATCCAAAACGTCACCATAGGTTCTATTACGCCTAAGATAGTGCTCACATTTGAACTGTCGTAAATTGTTAGGTCAAAGTGGGTAGTTTAGTATCATTTTATCCACTCAGCTCATCACCTAAAGTCTAGTGCGAGATTGTGGATCATGGTCAACGTAGGCTTCATACAACACTCAGAATTATTCACACCAATATCCATTCTAAACAGCAATTATACGCCACCTACAGCCACTCAACACTCTTCCTATCTTCCATGACATCCCAGCCCCAGCTCCTTTATTATGTCACTTACTGAATATTTACACAGATAAATCTAACTGCCCTCCTTTGCACCTTGCATTTGATGTACAAAAAATGTGGACTCCATACTACACCACACAAGCAATGGTCTGACTGTGGGTTTGTACCCAAGTCCTTCGCTTCTCTGGTAGATCACCCCTCTCTGTTAAATGATTTTTATGTAGTGAGAATCAAAATTCACATGCCAACACAAACGGCAGTAAACTGTAAAGAGCACATCGAAATGGGAGAATTGTCTAAGCCCTGAACAATGGTTAGAAGCACACGTTGAAAATTCTATAAACCATATATTTTAGACTCAAATCCACAGAGGAATGACACACGCACACACTTGTACAATGCATACAGCGAGATCGACAGAACTGACAGCAAGCATCACGGAAACGATGAAGTGGGGGCACAAATTGTCCGTTACAACTGATTAACTGGACAGAACCTAATCGTTACAAAAAATAATCAGACAGACGAGTTACTTACGCTTACATGCACAAAGAGAGACGCAGATACACATGTCCAAAGTTACACAACTACCGGCCACCAATCATGGAAACAAAAAAAGTGTGTAGTACTCTCTTGCCTCATGACTGGCTGATAAAACAGAAGTCTCCTTACATATCATCAGCCTGGCGAGATAGAAGGTGTGCAAAAGATGGCATGTTTTTCACCATAAAACCTAAGTGTTTATACCATAAATAGTGTTCATCACGCCCCAGTTTGATTACATTTACATCAACACGTCTCTCCCACACCACAACCCTTTCTACCATTCAGGTAAAAAGTGACGCAGGTACCATGAGTTGCAATAGACACTTGACTATCAGATCTCACCCACAAATCCATACATCTCAATACACTAGCACAAACAAACATAAGTGGAGGGGACAGCAAAATCATTCGTCCAGACAGACGTGTTTATAGAAGGTATTACCATATTTACACATACAGACACAGAGAGAGACGCACAAACACTCACATTTCCATGCCTTCAGCGAGCTAGACACAACAACCAGCCCCAATCATGGCGACGAAAAAGTGGGGTAGAACCCCCATGGCTCATAACTGACCAAAAAATCATCAGTAACATATGTTCCAAGCACCATACTCTTCACATCATCATCATCTCATTTATTTCACACTACAGACCTCACTACCATCCAGTATCATGTGTGCTAGGTACAAAACTGTTCGCACCAACACGTCTATCCCACACCTAAGCTTTTTCTGCCATTCAGTAACATGTGCCCCCCATGTACCACGAGTAGCAGTAGACACTTGGTCATCAGACAGATATCATAACTCCCATATTAATACTAGGTCTCACCCACAAATCCATATGTCACCTCACACAAGCATCAGTGCAGGAACAGCACATCATACATCCAGATAAACGAGATAAAGGAAGGTATCACCACATTTACGCAAAAAAAAAAAAAAACACACACAGAGATAGAGACGCATACACACGTATATTTCCATGCCTACAGCGATCTCGACTCAACAACTAGCCCAATCGTGGCAACGAAAAAGTGGTACAGAACACCCATGACTGGCCAAAAATAATAGAAAGACACACACACACTCACATGTCAATGCATTCACACAGTTCCATTCATCACCACACATAACTGGAGGAAAGAGACTGAACATGCTAGATCCAAACTGAAGAGTTACAGGATGTGTGAAGTTTGAAATCACAGCCACATCTCACCCACACCGCAACCCTTTCTGTCATTTAGTAATATGTGCCCCCATGTACCACGAGTAGGAGTAGCCACTTGGTCATCAGACAGATATCATAACTCCCATATTCATACTAGGTCTCACCCACAAATCCATATGTCACCTCACACAAGCATAAGTGCAGGAACAGCACATCATACATCCAGACAAACGAGATAAAGGAAGGTATCACCACATTTACGCAAAAAAAAACACACAGAGATAGAGACGCATACACACGTACATTTCCATGCCTACAGCGATCTCGACTCAACAACTAGCCCAATCGTGGCAACGAAAAAGTGAAACAGAACACCCATGACTGGCCAAAAATCATAGAAAGACACACATACACACACACACACTCACATGTCAAAGCATTCACGCAGTTCCATTCATCACCATACATAACTGGAGGAAAGAGACTGAACATGCTAGATCCAAACTGAAGAGTTACAGGATGTGTGAAGTTTGAAATCTCAAAGTCGAGTAGAATCCTATCGGGATAGACACACAACCACATAGAAAGACACACACTCACATGTCCATGCATACACACAGTTACCATACATCACCACACATACACGTAACTGGAGGAAAAGGACTGAACACCCTAGGTCCAGACAGAATAGCTACAGGATGTGCGAAATATTTCATTTCATTGCCACAAACCTTGGTGCTCATCATACCCAAATGATCACATCTACATAGGTGGCCACTGATGGAAAAATCTCAAGTAGACTCCTACCACCATAATTACACACATAACCACACAGGAACACGTACACACACACATATGTCCATGCATATCCCACAATTTAATAAGTTACCACCTACATACAAGTAACTGCAGGAAAGGGACCCGACACACGACGTCCACACTAAGGTATTACATGATAGGCAGATGATAGCATGTCTTTACAACACACCTCAGTGCTCACCACACATACTTGATTTTTAATGTGCCATCAGTATAGCTGGTGGCTGGAACTAAGCTCTTGGCAATGTTTGGCCAAAAGTCATTTGTTAATAGCAGCTCATCAAAGACAAATTTTGGGTGAACCTGCCAGGCGGGCGCGGCGGGAGGTGGCCACCCTTCCCCACTGCGGACAGAAATACCGTAATACGCCGGTCTAAATGCGCGGACCGTGATGGTTTACCGGAGTTTTCCGACCGGGACCTACTACCGGTAATCGCATTTTTAGGACCGCACTGAAGACCGGAATTTCATTGCGCTCGAGGCGGTAATATGCGCCGGTATACCGACCT
>CM061919.1:30291112-30343630 GCA_031002005.1 Vandiemenella viatica | reverse complement strand
CATATCAGCTTTTTCTGCCTATCCCTATTCTGTGATTTGAAACTGATAGTAATGGTAGAGATGTAATTCTTTCCACATGTTGTGATTCTTCCTCAGATTGTCATGTTTAAATGGTTTGATTCTTTCATTATGTGAGTAACGAAAGGGTAATTGGAGACTGTAGGGCTGCAATGAAGAACACACACACACACACACCACACACACACACCAGTGAAATTTGGAAGCAGAAGGGCTGAATGATGACAGTATTTCTAAATTTTGTGTGGTTTCTGAAAATGATTTTCACATTAAACTATTCATATAAGCAAAAACACAAAAATTATGAGTATAGCATATTTTCTTCATTGATTTTATTTGTATGTTCCACAATTTCCTTCTGTTTTGCTATTTTCCATAATTTTTGTTTCTTTGTGTTTTACGTTCTGTTCATGTTCTGCAATATACCTCTCATTGTTTTTTTTCCTGTTACTGATCTTAAAATGCATATTTCAGTCCCCTCTTCCTCCCAGAAATTCTTTTGTTTTAGTTAAGTAAGTAGTAATGTAAGTAGAAAGGAGCTTAAATAAGAGACAGCATAAGTCTTGTGAACAACCGATGAAAAGCTGTAGCCTTATTCTATTAGTATCAGTAAAAAAAAAATATATTTTAAGGAAAGTTAAGGAAATTGCAGCCATTACTTACCAAAGATAATTGCAGCTGGGAACAACAACACAAAAATTACTATTACATGTAAAACAATACTTCTGTGTTGAACCTTATTCTTGCAAGTAGATGAGACACTTAACAAGGTAAGATGTAAGGACACGGACACCTGCTTAGTGAATTGAAGACCTAGGTAGCATGCCCTGGGTAGATTAAAGTATGTGGCGAGCACGTATTTACAACTTAGTCTATGTTGCGCAAGCATACTTAGGAGGTGTCCATTAATGACGTGAGGTGATTTTCCAAATTTCCGGACCCCCTCCCTCCCCCCCCCTCTCTCCAGTGAGACTTTGTGATATTTGGTCAGACACTCCCCCCTCTAAAGTGACTTGATATTTTGACGGAGACACCTCCCCCCCTACCAATCAAACTCGCAATTTTTAAGTTTTTTTTTTTAGGTCTATAATTCTATGAGAATTTCAGAACTCAGAACCTCATGTGAGATTTCTGTTGACCCCCCCCCCTCCCCATTGGTGAGGTTTCGTGAGATTTTGCCCCCCCCCCATGTCATTTATGGACGCCCCCTTTGAAAGTTTTTGTTTCGTGTGTTGGTTGTTTTATGTGTTGGTTGCTAGGAAAGATATGGCTGGATCGTGATATTGAACTAAATCATCACAATCTCCATTTACGAATCGTGTAACCTCAGAAGGAAGTCCGATATAGAAGTTATCTGTGTTTAGTTCTGGCTGGTGTTGGCAGAAGTTGTAAAAGAATTAACAAACTGAATTCAAGTTAAAAGAACAAAGAACTGTTTATGCATTTTTCATTAGTTAGATATTTTATACAAAATATTCAAAAAAAGGAAGGCGGCCATGCTTCGAAGGGGAGAAAAGCTATTTTTCACAAATAATTACGTAAACATAATATAAATCAGAGGCAGCAAGGAAGTACTTAATTGATAACTCTGGAGAAATGGGGGAACATCGCCAAAGTAATTTACATGACGGGATATAAAAATCAATTTTAAAAAACTAATAAATCTACATCTACATTCATACTCTGCAAATCACAAACATTGTGGGTGGCAGATGGTGCTAAGCACCAATCCTAAACCCGCCCATTCCAATCCCGAATAGTGCGAGGAAAGAAGGAATACATATAAGTATCAGTACGGCATCTTATTTCTCTAATCTTATCCCTCCGGTCATTGCGTTCTAAATAGGTTGGCGGAAGAAGTATTTCATTGCACTCGAAATTTAAATTTTTTCGCATATTCTCCAATAAATTCGAACGCAAGCTACGTCGTCTGTCTTCCAAACTATCCCAGCCCAATCTATGTATCAATTCTTTGACGCTTTCATAAGGGCTGTAACAACAAGTCACGAATCTAGCGGCTCTCCTCTGCACCCTCTCAACTGAGTCAATCAGAACCTTACGATACGGATCCCAAACCCCACAACAGTAATCCAGATGCGGACGCACTAGTGTTTTATACGCTAGATCCTTTGTTTGAGCATTATAATTCCTCAAAATATGACCTATGAATCGTAATTTAGAATTTGCTTTGCCTACGACGGAAGTTACGTGCATGTCCCATTTCATGTTGCTTTGTACTATCACCCCCAGATACTTCACGGAATCAACCGTGTCAACAGATGAATTGTTTATTTTGTACTCGTGAACAAGCTGATTCTTCTTGTTACTTATCCGCATTGCCTTGCACTTTTTGCAATTAAGTGTAAGCTGCCATTTACGGCACCAATCGAAAATAGCATCCAAATCACGCTGAATTTCTAAGCAATCATCGTAGCACCTTATTTCCCTATAGATAACCGCATCGTCGGCAAACAATCGCGACCAACATTTGACGTTGTCACCTAGATCGTTTATAAATATTAAGAAAGGAAGTGGACCTATTACACTTCCTTGAGGAACGCCCGAAGTAACATTTATCTTAGAAGAGGCTTCCCCGTCAACAACGACGTACTGTGATCGTCCAGTAAGAAAATCACATATCCACTCGCAAATCTGAGCTGCTGTACTATGATGTCGCGAATCAGGGAGTCTGCATATGAGGCCTTGCGCTCTGCGTTTGAACAAGTGAAATCGCATTTGCGGCTTAGACCTTGGAGATCCGTCAACCACGACCAGTATGATTGTCCTGGTTGTTGATGATACTGATGGAACTCAAGGTGGGAGGCCACCACGTGGGATCTTTGAGAGTAGTAATTTGTTAAGTGTGCACATTTCTTTGAATGTGAGGGCGACTGGATCTGATAACGGGGCCAACTTCCACAGGAGGAAGAACGTGTAGGGTGATGCCCACGACAGAAACAGCGATCGCTGCAGGGCATCGTCCATTACCTGGAATGCCGTGAAATGCTGTTTTAGATGATGCAAATATGTATCCCAGTCTTCCTTGATGTCATTAAATGGTGGAAAAGCTGGTGGCCGAATGTGCAAATGTTCCAAGGCCTAGACTCATTTAGCATCCTGTGCTAACAGTTTATCGAGTATTAACTGGAGCATTTGCTGTTGCATCGCTGTCTGCTGCTGTTGTTGCTCCAGAATGTGAGTCACGACATCCATGATGACTGCTGATAACCTTTTTTCCTCATCGCCAGTTGCTATGTCCACACGGCGGCCGAAATGTCACACGGCAGACAGGCGGTCACCCGGAGACGATCACGAGCGTCCCGAAGCAAAGTCCCAGATGAATACCGAACGTCAGCCGAGACGCGCACTTTCAGAGTCCTAGAAGTGATGCACTGGAAGACGATGACTATTCTGAAGAGCAGCGAGCACAGCACTGTCTCAAGCGGGACCACGCCGGCTGTATTTATACGACGCAGAAACTCTGCTACGTGGTGGCGCTAGTTGGCCTGCTGTCAGTGCCGTCTATAGGTTGTCCACCTCCATGCCCTCTTCCAGGCATGTGATGGTGTCGGGATGGGATACCAGAGTAGGTATGAATAGTAGTGCATGGAAGGGAAAAGATGACCATGACCATAAGCTGGCACTCAATTTCAGGCACAAAGGTGTGGCAAGATTCTCTTTTTTAGGCAAGGGTGTCAGGGATTGGAATGAGTTACCAAGGGAAATGATGAATAGCTTACCGAAAACATTAAAAGAGTTTAAAGTTAAAATTTGTAGAGGGCAAATGTAGGTGGGTGCAGGATAGGGGGAAGATGGGTGTGTAGGGAAATTGCCACCAGAGCCTGTGCTCCATTGCAGTCAGATTAAATTAAATAATAAAGAGTTATTCCAAAAAGAAGAAGGGATTACTTGCGGGGATGCCCAACTGAATCCCGTGTCAGAAAACAACTTCTACTAACCCAGACCTTACCATTCTACCTGCGGACAAGGGCTCAACCACGGTAGTTATGAATCACAGTGACTATGTGGCTGAAGCCCTTCATCAGTTATCCAATGCCAACAGTTACTGCTGCCTCACCGAAGATCCTACACCTGCAGTCAACAAAAAACTACAGGGATATGTACAGTTCAATGGGCCATCCAAGGTCACATCCCACAGTTAGTCTCTCTTCTTACCCCTCAATATACACGTATGCATGCCCTTTACCTCCTTCCCAATATCCACAAGTCTGGCTATCCAGGATGCCCCATTGTTGTGGCTTATGGATCTCCTACTGAACAAATCTCTTCATTGTTGGACAAGTACCTACAACCTATAGTCTGTCAGCTCCCCTCCCATGTCAAGGACACACAACACTTCCTTTGCCATCTGTGGCCACACCACTTCCTTCCAACTCCATCCTGGTAACCATTGATTTCACATTACTGTACACACACATTCCACATTGCCAAGGCCTCAGTGCCATGTAAGATTTTCTGTATAAGCGCCCTCCGAACAGCCGCCCCAGCATGCCTTTCCTCACCACCTTGGCTGAACTGATACTTAACAACAATTACTTCTCCACCAAACCTGTGGCACTGCCTTGGGCACTCGCACAGCCCCCTCTTATGTTAATCTCTTCACGTGCCATCTGGAACAGACATTTTTGGAGAATGTCTCTCTCAATCCCCTCCTGTGGCTTAACCTTATAGATGATATCTTTATGATCTGGACACTTGGAGAAAACACCTTTCTAAATTTACTTGATGATCTTAATACTTTTAATAATTCGCGGAATTTCACTTGGACCTCCTCCCACACCCAGGCGACATTGCTGAATGTGAATCTGTCCCTCTCCAATGGCCACCTCAGCTGCTCAGTCCACACCAAAACCACCAAATTACAGCAGGTCCTGTATTTTGACAGTTGCCATCCATATCATACCAAACATTCCCTTCCTTACTGTCTGGGCAACCAGAAATCCATAATGGAGTATTCAAACATCGTCTCACAAACATTGGTATCCCGCAACTATCCTCCAGCTTTGGTTCTCGAGCCACATTACAGCCTGCTCAGCCTATTGACTACCCCAAACCCCCTGAAACCAACCATAGTCCAGTCCTGATTACACAATACTTCCCTGGCCTTGAATCCATTAATAGAATCCTTCGGCATAGATATGATTTCCTACTAACCTGCCCCAAAATGAGATCCATTCTTCCAAAGATCCTCCCTGGCCCACCCAGAACTTGTTTCAGTGGGCCTCCCAACCTCAGCCAACTCTTAGTCCACAAACAGTCTTCCTCATCCCGTCGGACAGCCCCTAGGCTTTTTCCCATGCAGTAGACCCCACCGTAAGGTGTGTGACATACGCCATGCTTCCACAACTTCCACCAACCCTGTCACTAGCAAGAGCTTTCCTATCATAGGACACGCCACTTGTGAAACCTCACATATAATATACCAGCTAACCTGCATACATTGCCTGGCTTCCTATATAGGTTTGACTACCAGTACATTAGCCAAAAGAATGAATGGCCACCGACAGTCAGTATTCACTTGGGGTCCAAAACATCCAGTAGCTGTCCCTGCAATCTCCCAAGACGACAATATTTTAAATTCTTGTTTCACGGTCCCTGCTATCAGAGTCCTCCCAAACAACAGCAGCTCCTCTGAACTCAGGAGGTGGGAACTTGCCTACCAATACAAACTAGGCACAAGGCAACCTCCTGGTCTCAATTTGAGATAATACCCAGTCGGTACTTTTCCTTCCTTCTATCCTATCCTTGCCTCCATTTCCATTGTCTAAATTGAACCACCACACACTGAAGATGATGTGTAACTGCATAATTTATTTTATTTTATTATTACTATAACTAGCAGAGTTCCCGGCGTTGCCCGGTATAATTGGTGTAGATGTACCCATACGCTATTTTTATTCCTGTAATGAGAAACATTTGTACAAAGATTAATAAAATTCACGCCAACTTTTTTCGGAATTAAAGCAAACCTAGATTCACATGTCCCCCACCAAGAAATGGGTGGGTTGAAGTTTATTTGCACATACACCATTTTCATTTGTCCGAAAAGAGTCATGTGTATCGAGCTTCGTTAATTTGGTTAAGAAATTGCATTACTACATTACTAAACAATGCTAGATTATGTTAGAAACTCAAATTTGATTCAATTCCGAAGTGAATGGATATACTTTTTGCTTGAAACGCCAGATACTTCAACTCCGGGGATTCAGCCTTTATATAAATTTCAAAAGTGAATCCAAAATAACATTATCATAAATACATGATTTTATTCAAACAGAAGACTAAAGCTGATGGCCAGAGACAATATAGTTGTAGGCCTACTGCCAGAGATCGTGGTTAAAGAAAATCTCTGTTGTTTTTATGGCTATCTGTGGCGATTAAAAATTGAATATCTTGAATGAAAGGAAAGAATACTTGAAGGTTTGTTTAATGTGTAAAATAGTTATTATTGTAATTTATATATATACTAGCTGGTACCCACGACTTCGTTCGTGATTGTAAAGAATTCAAATTGACAGCTATAGACATCTAACCACCCTAGTGCACGATGGGAGACTCGATACTATTACCTCCCACAAGTACCAGTCTTCTGCGCTATGTAGTTTCGGCAGCAAGGTAAAATTTACGGATACACACAAGTCTTTGGATGAAACACGAAAATATTCATGATCGACCAATTTCAAACACCATATCTCACACAATCCCACAGTTACCGAATTTCGGCCAACGTTGTGATCGATGGGAGACTCTGTGTTACTACCACACACAAACGCCAGTGATCTGCGATTGATAGTTTTCACTTAAAAGTGATACACCGTGACACATGCGTCTTTGGCAGAAGTATGAAATTGCCGCAGGTCGACCATTTTCATCCCTCATATCTTCCACACCCCCATAGCTACAGACATCTAACAACCATAGTGCACGACAACAGACACGATTCTACTACCAAACACAAACACCAATGCTCTATGCTATGTAGTCGTGGTAGAAAAGTGAAATCTGCGGAGACACATGCCTTTCGTCGAAATACGAAAATATCCTTGGTCGGCCACTTACAACCACCATATCTACCACAGTACCACAGTTTCTGAAATTCGGCCGCTGTTGTGATCGAAAGGTGACTTTGTGCTACTACTACACACAAACGCCAGTTATCTGTGATCTAAAGTTTTCGCTGAAAAGTGATACACCATGACACTTTTGTCTTTGGCAGAAGTATGAAATTGCCACAGGTCGACCACTTTCAACCCCCATTTCTCCCACACCCCCATAGTTACCGACATATAACAACCATAGTGCACTACATGAGATACGATTCTACTACCAAACACAAACACCAATGCTCTATGCTATGTAGTTGTGGCAGAAAAGTGACATTTGCGGAGACAGTCGAAATACGAAAATATCCTTGGTCGGCCAATTACAACCACCATATCTACCACAGTACCACAGTACCACAGTTTCTGAAATTCGGCCGCTGTTGTGATCGAAAGGTGACTCTGTGCTACTACTACACACAAACGCCAGTTACCTGTGATCTATAGTTTTCGCTGAAAAGTGATACACCATGACACTTTTGTCTTTGGCAGAAGGATGAAATTGCCACAGGTCGATCACTTTCAACCCCCATATCTCCCACATCTCCATAGCTACCGACATCTAACAACCATAGTGCACTACATGAGATACGATTCTACTACCAAACACAAACACCAATGCTCTATGCTATGTAGTTGTGGCAGAAAAGTGACATATGCGGAGACAGTCGAAATACGAAAAAATCCTTGGTCGGCCACTTACAACCACCATATCTCCCACACAACCACAGTTTCTGAAATTCGGCCGCTGTTGTGATCGAAAGGTGACTCTGTGCTACTACTACACACAAACGCCAGTTATCTGTGATCTATAGTTTTCGCTGAAAAGTGATACACCATGACACTTTTGTCTTTGGCAGAAGTATGAAATTGCCACAGGTCGATCACTTTCAACCCCCATATCTCCCACATCTCCATAGCTACCGACATCTAACAACCATAGTGCACTACATGAGATACGATTCTACTACCAAACACAAACACCAATGCTCTATGCTATGTAGTTGTGGCAGAAAAGTGACATATGCGGAGACAGTCGAAATACGAAAATATCCTTGGTCGGCCACTTAAAACCACCATATCTACCACAGTACCACAGTTTCTGAAATTCGGCCGCTGTTGTGATCGAAAGGTGACTTTGTGCTACTACTACACACAAACGCCAGTTATCTGTGATCTATAGTTTTCGCTGAAAAGTGATACACCATGACACTTTTGTCTTTGGCAGAAATATGAAACTGCCAGAGGTCGACCACTTTCAACCCCCATTTCTCCCACACCCCCATAGTTACCGACATATAACAACCATAGTGCACTACATGAGATACGATTCTACTACCAAACACAAACACCATTGCTCTATGCTATGTAGTTGTGGCAGAAAAGTGACATTTGCGGAGACAGTCGAAATACGAAAATATCCTTGGTCGGCCAATTACAACCACCATATCTACCACAGTACCACAGTTTCTGAAATTCGGCCGCTGTTGTGATCGAAAGGTGACTCTGTGCTACTACTACACACAAACGCCAGTTATCTGTGATCTATAGTTTTCGCTGAAAAGTGATACACCATGACACTTTTGTCTTTGGCAGAAGTATGAAATTGCAACACGTCGATCACTTTCAACCCCCATTTCTCCCACACCCTCATAGCTACCGACATCTAACAACCATAGTGCACTACATGAGATACGATTCTACTACCAAACACAAACACCAATGCTCTATGCTATGTAGTTGTGGCAGAAAAGTGACATATGCGGAGACAGTCGAAATACGAAAAAATCCTTGGTCGGCCACTTACAACCACCATATCTCCCACACAACCACAGTTTCTGAAATTCGGCCACTGTTGTGATCGAAAGGTGACTTTTTGCTACTACTACACACAAACGCCAGTTATCTGTGATCTATAGTTTTCGCTGAAAAGTGATACACCATGACACTTTTGTCTTTGGCAGAAGTATGAAATTGCCACAGGTCGACCACTTTCAACCCCCATATCTCCCACATCCCCATAGCTACCGACATCTAACAACCATTGTGCACAACAGGAAAGACGATTCTACTTCCACACACAAACACCAAAAGTCTATGTTATGTAGTTGTGGCAGGAAAGAGAAGTATACGGAGATACGAATTTTTGGTCAAAATATGAAAACGCCCTGCACTGACCAACTTTAATCATTATATCTCCCACATCCCCACAGCTATCGGCATTCGGCCAACGTTGTGCACGACAGGAAACTCCATGCTACTTCCACCCACAAACATCAGTGATCTGCGCTAGGTAGTGGTGGCTGAAAAGTGAAATATAGGAAAAAACACGTCTATTTTTATATATATATATAAGATTTCATACAGAAACATAGTTATGAAATTGGAAGTGAAATATTAAAAGGGAATTATAAATTTAATTAACTCATAATATTTATTAACTAAATGATGTTATGAACCTACAAAACTATAGAAAAGGAAGAAATAAAGACTAATAATATTAATAACTAGCTGACCCGGCAATGCTTCGCTATTGCTTGACTTGGTTTAGGCAAACCAAATGTAGACAGTATTTTTCAGTTTATTTTAAAGTATGTGTGTGCAAAGTTCCTTAAAAAGTTGGAAAAAAAACTGGCTTTATATAAGGTATATTGGCAAAAATTAAGGGGGTTTAAAGGGGAAAAGGGGTTGAAATTTTGGATACCATATGTTGCAAATTTTGGTGGAAATCTGATTAATTCTATGGGTTTGTTTATATTAAGGGGTGGAGGGTTTTTTTTAAAAAAAAAAAAAAAAAAATCAGTAACCTTCCCAGACGTACTCTCTACAACTCAACAGAGTTTCATCATAATCGGATAAAAATTTGTGGGTTTGATAAATATAATTGGAAATTAAGAAGGGAGGGGGTAAAAGGGAAGAGGGGTGGGATTAGGCTAGCCAAATTTACATAGTATTTTTCTGCTTGTTTTAAAGTATACCTGTGTTAAAATTCCTTCAAAATCGGGTAAAAACTGTACCTTTATATATGACACAGTGGCAAAAAATTAAGGGGATGTAAAGGGGACGAAGGGGTTGCCTTTTTGGAATCCACATGTAGATAGTATTTTCCTGTTTGTTTTAAAGTATACGTGTGCAAATTTCTATAGAAATAGGATAAAATCTGTGTATTTGTTTAAATTAGGGGGATGTGAAGGGGTATGAGGGATGGCGTTTTTGGAAACCCTAAGTAAGCAATATTTTTCAATTTGTTTTAAAGAATTGGTTAAAATCTGTAGGTTTTCTTAATTTATGGGGAGTAGGAGGGAAGAGGAGGTGGTTTTTGGGTGGAAAAAGGGATAGGGATTAGGTTTTGGTAAAAATAATGTCTATAGTGTTTTTCTGTGTGCCAATTTCCATCAAAATCAGATAAAATCTGTGGTTTTTTAAATTATGGGATGCAAGGGGGAGGAGGGGGTGGTTTTGGGGTAGAAAGGGTGAGAGGGATTGTGTTTTTGTAAAATTAATGTCTACAGCATTTTTCTATTTTATTAATAGTATATGCGTGCAAAGTTCCATTGAAATCTGATAAAAAGTATAGGTTTGTGTAAAAATTAAGGGGCGGGAAGGGGGAAAGGGGGTGCGTTTTTGGAATCCAAATGTGACAGTGTTTTTCTGTTTATTTTAAAGTATATGTACGCAAATTTCCGTACAAATCGGATAAAATCCGTAGGTTTTGTTAAGTTATGGGGTGTAATGGGGAAGAGGTGGTGGTTTTTTGGAAATTTTATTTCTTAGGAACCACCCCGGATGCGCACTCGACAACTCACCAAAGTTTCACCATAATCGGACGAACGGTTTAGGAGCGCATAGAGGACAAACAGATAGACAGAAGGTGTAATTAAGGTGGTGGAAAGATAGGAGAGGGATTGGGTTTTTGTGAAATTAATGTGTACAATATTTCTCTCTCTTTTTTAAAGTATAAGTGTACAAAAACTTATCCAAATTGGATAAAAATGTGGTTTGCCTAAATTATGGGGTGAAAACATAATGGGGGTTGGAAAGGGGGAGAGGGGATGAATATTCGGAAACCATACGTAGGCAATATTTTTCTGTTTGTTTTAAATTATAAGTGTACAAATTCGTATCTAAATTGTGTAAAAATGTGGTTTGCCTAAATTATGGGGTGAAAACGTAATGGGGTTGGAAAGGGGGAGAGGGGATGAATATTCCGAAACCATACGTAGGCAGTATTTTTCTGTTTGTTTTAAAGTATAAGTGTACAAATTCTTATCTACATCGGATAAAAAATGTGGTTTGCCTAAATTATGGGGTAAAAACGTAATGGGGTTGGGAAGGGGGAGAGGGGATGAATATTCGGAAACCATACGTAGGCAGTATTTTTCTGTTTGTTTTAAAGTATAAGTGTACAAATTCTTATCTAAATCGGATAAAAATGTGGTTTGCCTAAATTATGGGGTAAAAACGTAATGGTGGTGGAAAGGGGGAGAGGGGATGAATATTCGGAAACCATACGTAGGCAGTATTTTTCTGTTTGTTTTAAAGTATAAGTGTACAAATTCTTATCTAAATCGGATAAAAAATTTGGTTTGCCTAAATTATGGGGTAAAAACGTAATGGGGGTGGAAAGGGGGAGAGGGAATGAATATTCGGAAATCATATGTTGGCAGTATTTTTCTTTTTGTTTTAAAGTATAAGTGTACAAATTCCTATCTAAATCGAATAAAAAATGTGGTTTTGCCTAAATTATGGGGTAAAAACGTAATGGGGGTGGAAAGGGGGAGAGGGGATGAATATTCGGAAAGCATATGTTGGAAGTATTTTTCTGTTTGTTTTAAAGTATAAGTGTACAAATTCTTATCTAAATCGGATACAAAATTTGGTTTACCTAAATTATGGGTAAAAACGTAATGGGGGTGGAAAGGGGGAGAGGGGATGAATATTCGGAAATCATATGTTGGCAGTATTTTTCTTTGTTTTAAAGTATAAGTGTACAAATTCCTATCTAAATCGAATAAAAAATGTGGTTTTGCCTAAATTATGGGGTGTTATGGGGAATAGGGCTGACTTTTTGGAATTTTTTTTTCACAGGAACCTTTGCAGACGCACACTCGAAAACTCTCCAAAGTTTCATTGCAATCTGATAAATGGTATAGGAAACGTTTATATGGGTAAAAGAAAAGGGCTGTTTTAAGGGTTGGAAAAAGAAAAGGGCTGTTTTAAGGGTTTATCCGGCAATTATTGGAATTTTTCTCGCCGTAAAAACCATCCTTGAACTCCAACGAACATTTAAAAAAAAAAATGGCCAAATTGGTCCAGGCGTTGTTGAGTTATGCGCTTACCAACACATTTTGGGATTCATTTTTATATATAGATTATTAACTGTTAATGATATGGCTAAACTAATCCTTACAGTGGTCCTGAATATCTGGATCAGTATTAATCAAATTCTGTTTAAGGTCAGTACATCAAGTGAGTAAATGCATTTTTTTTTAACCAGAAAGGTGTTAAAAATTCTTTGTCACAAAGATTGGTAGAAAAATGTTTGACAACAATGATACTTCTTTAGATAAGCCACTTTATTTACTTCTCGATGAAGGTAAGGCTCAGAATCAAGGCAAACCAAGATCACAGAATTGTATTTTAAGCCAACTGTTACTTGAGAGCTCATTTCTGCATTCTTCTTCAATAACGTAGGTCATTCTTGTAGTTGAAAGCATAAAATTTGGCAGGACACATTGGACAGGTGGTAGGAAAAAGTTTCAAAATTCTGCACTTGTTGGAGAGAGTGACGAGGGGATGCACAAGAGAAGTAAAGGAATTGGTTTACAAACCTGTGGTCAGACCACTGTTCGAATATGGTAGTGCAGTATGGGACCCTCATTTTACGTATCAAATACATGAGTTGGAGAGGGTGCAAAAAAGGGCTGCTAGATTTTTTTCTGGAAATTATCGCAGAATGCAGTCAGTGACAGATATGATAAAGGAGCTGGAATGGGATTCATTGCATGAGAGGAGGAGGAGGAGGAGGAGGAAGGTCATGGGAGAGTACAGGGCTTATACTGGTGATGAGGCATGGAAAGATATTGGAGTAGGTATGAAAAGTAGTGCATGGAAAGGAAAAGACGAACATGTACACAAGCTGGCACTCGATTTTAGGCACAAGGGCGTGGGAAGATTTTCTTTTTTAGGCAAGGGTGTTAGGGATTGGAATGAGTTACCAAGGGAAATGATGAATAACTTACCGAAATGTAGGTGGGTGCAGTATAGGGGAAAGATGGGTGTGTAGGGAAATTGCCACTGGAGTGTGTGCTCCATTGCAATTAAATTAATTAATAAGTGTCTTGAATCTACATAAATTTTTCATAAATGTTACTAGTAAAACATGTTTAAAAATTTTGTTTCACAATTTTTAGGAAATTCAAAATCAACACAAATATCATTTTCTTCTCAAACTGATTCCAATGTTGGAAAAAGGTGCAAATTTTCTGTCTTTGATGAAAACAATCAACAACTCCAGTTTAAAGATTTTACTTTGTCATAGGTGTCAAGAACACTTACTAATGTTTCCCTGAACAGAGAGATTTAGTTCATTTAATTTAGAAAAACTACATGAAAGGTATGAGAATACTAGTAACCTTGCTTCAACAGTGAGTGATGCAAAATAAGATTTATGTGCACTCAACAAATGATAAAACTATGTGCCTTAATCAAAATAACCTAGCTGATACTTTGCAATAGTTGTCTATTTACTATCCATTTCACCACATAATACGGAAAATTATCTGTTGTTTAAAAGTTGAGACTTAATAGAAATAAATAGCTTTACTGCGCTATCGAGCACATTTATAAATTGTGTCGTATACATTTTATTTGAACCATTTTTGCCAGTTTATTTTTTATCATGAGATCCTTAATTCAATTATTTTAATATTCTGCCTGAAGATTGCCACACCTTCACAGACTACATGTGGTCCACAGACTTCAGTTTGAGAATCAGTGGTCTACTGCATTTGGTTGTGTTATATCTCAATTAATTTATTTAAATTGATTTATTTAGAACTTGATTTTTAATATTTTCATATGTAATTATTTTTAAATAAATTTGCAGTACCACTTTTCAGCTACTCCTTTCAAAATGTTTGTCTACAGTTTTTTGAAAGAATTGCTGAATCATCTTCAAAGGCTAGTTAGTTGAATCAATTTAAGATTTTTGTAAACTTTCTTCTTATAGCCCAATCACCGTTTCAAACTAACAATTGATAATTGTTTTAAAGACCTTCTATTTGTCTGACTCCACTTGGATTTTAAATGGTTCTGAGAATTGATTACAGGACTCTCTTCTTGGTACTGTAATTGTCAGGATTTGTTTAATATTTGTCAAAGTTATTTAAAAAAATAATAACCTATACCAAATTGTTTCAATATATTGAATAGCGTGTCTGTATAAACAGAATCATATACATGTGAAGTGCACAGAGTTTATTACAAAACTTGTATTATGATTCTCTTTAATTTGTTGAGGAATAGATTTGTAGAGGGAATGTGAAACAAAAGCCTTAATTATTATTTTAAATTGTATTGTGCAAGTTGCGTATATCATTTTTTGATACGGTTTCATCCACGCTCAGTGCATGTCATACAACACTTCCAAGGTGCCTGAATTCCTGTATGGAGAAATTATTTTCGAAGGTGACCCAGCCATTTGTGCGTTGCCTGGTGCATATCATCATGGTATTGAATTTTTGTCCCAGAAACTGCTTCTTTTAGGAGTCCAAACATATGTAAAGCACTTGGGGCAAAGTCAGGCGAGTATGGTGGACGAGGTAGACATTCAAACCGCATGTTCGCAAACGTAGTAACTGTTGCAAAAGCTGTATGGGGCCGTGCATTGTCATGTTGCGGAACAACACCTGTCGATAGCAATCCATGTTGTTGTGTTCTAATTGCAGGCTGGTCTGTGTACGTGTTACTTGTAGCAGTGGTCCCTCGTGGTGTGTACAGCCATCGCCGTGTACACGTCTGGCTCCACCTGGTGTCTCAATTCTGCAAGAATAAGGCTATACGCCAAAATATTGCACGTTTCTTGTGTTTGTTCTTTTTTGTGTCTACATCTCTACATCTATACTATGCAATTAACAAATATTGGGGGTGGCAGAGGGTGCTAAGAACCAATCCTAATTCTGTGCATTCAATTCCCGAACAGAACAAGGAAAGAAAGAACACATAAAAGTATCAGTATGGCATCTTATTTCTCGAATCTTATCCCTCCTGTCATTGCGAGCTAAATAGGTTTGCTTCTTCATGATGTTTTTTCCATGTCTTAAATTTTTGATTTGTGTTTTCAAGGTGTTTTTTTCGAATGTTAAGGAACACTCTAAGGTGATACCAAGTTACTTAGGGTAGAATTGTGTTTTAGCACTTCCATCTACATGAAGAGTTCATACTTCTGTCTTCCACGTGACATAGTATGTGTTCTAAATAATCTGAGAGAATGTTTTCCCCTTCCTCGAATGTGACAGTTTAGACAGCGATAGCTAAGTCATCAGTATAGCCGAATTTGGTGCTGGTAGTGTCAGGCATGTCACTGGTGTACAAGTTGAAGAGCAATGACCCTACTACTGACCCTTGAGGTAGTTACTTGTCTTGACATAGAAATATTGGTTTGGTGATATGATCTTCTGGTGTGATGTAAGTATATGGGAGGGTACATGTTTTTTTAAGTTTAAGTAGTAGTCCATCCTGTCAAACTATTATATACCACTGGTAGATCACAAAAGCTGCTAAAAGCCTGTTCCAGTGTATGATATTAGTGCTAAAACAACAGCTCCATTTCAGACTGAAACTTGCCTGTATGCTAGTTTTAAGTTATTTATTATTCCCTAAATTCGGTTGAGGATCAGGCATTCTAGAAGTTTATAGCAAACACTGAGTAGAGCAATGGGTCAATATCTTGAAGGGTCATCTGCTGGTTTCCTTGTTTGAGAATTGGCAAGGTATGAGCCATCTTGAATTCTAGGGGGATAATCCCAATATCCACGATATCACTGAAGAAGTTTTGAGGGATGTTCATCCTTGTTTCCCAAGATATCTATAAACTCTGAATACATGAGAAAATTGAAGGAAATGTGTAAGAAGTGTGGCAATGCAATAAATTTTAAAGAGACAAAATATATTTTTGTAGAGAGAGAAAATGATCATTTAACAGCAAATGGAAAATAGATTAAAAAAAAAAACAGTTAAAATAATGACGATGATGATAATAATTGAAGGATAAACAGCATAATAACAGAAAATGTAAAAAAATTAGGTTTGTAGAATCAGTTTCCAAAGTGCAATAAAGGGAATATGGATAACATGTATTTAACTTGCCATTATAAAGATTTCAACAGCCTAGTATTGGCTTGGTTTGTGAAACCCTCTTCATCATGAATATTAACATTATACAGGAAACAATGGTTCTGTGGGTTTATGTGTAAAAATTAGCTTTAATTCTGCTTCAACGTGAAAATCTTTGGTTTTGTATTGTGGTGGTAAGCTTAAGGAATTTCGGGGCCCCCTGTGAAGTTTGATTTAGGGGCCCCGTACTTCTTTTCTAGATGTACTTTTGCCTACACTTTAGATAATTTTCGTGACTTTATACACACACACACACACACACACACACACACACACACACATTAAAGCTCAAACAACAATTAAAGAGATGGACTGAGGTTTCTTTAAGTCTGTGTAGAAACGGCCCAGCAGTTTATTGAGTATTAGCTGAACGGGACCAACTTCGCCGAGTCTTTGGTGTTTTATCAATGCATCTCATATGGATCTCCCAACTACTGGTACTTTCATTTCTGGCTAAGCCCTGCTGCCCACTGTGTCAAATGAAATCATTTTTGTATTTTATAGCTCTTATACTTATAATACACTTTTCGTATATGGCATTTCTTTTCTTGCCTTTCTTTGCTAATACATTTAGGTTTCTGGGGCTGGAGACACGTGAGCAGGCATACACATTTTAATTCAATAAATTTGTATATGAAATGTCAAAAGATGAGTGAGTTTATTCTAACGAAATTACATAAATTGCTGAAACAGGCTGAGAGCAATATGCCTTTAAATGCATAGGCCTATGGTAATTACATCAGATACGACTTTCTCAAAACTGAATCTGATGAAGGACTTCTTGTTGAACTCCATCCCTCGGAAACAGCTATTGTGAATGCAGCTTATTAACGTTCTAAGTTTGCAGATTATTTATTTTAGCGGGAAAATTGTTCGTTAAGAAAGGACAAATGTATAAGGAGATCATGGTGGGGCCCCCTCATGCTTGGGGCCCCCCTTGACTGTGGTTCTTGCGGTAGCCTTAAACTGACCCTGGTGGTAAGCGTAGAAAATGTATTTTCCATTTACATACTGTTCGGTTATTATTTGGATTACTGTACAATGTGGAATTATGTAAATTATTAAGATATTCATTGCATAATATTGTTTGCTAAGAACTGTATATTTTGTTTCTCTAATTGTAAGTTAGAAAAATTGGTATCATATAGCAGTTAGGCAAAGGAATTTCGAAATGCAATTTATAAGAAAGTTGCTCAAAAATATAAATCCTGCTTCCTGGAAATTATGGTTCTCCACAGGCAGTGTGATTTCCTCCCCTTTCCTATATTTGAGATTGTCCTGGCAGTGCCTCTCCCTTCCAAGCACTATTGGTGATCTTTATTGTGAACAATCAGTCATGGTCAATACCATGCTCTAATTCCTAGCTGTTCCTTGCTCTGACCCTTCTCACATTTAATGAAGCAGATATGTACACGGAATTAAGGGGGGGGGGGTGGAAACCTGTGAGAAATGTTGAAAATGATTTGTTTATTTTGTGTCAGAAATGTATTGTTACACAGTTACAAACATCAAATTGTGCTAGACCAAAACTTGGCCACTTCCAGTGCATTTTCTGGTGTCATTTTCCGAGCTGTATGGGACGCAGCGATACTGGATAAAAAGCAGTAATAGAATTTGTTAAAAATTGAATATCTGGGAAAGTTAGTATGTAGCCCAAAAATATAATATGGCTGCAGTGTGGTTTTGGGAGTTCGAGTGCAAAGATACATTATTTTATAATTTTGCACTTCAAGCTGGCTGCACTTCTTGCAGCTCTATTAGGTGTCAGTATAGTTTGAATGCTGTTGCTCTCACAACTATTACTATCTCTTAACCTAAACTTCACCCATACAAAATGCATATTGTGTATGTTTGTAAATGAGCAGCATGTGTGAGTGGAGGCTTTTGTGGCATAATGATGCAATATAATTTTCTCGGGTGTCCACCTGTATGGTGTCATAGAAACACAATGTCTTCGTCAGGTGCCGTGTCGCTTACAGTGGTTATAAGCCTGCCGCGACTGCCTCGGCACCTGAGCGAAGACAGCGGAGCCAAAAGTTGAAACATTGTGTTTCTATGACCCATCCAGCTAGACATCCAAGAAATTTACATTGAATGATAAAAATGGGTTATGGACAGGTTATTCATATAAATCTCAGTGGGCTATGTGCAAGATATTTTGGATAAAACAATGCATAGGAGAAATAATAATAGTAATAATTGGATGAAATGTACGAGGCAGGCCAAATTGATAAGTATGGTGCTTAACATAACCAAGTTGTTTCATAGAATAAGTCAAAAATTGGTGAGGAATAAGGCAAAAACCATTGGAATGAATAAGAGTGCCAAATATTCTTAAGATGTAGGAAGCAAAGAGTCAGGGAAAGAAATGCAGTGTCAAAAGAGATGAGTGTAATTAGTGTATTCGAACTATTGCTGTTAATAAATGAAATAAATGTCAGAAATAAAAATGAACCAGTTTAATGATTTTCATTGTCCTGCATCTATTGAGAGAATGAGAGAGAACCGTTTAATACATATATATTAAATATTTAGACAGGAGAATAACCATCACTTTCCAATGATGAAGGCTGCTGTGGCATTGAAACATGGATAGACACATACACACACACAGCATTGGAATTATCAGGCTTATGACCCTTCTTCAACAAAAGAGTGAGGTAGCAGCCTGCTGGAGGCATAGACTGTTGATTGGTGGCTTGTGGTAGAAGGAAAATGAATATGATGTGAAGTTTGGATGAAAGTTGAAAGGCAAAAACCCAAGAATTGTAACGTTGAAAATGGAGGGATCCCTGTGCCCAAAAATTGTACCTCATCTTTTAGAAATTGCTTCATTAGACCTCCAAACCTCATCTGGCTACTAGTCCACAAACATAGGCTTCCCAGCCTTACAAGACAGCCCCAAGACTCTTTTCCATGCAACAGATCCTGCTGCAAATTGTGCAACATGCATCATGCCTCCACAAACATCTCCAACGCAGGAACCAGGCAAAGCTTCCCCATCATAGTACTTGCCTCCTGTGAATCCTCCTATCTCTGTGTCAGATATAGAGCTCACCACAAATTCACCGACTGTCAGAATCAACAGCCACAGGCAAAGGGCATTCACACAGAACCATCACCATCCTGTATCTCGTCATGCCGCCACACGTGATACAAAATTCTTGCTTCATCAGAGGCCTTAGACAGAAGCAGCTTCTCTGAACTTGGGAAGTGG
Organism: Vandiemenella viatica; assembly: GCA_031002005.1. Taxonomy (NCBI): domain Eukaryota; kingdom Metazoa; phylum Arthropoda; class Insecta; order Orthoptera; family Morabidae; genus Vandiemenella; species Vandiemenella viatica. Next base: position 30,323,878 of record CM061919.1, on the reverse strand, counting down.
GAACTTGTTTACCAGTACAAACTGGGCACCAGGCAATTGCCGGCTCTCAAGATAACAATCAATAATTTTCTTCCTTTTTCATCCATTCCCCACTCTTTCTCTCTCTTCCCACTCGAACCACTCCTCCAGATAGCTGATCTTTAAGTAATGTGTAATGTCTTCGAGTTTTTATTCATATTTGTTTACATATGTAAAATAAAATTTTACTTTGCCAACTCCTTCCATGTATCTGTGATTTGTTCGTGATATGTTTACAATTGCCTTCAGCTAGCTGCCAGCCTCCACACTGCTGTTGAAGAAGGGATTTAAACCAGAAAGCCATTTCTCAGCACAGCAGCAATCTTCATCTTTTGAAAGTGGTTGTTATTCTCCTATCAAAATGTTTAATGGATGGGAGAACAATCATTGTATATCACAGATAAAGGTAGTGTCGAAACATGGGCAGACTCGAACACGCATTAAGCAACAACATTTTTGGGTTTATTGCTCTTTGTCAATGCTGCCAGCCTCTAGCATGCAGTTCTCATTCTGTTGTTGATGCAGGGCAACAAACCGGAAAATTTAAATGCGTAATGTGTGTACATGTCTGTCCGTGTCTTGTTATCGTCATGCTCTCATCTGTGGTAATTGGGGGTTATTTTCCTATCCAAATGTTTAATTAATACCTTTTTTTTTATAGTGCCTACTGTTTCTCTTTGAAGATTTGTAATTAAATTCTCCTCTCACAGTCATAGTTGAAAATTTGTTATAATATACAGACTATAACAACTTTTCAAAATTCTTCAAAAATGCATATATTATTTTTCCAGTTTTGTTTAAAATTATATTATTTTCAGATATGTCTGATGAAGCTATAATGGAACTGAATCTACCAACAGGAATACCATTTGTTTATGAATTGGACAATGATCTCAAACCTGTTGTTTCTATGAAATTTTTGGGCGATGAAGCCACTGTCAAAGCAGCTATGGCAGCTGTTGCAGCTCAGGGAAAATCCAAGTAAACCAGAAAACTGTAAATGAGAGATTGGAATGAATGTAAATTATTTTGGCTGTATGAAATCTAAATTTTGAATTAAAATTATACTTTCGTTAGGAAAATGTAAATATGGTGTCACTAAAAAATGTAATTTATTTTAGACAAATATGGGATATTGTTATATGTTCATAAATGAATTATTGAAAGTAGACTACATGTTTTTAAGATGTGAAGGTGTAAATCAAGTTTAATAAAGCATATTTCATGTCTAAATGAATGTGTGGTTTCCCTGTACAGTCATCAATAGCTAAATTTGTGTTATTTTTCCTTGGACATTGAAAGATTAGCTATACATCTAGTAAAATGACAAAGTCTTTACATTAAAGTTCAGTGAAAACATCGGTCACATTTGGACACACTGAACTCATTTGCTATTCATTGTATATGAGGAAGGAAGTCCAATGGGTAGTTTAAATTTTGCCTATCTGCACCTAAGTAACTGTTATTGATATTGTTTGCCAAAAATTTTGATCAGATTTCAGTTTATTTTTGTAATCCAATACAGATGCTTGTTTATTTATTTTTATTTTATATATTTATTTTTTTCTAAAATTCTCATAAAATTTACGTGGCGAAGGGGGGGACATGTAGTGATCTAGGCGATCACTTGCCCAAATACTTCAAATTAATTTCTCAAGTCGGTATCCAGGGCGGGCGAGCATGGAAAAGTTAAGCAATAGGAGCTATGACCTGAGAAGTAGCACGCATATCAGCAAGCCAGTTGCCAAGCGCCTGCCTTTATTGCAAGCTGGTAAAGTGACTTCATACAACAGGTTAGCGAGGAGTATTGCCCTCTCCACACAGTGATGATAGGAAGGGGGAATAACTATTTAAACCCTGGGAGCAGGGGTCTGTCTGTCTGTCTACGAAAGTCTTTCAACGAACCACATCGACGCCGAGGGCGTCGTCGCCGGCGCCGCCGGGGCGGCGGTTGCAGAGGAGATGGCTGTCGTCTACTACTAAGGTGGGCTCTGCTGCGATAGTTGGGTGGATAGTCAGAGGGGCATATTCATGTGGACAGTTAAAGAGTAAATCATTTGGTCATAGTCATATGGGCATAATCTTGTAGAGTTCTTATCAATATTCCAGTTAGTTTGGGCTGCGAGGTGCCCATAAGTTACATGCTCGCCCCGTCCTTGGCGGTATCTCTAATGCTTTGTTACAACTCCAATTAGACAATGTAAATGTTCACATATGCCATCAGTCATTGCTCATGTAAATAAATATGTAAATATGTAATTGCCGTTTACCGTAATTTATCCTAGCTTCCTCAGCCATTCCACTATTAATATTTGAATGTACTGAGCCATAAAACCTGTCAGGTGTTGCAGTAGGAACCTATGACGAATATTCATATCAGAACTATGGTCGATCTCCTATGGTCGACCCTTATCCACGGCTCCAGGGGAAGTTCACCCTGTCGGCTCGTATCAATCAGTCGGCAGGGTCACTACAAGAAGGGGTTAAAATTGTGGTGCATGCTTCTTGGACTGGTGTTTACTTTTTCTGAGGATTTTCAGCAATGATACATAATATTTTTCTTCCAGAAACAGAATTATTGATATGCAACTTGATTTGGAATTTTATTTTAGAAAGTATTAGCAGTGCATTGAATTTCAAGAGAAAAAATTTCACATGTGATACCTTCGAATTTGAGCACTTTAATTATGGTCAGTCAGTAAGAGCATGAAGACTGATCGGGATTGCAACAGTCCCAGAGTTATTGTCCTGATCCCTAGAGACTGATGATCTTGTTTGGCTTCATTTCATTATAACTCCAGATCATGACACCTTTTATCCTTTGTATTGTGATGGGATTTTTGTGACTTAATTGCCAGTTCAGTTATAAGATACAATATCCAATAATTATAATTCTTCCTTTTGTTGTATTTTTAAAATAAATATGATTTCCCATGTTCACCATTTCTTGGTTTAAAAACACATTGCAATTATTGTGAGCTAAACTAAGGTATTTACCAAATCAAAATTTCATGACACATAGGAAAGATAATGTACCAACATGAGATTTGATTTTGTGGTAGGATAATTACTGCATTGAGGGATTATAATCCAAATAATTTGTTCAGAAACAAAGGAAACTTTCTAATTTAACTTTTAAAATTATAAAATTAAGATTTTTACTAAAAACCTGTACAGTAATGGATCAAGTTTCAAGAATGGAAGAAATATTTAAAATAACTTATTATCTAAAGTGATGTCAATGTCATTTTAAATGGTGCATTTCAGTGCCAATGGTATCTGAAAGGAGCGGGCAGCAGTTGAGGGCCCCCTCTTGCCCTTGGGGTTGGAAAAGGCCCTAAAGGCTGATGAATCAGAAATGATCAGCGGCATGGGGATGCAGAAGGCAACAGGAAACCACTGTATTAAAGACCCAAAGGGTATCCCAAGGATATGTAATCCTCTCAAATTACATGTATCATGATGGCTTCTTCCTGGGTAAAATATTCCGGAGGTAAAATAGTCCCCCAATCGGATCTCCGGGTGGGGACTGCTCAGGGAGGAGTCATCAGAATGGATAGAAACATTCTACGAGTTGGAGCGTGGAATGTTAGAAGTCTGAATTGGGCAGGTAGGTTAGAAAACTTAAAAAGGGAGATGGAACAACTTAAGTTAGATGTTGTTGGGATTAGTGAGATTAAATGGAAGGATGCACAGGATTTCTGGTCTGTGGAACACACGATAATTAGCACACAAGCTGTCAGTGGATTCACTGGAGTAGGATGATGAAGAAATAGAGACAACTGAAATTGAAGAATTAATCCAATATGTGAAGGGGGAGGAAAACCTAATAATTATAGGTCTAAGAAGTAACTCTGAAAGGAGGTCAGCCGAGGATGAATAGAATGCATTAAAGACCAAAATAATGAAAGCTGGTAAAGAAACATTAGGCTTTAGGGAACAAGCTGCCTGAAAACCTTGGATCATAGAAGAAATTTTGGAACTGATGGATCAGAGGAGAAGGTACAAAAATGCTCAGGATGAATCAGGAAGAGAGCAATACAGGCAATTTAGAAATCAAATAAATAGGAAAAGAAAAATGGCCAGGAGAAAGGTGTGAAGAAGTAGAAAAGAAAATGGTCATAGGTAAAGTATATGTTGCGTTTAGAAATAGCAAACAGAATTTTTGAGAAATGAAGAAAAGAGGTGTGAACATTAAAGCTGCTGATTTGAAACCTCTTTTAAGCTTAGACGATAGAGCTAACCGTTGGAAGGGATACATTGAGAAACTTTATGATGTGGAAGATTTGAACAATAGCACAATGGAAAAGGAAGGCGATGTAAAGATTGTTTGTGAACCTGTTTTGAGGACAGAATTTAATAGAGCTCTGCATGACTTGAAAGCAAATAAGGCAGTTGGAATTGATGAGATCCCTGCAGAACTTCTGAAATTCCTAGGAGAAGTAGTACTCAAATAATTATTCAAGCTTATATCAAAAAGTTATGAAATAGGAGAAATTCCAACCGATTTTAATAAGAATATCTATCATCTTCACACTTCCGAAGAAAGCACAAGTCAACAAATGTGAGAATTTTGCACCATTAGTCTAACATCACATGCTTCAAAATTACTGACCAGAATAATATACAGAAGGATGGAAATGGTAGTAGAAGAGATGATAGGTGAAGATCAGTTTGGGTTTAGGAAAATAGTGGGTCGAGGGAAGCAATTCTGGCTTTAAAATTAATACTTGGAGGGCAGATCAAGAAAAATAAAGATACATTTATGGCATTTGTTGGTTTACAAAAAGCTTTTGATAATGTTGGGTGGGACAAGATGTTCAAAATTTTAAAGAAATCGGGTCTAAAGTATTGAGATAGAAGAATACTTTATAAACTATATAAGAAACAAGTGGCTATAATAAAAGCAGATAATCATGAGAAACATGCCTCAGTTAAAAAGGGTGTGAGACAAGGTTGTAGTCTATCCCCATTAATATTCAACTTGTATGTAGAAGAAGCAATAAAGAAAGTCAAAGAAAAATTTCCATGTGGCATAAGAGTTCAGGGAAAAAAAATCAGTATGCTACAATTTGCTGATGACATTGTCTTGTTGGCAGAAAGGGCTAAGGATATTGAGAAGTTACTGAATGGTATAAACAAAATACTGAAGGAAGGTTTTGTACTGAATAATGTAGCAGAAAAAATACTAATACTAGTAAACTAAATATAAAAATAGGATCGGATGCAATAGGAGAAGTAAGTGAATTTTGCTACCTGGGAAGCAAAATTACAACCGATGGCCGAAGCAGGAATAATGTTAAAAGCAGAATAGCACTAGCAAAAAGAGCTTTCATGAAAAAGAAGTCTCTTAGTTTCAAACATTGATCTAGGAATTAGAAAGAACTTTTTAAAACTCTACATGTGGAGTACAGCACTTTATGGTAACAACACCGGAAAGAAAGAAAATTGAAGCATTTGAAATTTGGTGCTATAGAAGAATGCTGAAAATTAAGGGGATAGACAAAGTAAGAAATGAACGAGCTTTGGAAATGATTGGTGAGGAACAAGGTTTGTGGAGGAAGCTTACAGAAAGAAGAGACTGGTTGGTAGGTCATATTTTAAGACATGCCAGATTGGTTAATTTGTTGGTGGAGAACTGTAAAGGAAGACAGACATTAGAATATATGACTCAGATAATTGAAGATGTCGGTTGTAAGATGTATGTAGATATGAAGAGTTTGGCACAAGATAGGAAGGGATGGAGGATTGCATCAAACCAGTCGATAGACTGACAACAGTAAAAAAAAAAAATCAACCACCTCCAGTTTCGCAGGTGTGGTGCAAGAGCACTCGCCACCTGTACCTGTCCAACTATTCTTGGACTCTGGTACACCTTTCTCCTGTAGGTCCAGTTTCTCCTTCTGGGCCGGCCTCTCGGTCTTTTACCCGTCAGTTCTTTTTCCAGCCATATCCTTGCTGTTCATGTTCAGTCGATCTACTTGGACATGTCCCAGCCATTGCAATCTTACTTTGGCTTTTTTTTTTTGTGAAGGTTTTTATTGACTGGGATGTGTTTACAGATCACTTCATACCTGATCTTGTCTCTTTCCTGTACTATTGATCTCAGGAACTTCATCCCGGCCTCCTGGAATCTGTTTTCGTCACTTGTGGTTGTGGTATATACTTCCAGGCTGTACGTTGTAATTGGTAAGAAGTATGAACTGTACAGTGACATATGCTTGTTCCACAGAAGGTGCCAGACTTGATGATAGAACTGGCCTCCTTTTTATACCCTATTGGTAATTTCATTCTGGGATCGACTGTCATAGGTCACTTTACTGCCAAGATACTGAAACTTATCAACCAGATTCAATTTTTCATCCTCCAGATAAATAACAGGCTTCATATGCTGTCTGCTGACACCTAAGACATGCAAATGATTCAAATACTGCTTAGAGATTTATTACTCTCACTTAGTTGTAGTGCTTCTGATGGCATCCAAGAGAGTAATACACCATTTTTTTTTAATTGTTACTTAATTTCATCCATTAGTAATAATAATAAGTCACTAGAATTTTTATTTCAATTTTCTGAAATTGATAAGTGCCTTAAAATGGAATTGAAATCTTGTGTTTTAAACTTAGTCACTCTTGACACAAAGTTACTTTTTATCTAACACGTACTGTACTTATGAAGTCTATAAAGGCAACAAATTAAACTGGCTTCTTTTGAAATTATCTCTTTAAAGTATGCAAAATTTCATCTGATACACTACAATACACATTGAGCTATCATTTACACCTCAGTTATGAACTCGCCATCTTGAGGTGACCATTATCACAATCTCACTATCAGACCATTTCAGAATCTTTTTAGGACTGCATATTTCATCAGACAAGGAGTATTTACATTCAGTCAGTTCCGGATTAACCACGTAGCAAGAGTTAGCAAATGCTACGGGCCTCGCGCCTTCTGGGGGGCCCTGCGCCTAGGAGTCTCTGGATGGGCGACCCCTTTTTTTCACATTTGCTATGGGCCCCGCACTGTCTTAATCCGGCCCTGCATTTGGTGTGCCACAGAAACCACTGATTATGTGATTCTTAATAATGCTGTGGGCATTTAGGAGTCCAGCAGCTCAAAATTTATAAGATTGGTCTTACTGAGCTTAATACTTTCTTCATGAAGTGAGCCATGTTTCTGTTTCTCAACAGATTGGATGCAGCCCTGGATGGCTGCAAACACTATCTCCTTTATGAAAAGATCCATAAGACACTTCAGTTATAAATGGAACACTAGATTCGTATGTATATGGGCAGCTTGCTCATTATTCAGATCTATTTCAGGATTGAAGTGATAAATATATATGCCATATTTTAACTCTATAGAGGAAACAAAAAACTTGATGCACTATGAAACAGATAACAGATGTGGTATGCAGTATATATTCACCATATGAAGCACAAAATCAGATTCTTTAGAAAAAACAAATTACTTGGTGTGCCTTGAAACAGATGTCGAAAGCAGTATGCTTGCAGAATATGGTGCGCTAAATAAGATTCTGTAGAGGATACGAAATACTTCATGTGCTGTGAAACACATATCGAATGCAGTGTATATGCATCATATGGAGCGCTATATCATATTCTATATAGGAAACTAAATATTTGCTATGCTGTGAAACAGAAGTCGAATTCATTTTAGATGCAGCATATGAAGAGCTGACGCAGATTCTAAAGAGGAAACAAAATACTTGCTGCATCTTGAAACATATGTTGAATGCAACACTATGCTGCAAATGGAGCACTTTAGCAGATTCTGAAAAGAAACTGGAAAACTTGATGTGCTGTGAAACAAATGCCAATAGCAATGTATATGCAGCATACGATCAATGTTCGAGGGTATAAGGTCTGGTCTACTGGCATACCCAACCTACCAGGCCCCAGGCCCTCGCAGAACCCACTATCCAACACAGCCTCCATCGCACGGATCATCTCTTCCAAATCACCCACCATTACAGCAGAGATGGTGAACAAGGCACCTTTTGCCACCCATTAAGGGTGGCCACGCGGATCCAGTGCCTGCCACAAACCAGGCCGAAGACCCTTCCAAAACCTGGCTGTGTAGCTATGCATCTTTGCTATTCCTACATGCCCCCGACCCCTCCCTCCTCCACACGAGTAGAGCGGAAACCGCAGTGAGCTTGTTTATTTTCCTTTTTTTGAAAATTTTGTAGATATTATATTTAACCAAATTTTGATTGATTGTGAGTTTTTATGGTTGGGAAGTGCATAAGAATTTGATAATTGGACTATGTAGACAATAGGAAACTTCTATGTCTTTGCTACTTAAAGGTGTTGTTTATATATAAACATGTTTTTGAACATCAGCCGTTGAAACTATATCGGTACAGTTACAGATCGTGATTCAGTTGGAAGCAGGCCTACTTTCATTCGGTAAAAGTGATGGGCTTTACTAAAAGCGTGCTCATGAAAACAACTTTAAAAAAAGGTCGAAATCTTTCTGTCTAATTTATTTTCAATCTGCCTAAATCGTAATACAAGTGGAACTCTGTTCATCTACGTGACGTAATAACGCCGGGAACTTTACATTAAAGAAAAAAAAGCAATTTAAAAGTTAATATTAAAATCCTTGGACCTTGCACTGTATGGAGTAATGACAGTTGTCAAACAGTGCATTATAGCATAACCACAACAGTCGCTAGTATTATTCCTTGAAGTAAAAGGCTTCTCCTCAGTCTTAATAATACATTCACATATTCCGATTTGCAACTAAACCAACTATGTCTATAATTATGTAAGTAGTAACTCAGGTTGGGTAAAAGTTGGGATTATCACCTACTATCATCAGCTGGATGTTACAAAAAACATTGGCATTATTTTTGAATTGTCATTAAATAAGACAGTCTGTCAACCTTCGATGGGTAACTTAATGTTAAAAAATATGTTTTAGTTCACTTTGAATTTATTAGTAAATAGAACTATTTTGGTTACAAAACTGTAAAAAAATTTGCTTTTTTGTTTTTTGCTGATGGCTTTACACCTCGTCAAGGTCTTTAGAGGCAGGGTGGGACTGAGGACAAGGAACCGGAAGGAATTTGAAGCGGGTTAGTAGATTAAAGGAGACTGTAAAACCGGTAGGGCCTATTTTAGAATGCAGTTACTTTCTAAATGATTTCTTATTTTAACTAAGCCAAACATCATTATACTCAATTTTATTATTTTAGAAATGTTATCAGAAATGCATTTAATAATAACATAATTGGCAAGAGAATTCTTGGTAGGGACCGAGTGTGGTGGTGTAACGGTTAGTGTTCTGGCCTCGCAATCGTGAGGACGCCAGTTCGAATCCCCGTCCGGGCATCCTGATTTGGTTTTTGCACGGTTTCACAAATCACTCCAGGCAAATGCTGGGATGCTTACTGCAAAAGGCCATGGCCGAATTCCTTCCCATTCCTTGCCCCCCATCGTTTCCTGTCTCTAGAGAACTCGCTGTCAAGAGACATTAAGCAGTTGGTAGGGCCTGTATCTGTAAAAAAACTAAGTGATCATCAAACTAACTTTGGTTATTCAAATTTTCTTCATAAAATTCAAAGGAACTTTGAAAAAGGATTATAAGGAAGCCACTCGTTGATTTGAGGTTTATGGTGTAGCGACTGCTATGTGGCCGAGGGTTGTGGACCAATTACTGATCTAGTAGCCACAGACACAGCCAGGATTAACAAGTGGTAGGCCGGAGGTAAATGCTAGACTTACTTGTTGTGATTGTCGACGTACTGCAGCACCGCGTCCCAGTCTTCCAGATACAGGCTGCTATAGGTTAGGGTCTCAGCTCTGAATATTCTAACTGTTAGACCAGCGGGTTGTATAGCTACAAGATTTAGATGAACAACCAGTCGTTTATTGCCTCTATGCTGTGCCAAGTTACAGCTTTGGTTGCTTCAAGCAGAGTCCACGGCAGTAGCTACCAAATAATGGCAAGTTAACTTACAGACAATTGCGATGGCTGGCTGGATTCGGGGGCGGCGGGGTGAGGCGCTGTCCGACGCAGAGACGGCGCATTGTGGTGTTGAACTTGTTGCCCCCGAGGCTCCAAAACCCGGGGTTTATATAGTGGAGCGTCGCATGTCGTCACTCGCGACTTTTCCAGAACGTTCGCAGCGGGCAATGTCCGACCGTCCCAGTATATCACAGAGTTGCTGACGCTGTGCCAATGACCTGCTGGCTCGGCTGATCGACAGCGGCCGCTCGCGCCTTATTTCTTTACTTCAATTTACCATAAAAACGTACTATTCCCAAAATGCCCTCTACACTCGCCTCCTCCCCAAGCCAGCTTGTGTCCTCGCAAGTTTAGTAATGGATCAAAGTAAGCTATTAAATTATACAAGTTCAGTCGTGGACTGCTGCTATCGGCTCACAGAGTTTTTAGAACAGTATTTTATAAACTCAAATCTTGTTGTGACACGACGTCTATTTCCTGTGGTAAACAACCAGATATTAGTACATTTTCTCGAGTCTATTGCTTACACAATTTAAATTACATTGTACACATTACTGCATGGTTGACTCAGTATCTTTGTTAGTTGTAGCACTTACAGAGGCTTTAGGCAACGTGACTAAAATTTCAGAAGCAACTTAGGAATTACAGGTTCTACATTAAATTTTGCTACACTTTTAATATGATGTTTGTACAAATACAGCACTAATATAATCACAAATGAAACAATTGCGATAGTAGATAAATAGAGGTAACAATGGTTTTAGGCTTAGCTTGGGCTAACACTTGAGTTTCCACGGTTGCTAAAATATGGTTATACTTAATGGCATCAGGTGTTTTGTTAGCTAAGCAGTTAATATAGTCGGGTTTGTTTGATTGAGCTCAAGGAGTTTGGCACTGTGATAAATTCCTACGCTGAAGGTTGGCAATACATAATTTGGAAAGGTTATAGTACTATGGATAGCTATTCTACGTGTTACGGGTATAATGAAATCTTGTCCCATAAACTGGCAATGGGTTGCATTTTCAATGATTCCGCTGCCCGAGAGGGTGAGTTTACTATCAGTGTGATTCATGTGCTCATCCCAACAAGTTGCTAGTACAGTGTAAGGTCGCGGCATGGTAAACAGCCAACTACCGTGCATGGCAGCTACAAAAGGATGATCAAGTGTCAGAATTTCTCGTTGACAGTGGTCAGAAAAACTATTATTCAAAAGCATGGAGATTTCACAATTTGGGGAATTTGTGTCGTGCAAAGTGAACAATGGACAAATAGTGATCACTGAACGTTTGCATTTATCAAGTTCATTCTTATTTAAGACCGTAAGATCTCAGAGTTTTTCTCAGCAATAATACATCATGGGTTTTCCATTGGATATAATATCCAGTTTGCTTTGATAGAACTTGGAATGCATGAATTGAATAGTGAGAGAGTATCGAGTCTGCTGTTCCAATTGGTAAATCTACTACAACTCTTAAATTTTCTCCCATTAAAACTACATTGACTGTAACTTGATAATAGTGTAAATATTTTCTAGAGTGCAAGGAAACAACATGAAAGAGCCGATTGGAAGACTCCTCTGGATCAATTGTAAGTGGTGTAAGTAAACCTTTGGACTCAGTAACACATCACTTAGTTTGCCATTTGTGGCCTGTATAAGGGCTATTCTTAACCTCGTTAGCTCTGATAATACCAATTGTTGTAAAATTTGTGTGCTGTATAATTGTCACGCGAAAACCTTCTCCTTCTCCAACTCCTTGAGATTCTGTTACATGGTTGTTTGCAGTTCCGATGCTTTCTCCCTGAAAGGACGTGCTAATCGATCGATTATGTAAGTATTATTAGTTACAGAATCTTCGATGTTTTTCAACATTAAAATTTGTTTTGAAGAACTAATCTGCAAATTGCTGGATGTTTGTTCTAGGCTAGCTATCCGAGTACTGAGATGGTGATAATCCTGTTCATTCAAAGTACCGAAAATTTTATGTAATATAATACCTCCTACCCCTATCAAAGCACGCTTTGACCTGGAGTTCTCCTTGGGAAGTAAGTCGCCAAGGTTCTGAAACTCCTCCCTCAGCGAAGCATATAATACTTTGAGACTGGCAGCTATGCAGTGGCGTACCTAGGGTGGGGCAGGTAAGGCACGTGCCCTGGGCGCCATTGAAAAGGGGGCGCAAAATTCTCAAATTGTTAAACTTAAAAATTAAAATAAACGAACAATATAGTTCATATTTAAATAATCTCGTGATAACCATACTTGGTTGATGAGTTTCCGCGAAGGAGCGAAAAGGAATGAGTAAACAGCGAATCGGAACTAGATCGGAAGGTGTTTTGGTGTGCTCTGTCGAAATATCCTTCAATGGACCAATAGTAGTGCCCCTTGCCCAGCTCCCGCACCGGAAAATTCTGTTCTATGGAGATAAGACAAGCGATTGTTTCTCCTTGGCTTAATTGCTGGTGAGATGATCGGCGTGGCTCAGTTGGGTATTTTATTTGTATTGCATGCGTCGTGACTGAGCGTCAAGCTACTTTATTTCGCAAAATACCAACGCAATATGAAACGATTGTTTTCAAAGAAAAGAGAGAGAGGGGCTGAGGAAGGAAAAACGAAAATTGCAAGATGAAGTAGCATAATAATCCAGCAAGTACTTCAAGAAGTATAGATACTTCTTCTTGAAAAGTCTGCTACTGGAAGTTCGACATGTTCTAGGGAATTGCCTACATCGATATGTGCAACACTAATTTAGCGCAAGACAAGGAGGATATGACTTTAGATAATTCTGAGTGTGAAGAGATTAAGAGCAGTGAGGCTACGAGTTCTAAGGCTATTAAGACATTGTAGAAAACATTAGTGTTTAATAGCAGAAAAAGTTGGTGGAAGTAATATGGTGGATGATGTATAAAACCCAATTACTTTCATACCAGAAGTAATAAAGCAACTTTATATTGGGCTAGTACACTTTTATAAGATAACAGGGAAATAAATTATGTCAGATCGTTTAAAAACAGAAATAATGAAATAGGTTCAACATACTTTCAAAATATTGACGGCCCTTTCCTACCTATAAATAACCGTTGTACGAACAAAAGATGGTGTAAGAAGAAACTAGGGAATAGTGGTGGCTAGTCTATTCACCGCCAAAAATAATCTGCTTTTTGCATTTGTTGCCTTACCTTTTCACAATTAGGGCACGAAGATGGGTTTACCCACTAGAACGCACCTGAAAGGCTCACTGCCCACGAAAATGAATAAAATTATCGTGAGTACTTCACCCAGCGGAAATATTGGAAAGAAAATTTTGCAGCAACTAAAGGGATTGTTATCGCTGAACCTCAAACCCAGATCAAGACAGTAAAACAAAAGTGGCGTAATGTATTATAAACAATCTTTCATTGCATCAAGTTTATTGCCCTAAAAATCTTGAATTATGAGGTCCAGAGATTCACTTAGTACATTCGATGGATCCGAATCCGATAATTTCCATGGATTGATAAAACTCCTGGACATACTTGATCCCATTATGAATAATTGTCTTGCTCGGGTTAAAAATCATCCTGGAACCACATCTTACTTTTAGCCTCGTGTTCAAAATAAGTTCGTTCATCTGATGGTGACTACTGTTCGCCAAAGTTTATTGCGAAACATTCGCATATCAAAATACTATGGTCTCACTTCTGACCATGCACATCATGAGCAGATGTCAGAAGTAGTGAGATACGTAGAAGTTTATTTTGAAAGGAAATCAGTTCGCATTAGAGTCCTTTCTCAGTTTCATTCAGATGAGTCGAAAGGACGCTGGAAGCTTAATTGACGAAATCCATTAACAACTAGAGAAAGACGATTTGGATGTACACGAATGTCGTTCACAATGTTATGATAACGCTGCTGTGTTGACTGGTCACCGAACTGTTGTTCATGGAAGAATAAGCGAAAATAAAAATCTGTCAATGAATTGCTATAATCTTTGCTCAATTTGGTTAGTGTACTTGCAACCAAGCACGATATTATAATTGTCACGTTTTTCGAAATTATTTATCTATTCTTTTCTGGTTCCACTCTGCGCTGGAAAAAACTCTCAAACTCCGTTCCGGTGGTTGTAAAATCAGAGTCTGACTCTGAAACAAGATGGAGTACAAGGTTTAGGCAGTTAAGCCAGTTAACAAATATCTTGAAAATATGCTGAAAGTTCTCCAAGACATGACACACGATGGCAATCAAAATAGTGAAAGTAGAAGTGGGCAAGACTTCTATATAATCGTATGTTGTCCTACGATTTTCTGACTTTGATGAATTGACCGCGTTCAAAAGCGGGTGCAGGATCCTAGCATGAATTTGCATGATGCTGTCTTCAATATAAAAACCCTCCGAGACTATTTTACTAATGAAAGAAAGAGGTTGGTTAATAATGTATTCGAGAAAGGTTTCAATCATTGCCGGGAATCGGATGTAGTTATTTAAAGATACCAAAGGTGAAAAAAACGTATGGCAGGAGAGAATGCGAAGGACGCTGGGTTGAGCGTTAAGGAAGAAATAGACCGAGTCATGAAGGGATCGCTGGATCGTTTTGTATGTGAAATGAATGATAGTCATCTTCATAAAACCGTTACAGATTTGGATTTCTTCTGACTATTGCGACCCCGTTAAATATATATATATATATATTCGAGACTTCTATGGTTGTGATGTTAACTTAGAAAAGATATGAAGAAATATTGGATTTTTGACTGCTAATATCCACAAAAAAAGTTAAACATAAATCGATCTGAAGAGCTTCATGAATTCATTGTTGAGTATGGAGATGAGAATGTCTTTCTGAATCTGCGTATTTCCATTCAGGTTATGTTTACGACTGCAATATGCATCTCAAGTTGCAAGCGATCTTTCAGTAAGCTAAAACTAATACTTTCGTATTTGAGGGCTACAATGGTTCAAGAAAGGTTATGCGACCTAGCTCTGCTCAGTATAGAGTGAGAAGAAACCGAAGAAACAGATTTCGAAAATATTATTAATCTATTTAAGTCGCAAAAGCAGTGAAGGTGAATTTTAAGTTTAAGATTATGAAATAACCTTGTCCCGTGTGGAGTGCTAGTCTCCCATCGGGAACCTCCACAGGTGGCGGATAGGGGATTGCCCACTAGATATGGTGAGTACCGGGGAATAAAACACCCAGGGTGGACCAAAACTAGGTAAAGGTAGAAAACCTTGAAAAAAAATTACCTGGTCCTCCATGTTGGGGATTTTGCAGTGGGCCAGCTCCCCACTCATATAAAAAATACGAAATGCTAAAAATCCGAATAATATGCCTCTGTGAGGAAAAGAGGAAGGCCTATGTTTACCTGACACCAAAGTGTACAAACATCAATGGTGCAGAAGAGGAAGATATACAAGATTGACATTTCTGGAGAAATATTTTGAGAATATGAAGTCAAGATCTGTGTTCCTAGTTTTTATTGTTGTGTTGGAGAAAAACCTCTGTAGTGAGGAAAATCTCTCTTAATAATAATAAATAATTTTGTTCTAAAACAGAAGATAAAAGTGTTTTTCAAGATTTATTATTGTTTTGTTTAGTGTATCTTTTTATTTTATATTTAGATAATTTACGAAAGGGCACAACTAGGCGCCATTTCTGATAGGATACGCCCCTGCAGCTATGGTATGAGTGATGTCATCATCAAATGAGGGGATCTGGTGAAAGCAGCCTCTAAAGACTAAAGATCTCTTGCAATTGTAAGCTGTGATTGCGTATTTCCTCAACATTAATTTGGGCAAGAATGATCCAGTAAGAACATGAGGTTACAAGGTCTGGTTCCTTGGCAAAGACTGAGTGACGTGACTTCGTACATGTAAATAGGGTGGACGACGGTGGCAAAGCTAGTAACTGAGTCACAGCATACATATTACTAACGGACTTAGTTGAGTGGTTAAGGTCCTGTTGCCTCTTAAAATATAATTATCTATTCCCTGAAAACTAATATTGAATTATTCCTATGGGAGGAATTGTGAGTCCCTTACATTAATCAATTCTTTAATCCTACTTAAGCTACTGACTGGTATTCTACGATACTTATTCCAATACAAGTGGGTCGTCGACCGCCAGGCCTTGCGTCGTCAGCGCTGATGCAACCAACATCCCTTTAACTCGTTCTGGGTCACGCGCAGCCACCGCTTCGCCTGGAGAATAAGTTACGAGCGACAGAGCTTATTTACAACTACAGAATTCCCTAGCACTACCGTACTAAGGTGGAGCAGAGCTCTCGCTTATACATATATGCATTATACATCATGACATGGTTAATTTTCTATGCTCAGTAGTCCTCTGAACTAAGCAACAATTAATCCATTAATCTCCCAGGCTGAAGGTCGTGGTTCGGCCGACGCTCTCCGTTCCCCGGCGGGTCTCCCACGTGCTGGATGGAAGAATAATTAGTACCGAGGAATACTACTAGCTTACATTTAATTAATTTTGTTTCTACTTCTTAAACTATAAGAGTGACTATCTCGTTGCGAGCTGTGGACCGCTTATCTCGCTGGTTGTAGGCAGTTTTTCGGCTGCCCCGTCGGTTCCATTCCTCAAGCTGTTTGTAAGGTTGTAGGACGTAGTTTTTCGCTTACCTTGAGGTGTAGGGTCCGATGGAAGATCTTGCACCCCCACCTGACTGTTTGGTGCGCGGTTTCCGCCAGATGTATGGCTTAACGCGATTCTTGTGAGCTATGACTTCTCTATCGGGGAGTTTTAGTTTAACATTCACCGAACTTGGTAGGCCAATGACCTCCCAAGGGCCCGACCATGAAATATTGAATTTGGAACAACTGCCTGGTTTCCTGGGCGGTTTTTTCAGTAAAACGAAAGAACCAATGGGGATTTCTTGGTGTCTCGCTCTTTTATTGTATTCCTTCGCCTGTGACTCAAATGCCTTTAAATTATTTTTACATACAGTACTCCAAATCTTCTTTAATTTATGGGCTAATCCCCTTACCTTCGGACTGGTGACTTCCTTAGGGATAGGGAAAATTGTAAAAGGTGAATTCATTTCGCTGCCATATAGAATTTCAAAGGATGTGTGTTTGGTTGACGTATGAATTCTACAATTGTACGCCGAGACAATATATGGGAGAATTTTTGGCCAGTTATTTTGTGATTTGTTTACATAGCAACTGAGGGACTTAATGATGGTTCTGTGGAAGCGCTCCGCCCGCCCGTTACAAGCCGGTCTCAGTGGTGACGTGCTGAGCTTCTCTATACCTAACAATTTGCATACCTCAGTGAACAGGGTGGACATAAAATTACATCCCCGATCCGAGAGGACCGCCTGTGGAGCGCCGTGTTTTAGTATCCAATGTACCACGAACGCGTTGGCTATAGTACTAGCGAGCTGGTCTTTAATCGGTGCCACGACTAAGTATCTGGAAAAAGCGTCAGTTATGGTCAAGATAAAAACGTAACCTTCCTTCGTAACTTACCTCGCCACTATTTCTGCCTGAAAATCCCCTGCTGCCGCGGTTATTGCATAAGCCGCCATTATAGTCACTTTTTGCCTGACTTTTAAAATGACAGGTAGGACAAACTGATTGATACATACCTCCTTGCTGAACCACTGGAATGGGGACTCCACCTACTTGAATTTTGCATAAATTTATGGGGACAATTAGCTTGCTTATGTCCAAGTTCTCCACAGGTGAAACGAGTGATCATTTTTTGAGTGTGAAAGACCTCTTTGACATGCCTTGTCCTTACTTCCCCCGATGATTTACCCTTAACCTGTTCAAATAATAAATCATATTCATACACTTCATCAAAACTTTGCGGTCTTTTCAACGAAAGAAACTCACACAATTCCTGGCTCACTCCAGAGAGGAAAATATCTAATAGCTTTAAATCAGCTTCTTCTGTGGGGACTTTGTCCCTCTCAACCTCCCAAGTTATCTCAAAAGTCTGACTATTTACAAATTGAAGTCTGTCAATGAAATCAGGTAAACTTTCGCCTGCTTTCCGTTTCATATTCCTTAATTTTTCCCTATAGAATGTTGCACTAACCCTTGGTTCTAATCTTTTAATTAACTCGTCTTCAATCCCTCAAAACTATTTATACCCCTGCAATTTTCACTATACATTACATGCCGGTAGGCTGCCCCTTCCAAGCGATTTTTCAAAATTTTCAATTTAACATCTGAAGGTAATTAAATTAGGTCAAACACATTTTCTAACTTCGAAAAAAATAATTTTACTTCCTCCCCTTCAGCCCCGCTGCAGCTAACCCCATGGCACAACAGAGAGGTAGCCAATTGAAGATTTATCGCGTCATAATTTGCTAGGCTCGTCTGAGTAACTATTTTATGCATTTTTTTATTTAAATCTTCCATAGCTTCTTGGACCGAGGTGGTAGCTTGCTTAGTAGTTCTAGTTTCCGGCATTATGTATAAGAGAGCTCAACTCACCTTGCGTCAAATGATGTCGTAGAAACTGCTACGCCATAGAAGAACTGCTCCGCCGTAGAAAAAAATCGCTCCGCAGGCGCGCGTAGCTCCTCCGTCGAAAGCCGCACGGACGGCAATGAAGACAATCGGATCTGCTGATGAGTGGCAGGCTTCTCGAGTCCGCCGCTAGCCATTTGGCGTCGCTACCGTCTTGGCTATTACCAGCGATGAACAGCCGCTCCTCGCGCCGTCTGCCGCTGAATCTTATCTTATATCTTTAAACGAGCAATTCTTGTATATATATATATATTTCGGATCTCGGAAACGGCTATGACGATTTGGATGAAATTTGATATTTAGATAATGTTTTGACTTTTAAGATTACCTAAATAGTTGTCTTCCCTACAAAAAAGCGAGTTTCCATAATACGAACAATTTTTTCACTTGAGGTCTCGAAAACGGCACTAGCGCCATCTCGTACACAATTCAGGTACCAGAAAGCCTACAAATAGATTCTCTCTGATTTCAAAGAATATTTAAACGAACAGTTCTTGTATACTGGCTGACGCGTGGAAATAGTAACATTGCAAATTTAATTGTAAAACATTTAAAAAGGAAGATAATTAAAAATTTATGATTGGTTTTGTCAGAGGTGATAAACTTCTTTGAAAATAATATTACCGGTTCCAGTTATAAAATAATCATCGTTTACTTTTTGATCGTAAAAAGTGGTTGTTAGTTTGTCATTAGATACTACCACGCGAGGTATGAGCATAGTTTTATCGGAGTGAAAGAATTTAGCACTGATGATGTTCTATCATTACCGTGACGTTACAATCTGATGATGAATTCTTATAGAACGCAACGAAACATATCGAAAATAAAGAATAAATGTTCTTGATATCTCACTTGGTTTACGAGATATAGCATGTCAAAAATCAGTAATAGGTATAGTTCCTTCTGCTTTTGGCGACGTTTCATCTGGTCCATGCTGTATTTCAACCTAACAACAACCATTAGGAACAAAATAAAGCATTGAAAGTACATTTCCACCGTATAGACATAGTGCTTTTGGTGGATTCGTTTTCTGTTCCAGGCCGGATCTAATTCTAACCTCTTCACTTGAGGTATCAGAAAAATAAATTCTTTATTTTCGATTTGGCTCGACGAGTTTCATACGAATTCATCATCAAACTTGGCTGTGGCTAAATTTATCTTCTGGTCCAGGTCGGATTTCAACCAACCATGTCAATTTTGCAATATGATATCTCGAGAACTAAGCGAGATATATACATAAAAAAAAATATTTTGTACTTTCAATTTTTCTCGTCGAGTTACATAAGAATCCATCATCAAGGATTTTCGTAGACTGCCCTGAATTAACACAAATCTCGCAACATTAATTAATCCCTGACTGGCATTAAGATTTCTGTTTAACATAATAATAGCATTTTTCTTTGAAAGCAATTTATGAGGCGGTCTCGCAAAAGGATCTAGCGATTTGGATGAAATTTCATATGTAGATAACGTTTTGCTTACAAGTTTTTAACACGATTTAAAAAAAAAAGGTTCAGGTACCAGTAAGCCTACTGATATTAGTTAAGCTTCTCTTTGGTTAACTGTGCACCTCAAAACGCCTAGGAAGCCTTCAAGCCTTTTACTTTAATCAAACTTTACTCGAAATCTTGAATATTGAACAGAAATCGAAAGATACCGAGCGAAGATCGGTCACCCAGGTACTTAATTATTTAATGCGATGTTTAATGCCTTCCCCCAGCCAGCCAGAACCCGCTTTAGTCAGAGCTTATTTTACCTTCCCGGCCTTCATTAATACCTCCAAATATTTTTTGCACTCGACGTCCGATATATCTTTCTTCCTCAAGGACCCGTGGTCATTTCTAACTTGCTGACACCAGTGTAGAGACTGCTATGTGGCCGAGGGTTGTGCTTCTATGCTGTGCCAAGTTACAGCTTTGGTTGCTTCAAGCAGAGTCCACGGCAGTAGTTACCAAATAATGGCAAGTTAACTTACAGACAATTGCGATGGCTGGCTGGCTTCGGGGGCGGCGGGGTGAGGCGCTGACCGACGCAGAGACGGCGCGTTGTAGTGTTGAACTTGTTGCCCCCGAAGCTCCAAAACCCGGGGTTTATATAGTGGATCGTCGCATGTCGTCACTCGCGACTTTTCCAGAACGTTCGCAGCGGACAATGTCCGACCGTCCCAGTATATCACAGAGTTGCTGACGCCGTGCCAATGACCTGCTGGCTCGGCTGATCGACAGCGGTAATAGTGGTAATAAATATTGCAATAAAATAACAAAAATTTATTTGTTCCAAACAACTTCATCGAACTTTTAAAACAATAAAAATATTCTGTATGTTAGGAGTCTTTTCAGTTTAATACATTGGTATATTCAATATTGTAGGACTGGTTATTTTCTGAAAAAACATGTAAATTTTTTGCACTCGATACCCGCAAGCAGGCAACATACAGTTGGCCAAGGGAAAAGCAGGGAGTATCCAAGTGTACTAGTGATCGCCCAGCGATCGAAATTCGACCGTAATTCATTAAGTTGTTTAGTTTCTTTCATGAAAGAGTAATAATCTAGTAATTCTCTGCGTTACCTATAAAATTAAAAAGATACACTCCATGTGTGACTGTATGCTAAATTTTAGTTTCTGATCTAACCATAGCAAATGATGAAATGTATGTATCGATGGTTTATTTAGACTGTAAAACTGCTTTAGCTTTATGAAACATGGGCATTTAAATGTATCTATCAAAATAATTTCATCATTTTGTGTGTTCGCTATTAAATTTGGTCTATTATCATTTTGAATTTCACGCAAATAAGTATTCCTTATTTCTTGTTTCTCTCTCTCTCTCTAGTGAAATTACTGAAATTAAAAAATCAAAGGACACTTAACCAAAGTTTAACATTTTAAATAATCAAATGTCCATATAGTATCTGGCAGAATCGCTATATTCCTTTTGAAAGTATTCCTTTCATAAAGTCAAACATTAATCTCTACTTTATCCCAGTCTTTCGTTTTACCAAAGACCACAGAGTGTCTCAATGCGGGGAATTCGCGTAAGAACGTTGGCTCCGATCCTATTTCACGCGCACACACACGTTCGCAAATTAATTTTTTATTTTAATAATCTATTTGTAAAATGTATTAACTATGCTTATTATATTTTTGAGTGGGGTGGGATATTCTCTTCCAGTGAAAAAGTTACTGAACTGTTGAAATTTGGATTAACTGTTTCCTTATAGTGTCCTCTTCACATTTAGCACTCTCGTTTTCCGGAAAAGTCGCCACGAATTAAATTAAAATTGCCGAAATATGGGATGCTCCACAACCGCGAAATGTTAGCAGCACTGTAAAAATGACACAAAAATTATCAGTACAGGGATTATTTCAACCTAAATAGATTAGTTTTGTCATAGTGATCATGGTTAGGTTGAAATTCGGCCTGTACCAAGAGTAAAACGTTTACGGGAAATTCGTTCTTCGCAGCCCATGTCGCAAACCAGAGACAAACTGCGCATTTGTTTACAAATGAAGCAATCGATTATCTCTTACTGCTTATATCGATTCCAAGGTTTGTAAAATATATTATATATAATTTTATCTTTCTGTATTTCTTTAAGTTCCTCCGTTCACCCAATATTCTGGCCGCTAGCTGCCCTATCTACCAGCCCTCGAAATGTTGCTTCTTGTAACTATATAAGTTCAGAGATTAATTTCGACTGTTTTGTGTCACCATAGAAGAAAAAGTAGGGCCGCTAGCTGCGCCATCTGAGCGAACTACGTAGGCGAGCGAGCGTTTTATTTTACTTAATTTAATGTATTTGTAACGCATATT
Source organism: Vandiemenella viatica (assembly GCA_031002005.1). Taxonomy (NCBI): domain Eukaryota; kingdom Metazoa; phylum Arthropoda; class Insecta; order Orthoptera; family Morabidae; genus Vandiemenella; species Vandiemenella viatica. The sequence goes on along the minus strand of CM061919.1, from coordinate 30,301,573 downwards.
ATATATAGATTAATGCTTCCTTCACTTCTTCTCCATATAATATTTAACTATGCCAAATCTCACACTTCTCCGTGCGCGCAATATTCTTAAAAATGTAACAAAAATTTTCGCTTAGCATATTAATATATAGATTCCCACCAATTTCAACGTTTGACCCTGCGATTTATTAATTGTCGTTGAAATGCAATTTTTAGTGGGAACTGTAATGTTTTAAATTGAAAGGAAATATTACTGGGAATAATTGGGATACGCGGAATTATACTGGCTTCTTCTTTAGATGCACCGGTAAGACAGTGCCGGATCTAAGGGGGGGGCAAACCGGGGCTCTTGCCCCGGGCGACAACTTCAGGGGGGGCGCCAAAATCACATGTTGTTGGCATCTTTTTATAAGCGCCAGGGCGATATATTCATGTGCTGCCGGTTTTTTTTTTTTTTTTTTTTTGGGTAAAGTGCCGTGAAACACTGACCGCGGCGGCAACTTCAGAGGACGGAAAATTCATTGTTCTGTGACAGAGCGGCCTTAAAACAAAGCTCTAATCACGGAATGGAATTCATTTCGTCATTGTTAGCAGGAACTCCCGATATTCTTGGATTTATAAATTTTGCCATCTGATGTTCGCATTCTTGCAATAGTGTGATTAGCCCAGTTTTGTTTTAATATCTGCTTTTGTGCTGAACGAGTTTAAATATTTACTAGTGATCGCCCAGAGGTCGAAATTCGACCATAATTAAGTTGTTTAGTTTCTTTCATGAAAGAGTAATAATCATTATTTGAATTTGTTCTATTGCGTTTAGTGCGAGCATAGATATATTATATACTGTAAACACTGACGTCGTTAGCTGCGAGCGTGTACCAATACGTTATTAGCCATGGATGAAGGAAATACATGTGTTTTTTGGCTTAATTCTCTGCATTACCTATAAAATTAAAACGATACACTCCACACGTGACTGTATGCTTAATTTGAGCTTTTAATCTAACCATAGCAAATGATGAAATGTATTTATCGATGGTTCATTTGAATTTAAAATATTCATTTTGACTTAAGGCCGGAAAACTGCTTTAGCTTTATGAAACATGAAGAAAATGCAGTCCTTTCACCTGAAGTGACTTCTGAATCGAAATGTTTTTCATTGCAAAACCTGCATTGTAAATTCGAAACTGTAAAAATTTCGTGGAATGAAATTCAGTGCGCATTTAAATGTATCTATCAAAATAATTTCGTCTTTTTATGTGTTCGCTATTTAAATTTGGTCTCTTATCATTTTGAATTTCATGCAAATAAGTATTCCTTATTTCTTGTCTCTCTCCCTAATGAAATTACTGAAATTAAAAAATCAAAACACACTTAACCAAAGTTTAACATTTTAAATAATCAAATGACAGTATAGTATCTGGCAGAATCGCTACATTCCTTTTCGAAGTATTCCTTTTATAACTTCAAAGATTAATCTCTACTTTATCCAAGTATTTCGTTTTACTAAATACCACAGTGTCTCAATGCAGGGAATTCACGTAAGAACGTTGGCTCCGATCCTATTTCACGCACACACACACGTTTGCAAATTAGTTTTTTATTTGAATAATCTATTTGTAACATGTATTAACGATGCTTTTATTTTTGTTCTTTACTGCTGACTAAGATCACAGACATCGGCAGATTCGCTTACCACTAAAAAAAATAATAAAAAAAAAAAAAAAATGAAAAATAAACAACTAATCTTTTATTTAATTTGATATACCTGTAACACATATTATACACAGATTTTAGCTTTCTGCACTTCTTCTCCATATAAACATTAACAATGCCAAATCTTACACTTTTCAGTGCACGATGCATTTCTTTAAGTTCCTCCGTTTGTGCACGGCACTTATTCTTAAAAATATTCCTGCACTTCTTCTTCATATAAACTTTAACTATGCCAAATCTCACACTTCTCCGTGCGCGCAATATTCTTAAAAATTTATCATAAGTTTTCACTTAGCGTATTAATAAATAGATATTATGTAAGTTCAGAGATTAAGCTCGACTGTTTTGTTTCCCATCTATCAGCTAAACCTCGAAATGTTGCTTCTATATAAGTTCAGAGATTAATCTCGAGTGTTTTGTTTCACCAAAGACCACAAAGTACGCCATCTATGAGCTAAAAATTTTAGCTTTCTGTATTTCTTTAAGTTCCTCCGTTTGCCCAATATTCTGGCCGCTAGATGCCCTACCTACCAGCCCTCTAAATGTTGCTTCTTGCTTCTATATAATCTTTAAGTTCCTCAGTTTGCCCAATATTCTGGCCGCTAACTGCGCTATCAACCAGCCGTCAGGTAAAACAACGCCCCATCTGAGCGAACTACGTAGGCGAGCGAGTGTTTAATTTAATGTATTTGTAACGCATATTATATATAGATTTTAGCTTCCTGCACTTCTTCTCCATATAAACTTTAACTATGCCAAATCTCACACTTTTCCGTGAGCGCAATATTCTTAAAAATGTATCATAAGTTTTGCTTAGCGTATTAATATATATAGATTACTGGAAACGAATCTATCGTTATCAAATATCTCAGCGTTTCTCATCTTTTGTCAATCCGAGGACCAGTAAAATGTCAAAAAAATCGAGTCATTAACTTATATGGGCCTTATTTCTTACCTCTGTATATATTATGAACCAAACCTATCAATTGTTATTAGCATATATCGCCGTTTCTCAAGACATATACCTACAATAAAGCATTCATAAAACTTCGCTCTCCGAAAACGTATTTAGGGAATAGGCTGTTCAGCAGCCATATCCTGAAAATACCAGATTTTTGATGGTGGTTGAAACGTTAATTGTTTTTAGAAAATTTGAATTACTAGCTTATTCTCGCTTACAGTCTTATGCAGGACGAGACGATACCCATTTTTTTTTAATGTTTGTCTATTTGCACTTGTACAAAAACTTTATTGCGTCTTTGTTGGATCCACTACACGGTGGGAAATAATGAAAAAATGTACAAAAACCAACTTAAAAGGTAGTATAGCCAGACAAGATGGTCGGCCAAAAACCTTGCTGTTACAGCCCTATTGCAGTACCGGATTAACCACGTAGCAGGAGGTAGCAAATGCTACGGGCCTCGCGCCTTATAGGGGGCCTCGCGCGCCTTTCTAGTAGGGCCCTCCACCTAGCCTAGCCGGACGGGAAAAATCAAGGGCCTCTTCTTCACATTTGCTACGAGCCTCGCGCTGTCTTAATCCGGCCCTGCCCTATTGAATAATTCACCTGAACTTCTCAAAGCACTAGAGGAAATTGAAGAATCTTCTCTGGATGCAGAATCTAAGTATGAAGCCGCTCATCTCTTACATGTTGTATTGGATTTTAAATTTATCCTCAAAATAACAATTTGGGCTAACCTTCTTCGAGAAATTAATAGAGTAAACGCGAAAATACAAAAGGAGGACTTAATTAATCCTTTCACGTTCTGTGACACTAATGAAATGGCTTATTAAGATATTTCAAGAATTGAGACTAAAGGCGATAGAATATTGGATCAAAGAAGCTACACCTGTAGCACAAAAATTGTGAATCGTTCCGATACTCAAAAGTAAACGAATTCCCAAACGTAAGAGGCAACACAACGAAATCTGCGAGGACGAATCGAGAACATTAGACCCCACACAGCTGTTTTACAAAGATATAAAAGTTGTATTTGACATAATTTTAACAGAAATAGGAATAAAGGTAGAAAGTGCAATAAAACTAAATGAAAACTTTGCCTTCCTTGGTGGCCACAAGTTAGTAAATATGTCCGCAGAAGATCTCCAAAAAAATTGAGCCGTTCTAGCAAGCAGATACTTCAAGGACTTGAACGCAATTGATTTCTGGCAAGAACTTGCCATATTTAAACAACAAGCTCCATTTTTTAATTGGAATCGATGAAACAACTAGTCCATTCAAATTGTTGCAACAAATGTGTAAAAATGACTTGCAGAAAGCCTTTCCTAATATTTGTGTAGCTCTGAGAATATACTGCACGTCGTTACCAACGACGTCCGCAAGCTGCGAGCGGAGTTTTAGTAAACTAAAAATCATAAAAAACCTACCTGCGATCAACAATGAGCCAGGAACGTCTTTCTAGCCTCGCGATCTTCTCAGTCGAAAAATAGAACAGCTTATGAGACGAATTTTGATGAAGTTATAGATTCTTTCGCGGAAATGAAAGTTCGACGAGTGAAGTTGGAGGAACATTTAGTGCAAATTTTGCTATGGCCTAAGGACTACAATTGTGAATACAGTCTGGCTAGTGCGTTATGTATTCTAATTGTGTGTATTATATGTAATGCAAGCAATAAAATAACACGTTTCCTATTATGTCTTTTTTATTACGTTAGTTTAATAGTACCCAACTGAGTATGGTGTTTTCTTCAAGAGGGGGGGGGGGGGGGCGCCAGCATGAAGTTTTTGCCCCGGTTCGGAAAAATCCTAGATCCGCCACTGCGGTAAGAATTGTTGCCATCACAATGTTTCCTCCTAGTTCTGTGATGCGTAATCTGGTGCCATTGCAATACATTGAAAAAGGGGTGGGGGTTGAGATTACGCATCAGGAGAACTCGAGTGCCAACCTTAAGCTCGAGTTTGTGGGGCGTTAGCCCAGATAACTTGAAGAAGTTTAAAAATTCGACGAGATAGGTAGCAGCATCGTCAATTAACATTACTGTATCGATGGAAGAGTTTGTTGTCACTTCCCCGACTATTTCCTGTAATATTTTTTTTTAGCTCCAAAATCATTTTTCGGGGCAAGTATTGTCCTCTCACATAACCAATTTTCGCCATTGATAATATTTAGTTGAATGCTCGGGAAAACATTAGTAATGAGCTCGCGTTTGTTCAGGTGTTTCAGCAAATCGTTGCAATGCCAAATATGCGGCGTATTGTTGTTGCCGTCTTATTGTTTGCTTCGGTGTTTCAGAAGTTCTTGAGATCGATTTCCATTTCGCTTGCTCTTTGCACCGATATCGCGTTTTTCCCGGTGTGATCGTCCAGACACCAAGTGTTCAGTTTGGTGTCGTCACCCAATATGCCACTGCTCCGGCAATTCAGCATTCCCAGAAGCCGCATAACGTGCCAAGTGCTCAACCCTGTGCAGCTCTGCTAGAGGATTTGTTCCTGGGTTTTGGCTATTTTCACAGCCATAGTTTTCATACATTTCATTGAAAGATTTGACTTTCGTTTACCCGGCATCTCTTAAAATTACTAATTTCAAGACTTGCGAATAAAAATTAATATAGTTTTAATTAATGGAAAGTCAAAACGTCAAAATATGATGGAAGCGACTGAACATCCAAAAAAATTACTAACATTCAAAGAGCAAATAAATACCTAAGTGGCCCAAGGACGTGCATCTAGTTAAAAAATTGCGAAACTAAAAATGAATATTTTGATTTGCGCTGAATATCAGAAAATTCCTAATCTTTTTTTTTTTTTTTTTTTTTTTTTTTAAGTGAACTTAATTTGCTCTCCGAATATTGATTTAGTTTTGAGGATATATGGGCTCCATCAATTAATTCTGCTTTAAAACAGAAATTTAGGTATTATAGTAGTTATTGATTCTTTTATTCATAATGAGCGGTGTTAATGTTTGTTTCACTATGTGTGGAAACTTTTTTTTTTTTTTTAACTGCTTAACATCTCCTATAACAACTAGGTCTTTAGAGACGGGAAAGGATGGGGGGCAAGGAATGGGATGGAATTCGGCCATGGCCTTTTTGAAGGAAGCATCCCGGCATTCACCTGGAGTGATTTGGGGAAACCATGGAAAACCCAAATCTGGATGCCCGGACGGGGATTCGAACCGCCGTCCTCCCGAATGCGAGGCCAAAACGCTAGCCGTTACACCACCACGCTCGGTGTGTGGAAACAGTTGACTGCTTGTAGATCAGTTTACTATAGTTCGTTCGTTTCGATCCATTAATTCTGCTCTGAAATATAAATTTCAATGTAGTAATTGATTCTTTCTTCGTAATAGGTTTCTAATCTGCAAACAGAATTCAATGTCTACCGGCAAATCACCACTCTGCCTGTCTGACACTCTACTATCTAACTAAAACATTTATAAATTTCAAAAATTTTCTTCGGGCAAATCCGCGTGTTCTGCAAAGTCAACCAAGCTTATTATAGATCTTTTGATACAATATCATTACAAAGCGATACATGACGTCACTAAAATGGTACTCGTGAAAGAAGCTCAAATAACTAATAACGTTTCAGTTCTCATTTTGGCCTAGGCGCCATTTCAACCAGGTCACAAACTCGGCTAATAATACCGCTAGAAAATCAAAGCTTCTATCATTCGCGCATTGATACATTCACTATATTGCATGTTAGTAACATCATGAATGGTGAAATAAACTTGACTTACTATTTCAGACTGCGATACTAAATGAACCCAAATACTAAATAAACACGATCATTGACTATGAAAATGTGGTGCTCGTAATAGCACAATAAATTAAATACTGAATACATCTGAAACATTCAGCCGCATAAACAATGTTGTCAGCATTACAAAAATTATTGCAGTAACTTAATTAAAAAATGTGGACTAAAATGCTTGTAACTTACAACGTACAACAGAAAGTCCATAATTCTCTATAACTCTAAGACAACTTTCATTAATATTCTTGGCCAAGCTTACATCGCAATAAAGTGACTGTTACTGCTCGTGATTTCGTAAGGTATATAATAAAATTAAATGTGATGGTAATTTATACTACACTAATTAGGAATCTTGATACAGAAAATTCTGTTACTACTCGAAATGCTGTTCCAATGAATTTAATGTGTTGAAGTGTGTTCGTATCGTTTTGATTTTTTACCGGCAATATTAGCAGAGATCGTAAGTTAAGTTGAAATGCTGCCTGGACCAGAATGTTTTTGTTACAGCATAAGGCAGAAGGAAAATATTTATTTATTATTAGTAATAAATACGCAGATTTCATAAGCTCCATGTAAATGAGCTGTATCATGTTGTAAACGACTTCCAATTTGCTTCATGAAACAATAAGTTCATACATTAGGCCATTGAATACATTCGTTTTAACTGAAGGATTTATTAGATATTTTTAGAAACTGAACAGTAAGTAAAAAGCACTGTTTCGTGAATCATAGTCTACTATTTGTAGTGATTTATACAAAAATTTTGAACAAAAGTTAAGTTTTAAATTTTGGGCAAAAATAATTTGTAATATTACAGAGACTGTATAGTAGCAAAAAAGAAGACACAATGGACATAAATTAAACCTAGATAGAATGAAATCCGTTACATTTTTATAAACACGACATTTTGGGCACCAGCATTTTGCACTTTTAGTAAACCGACTTTCGTGCTGGTGTACTCAAAGCATTTTACGTTGCTTTTTTCAAGCTCTGATTTTTCACATTTATTATGACGCATATATTACGAAAGAAATTATGGTGTAATATTTGAGATGTCATACTATTTTATGTACGCAAATGAAAACATCTCTGCGAACTTAACATCAGTACCTACCTTTTTTAAAAATTTAAGGTTAAGTACAGAATTATATTTCCTGCTTGTAAACTATTATTTGTCAAGTGCATCGGTTTTATGGCTTTTAAACTAAACACAAACTTGCATATGTAAGAAGGGTTTTGCTTTTATTTCTGAAAAGTAGTGTTTGTGATTTACGTAAAAAGCAAAGAGTAAACGTTGTACGGCTGTATATGAAGTAGGAAACTCTTTGTTGTTTGCGAATTTATATTAATGGCTATTTCTAAAAGAACTATGCGTTTTTGCGGGATAACATCTATCCTATGTCACTTCGCACGCAACTAACTGAGTTTATGCCAAATTTCATTTAAATATATTGAGTTATTAAGGCGTGATTGATTCCAGAAGTACATCCAAACTTTCTCATTGTCTCATTTATATAGATATATAGATTGACGAATGTATCATATGGAGCGCAAAATCAGATATAGAGGAAACGAAATTCTTATTTCGTCACTATACAAGTGTCAAATGTAATGTATATGCAGCATACAGAGCGCTAAACCAGAATCTATAGAAAACTGAAAAACTTGTACTGTGAAATACATGTCAATAGCAGTGTATATGTTGTTGAATCAGATTAAATAGACGATACGAAATACTTAGTGTACAGTGAAACCCATGTCTAATCCAATATGTATGCTACATATGGCATGCTAAATCAGATTTTATAGAGGAAACGAAATGCGTGGTGCGGTGTGAAACACATGTCGAATGCAGTCTCTTATATCCAGCATATGGAGTGTTAAATCAAATTCTATTGAGGAAACGAAACAATTGAAGTGCTGTGGAACGTATATCGAAACGAGTGTATATGGAGCATATGGAGAGATTACCGTAATGATTGTATATGTAGCATAATGGAGAGCTAAATCAAATTCTTCAGAGGCAAAAAATACCTGGTGAGCAGTGAAACAAATTTCGAAAGTAGTGTATCTGCTGCCTATGGCGCGTTAAATAAAATTCTATAGAGGAACCGAAAACATGATTCGCTGTGAAACAGATGTCAATAGCAATGTATATGCAACATATGTAGTAATAAATCAGATATTATAGAGAAAATACTTGGTGCATCGTGCAGTATATGGAGCGCTGAATAAGATTCTATAGCGGAAAAGAAAAACTTTAATATATATGCAGCATATACAGGAAACAAAATGACTGATGCGCCGTGAAACTAATGTCGAAAGCAGGGTAAATGCAGCAAATAGCGCTATAAATCAGATTCTGTAGAGGAAATGAAATAATTTGTGTTTTTAACACATGTTTAAGCCACGTATTTCGCGATGTATAAAATTCTGTAGAGGAAACGGAAAACTTGATGTGCCATGAAACAGATGTTGAATGCAGTGTATATTCAGCAGATTGAGCGCTAAATCTGATTCTTTAGAAACAGTGAGAAGAGGATGGAGCTGGCGCAAGGTTGTTTTGGCGGCCAGCAGAGGGCAGCACTTATTGAGTGCGCTGGTGTCAACCGCATGGCTCGTGGCCCGCCGCGAGGAACCTCAGTTCTGGCACATCGCTGCAACATACAGCTTTTTCGGGCTGATCCACTACTCAGTAATTAGCACGAGGGACAGCGCAACCTCAATCTGAGTATTTCTCACAAGACATCGCCACAGTGAACAGCGGTACCGTACAGGAAGTTTCCATTAGGTGCTATTCCGAGCGTGTCATTATGGATTCACTAGTGGTATGCGCGCGTCATGTCTAGATGATTCGTGAACTGTGGAGCGATAAGAAAAGAACTTATCGCTTGTAATAATTTACTAATATCTGATGTGGTTAATAATATAGTAATTAAAACTTTGGGTGTTGATGGAACTACTTGTATGTGAGAAAAATAGATAAAAACAAAACCATCCATCACGCCCCCCCCCCTCCCCACTCCTCTCTACCTTATATCTCATACACCTCTGCGATTGTTCGTTGTACATTTTGTAAGGTCATTTTTTTGTATGTATCTAGCTGCTATTATTTTTCCCACTCCAAGTGTCTCTTAGCATCACATTTAATTGAATTTTCGGTGCTATTTAATGGCTATTTATTCCCTCCCAACGGCCTCATCACCAATGTGTTACATCTCCATACACAGAGCTCTATTTCATCTGCTTCACGTCTTTCAATGATACCCAACGCGCTTCTTGTGATATGACAGTTATAAACTATGTTCTCTTTCCATTTCTAGTATTTCATACTCGTGATAAGAGTACAATACCACTCCATCTTAATCGAGGAACATACAAAATTGTGCGGTAGGGGTTTCCTTAAATAAAAAACATAATTTATTGATAAATGATAAAGATTATTTGTAATTTTAAAATATATTTTATTGAATAATAATACATCATTATGTACTATTGGTTTCATGTCATGTGTGTCATAGGCCTCTCTTGGCTTCACTTACTGCCCCCCCCCCTCCTCATTCCTCTCTAATTCTTCACTCAATATCAATTTATTGCCTTATACATTTTGAAATTCCATGCCAAAGCATGTTTACCTTTAAACGTTGCTATTGTTTATGAGATGAGAAATATTTTTATATGGGTGGCATATACTCTCTGTCTCAAACATTACTGTGAATAACATAGACGTGCAAATTACGGAGTTATCTCAACCTCGAATGGTACGAGGGAAGAAAGAATTCATATAAACATCAAATCTCAGCATCTCGATATTCATCAAGAAGTGGTCTGGTGGCTCAATGGTTAAGGCGTCTGCTGAAGATCGAAAGGTCTTCTGTTCGAATCCCTGTCTGGGTGGTGATTTTCATAAGCCCTTAACCCACCTTCACCTCTGGCACAGATTGCTGTGCAATGTGAAGTACGCCAGAACGTTTCCGTGGTTCGGATGTCACGTTTAGAGGATTCGATCCCGTTCGATTTTTCTAATCCCGTGATTTCGGGATTATCTAC
>CM061919.1:30271112-30290112 GCA_031002005.1 Vandiemenella viatica | reverse complement strand
ATTTATTACCTTTAGATACAGTTGTCAGTAAGAAATGCGCCTACCTTGAGCACCTATACATTCGTAGGTCATTGGCGGCGTTGAACCAATAAGTGCTCGGATGTCTTCTTGGGTGTGTTTCTTTACACCTGTATGTCTTGTGCAGTCAGTTGTTGCACAGTTTTTGCTGGGTGACCATAAGAGCTAATGTGTCTGCTCCTGGCATCCCATAGATGCTCTATTCGGGACGAATCTGAGGAACATGCAGTCCAAATTGTAATTGTAACCACTTGCAATGCTTATATTGTGATGGCTACAGTATGTGGACGATCATTATCCGGATGAAAGAAGAGATTTGGGTGGTGGATATGAAGGGTATCACAATAGTGTGCAGCACCCCGTCCACATAGTGGTGGGCTCTCATTGTGCCTTTAACATCAACCAACTTAATCCTGCTGTCGAAACTGATTGCCCCCAAACCATGACACCAGTGGCTGGACTTGTGTGACGTTCTGAAATCGCAGCAAGGTAAGCCGTTTTTCCACCATGCGTGCGTACATGTTTTTGATTTTCACTTTGCCAAAGACAGAATCAACACTCGTCTCTAAAGACAAATGTACGCCGTTACATTACACCAGAATAGACGATGCTAACAATGAAACCAGGTTAATGGAACACATTGTACAAGGGTCAGTAAGTGTAACCCAGCTTCGAGCAATTGTTTTACAATCATCCGGGAACTGAGTCTCTCCGTAACCACTGCTTGGATCTGGCCTGCATTCATCTGCCTTCCAGCAACAGCAACTCGCACAATTTGGTGGTCTTCACATGCTACAGACCTGAGCCTGCTCTAGGCGCACTGGAGCCTTCTCTCATCCACTGTGCAACAAGTCCGTATACTGACATTGCACTATGGCCAATTCCGGAAGAGTTCACAAAATGATGCAACCAATTCAAACACATCCAATTCTCCGGCCTCTCTCAGAGTTAGATATTTGGGTGCAAAGGGTAGTCACTCTATGCCTTGGTCAATAAGAAGTTGTTTACCTAAAGTGTCATGTTAAACCACATATACGCTAAAAACATAGCAATTTTGCATAGTAAACAGCCCTGAAATTCTCATACTATTCCATGTAAAACAATCCATTTTTAATCATTTAATAGTCTTCATATGGGGATAGTTGGGGCCCAAATTTCATTCATTTATCACAACTCCATCTGGATGTTGCACTTTTAACTTCCGCCAGTGTATGATAAATTATAAGCAGAACAATTTGATTAAATCAGAATCACAATGTGTGTCTGAGTCTTTCATAAATAAGAAAAGAAAGGGAAATTAACACACCATATACCAAAGTGGACGGATGCGATGAGAGGGAACACTTATGCTGACAAACAACTACACAATATTTTGGCATCTGCCTTATTCACAAGTAGAAAAACGGATCATTAGGCTCGGAACGTGTGTACACAACGAACGTTACCTAATGACTGAGTCTTTCATAAGAATTTTAAGCTCTCAGTGCATTCAAAAAATCATCAGATTGAAATAATATGGTGTTTACTGCCTCCATCTTGCCTCTCTTAAAAGTTTCATAGTAAGCTTTATTTTGCCTTTGATTAACTTCTTGCGGTTGCTGGAAATTGAAAACAGCAAATAAATTTTCTGAATAAAACAAAAAATGTTATGTTGTCGCAGAATTAGCTGCGTCTCCCGATAACAAATTCAAATTATGGCAACCTTCAAAATGTATAAAAACTGCCGTGGGATTAATATTTAATATTAGAGCTTAAACTCCACTATTTATGTCTACCAAATATGCACCATTGTCGTAAACTTGGCGAGGACAATTTTGAATATCTAATTCGTTTTTTCTAGCTCTTCCAATATTTCTTTAGTTATTCATCTCAGTGACAATTAAAAAAAATTCCTCATGTCGATTGATGTATTACAAAATCTTAGGATAGCTGACATTTGTTCAACTTGACCAAAATTTGTCAACATTGTCGAGCAACATTGAATAGTATTTTGCCTCCTTTACTCTCCAAATTACTTCATCAATAATAGTTTTTGACATTAATGTGATCAGTGGCTTAGATAATTGTGTGCGACTTGTGTGTAATTGTGTTTCATGTCTTCCCGGAATGTAGGATCATATTTAAAAAAGTCTATAAAGTTACCAGAATTCCCATGGTCATCATCAATCTTGAGAGATTCTCTGTGAACTCTAAATGGCAGATTATGAGAGGCTAAGAAATTAATGGTCTCGATCTCTCCATCAAATTGTGCCAATGTATATCAGATTCACGCATTAGTCCTTCGTTTTCCTGGTCAACTGCTTTTTTTATACCTTTAGCGTTCTTGTTCTTTGTTATTCTCATGCCTTTGTAAAAAGCTACTTAAGCGTTTCTAGTCACAACACTCTCCCTGTACTACTTGAATTAATTTGAGATTTTAGATAAATCAACCAGCAACGATGTTGAGTTTCACCAATATTAATTTTCTTGAAAATTATTAAGTATTCTCATGCCTTTGTAAAAAGCTACTTGAGTATTTCCAGTCACACCACCTTCCCTGTACCATCTGAATTATTCTGAGATTTTGAATAAACCAACCAGCAGCGATGTTGATTTTACGCCATTATTTAGTTATCTAGAAAAATTAGAAAAGTGTGACAGTGCGCGACCGCCTTAACAACATACTTGACAATTCTTTCACTAATAAAAACATGGAAAACATTCGCACATTTCCACATATTGTAGAGATTTTTAGCTTTCTTATTTGTTGCTACTAATGAGTAGTTGAGTTGCTTCAAATGTGACTTACTTCATTGCTGATCTATAATTATAGTGTGTTCTATTCTTACCAACATCTGTTGCATTCTCTCTACCTTACACTTTCTTTTTCTTACTTATGGCTTTATGCCGCATCAACGGCAAGGTGATTAGAGGCGGGATGGGATTGGGGACAATGAACGGGAAGGAATTCGGCAATGGCCTTTTTGAAGGAAGCATCCTGGCGTTTGCCTGGAGTGATTTGGAAAAACCATGGAAAACCCAAATATGAATGCCCGGACGGGATTCGAACCCACGTCCTACCAAATGTGAGGCCAGAACGATAATTCACCCATCATGCTCGGTTACCTTATATTGCGATTTTCTTAACTTCATGTTAGAATAAACATTTGCTGCCCCATTATTATTATTATTTCTTTGAATGCTTTCCACTTCCTCTCTCTCTGTACTTGTCCACAATTCTCATAAAGAAACTTTTTTTCCCCTTCTTTTTTTTTTAAATATGTCCTTCATATTTACAACTGTATTTAACTTCAGACACCTCTTACATTCGTCATAATTGCTTCATGATCACTTTTTCTATGCTGGGACCCCCACAAAAATATCATTAGGCCTCTATTAAACAACATTTGGTTCCCTTGTGCTCCACTCTACCACTCCAGTAAACTTTCTTATGCTCACTTCTGAACTCTTCTAATGTGATAGACAAACAATATCCTTATCACTTTCACCCTTGCCAAGGTCATAGAAATCTACCTCCAATTACACAACTATGATTAATAAACACCAGCAACATGTACTTGCTAACCAAAATGAATAACACTCTACCCTTTCCCCTTTAAACCTGTGGTGTACTCTTATTACCTCTTGGTAAAATCCTATTGTCTACCACTTCTACCCTTAATCAAGACTACAACTATAACTATTTGTGGTTTTTGCAGCTTTTTAAGCTGTGATTCCCATTCTGCAATGCCAAGGCCGATTTCAGCCCCATATTAAGTTTTCTCCTGGTTTAAGTACCTGAATTTCTGTATGCTTTCAACAACATGCACATCTTTCTTCCAAAAATAATGACCACATGTCCGCTGTAACCCCCCTCCCCCTCCCCACCTCACAAACACGCACTCGTAACTCAGCATTCCTCCCGATCCCAAGAGCATCTTTGTCCACAACTACTCTTTTTCTACTTACAGCTTTATACTGTGTTGACATTGAGTTCATTAGAGGTGGGAAAGAACTGGGGGATAGTATTGGGAGGGAATTTGGGTTTTTGAGGGAACCATCCTAGCATTCACCTGGAGTGACTTTGGAACACTGTGGAAAAGCAAAATGTGGCTGACCAATAGCGTATTAGAATGAGTGTTCCCCTGAATATTAGGCCCACCATACTCAGTTCTAAACCAGTCAATTTTTTTTTATCTGCTTAACGTCTCTCTAACAGCGAGGTCTTTAGAGACGAGAAAGGATGGGGGGCAAGGAATGGGAAGGAATTTGGCCATGGCCTTTTGGAGGAAGCATCCCGGCATTTGCCTGGAGTGATTTGGGAAACCATGGAAAACCCAAATCTGGATGCCCGGACGGGGATTCGAACCGCCGTCCTCCCGAATGCGTAAACCAGTCACAGTCTGATTCTCCTAGATTACCACATGGATCTTCCCTATGCAACAGACCCCAATGAAAAACTTGGAACATTCATCCAGCCTCTGCTATCTATACCAAACCTAGCATATGGAAATCTTTTCCTACTATTGAATATGCAACCTATTAAAAACTCAATTACCAACTAACTTGCCTTCACTGCATTTCTTCTTATATAGACCTCACTACTAACCAACCATCCATCAGAAAGAATGGCCACAGTTTATACTGGTAACCTAGACCATCTAATGACAGCCCATGCCAAATCCCACAACTCTACATCCTAAACACCTGTTCTACAGTGAGACTTCTAAGAGTATTTCCTGATAGTACTGCCCATTCTAAACACTTCGCTGACACCAGGACTCCCATCACCTTAACCTCTGTTAACTACCAACCAGCAACTATCGCTCATTTTTATTAATAGCTGGTGCCCGCCACTTCATTCATGTTTGTAAAGAATTGGGACTGACAGCTACTGACATCTAATCACCATAGTGCATGATGGGAGACTTGATGCTATAACCACATGCAAATGCCAGTCATCTGCACTATGCAGTTCAGGCAACAAAGTAAAATATATGGACAAACATGTCTTTTGTCGAAATACGAAAATATCGTTGATTGACCAATTTCAACCACCATATCTCCCACACTCCAACAGTTACTGAAATTCGGCCAACGTTGTGATCGATGGGTGACTCTGTGCTACTACCACACACTAACACCTGTGGTCTGTGCTAGGTAGTGGTGGCTAAAAAGTGAAGTATATAAGAAAACACAAGATTTTCTGATACAAATTTTATTAATTTTTTGGTTTTATTTTATTATCTTGTACAGCCCTTTTTTATTACCTATGGCATTACACCTCGTCGATGGCTAAGGCCATTAGAGGCGAGATGGGATTTGGGATAACAAACGGGAAGGAATTTGACCATGGCCTTTTTAAAGGAAGTATTCGCCTGGAGTGATTTGGAGAAACCATTGTAAAACCCAAATCTGGATGCCCAGACAGAAATTTGAACCCGCATCCCCCGAATGCGAAGAGGCGAAATGTGTATACACTGAAATGTACATATTTACATCGGTGTTAGTAGCTTTGAAGCTGCACATTTCTGTTTTTCTCACAAAATGTGGTCTGTTTGGACAGATATGTCAATGTAGTATCAGAATTATGTACAGGTAAAACATGTACTACAGTAAAACAGTTGCACTGTTAATTATTTATTAACAACTCAACTAACTAAGCATATATAAGAAAATCGTCTGTGACAATACTGCATTGTAAAATTGTTTGTTTTTATTTGTTGATGGTGCTCCCTCCTTCCTTCATCTGTGATGAGTGATGGATTAACTTTTGCTGTTAATTATTTCTCTGGTATTTTTAACTTCTACCACCCCGCATCTACATTCAGTATCCCCTCGGTCACCTATATTATCACTTCACCAGCAGCCCCCAAGTTTAAATGATACAGTCTCAACCACAACACCACTTACAGATGTAGTTAACAATTCAGAAAATACCAAATTCCCTCATTTATTAAAGATCAGGCCAAGCCTGAAACCTCACCTTCCAACAGTGTTCACAAGCACATCCCGTGCCTTCCCCAGGCAGCATCGCCATCTCCAGGTTTACTGCCTCGCAACTGAATTCAACTGTGGCCAATTACAGCGACTCATGACCCCACAAATTATATCCTGGCATGCTGCAGCACCATCTTCATACTATAACTCACATTTCAATCGAAAAATATAGTTTCTATGCACGTTCCATTATCCATCCCCAAAAAGTGATCCTATTTTATGTTACTATATGCATGCTACCTAAACTGGTTTTTAAAATACTTGTAGCCTGGCAGTCTGTCCTTAGTGGGTCAAACACAAGTAGACCTAATTATAGCCCATGGCTGCTACCTCATCTAGCAGCAGACCTTATTTTTACATTCCTCTAATTTCTAAATGCCTGCTGCAACTTATCCACTTCTAGAACAAACCTACTTTTTACAACAATGTCTGGTACTTTTATAATGTTGGTTCAATTTCCCTTAAGACCTGTTGCCAGATCCTTATCATTCTCATCTTCCCCTCCCACTAACCATCCTTCCTTTCTGCCTCGAAGACTGAGCCTGAAGCGGCGACCTTAGCCATTGCTTTGTGAGGCTCTTGCCTTTTGTGCAAAGTATGTGAATGGAAAGTAGGTATTGCTGATAATTGATGAAAAATGCAAAAGTTGTAAACTTTTGAGTTTAAAAATATTATATTAGAAGATTTATTAAAATATAACCAACATGAAAACATCCAATTATAAAGGATAAACTGTATAAATGCCTTGAAACATATACGCAGGGATTTAAAAATGATGTTTGCAGCTTTTTCTAAGTCCAAAAAATTTAATTAAAGCATTTAAGCAAGAAATTCTTATATATATATTGGATCTCAGGAACCTCAGTGGTGAGGGATTTAAATAAACAACCAAGGGGCAGGGGGGGGGTTAAATAAAAAATTTATAAGAGGCAAAAATAGATAGGTGGGGAAATAAAATAAAAAAAATAATTAAGATTAAAAGCAAGAAATGGGAAAGCCACTGAAGCATATGCTCCATTGCACTCTAATTACTAAAGGAAAATATTATTATTATTATTATTATTCAGACAGAATCAAACGAAATACGATATTTCTAGAAATTTATGTGACAAGAACTGAAAAATTTTCGGGGTTACTGGAGATTGCGATTCCGCCAGGAGTTTACATCGAAATACTGCAGTGGTCAAACGCAAGACTCCACTAGAAATTCTTTTCCAAATACATTTAACGGTTTCATGCTGGTCCAGGCTGTATTACAACCTAATTTCTGCTTCAAAATAATGGTCTAGGCTGTATTATATCGTAATTACTGCTTGAAAACAATACATCTTGCGAATGACTACAGCAGTTTTCCAACGATATTACTGAATGTTGTTGTAGCGGAATCGCTATCTCCAGTAGACCCAAATTTTCTATAGTTCTGGTATCAGTATCTAGAATTAAACTCTTCCATATATTTCTATAGTCAGATATCAAAAATTATTCACATAGCTATATGTAACAGTAAAACAATCTACAGCTGAAGCAGCAGATTTATTTATCCAATAAAACATCAAAAGCTACATTATATGTTCTTAACATTTCAGCCTCTCGGCATTGCAAAAAAGTCACAGAACAATTAACACTCACAAAATATTTTAATGATGGATACTTCTCACCATGTTGAATCTATAGAGGAGATTTGGTGCTTTTGCTGTATCCAAATTCTGCATTCCTATGACTATTATGAAATTTTTCTTCTGGTCCAGGCTGCATTTCAACCTAACCACAATCACAAGGAAGAAAACGGCAAATGGTATTGGGAAAAAGTGTTTACACCATTGCAGCGGTATCACAATCTACATGTGAAAATATCTTTTCGCCTAACTGCAGATAATGGTACCAGCAACAATGATTCGAAAATAAAGGAATGGGAATACCATACACAGTTATCCATATCACAGAAACCATCTCATTTCTATGCTAATGCCATTTGTGATAATTATAGATACGCAAGCAAATTTGGGTAACTCCACACATGTGCTGAATTCTAGATATTGATATCTCTAAAGTTGAAAACTATGACTATTAAAATAAATAATTATGGATATACTAGCAGCCCAGTACGTGCTTCGCTACTTATAAAGTGAAATAATAAAAAAAATTAATTGGAACATCAAATTCATTTATTCAAACAAAAAAATATTTTATTAATTGCTAGCTATTTTAAAACTTAATCCAAAACATTTGGATAAACAATATTTTTTGTTTTTCCATTTTGAGAATGAATAAACAAACGGCTGGGGGTACCGACTCTGGAACAGGCAACAAAGTTGGCCATGTGAAAAACATGATTCCTCCAAATTCACACCACAAACGTGAAGTGTTTGCCCTTGGGCCTTGTTGATGGACATCGCAAATGATAAACGCACAGGATATTGTAATCGTTTGAACTCAAATGGCATATCAGTTGGAATCATAGGGATACGCGGTATCAAACAAACTTCTCCTTTTGATTTACCAGTTAAGATTGTAGCTTCAATCAAATTTGGCAATAACTTTTTCACTGCCAATCTGGTGCCATTACACAGTTTTGGTGGATTAATATTTCGCAATAATATAATCAAAGAACCAACTTTCAGATTCAAGCAATGCGGTGGCATACCAGCCGGTTCCAATGAATTTTAAAAATTCAATTGGATAATTCATTGCCTCATCTTGATTCATAACACTGTCAATTGATTTATATGTCGTGACTACACCTGGCAGTTTCACTTGAATTTGAAAATTAATGGCATTGATATGATTGTTCTTCGGTGCTAAAATGGCGCGTTCTCTCAACCAATCATGATTTCTGTAATTCTGAAAAATATTTGAAAAAACACAATCAATTCATCTATCGATTGCGCAATTGTACAAAAATTGTTCGGTACAGCGATCAATCCATTGGTACTGTCGATTTGTATTTTGCCATCACCAATTTCTAACAACTGTTTTGAAAACTGATGGACAGCTGGATCATTTTGTAGGTGAATACGCATATTAATGTTCAGTGCCAATTTTTGTACATATCTCCAAAGAACTGATGACTTCAAACAGGCATTTATTTCATCAGCAGGAGTTGATCGAGGAATGACAGGCAATGTTTGACGAAAATCAGTAATATCAGAGCACCACCAAAAAGCTGTTGATTACCACGTAAATCTTGCATTGTTCGATTAAATGCTTCTAGTGATTTTTTATTCACCATTGTACACTCATCCCATAAAATAATTGACGTTAATCGCAGAACTTTTGCCATAGCAGAATTTCTCGAAATATTGCAAGTTGGAGTTTCAATCACAATGGCAATTTTAATGCAGAGTGTGCGGTCCGACCACCTTCTAATAATCTGTCTAAGGCGTTTGACAGAGTAAGCCATAAAATGGTAGTAAATAAGGTAAAAACCATTGGAGTGGATAAGAAAGGCATTTGCTGGGTAGAAGAATTTTTGAAAGGTAGAAAACAGAAAGTTAGGGTAGGAAATGTAGTATCAAAAGAAGTGGAAGTGAAAATGGGTGTGCCACAGGGTAGCGTATTGGGACCATTGCTATTCATTATTCTAATGAATAATTGTGTTGATTCATGATTAATTGAGTTTCGGGTTTTGCCGTGTTGTTTATTTCCTTACCTAAGCTTTCGGCTGCTATCCTCCAGCAAAACCCGAAACTCAATTAATCATGAACAAAGATGGCCGTGGAAGTCTGAGGAATCATTTAATTGTGTTGATTGTTTACTATTTGAAATTAGATTGTTTGCAGATGACATAATGCTGTATAAAAGAATCAAAACGATAGAGGATTGTAAACAGTTGCAGGGTGATCTGGACAGTATATCTAATTGGGTTGGTAAACATGGAATGAAGATAAATGCAAAGAAGAGTCAGCTTATTAGATACACAAATAAAAAACAAAAGGTTAATTATGAATATAAGGTGCTGAATACTCAATTTGGTTATATTCAATTGTAAAAATAAACGCAAATCATTAAAATTGAATTCCTTCACGTTGCAATGTACGATCAAACAAATCATGCATCTCATGATTTGGTGCGGTCATAACTAACTGTACTAATGCTTTATTTGCAATCGTTAGGCACATATCTTCAATTATTATCAAAGCTTCGTTGTACATTTCCGACGTAATCAACAAATCAGGAATTCTTGCATGATGACGCATACGAATTAAAATATCTTCTGCCAAATAATTTTTATATTTGTTCCATAATTCAAGTGGATTTGATGGCATACATGTTGATAATATAGTGGCAAATAGCATTCATATTTGTTGTGGATGAGCTGAAGTAGATGCATCATGAAGTGTTGAATCCCAATGTGCATCATCCTCCAACAAATGCAAGAGTTGACATGCTTCACAATATGTTTGACACAAATGACCGTTGACTGTTCTCAATTCTTGAAATGATTTTGGGCCATTGACGTTAACTAATAACAATCGCAAATAAAAACACTCAGCATTGTTTGGATGTACTGTATATATTCTCCCAATTGCATCTGTTTGGATAATGCCTGGATGCCCATCGACTGCTGTTCCTTGTTTATGTCTTTGAAATTTTTTCGAAGACACGTTCCATGTGTAATACTGAGGCACTTCAGAATATAACAAATTTATCGCAAATGTATCAGTTTCGCATAATTTGAAAAAAGCGGTCAACGTAGTTGCTGGTGGTTGTGCTGCTCTTTCCAATACATTTGCTTCATTAAAATAAACACGTTGGCCATTCACAAGATGCACAGCCAAGTCAACAACCACAGGATGTCTTTCGTGCATTGGAAACAACATAATCCTCCAGACAGCTTTATTACTACTAATATAGCGCCCCATTTGATACTGAGTAATTTCATCATTTCTATTATCACCAGCAACACCGAAAACAGCCATGTCGCTCCCTTTATTTACATTCTTGCAAATATATTTAATGGGTTTGACTGAATTACAATACTCCACATTTATATGAGCATTGAATATTTTCGATAATAATGGACAATACTGAACCACCCAACGATTATCAACTTCAATGTCCTGGTTACGCATTCTAATGGTTGCCGTTTTGCCATCATCATTAGGTGATCTACGTCGATACAACGGATATCCGTCATTGCCCGTTATTGTGTCTGAAGTCAATTGCCTTGGGTATCGTTTCGAACACTTTCCATCAATCATACATGGCAAATTCATATTTAGTTCACCGCACGGACCATTTATCATGTTTTTAATGACAACGTGAAATAACTCAGGATCAACAGTTTGATCAGGTTTTTTTAGCTGATATAACGTTATCGATTTGATCCGGAGTTATTTTATGTACCAGCCAAATTAATATATGTGCGTGCAGCAATCCCCTTTTTTGCCATTCGATGGAGTACATATGGCAGCGCACCTCTCCAAATACACATAATTTCACAATTAAATCCATAAGTGCTTTCAATTTTTGCCGAAAAACACATGCTGTAATGTCATGACGATCAGTTGTCGACTGTCCTTCAAATAAATTGTTTTTGATGTAATCCCACTGCGGTTTACATGTAAATGTAATGAACAGATCCGGTTGACCATATTTTCGTCTTGTGCATATTCGTTCATATGCTGTGGGCTACCAATATACGAAGATGACAATGTTAAATGACCGATGTCATTAACATTAGCATCATTCGCTATCGCATCTTGCAAATGAATATATTCTTCAGATCTTAATTTTGCTTGGTTGAAACAAATAAAATTAAGATGTTCAGTTTCTATTTTGGCATACATATCAACGATGTACTGATTACTTTTGTTGCCACCCAAGAAAACCTTTATTTTCCATGCAGGATCCATAAGTGACCTTTGTAGCTTCCCGGTATTGAAATAATGATGCCATAAGTAGCTGCAGCAATTTGTGTTTACATCAATGGTGTCCACATGCCAGAAAGTACTGGAGCAGTTTTGCGATTTAGAATTAACCCAAACTGTTTATGAAAGCAAAACGAAACATACCTTAGATGTGATGCCACATGAATCTAAAATTAAAATTTCTCCCAACTTGTATTGTAACAAACTGCATTTTCCTTTCATTCTGGTCCAGGCTGCATTACTACCTTCTCTCCAGTATACTGCTGGCCAAAAATGAGACATGCTTAAGTTTTCAATGAAAACTAAATACTTCGTGACTTTTGCTGTAACACAGAATGTTTTTTCATTCTGTTCCTGCTGGTCTCCTATAGCTAAAACTAGCCATTTGTGGCATCACATCTAAAGTACCTTTCATTTTGCTTTCATGTACACTTTTTCTCGAAAAGCAAGTCGTCAGGAATGAATATGATAAATTTCAAAGAAATAACACAATTTTGTCTTAATGCATTCTTTTTTTGCCACTGCCTAAATTTGAATAACCACACGTCAAAATAAAACATTTCAACTAACATGGGATTACATGGAAATGAATGATCCTTAGGATGCTCTCTACTTATCCTACTCGGGTGGGGTCTACCATAGATAGTGATTCCGATACAAGAACATTAGGATAATAGGCCTATCTAAATTGGGATACCGCTGCAACCAGTTACCGCCTCGTGAAGTAAACACTTCAGGATAGAGAATATGATGCCACTGTTTTTCTGTATGTGACGTGTTCAGCCTTCAATCGATTTGTGAATACACCCTAGGCCATAGAACGTAATCTATATTAATAATGATATAAAAAAATTACGGATTGAAAAAGTTAAAGAAAATTATTACTTGCACAATTAGTAATATTATTAAAATATCAACAACATTCCAAACAGATAATTGTTATCATTCATCAGTAACGTTCCATAACGTCGGTTCCTGTAACTTCGTCATTAGTCACAATTCCATTGATTTGTATTTGATTCCGTTCATCTATATTTCCTCACGTGGCTGAAATTCCTAAATCATTCATACGAAATAAAATATTCATAAAAAAATTTCATCAATATCCGTTTGCATTTAGGTTGTAATGCAGCCTGGACCATACTAACAGAGATAGATACGATTTGGAAATTGGGTATCAGGAATATCACGTGCGACGGTTACGTTTCACTATGGTCCAGGCTGCATTAAGCCATAAACGACAGTAACAGCGATAGATACGACAGAAATTAGGTATCCGCAATAAGGTGTTCGATATTTAACTTCAGTATGGTCCAGGCTGCATCAAAACCTCATCGCTAATGAATTTATTCATATACTATTGTTGCAAAATTAACGATTTCGCGATATGAGACATATTAATGATGGATTTTCTGTGGAAGGCCCCATTAGTGATATTTAAAGCTTTGCACGGAAAGTATACGTCACATTCAGCAATGTTGTGACGCCATAACTTCTCCATCCAGAAGTGTTTTCATCGCGAGGTGGTAAGTGGTTGCAGCGGTATCCCAACCTAGATATTACCCGAACATTAACCAATGATGCTATAATACTGTGATAGTCAATCAAGACGTATTTTTTTCAAACAGCAATTCGGTTGTAATACACCCTGGACCAGGATGAGACCACTAAATGTACTTTGGAAAATATTTCTAATGATATAGTTTTGTGACGCCAATTCCTCGCGGAATCGCGAACTCCAATAATCCCCTACTCTTCTTGGTGGAAATTTTGGGGAAAACCCCCTAATGAACTGGTGGAATACCTTGCAGAAGAGGGTCTATTTAAATTATACTCCAAAACATTTTACACTAACCTGCTTCTCTCCATACTTTGCTGCAGTTTCCGCTTTGTTCAATCCTGTCAGACTACCATAATGACGCTCATTTAAACGCCAAGTTTTCTCTACTGGTAGGTCGGTCTGACCAATTTCTTGCAAAATCGCTTCTAAGGTTTTCTGTGCACGCGTCAGGACGGATGTATGCGCTACATCAAACTTGTAATCTGCATCTTTCAAAGCTTTGCCGGCAGATTTTGCTTCCTGCTGACCTACAAGTGAAGAATGTAGATATGCTTGAGAATAAGCTAACTAACCAAACACCAATTTATGTATCAAAGAAATTTGAGGTAAACATATTTAATCTAACATTGTTCAAATCACATGCTACCAAAACTAATTCATGAATTTTCGCTTTGATAGCGTAATCTGACACTGATTGAAGGTTATGTCTTATATTACCTTTTTCACTCAAGTTAGCGTCAAACCATCCGCAAAACAAATTTTTTTGGTTCCATTCGCTCTCGCCATGCCTAACCATAACAATAGCATATTTCGACATTCTTTTAACTGAAGTGTCAATCACACAACCCACAGGGCACACAAAATCCTTCACTTGACCTCTGTCAAGAAATCACCCTTGAATCACTTATCGATTATCGAACAGCTTGGTGATTGTAAGTGTTTAACCTTGCATCAGTTAAAAAGGGTGTGAGGCAAGGTTGTAGTCTATCCCCGATAATATTCAACTTGTTTGTAAAGAAAGCATTAAAGGAACTAAAAGAAAAATCTGAGTGTGGCATAATTGAGAAAAAATAATTTTGTTACGATTTGCTGATGACATTGTCCTGTTATTAATTTATTTAGCTTATGGCAAAATAAACAATTTATACAATTCTAGAGAATAAATAACAATATGTCATCAATCAACAAGGCACCTGCAATAAAAATTTGAAGTTGTAAGTCCAGATTTTCCAATCACTCTGTAATAGCTCTAGATGCATTTTCAAAGTTTCCCAGCGTACCTGGTTAGTGGTTACATCATCTCACTACACTCAGTGACAATACGCCGGCTAGTCTTGTGGTCAGGGCCGCCGTAAGCGGGCGTGCAAGGCGTGCATCGCACGGGGGCGGCAAAACGAGTGATCGACAGTCGCCGCCCCGCGATAGTTGCCATTCCATTGACGCCGCGACGAAATTTACAGTGTATTATGTAGGGGTCAACCACCTTTTTTTTTTTTTTTTTTTTTTTT
The DNA here is from genome assembly GCA_031002005.1 of Vandiemenella viatica. Lineage (NCBI taxonomy): Eukaryota > Metazoa > Arthropoda > Insecta > Orthoptera > Morabidae > Vandiemenella > Vandiemenella viatica. Next base: position 30,275,176 of record CM061919.1, on the reverse strand, counting down.
TTGCTCAACAGCTGCTTCGAGTGGCCGGCGACACTCGGTATGGCAACAATGGGAGCGGCAAATAATGTTCGAAGGGCGGCAATCTCACAGTTTTTTTTACCCGGTTCAGAAATTTCCTAAATCCACCGCTGGTTGTAGTTAGGCAGGGGGCGGCATAATCGGTATTGCACGCGGGCGCTCTAACATTTAGCGGCGGGCCTGCTTGTGGTACACCACAGTCACAGTTGGGTGAAGTTCTCATGCCCCACTTATTCATCAGTGAGCCACACCGCCCATGACTGGTTCGTATCTTCTTAAGGGCAGTCCATGTTTTACGTAGCAGGTCAAATCCTGCTGGTGAATGATGGGCACAAAATAGTGACTTCTACTCTTTGGGAGCTACATTGTTCCATTCCTGTCGTTATTCTTCTGTAGCGATAAACTCCCTTTCAATCATATCTTTTACTTTTACTGTAGATGGAAAATGTGATTTCTGAATTCAAAATCTGTGAAACGTGTCTTCATGGATGGGAAGATACGGCTCATCACAGGCAATCAGAAAAGAGTAATATATTTTAGTTCGCCGCTGGTGATGCGCGTTGTCTGGTTCAGGATGTTGTCGATCTCTGTAACAAGTTGACTACTCAGCCACACAGAAGAACAATAGTTTGCTGTTTAGAAGACCAGACCCATAGCTGATGATCGAAGAGTCTGTGCATTCGCTTTCCAAGTTGATCCACGTCACCATGTTAGCAGAATATACTGAGGATCTTAAGAAGTTATTGAATGGAATGTACGAAATACTGAAAGAAGATTTTGAACTATATATAAATCAGAGCAAATGGGTGACCCTTCGACCCTTTTTTTTATATAGCTCTGAGGGCCTAGTGAACCTAGATACGCTACTGCTCAGGGAGCCCCCAAGCACAGCTCAGAGCCCCCAAGCTTAACTCGGAGGGCCCCCATCTGGCCTGAGGGCCCACCGCGGCCCTTGTTGACCTATCTACGCCACTGACCCGAGGCCCTGGTCAGCACACTTCAAAGTGACCTCGCGAAAATTTCTCCCACCTTCAGAAATTAACTATGACAGATTGTAACACGGACTTAAACATGGAAACTCAGTAAAAATAAATTCGAAAGTTGGATGGAGTTCCCCAAAATTGTTTCTGTTGTATAAATTCTTCTGTTTCGCCACTTCAACTGATGAGCTGTTAGGCGAGCAATATATGAATAGCAGCCAACTTTGCCACAATATTGGTCCTTTATATCACAAAATCACATATTTTTTACATCTTATAAAAAATAGTTACACAACTATAACTATTGAAGCCAATTTAACATTTTGTACGTTAAATTTAAATATTTTTCTTCTTGTTTACATTTTAGTATTAGCATATAACATATTTTATTAGCTTATTAATTAAATACAGAAACAAGTAGACATGAAACGAATGATCCTTCATTTCTTAATATTTGCAGGGGATTCCACAACGACATTTTTTGTATTCAACATTAAGGCGCAGGCTTTCGTGTCCACACTTGTCCGTGCTTGGTACTTGTTCCGACTCAGTCTTCCGTGTCCTTCAACATTTTCACGCGGTTGTTTCACGTAATCAATGTTAAAAAATTTCCGCATTGCGAATTGGGAGTCACAGTATCTGTGTATGATGAAAAGAAATTTCGCGAATAATTTAGAATGACATAATCTTCATTTTACAATTTTTTGATGAACCGCTGAAGAAAAAAAGACACTTTTTAGGGTAAACAATAACATTACAAAAACTTTTGGTCGTAAAGGTCCGGAAAATTCCAAACTTCCTCTCTCTCTCTCTCTCTCTCTCTCTCTCTCTCTCTATATATATATATATATATATATATATATATATATATATATATATATATATAAAGTAATCGCTGTAGGCTGCATTACATTTCAACTAAGTGAGTAATCGAGCGCAAACGAATAACTTCAAAAAGCATTCGATCAGTTTAGTTTACAAAGTATGTATGATGCTATGTGGTAATGCATAAATTAGAAAACTACAATTATGGATAAAAGAAGGATACCCAGTGGAGTTTTTAAGAGAAAACAACGCCAGGAAAGAGAAGTTACTCAGAATTGACAAATGTCTTAGTTAGCCTTCTACTAGTACTTCCGGTATAAATATTTCTGTTGATTGTGATTCAAATTATGTGATCACTACAGTATTGGTTGGGAAGCCTATTGATGATGATTCGATAATAATTTCAAATAAAGATACCGCCGACGTCTTCATGGAACTTCTTATGACTTCAGAAACTTCATGACAAGACATTAAATGCAGAAAAACGTCTAATTCTTTATTTATTTATTTATCGTATGATTAACAAGGTACACAATAGGAAATGTACATATCACAAGCTTGTACAATTTCATATCTCGAGATCTAACGTTTTAATCCAGTCAACTACACTGATCGACGCATCATGTAATTCCACCATTGTTCCCTTGTAGGCCCGAAGAGGACAGTCAGAAACGATGTGATTGATTGTCTGTAAGGTGGCTCCACAGTCACAATTTGCAGAATCTACCCAGCCCCATTTGTATAGTAAGTAGGCGCATCTGCCGTGTCTTGTTCGAATCCGATTGATGATTCTCCACTGCCGCTTGGGGAGATCAAAACCTTGTAACCTTATTGAGGGATCCTCAACTAGATTTTTATTGGCTACTTATGACTGCTCCCATTGAGTTGTCCACAGCTTATTGATGTTAAAAGAGGACTCTGTAAGGTTGATTGCTTTGTGCCATGGTGGTTTTCTTGATTTCAAGCGTTGATGTTTTGCTTGAATCATGTCTTGATGTATTGGCAGCTGAGGGTTTTTCAGGGTATTTTTCTGGATTTTTAAGAGCGCTTCTGATCTTCTCAGTGATGGGGGTGAGATGTTGCATAGCACTGGAAGCCATATGGTGTTCGTGCTGTGAATATATCCCGTAATTATTCTCATTGCCTGATTGAGTTGCACATCTATCATCTTTGTATGGGCACTATTGATCCAGGATGGGCAGCAGTATTCAGCAACAGAGTATGACGGAGCTAAGGCTATGGATCTTAGAATGTGAGCACTGGCTTCCCATGAAGTACCTGCAAGCTTTTGGAGAATATTATTTCTCGTTTTGACTTTGGCAGCCACGTTTGAGAGAGGCTGTTTGAAAGTTACAGTTCTGTCCAGAGTTATACCTAGATATTTTGGAGTGTCGCAATACAGCAAGAGTTGGCCTCTGAATTTAACTTCTGGTTCATAGTGTGCTTGTCTGTTGCGTAAATGAAATCTTGAAATAACTGTTTTCTGAGGATTTAGATAGAGGCACCATTTCTTGAAGTAGTCATCTAAATTTTCCAGATCAGCTGATAAAGTTGTTTCTGCATCAGAAAAGTTGGGGTTCTGGTTCACCATACAAATGTCATCAGCGTAAGTAAATTGTCTTGAAGATGTTTCCGGTAAATTGAATAGGAGGGGCGCTAAAACAGATCCTTGGGGTAAACCATCATTTAGTATAAATGTTCTGCTTGTGTCACTATCAGAGTATACCTGAAAGTATCTATTGCTCAACATGTTGTTAAGTAGTTCCGTAAGTTTTCGACATGGGATAATACTAACAAATTTCAGAAGTTGTAACAGCAGTTTGCTTGAATATGATCTGGTATTTTTGTTTTGGAATTTCTTGTAAATCAGTGTATATAGACTTTATTTTATGAAAAGAAATTTTTTAAAGGCCATTTAATATGTTTAAGAACCGAGTTGTGCGGGAGAATTTCTTGAATGTTGGTAATTCCAAGTATTAATGCAAGTTACGATGTCTGCAGGACAATTTTCTACAGTTTAAAATGATTTCTGTAAATAATTTTGTGTTTAAGTATCTTTAATTTCCATTTCTGACCATTTTGTAATGATGTTAAGTGATTATGTATTAATTCTGATTGTTTTTAATATGTTTAATTGTTTGAGTAATTGTTAATGTTCGAGAAATATCTGGCGGACGCTTTTGAAGAATTCCAGATATTTCGATAGAGCCTATATAAAGAAATCAGCAGAAGGACAGAGTT
>CM061919.1:30251954-30270112 GCA_031002005.1 Vandiemenella viatica | reverse complement strand
TCAGATATCAAGTGGCAGAGCAACATAGGAAGACCCACGATAGAAAGGTTGAAAATTAGAGATGCTAATGTCGAGGGATTCTATTCTATCGAGAGTTTTGCCACTTGTCCTTTCTTGAAATTCACACAATTTTACTCTGAGCTCCGACTTCACATATTTTTCATACCAATCCGACAGGCAAGTGCTGGTTGTGACCTCACGCATTTTAGTTAAAAAGCCACATACGAGTGGTTTCTAAAATCATTTCCTTCTGTATTTTATATGTGTTAATCAGTCCAACCTGCACCTTTACAGATGGGGAAGACCGATTATCCACAATTTCGCGAACTTTACCGGCAACAAGTTTAAAGCAAGCATCAATGAAATTCATTGTTTCCATAAAATTTTGAGAATTTGAAATTGTCCCGGAATAAATTCTATTTTTAAATGCACTAAGCCTGTCTTCAAGGGACTAATCGCGATACTGCTGACTCACCCATCGTTGCTGCATGATCATAACTGCATAAGGCTGTCCCTGCACCGGCATACTGCCGGCTGGAGCCGGGCGAAGGACCGGCATACTGTCGGCTTGACCCGGCCGACGGACCGGCGTATGACGGCTGGAGCCGGGCGATGGGTTGTTGAATTGGCGGCTTGACCCGGGCGATGGACCGACATACTTCCAGCTGGACCCGGGCGATGGTCGGCTGCGCCCCGGCGATGGGTCGGCGGACTGGCGGCTGGGGGGCCCGGCTGCTGCTGTGGCGGGCGGTCGGCTAGGTTCCGACGTCTCCCACGGTCTCCATTTTGGTGGCGGAACTGCCTCGTTGTCCTGGCGACCCTCTGAAACATAAAGAAGAAAAATGTTTTAGTATCATGAAAAAAACATAATTTTTGTAAGCATAAAATAATATAGGTAAATTACTGATGTACTGGACTTACCGATATTCCAGTGTGCTGGTGGTTGTGGAAGAACCCATTGTGGTGGCGGAGTTGGCGGCATGCTATGTGGGACATCCACGTCAATATTTGGGAGCATGCTCCATTGTGAGCAATCACAAGCTCTTTTTGGGCTACTTAATTCCTAAGAATTACCCTTATGCTTCTCTGGGCGTGATGGTTCATCTGAAAAAAAAAAAAAATGTATTAGCAATAGTTATAAAGACATGGGAGAAAATAATCTATAGATATATACGTACTGAAATAAAAAAGGTCGCTGCAGGAAATATCCAAATCACCTGCGAACAAATAAATTAATAATATAGACTACTGCTTCAGCACTATACATGTTCATAAATATAGTTATGTTAAAAAAATATTATCATTACCGAAATCATCCTCAGCGAGAATTACATCAATGTCTGAAGCAGAAAAAAAAAAAGCTCATCAGTATATGTGAAAGAATTTAAAACAGCCAGAAAACAAGTTAAATAACAATAATTTACTTACCAATATCGCTGAATAAGCTAAGATCCTCAGAAGACATTGTGATGATTGAAGTGTTCAGCCCGACGACTGAGAGACTATTTATACACGCGTCTGGTGCCATGGAGAATTGGCGTGGGAAGACTGCGCCCACGATGATGAGTGTGGTGGTGCAGCTTTGCGCATTCAATTACGAACCCGCATCCTGCAGCTGCGAGGGGAGCGATAATTCGGGTGTGGCGCAGCTGTGCTCATTCAATTACGAACCCGCATCCTGCAGCTGCAAGGGGAGCGATAATTAGGGTGTGGCGCAGCTGTACTCATTCAATTACGAACCCGCATCCTGCAGCTGCGAGGGGAGTGATAATTAGGGTGTGGCGCAGCTGTGCGCATTCAATTACGAACCCGCATCCTGCAGCTGCGAGGGGAGCGATAATTCGGGTGTGGCGCAGCTGTGCGCATTCAATTAAACTACCCTAGTTCCTCGGCTCCCCTCCTTCATTCAATTAGGGCTCCCCTACGCAATTCAATTAGCCTTAATTAAAATCAATTAGCCTTAATTAAAATCAATTAGCCTTAATTAAAATCAATTAGCCTTAATTAAAATCAATTAGCCTTAATTAAAATCAATTAGGACCCCCCATGCAATTCAATTAGCATTAATTAAAATCAATTAGCGTTAATTAAAAAATGGGCTCACTCCGCTGTATTGCATCTACTCTCCGGCATCACACAATAAAAAAAAATATAGATTTTTAATTGGTTTTCACAACGTGAATGCTTAGGATCCAAGTTGAAATCTGAAGTACATATTGATACATTAGGACACATTTATTTTATAAATATTATGCCATGACTTAAAAATAGCTTAATTGATTTTGATAGGATTTAAAACTGTGGATTTTTGTAAAGAACATTGGAAATTAAAATGGGTGAGGGTAAAGGGGAAGAGGGATTGGGCTTTTCTAAACTAAATTTAGACTGCCTTTTCTGATTGATTTAACGTATATGTGTGTAAATTTCTATTGATATCAGATAAAACTATAGGTATGTATAAAAAACAATTCAGGGGTGTGGAGACGAAGAGTAGTTTGGTTTTTGGAAAGCTAGTGTGGGCAGTATTTTTCTCTTTGTTTTAAAAAGTACATGTGCAAATTTACATCGAAACCAGATAAACACTGTAGCTTTGTGTTAAGAACATTTGCAAAAATTAAATGGGGTAAGGGAGTGAGTGGTAGGGCTTTGTAAACAGAATGTAGACACTATGTTTCTCTTTGTTTTTAAGTATACATGTGCAGTGTTCCATGGAAATCTGATAAAACTGTGGTATGTATAAAGAACATTGGAAATTAGGAGGTCTGGGGGTAGATGGGAAGAATGTTTGGGCTTCTACAGACTAATTTAAACACAATTGTTCTGTATGTTTTAAAGTATATGTGTGCAAATTTCCTTCAGAATCGGATAGAAACTGTAGATTAAAGGAAGGAAGGAAAGGAAGGGGAGGAGTTTGGACTCTCGAAATCAAATTTATACAGAATTTTTCTGTTTGTTTTGCAGTATACATGTACATACTTCCTTCAAAATCGGAAAGAAACGGTAGCTTTACAAGTAATGCTCTCGGGTGACTAGCCGAGTTATAGTAGTGTTATAATAGTCACACAATATTTCGGCACTCCGAATCGTTGGCGCCATCTTCCGGTGAAGTGAGGTCAGGAACATGCGAAGCTGCTGAGTTAGACCAGATTCCCGCTGCTAACCTCTGATTGGTCGGCTGTGGAACCAGTCGTAGCAGGGGTCAAATCTCGATGCAGCTTGAATCGATGCCAAGGTGAGGTTACGGCTAGATTTGATGTCCTTTTTCACATGACATATAGCGGATGGGCTTAAAATCACCGCTCCTTCGAAGAAGATATCCGAAAACAAAGCCTTCACGATAAATTGTTTGTCCAACTGATGGGTCAACACGAATCCGTTGCGGGCCTCATATTGAGCCATGCTGCCACGTGATTGGTCAGATTTGTAACCAATGGTAGCCGGGGTCCTGCCTCGTAGTAACTCATCGTTCGGTAGAAGGAAAAGTCAGAAGGCAAAAACTTACCCATAAGCTGATCATTAATGCCAGAGCAACAAATTGCTCGCTTATGTTACTACCGAACTTTCCGTTGATCTGGACGCGCCGTGTAATGCGTCTCGGTCGCGCTGTCGACGTATAGTATTGATGATTGGCGTCCAGGCTTCACTCAGCTGGTACCCGCTGTCGCGGTTGACGAGGTTAGACGCGAGACGAATTTCTACTGCTTCTGTAAGGATGCTATTCCAGAAGCTACCAGTATGCGCCAGTACTCTGGTATTTTCGAAATCAAAACCATGGCCATGTTCTAGACTGTGTTCCGCCACCGCAGACTTTTCTTTCTGCCCCAGACGAACGTGTCGTGCATGTTCTAGGCAACGTTGGTGAACACACCGCACCGTCTGGCCAATGTAGCTCTTTCCACACTCGCAACTAATGCTATATACCCCAGGTGTCCGCAAAACAAGGTCATCCTTGGGGGAGCGCAAGATGTTCTTCACCTTCGGTGGTGGCAGGAAAATGGTCTTGATTCCACTTTTTGCTAGAATCCGTCCTATCTTGGACGTTGTGGCGCCAGAGTACGGCAAGAAGGCGAGACGATCAGGTGGCTTTTTCTTGGTGTTGTTGATACTACGTGTCGGCTCTCGGAATGCCTGTCTTATCTGATAATCAGTGTACCCGTTGCGTCGAAAGGTCTGACGCAGATGACTCAATTCATCGGGTAGACTGTCCGAATCGCATATCGCTCGCGCCCTATGTACAAGCGTGCTGAGTACCGTCTTGCGCTGTGCCGGATGGTGATGACTACGCGCGTTCAGGTATAGGTCTGTGTGCGTAGGTTTTCTGTACACAGAATGTCCCAGAGACCCGTCAGGTTTCCTTTCTACTAGAATGTCTAAGAAAGGCAGCCGGCCTTCTTCTTCCACCTCCATCGTAAACTTGATGTTTTCGTTTCTGCTGTTAAGATGATGGAGAAAGGCTTCAAGGTTGTCTCTGCCGTGTTGCCAGACCACAAAGGTATCATCTACGTATCGGAAGAAAGCGGTGGGCTTCATAGGAGCGCTTGCTAGTGCCTTGTCTTCAAAGTTCTCCATGAAGAAATCAGCAATAACTGGCGATAAAGGACTGCCCATGGCTACTCCATCAACCTGTTCGTAATACTCCCCGTCATACAAGAAATACGAGGATTGGAGTGTGTGCCGGAATAACTCCAATATGGCAGGCTCAAAATGCTGTTCCAGTAGACACAGAGTGTCAGTGAGAGGGACCCTAGTGAACAGTGACACCACATCGAAACTCACTAATAAATCATGTTGCTGCAGATGGAGTTCTTTGATAACGTCTATAAATCTTGCAGAGTTGGTCACGTGATGAGGACCTTTACCCACTAATGGTGTCAGTAGCCCAGTTAGATATCGGGCAAGCAAATATGTAGCTGATCTGATGGTACTTACTATTGGCCGCAATGGGGTACCCTCTTTATGGATCTTGGGGAGTCCATAGAGCCTTGGAGGAACAGCAGCCCGGGGTAGTAGTTGTTTAACTGTGTCTTCTGGCAGCCCTGAGTTCTTAAGAAGAGCTGTCGTTTTTCTCACCACGGCGTTGGTAGGATCCCGTGCAATCTTGCGATAGGATGTGTCTTTCAGGAGTTCTTCCACCTTTCGACGATAATCTTCCATAGTAAGCACTACAGAAGCGTTACCTTTGTCTGCCGGTAAGACAATAATGCCTGTGTTTTTCCGCAATGCCCGAAGTGATCTCCTCTCGGCAGCTGTGATGTTGGGCCGTGGCGACTTTGATTTGCATAAAATACGGCAGGTTTCACGCCTCATTTCTTCTGCAGCCTCCATAGGCAAACCACGGACGGCCTGTTCAACGCCGGTAAGAATCTCTCTATACGGTATGGACTTCGGTACTGGAGCAAAATTTAGTCCTTTAGATAGCATCGATATGGTGTCAGAGTCCATTACCTCACCGCTCAGATTGATGACTGTATTCCTGTCTGGCTCTGAGAGTGGCTTGGAACATCGGGCGAGCCGAGAGAACTTGCCGCATTGACGTGCCGTTGCGCTGTATTGAACCTTGCAACTTCCAGCCACAGTACAACTGTCTATCCAGTCCCAGGCGTCACGGTGCATGTGGTTTGATAGAAACATGGCCATGGTTTTGATTTCGAAAATACCAGAGTACTGGCGCATACTGGTAGCTTCTGGAATAGCATCCTTACAGAAGCAGTAGAAATTCGTCTCGCGTCTAACCTCGTCAACCGCGACAGCGAGTACCAGCTGAGTGAAGCCTGGACGCCAATCATCAATACTATACGTCGACAGCGCGACCGAGACGCATTACACGGCGCGTCCAGATCAACGGAAAGTTCGGTAGTAACATAAGCGAGCAATTTGTTGCTCTGGCATTAAAGATCAGCTTATGGGTAAGTTTTTGCCTTCTGACTCTTCCTTCTACCGAACGATGAGTTACTACGAGGCAGGACCCCGGCTACCATTGGTTACAAATCTGACCAATCACGTGGCAGCATGGCTCAATATGAGGCCCGCAACGGATTCGTGTTGACCCATCAGTTGGACAAACAATTTATCGTGAAGGCTTTGTTTTCGGATATCTTCTTCGAAGGAGCGGTGATTTTAAGCCCATCCGCTATATGTCATGTGAAAATCTACCCGTAACTCCACCCGTAACTCCACCTTGGCATCGCCCCCCTCCGCCATTCACTGCCATTATTTTCTTGGCAGTCTACTTTGGAGTTCTTGTCTCTCGACATTTTCTCCTTATTCATTGGATGGTGCATTACGTCACTTTGGGTGTGTCGTATTGGTTGGCGTTATGTGATTAGCTTTTTATTTTGTCTTTTTAATGTTGCCTGAGCAATGCTAACGGTCTTCTGTGCCGGCCGGTGGGAACTTCATATCGACCGAGCACGCTGACCAGTGGGTTGTTACTCGTCTCAGCTTTCCGATAAAACGCCGTAGCGAGTGCTCGGAAGCGGTCTTTAATGGGTGGTACGCCTGCCGCCTCGTGCAGCGCCGCAGTCGGGAAGCGCGATGGCAGGTGTAGGGCGCGCTTCAGCGCCCTGTTCTGGATGACTTGAAGCCGGTTGACGTGTTTGTCCGCCGCGTAGCCCCACACTGGGCAGGCGTACTCAAGAAGTGGCCTGACCAGTCGATTCAAGCCGCATCGAGATTTGACCCCTGCTACGACTGGTTCCACAGCCGACCAATCAGAGGTTAGCAGCGGGAATCTGGTCTAGCTCAGCAGCTTCGCATGTTCCTGACCTCACTTCACCGGAAGATGGCGCCAACGATTCAGAGTGCCGAAATATTGTGTGACTATTATAACACTTCTATAACTCGGCTAGTCACCCGAGAGCATTACTTGTATTGTCAACGCCGAGAAAGACTTCGTAATTATATAAACGGTAGCTTTGTATAAAGAACATTGACAGTAATTAAAGGGGTAGAAAGGGTGATAGGGTTTGCGTTTTTGTGAAAGTTATGTGGATAGTATTTTTCTTTTTCTATTTGTTTTAAAGTATACACATGCGAAGTTCCACCGAATCGAATTAAAATGTGTTTTTTTTTTTTTTTTTTTTCTTCTTTTTTTTACAAATATTAAGGGAAGGGGAGCTAGGGTAATTTTTTTGATTTTTTGGTCATGAATCTTATCCATAAAAAATTACATATATATGTGCCAACTTTCATAATGATCGGTCAAATGGTGTTGAGTAAAGCTTTTTATGGAGAACATTGACAATAATTAAAGGGGTGGAAGGAGGGGTGGGGTTGAGCTTTGGCAGACCAAATGTTGACAGGATTTTTCTCTTTGTTTACAAGTATACATGGGCAAATTTCAATAAAAATCAGATAACGAATGTAGATTTCTATAAAATTAAGGGGTGTAAAGGGAGACATGGGTTAGTTTATTTATTTATTTTTTAGTCAGAAACGTTCTCCATGAAAAATTACATGTATATGCCAACTTAAATGGAGATCAGTTTAATGGTGTCGAATGTAGCTTTGTATAAAGAACATTGGTAAAAATTGGGGGGGGGTAGATAGGGGGAGAGGGCTTCATTTTTCGTTGATGGTATTTTTCTCTTTATTTTTGACTATACATGTTCAAAGATTCATTAAAATTGCATTAAAAATGTGGGTTTGTATAAAAATTAAGGGGTGTAAAAGGGAGAGGGATGGTTTTTTATTTATTTATTTATTTTTTGGTCAGATTCTCCAAGAAAAATTATATGTATATGCCAACTTTGATGATAATTGGTAAAATGGTGTCGAGTAAAGCTTTTTATGAAGAACATTGACAATAATTAAAGGGGTGGAAGGAGGGATGGGGTTGAGCTTTGGCAGACCAAATGTTGACAGGATTTTTCTCTTTGTTTAAAAGTATACATGGGCAAATTTCAATCAAAATCAGATAAGAAATGTGGGTTTCTACAAAATTAAGAGGTGTAAAGGGGAGAGGGGTGTTTTTTTTTTTTTTTTTTTTTTTTTTTTTTTTTTTTTGTCAGAAACCTTCTCCATGAAAAACTACATGTAATTGCCAACTTTAATGGAGATCAGTTAAATGGTGTCGACTGTAGCTTTGAATAAAGAAAATTGGCAAAAATTAAGGGGGTGGATAGGGGGAGAGGGGTTCAGTTTTTTTAAACAAAAAGTGGACAGTAGTTTTCTCTTTATTTTTGGCTATATATGTCTAAAGTTTCATCGAGATCAAATAGAAAATGTGGATTTGTATAAAAATTGAGGGGTGGAAGGGGGTAGAATGGGGGTTTCTCAATGAAATTCATATGGGACCACTTTGGAGGTATACCCTATGCACTAAAAAAATTTCGTTTAAATCGGTTCAAAATTGGCGAAGATATCGCTGAACATACATTCAAAAAAAAAAAAAAAAAAAAATACTGACGAATTTAGAACCTCCTCCTTTTTTTGATGTCGGTTAATTAAGAAAAGAAGTGGTCCTATTACACTTCCTTCAGGTACACCCGATATAACATCTAGATTAGAAGAACTTTCTCCTTCAACGACAACATACTGCCACCGACCAGTTAGAAAATCCTTTATCCATTCACAAAGCTAGTCCGATATACCGTACGCTCGAAGCTTCGCTAAAAGGCGGTTGTGTGGCACAGAGTCAAAGGCTTTCTGGAAATCTAAAAAAATTGCATCTATTTGCGAACCCGCATCGATAACTTTCATTACGACGTGTGTAAATCGGGCCAGCTGTGTTTCACATGATCTTTTCTTCCAAAATCCGTGTTGATTTGTTGTAAGCAAATTATTATCATCTAGGAAATTCATAATGTTCGAGCATATAATATGCTCCATAACTATACTACAAACATATGTTATAGATATGGGACGATAGTTTCCAGGATCACTTCGATCACCTTTTGTGAAAATCGGTGTTACTAACGCGATTTTCCAGTCGGAAGGTACTTTTCGCTCTTCTAATGATTTACTGAATATATCAGACAGAAACGGCCCGATTTCCACCGCATACTCTGAAAATACTCTTACTGGAATTCCATCCGGGCCCAGTGCTTTCCCCCACTTCAGGAGCTCTAATTGCTTAATGATACCTGCAGTATCTATTCGTAATTATTCCATCACCGACTCGCCACGGCGTGGGAAAACGGGAATACTATCCTTATGTTCATTTGTAAATGAATTTTTGAATACAGGATTTAGTACGTTAGCTTTATTGCGGCTTTCATTAACCTCGGAACATTCACGAATTAGTGCTGGAATATTGCTGTTGGTACAATTAACTTTTTGTACATAGGACCAAAATTTCTTTGGGTTTTCTTTTAGACTCTTAGAGAGAGAGTTGGAGTGAAAATCGTTAAAGGCCTCGCGCATTACATTCTTAATATGTCCGCTTAAATCAGCTAAGGTTTCTAAATCGCTGCGACACCCCTTCCTTCTTGAGCGTGCGTGTATTTTCCTTTGTTTGGTGTGTTATCTGAAATTGATCGACTGTGGTTGTATGTCATTTGTGATGATGGGGTTGTATGGTGTGTTCTTTATTTGTCTTATAATTTTGTTGTACCCTGCTTTCCTTATGCCCATTTTTGGTGGCTATATAGATGATTGTTTTATGTTCTAGTGTGTAGTTATCTTTATTGAGTGGGATTTTGTTCAGTGAAAAAATCCACGACTTTTGAAAGAACTGATGGGGCTAACATTATAGTGATCACAAGAAATTAAATTAGCCTAATGGTAAAAATAGATTTCAAACAGATGCAATAAGCTAAAATAGTAAAAATTGTTACTGGGAAATATATTTTAAAGAACCCTTAAAATTGGGTTTTTGCAGTTAAAACATTTTTTATGCCATTAAAAGAAGAATGCAAACAAAAATAACATAAGCAGACTATTATAATATATTATTTCTAAGTTACTTAAAAGACGCACACTGGGTAATGGGGAAAAGAGAAAAGTAACAAAGGAACTCTAACTATTAAACCATCATCAATCATAAATGAAAGCAAAGTGTAAAAGTGTGACAAGAATGGAACCAGTAGTCTAAAAATATAGACAGTATGTTCTGAGGCAACATATTTTAACTCTCCCATCAACAAAAAATTAGGAAATATACATTAATCACAACATGAAATACTTCAAGAAATTGTACAAATATATAAATCAAATGGCAATAAATGAATAGACAACTATAGAAACTACAGTGGGAAAGTAAAAGCCTAGTGTATTAATTCAAGGACAAGGGAAAGCATGATAAAGTTAAAATTCCATCCAGGAGAGTCCTAATAGTGATATATATTATGGGCCACTGTCAAAAGAGAAGTATAAAGCCAATGTAGAAGCAGAATACTGGAAGCAGAAAGAAAAATTTATTTAGTTGTAGTTTCAATGAGAGTGGATGCATTTAAATAATAAACTGCATTTTGAACTACTTTGCACCTCAGTGACAACCAGTGAACTGACAAATAAGTTATCCACTCTCATTGTTGATACCTGAAATCTGGAATGCCACTGGTTGTGCTAAGACCAGCACCTGCCATTACAGTGACATTTTTGCAGTTTTCAGAAAGATGTTTGGCTAAGTCAGGTAGTGATTTGGAAGGACCACTATTCTTTTTAAAATGAAAAAATGCATACGATGCCCTGTAGAAACCTAATATGAAAGAAAAACCGAAGTTAGTTATATGAAATTCATGACTTTTGGCCTAAATAAAAACATTTATTATTTTAATAAACACTCAATTTTTCCTTAACATCAAAATAGCTCTAATGCTCAAAATGAATGACATGCTTATTTACAAGGATTCACTTTTCTTGTCTTGGTTATTCAAATTTTAGATCTAGCTATTTCAATCAGCAAAATAAGATAAATGTAAAATTTAGTTTCATTCACTCTACACATTTGAGGCAGGCAGTACTTAAGCCAACATACACAATATTAGACTTTAACTTCACCAATCATCTTCATCAATGTTCTGCCCCAAGACAGGATTTCACAAGGCAGTTGTCAATGTTTCCGCATGGAGAGTGATACGATGCACTATTAGGGAAATATTAATGTGGTAGTATCTAATTACTTTCCACATACACTCCTGGAAATTGAAATAAGAACACCATGAATTCATTGTCCCAGGAATGGGAAACTTTATATACACATTCCTGGGGTCAGATACAACACATGATCACACAGACAGAACCATAGGCACATAGACACAGGCAAGAGAGCATGCACAATGTCGGCACTAGTACTGTGTATATCCTCCTTTCGCAGCAATGCAGGTTGCAATTCTCCCATGGAGACGATCGTAGAGGTGCTGGATGTAGTCCTGTGGAATGGCATGCCAAGCCATTTCCACCTGGCACCTCAGCTGGACCAGCGTTCGTGCTGGACGTGAGACGACGTTTCATCCAGTCCCAAACATGCACAATGGGGGCAGATCCGGAGATCTCGCTGGCCAGGGTAGTTGACTTACACCTTCTAGAGCACGTTGGGTGGCACGGGATACATGTGGACGTGCATTTCCTGTTGGAACAGCATGTTCCCTTGCCGGTCTAGGAATGGTAGAACGATGGGTTCGATGACGGTTTGAATATACCGTGCACTGTTCAGTGTCCCCTCGACGATCACAAGAGGTGTACGGCCAGTGTAGGAGATCGCTCCCCACACCATGATGCACCACATTTACATTTGCAACAGCACTTTGTGCTTGTGTCTGTGATGAATGTATGAGTAGCAACACTTCCTTTCCTGATATGAGCTACCAATGTTTTTGTAAAACTGGAAAGATTGCAAAGATGGGTGGAACAAGTGCCTTCAACCGCTTCTTTGCTTCACAATATCGTATGCATTCTTTGGTTTTCAGATCATGTATCATCTTCTCTTCGAGATACACTCAACACACCTTGCTCTAGACTGTGTGATCCAGAACAGTTGATGCACACCTGTGAGAGGGTGCAGTCACTATGCAGCTCTTATGTCCCCTTCCCACACTTTCTACAGGTGGAGTTGCCCTTGCAGGTTGCCAATGCAATGCAAAATGGGGTGAGTAGAGACACTGTCGGTAGGGCATCACAATTAAACTTGCAGAAAATTGAATTTTTAATTTAAAACACATTGTCATGTATCTGTATTAAGTTTAAAAAGGTATCTTAAACTGCTTTCAAAAAATTCTAGGAAGTATGTACAGTAATAGTATTTTCTTCACAATCAAAAACACATTGTAATAAATGAGTCATTTCCAGCATATAATAACAATAATTTTTTTGTGGTCATAATTACCTGATAACAGGATTTCTATTGGCTGTGCTGATGGGTACAGGGAACCTACAATTTAACGTGGAATCCGAACCAATAAGCATTCTTGCATATTTCACATTACACAGCGAGCTGTGCCAGTGGTGAAAACCAGGTTAAATGCCTATGAAAATCCCCGCCGAGACAGGGATTCGAACTGGGGACCTTTCAATCTCCAGTCAGACACCTTAACCATAGAGCCACCAGACCACTATTCTGGCATATAATTGCAATGAGGTCTTCACAGGTGAACCACTGGATTGTGTTATGAAAACACGTTATTTCAACAACTATCTCTGTCGCCTTCTTCAGGTGCAGAAACATTTTTACTGGTTGACTGAACAACAGATACTGAGACAGCTCAGGTGATGCACATCCTTATAGAACCAAAGGCTCTGTTCACAGCCCACACCTGGTGGCTGGCTGGCAGTGGACATGCCTGTATATCTTTGTTGTAGCCCATGGATCATATGGTGGTAGAGGTACCTTGCTCTCTGTGGAGTTTTGTCAAGGCTGGTTTCCAAAGTCTCACTAACAAATAGCCTACTGTCTCCATTGCAGGTATCGGCCAACCGAATTTTGATTGCTTCTTTGACTACTGAATCCAAAATACATGAAGCTCAAGCCAGCTGTCTCAGTATCTGATGGTCAGCTGATTGTACAGGAGACGGCAGAGCTAGTCGTCAAAATATTGTGTTTCAGAACACAATCCGGTACACCCGTGAAGACTTCATTGCAAAATAACATTGTATTACAGTCAACAAATACATAAAATGTGAAGAGAACTATTTCTACTATTACTATTACTCCACGATTCACTATAAGTGCATAAATGCAAATGAGAAACAAGAGAGGCCCTATCACGCTTCCCTGGGGAACCCCGGACCTCACCTTGGTAAGTGATGAACTCTCACCGTCGAGAACTACACACTGTGTTCTGCCTTTCAGAAAGTCTGCAACCCAGTCGCATATTTGTCTAGATATGCCGTAACCACGAAGTTTCCTAAGTAACCTAGTGTGTAGCACAGTGTCGAAAGCTTTTTTAAAATCTAATAGAACTACATCAACCTGGGATTGCCCATCTATAATATGGCACAAGTTGTGAATTAAAAGTGCAAGTTGTGTTTCGCAACATCGGCCTTTTCTACACAAACTGTATCTACAATATCAGGATTGCTTATAAGAAAAATATCCAAAATGGATGAGGAATCTTTGTCTCATTATGTTGGATCTTATGCATTTGTTCAAGAGATTTTTCTGCAAATAATTCTAGGAACGTTTCAGTTATTAACCTATCTCTTCTGCCCAACCTGAAAGTGCATGTGTCCCAATTAACCGACTGTAGGTTAAAATCACCACCCATGATCAATATATGTCCCTGAAATTTTTTATAAATTTTATTAATTGACGCTCTGAAGCAACTGAATCTGGAGGTCGATAAAATGACCCGATTATGAACTTTAAATTTTTACCTTGACCCATACCAACTCACAAAAATTTTCTGCTTCGGTTACGACAGCGTAATTAACGGTTTTGTTAACGGCCACGAACACACCCACACCCATTGAGACAGCTCTGTCTTTCTGAAAAACATTGAAATCAGGACCAAATACTTCACTAGATTCTACCTCTGGCATCAGCCAGCTCTCGGTTCCTAGTATTATATCAACATCATTAATCACAACAGCGGCATGGAAATCGGCTACTTTCCCTTGAATACTCCGACAATTTAGGACCATTGCCCTTAGCTGCTTTGTATTATTTGTGAAGTCGAAATTCACATTCTGACAGAAAATGGGTGAAGTATTTGGGGCTGCAACATACAATTTACTGGCACCATCACTACCAGAACCAAGATCTAAGTTATCAGCACATCCTCTTCGATGAACTGAAGGATCCTCGGGCCTCACGGTGTTCCTAAAATATAATTCACTTCAAGACGGTTCCATATTTTAGCAGCCACCATGGTCGCCATTCTCAGTGTGTAACATACTATACTACAGAACAATGATTTTTAGGACTTGCTAAGATCAACAAAAACAAAAAAAAAGGGAAGGATGTGTCAGCATCTATCCATGGTGTTATAAGCTATCATGCCAACCTTGGTCATAATCTATTAGTGGAAGATGTATTTTTGAAGGAGAAATGTGGAAAAATCCCAACATTTGCATAAATGGTTGCAAAATGAGCGATCTGAACCCACCAAATTAAGTTCTCCTCAAGTATATTTGGCTTTAACACATTTAATCAAACTTCCTTAACATATTTCGGACAACTGGAAGAGAATTCTTGATTATTTTAATGCAGAACAGCCAGGGAGGATAATACAACAATAGAAACGTATAAATAAGGGAAATTTTCAAAATAAAGAGAGGTTTTAGTGTGATTATTGTTTTCTTAAATAAATTCGTAAAAAGTTGGGCAAAAGACGTCAGTTTTTTCATAAGGCACTTATTGTTCATCGTTGTAAAAACTAGTGTCATATTCAGAACTAACATAGTAACCACTAACAATCAGATTTTGCTAAAAATTAATACTATAGGCTTACTTGATCAGTTTACAGTATATTTTTAACACAACAACAGTGCTAGACCAAGTGAATTCATTAGAAAATTAAATAGCAAAAAACTTAGCATTTAGAACCATTATCATAATTATAATAGAAGGATGAGATAGATTTATATTTGTTTTGCTTTAATGTTTAGCTGAATTGAATGTTAACATATTCCACACTAAACATTTTATTTTGGATATAAGTTCACTCTTTTGGTATATATCACATTTGGTAAATGTTTTAGTTACGAGTACTGTTTGAACAGTTTTTTTTATTCATTTTTAAAATGTAAAATTTTTTGGGATTTGACATTGAGCCCTAAAAAATCAAAGAACTGCGATCGCTGGTGATGTCATTGGTGGTAATGGCAGTGGCAAGAACAAAGGAAAAACATGGGCTTTTATTAAACTGTATTTTAGAAAAAAAAGGGCTTTGTCATTCTTCAAGAATGGAATCATCAGAAAAAGGACATCACTCTTAATAAGAAACAGGAAGGGAACTAGGCCCTGTCTTTATGAAAGTGGAATCTGTAGATGAAGTGATTCTAAAAATTATGGAAACTCGCATTTGGATTATCAGAGCAGTAATGATCACCAAATGCCAGGTTGAACATTAACATTCATCTTCCAAGGATGACAGATACATTAAAATTTGGAAATTCTCAAATTGAGGGGGTTCCTGCTGCTTAAAATGAGCTGATCTGTACAGTTCAGACACACTAATATTTTCAGGATAATCTCTAATTGCCTAGATAAACTTATTTGTGTTTTGGGGATGGGTATGAGCAACAGCTGAGTGATCTGCATTGTTAATGAATGCTGCTCATCCACGCTGTAAAATGTTGGTGGTGATGCTAATATATCAAGAGAACCAAAGTTCACGATTTATTTGATGCAAATGATACGAAAAAATTCTAAATGTTCACAATGGCGGTGTAAGAGTAAGTGAAAAATACGGAGTGTATGCTTTAGTTGGATATGGAACTGAATTAATGGATTAGTCACAGATACTACCAGCAAAGAAGCTGGGAGGCGTAATGGAAAAGTTATCATTATATTAAAATTAAATTAAATTGCAATGGAGCACATGCTCCAGTGGCAATTTCCCTAAACACCCATTTTCCCCCTTTTCTGCACCCCATACATTTGGCCTTTACAACTTCAAATTCTTTCAAGGTTTTTGGCAAATTATTCATCATTTCTCTTGGTAACTTATTCCAATCCCTGACACCCTTACCTCAAAAAGAGAATGTTCCTACACCCGTGGGCCTGAAATCGAGTGCCAGCTTGTGATCATGTTCATCTTAGAATGGGAAGGAAACCAACCCTGGCATTTATAAAGGGAGACAGCCAATATTTAAATGGGAAATCATGATTAGCACAAATGTGGATGGCCAGACTTGGGATCAAACCATCCTCCATAGTGGATAGTGCATGATGTAATCTGGAACATACTTATTAAAAGCATGCAATAAGATCTGTTTCCAAAAAAGGAATAATTATGTCTGATGGATGTGCAATGGTATGCATAAACTGGGTACGGACTGGATTTAAAGCATCAGATTTACAATGCAGAAATAGACAATGATTAGCAATATAAAAGTTTGGAAGAAAGAGGGGAAAAAATTAGACTATAAGAAATAGTAACATCCAACAAACTATTAATACCAAGTTCTTTGTATAATTGTATTGAGCATGCATCTGTTATGAAAAATTCCACTAATGACCTTGTCATCAACATGCCCAAAAACACCAACAATGAAAAAGTAAGAAAATATAGTATGATTATCAATTATCATCAGACATGAAAATATCTAAATTAAAAATAATATAGCCTATATGCACCAAATTCTATGAAGGTAAAGTTTATAATAATTAATTGTAAACATGAAATCTCATCACAAATGTGATTATCCTTATAGCTACCATAATTCTAATCTAAACTGTCAATAAGAGTTAAGTACTACAACCATACAGCAAATTATTGTTAAAAACAATATTTACATATACAGGGTGAGTTTTTTATCTTGAGACAACTAAATATCTCGAAAACTACAAATCCGATCAAAAAAAGTGGGTAATAAAAATTGTTCGTCTCGACGGGGGACATCCGATGATACCAAATTTGACTCCCCACCCCCACCCCCTAGGGGTGGGGGAAGGGGGAGAAAAAAAACTTAAATAGGAACCCCCATTTTTTATTGCAGATTCTGATTCCCCGGAAAAAACTACCCCTATTTCACCCCCAATTCGAGTCATTTTGGTCGATAGATGGCGCTGCAATCGACAAAAATCAAAATAAGCAAAAATTCATTTAAAAATGAGGATATCTCGTGAAATACACATCAGATCAGCAAAATACAAGTTAATGTGATTGATATTTTTCAAAAACTATTCAATAACACCACCCACCTCCAAACTTGAGGGATGGGAATGGACATTATTTCAAAATGCACTGATGCAAATTCTTTAGCAGATAGCGAAAGTCAAACATTACTTTTTGCGTTACCCAGGAACAACGACGTGGACGTAGTAATTTTCTGTTCCCTTTGGGGTGCTAGATTTAGGTGAGTCCCCTCGCCTCTCACCATCGGGGTGCTTGTTTTTGGTGAGTCCCCTCGCCTCTCACCATCGGGGTGCTTGTTTTTGGTGAGTCCCCTCGCCTCTCACCATCGGGGTGCTTGTTTTTGGTGAGTCCCCTCGCCTCTCACCATCGGGGTGCTTGTTTTTGGTGAGTCCCCTCGCCTCTCACCATCGGGGTGCTTGTTTTTGGTGAGTCCCCTCGCCTCTCACGTGTTTGTTTCTAACAACAATTCTAAAGCAAGTGCTCGAAAATATCACCACCGACATCGATGCATTTATTTACCCGCTCTTGGAATGATTCGACGCAACTAAGAAGCATATCCGGCGTGATTTTTTGACAAGCGTTGGTAATTCGTTCAATCATGTTTTCAGGCGTTGTTGGCACTTCACTGTAAACTTCATTCTTCAAGTATCCCCATAAAAAAAAATCAGGCGAAGTGAGATCTGGTGATCTTGCAGGCCACGGCACTGGACCTCCTCTTCCGATCCATCGACGATTGTACAGACGATCTAACACTTCCCGCGATCTTACAGCAAAATGTGCTGGACAACCGTCATGTTGAAACCACATTGTTTGTCGCACGTCTAAGGGTACGTCTTCAAGCAATGTTGGCAGTACGTCCTCTAAGAGTTGTTGATATTTCTCCCCATTGAAATGTCCATGGATAAAATGTGGACCAATAAGTTTGTCCCCAATTATCCCACACCAAACATTTACATTCCACGGACGCTGATGTTCAAC
>CM061919.1:30221970-30250954 GCA_031002005.1 Vandiemenella viatica | reverse complement strand
ATTTCATGGTATATTTTCTGGGAGGAATGGTAATGCACGAGGTAATTTTGCAGTACGCCAAGAGGGGCAAGGTAATGATATGAGTGCAAATGAAGCTACTAAGGGAGGATTTTTTTAAATAAAACTATGGGTGGTAATGCACAAAGTAATTTAAATGCTTAGGGTTACGGCAAAGGCACATTGGCGCACCCACAACAATAAGAGAAGTGCCAATAATTTCTTTAAGGGGGAATTCAGAGATAAAAGACTTAATAATTGATATTGTAATTGAAGATAAGAATTGTATTATGATTGTTGATACCGGTGCTGAACTTTCTCTTTTATCACAAGCTATATGTGGTACTGAAGGGCTGAAACCAGCAGATTGTAAGATTACGGGTTTAACAAGAAATGAAGAAATTAAAACTTATGGTATGAGAAATATAATTATAGAAGATGAAAAATATAATGCTAAGGTGTATGTTGTTCAACTTTGAATTCTTCTTATCATTAGGCTTAGACTTTTTGACAAAATATAATGCTAGCATAAACGTGACAGAGCGTTCAATCGGTTTGAGGAAACGCTCGCGTGTAGACCCACTTTTGTCGCTAAAAGTCTTCAGTACAGATTCATGGTCAGATGCAGGATTAGCTACCCTAAATCTACCTGTTAACCGGATCTATAAGTCTTCTGTCAAGTCTACAGCTAAGCAGAATATTCCAAAATCATCAGGAAAAGTTTTTTTTTAAACCATTCAGAATGATCTTACTTGTGATGAAAATTCTATTATTTTAGTTGAATCACCAAAAGACTCAGAATGGTTGAATTCAAACGGTTGCTATTTTAAGAGCAGTATTTGTAAAGTGAGAATAATTAATGGGGAGAAATAATTACCTGTTGTAATTGAAAATTTTAGCGGAAGTGATGTTGACGTACCAAAGGGTCATTGTTTGGCGCAGATTGAAGTTTTAAGAGATCAGTCATTAGATAGTAGTAATTTTATGGGAGAAGATGTAAATAATCCTGGGTTAGAAAATAAGTGTGTTCGTGTAGCTCAAGCTGAATCAGATATTTGTTTTAAAGATAAGCTCAGTCATTTGTCTAGTCACGATGCGGAAGCTGTTGAAAATTTGTTGCAAGAATTTAAGAATTTGTTTATTCTAAAGCCCACATTACCAGCTACAGATTTGGTAGAGCATAGAGTTCCAACTGGGAACGCGAAACCTGTTTACAAAAAAGCCTATAGAATTACTTTTCATCAAAGATCATTAATTGAAGAATTTAATGATCAACAATTAAAAGAGGGGATAATTAGGGAAAGTATTAGCCCTTGGAGCTCACCAGTAATTGTCGTGCCCAAGAAGTATAAAAATGGGGAAACCAAATACCGTTTTTGTGTAGACTATAGAGGGTTGAACAAAGTTACAATTACTGATCCTTATACGTTACCCAACATAGCTGAAATGGTTGACTACCTAGGGAACTCTAAAGTTTTTACTACTTTGGATATGAAGAGCAGATATCATCAAATCAAAATTGCAGAAGAAGATATTCCAAAAACCGCAATAAATCTTCCTTTTGGCCATTATGAATATGCACGTATGGCTTTCGGCCTAAAAAACGCACCATCTAGTTTTCAGCGCTTCTTAGACCATTTGATGCATGGATTATAGCCTTTTATAATTTTAATATATCTTGATGACTTAATAATATTCTCAGAAACAATTGAAGACCATTTTGTTAGGCTAAGAAATGTGTCTGAACGCTTACAAAAAGCTAATCTTACTCTTTCACTTGAAAAATGTACTTTTCCTGCTTCAGGAATTGATTATCTTGGTCATATAATCTCTAGCGACGGAATCAAGCAACACCCTGGATTAGTATCAGCTGTAAAAGATTTTCCAGCACCTACCAATGTAAAACAATTGCAATCTTTTCTTGGTGTTGCCAATTATTACAGAAAATTTGTTTTAAATTATGCTAAAAAAGCTAGACCTCTCACCCACCTGCTAAAGAAAGGAGTAAAATTTGTTTGGACACCTGAATGTGATAAAGCTATGAATACATTAAAAGAAGCCCTTACTTCTCCACCAATATTAAATTTTCCAAATTTTTCAGCAGATTTTATTTTATCATGTGATGCTTCTCAAGCAGCAATAGGATGCAATTTAAGCCAGAAAATCAATGGAATTAAACAACCAGTTGCTTTCGCTTCGAGGCAATTAAATAAAGCAGAATGTAAATATACACCCACTGAACTGGGAACTGCTTTCTGTAATTTTCGGAGTTACTCAGTTTAGATACTATCTTCTGGTCAAAAAATTCAAAATTGTCACAGACCTTTCCAGCCTTCGTTATCTATTAAACCTCAAAGATCCAAACAGTCGCCTCACTAGATAGGCATTAAAATTATCTGCTTATGATTACGAAATTGAATATAGACCTGGTAAATTATTAGGGAATGCGGATGCAATAAGTAGAATGGTTAGGGTTATTGAGAGTAAAGAAATTCCACAACTTGCTGATCTACCTATCGAACAATCAAATGATACAGTGTGTAATAAGTGGCGAAAAAACAAATGGTTTGTTGTTCATGACGAACTTTTATACAGACCAACAAAACTAGGGGAAAGAGTTGTTGTTCCAAAATCATTAAGAGAAGTTGTTTTAAAATTGTATCATTCTCACCTGCTTAGTGGTTATAGCGGATGGAAAACTACTAATAAAAAAATTGCAAAAGAGTATTGGTGGCCAGGTAGACGGAAATCCGTACGTGATTTCGTACTCAGTTGTATACCATGCAACGAAAGACAAATTTCGGGAAATGCAAAAGAAAAATTACAGCCTTTACCAGAAACAGTAAAGCCCTTTCAAAGAATTCGCCTCGATTTAATGGGCCCCTTCAGACGTACAGAACGAGGTAATATTTATGTATTTTTCATGGTCTATGCCTTCTCCAGATATTTAGTAATGATCCCTTTGCCTGAACAAACCTCAAAAACCATAGCTTGAGCGTTTGTAGAGTGGTGGATTCTTCGCTTTGGCGTACCGACAAATTTGATTATGGATCAAGCAAAATATCTTGTTTCTGAACTATTTACACATACCTGTAAACTGTTGGGAATTGAAAAATTACAGACAACATCCTGGCACCCCCAAAGTAATGGCAAAATTGAAAGGGTGCACAGAACTTTTGGTAAAACACTCACTTATTATTTAAATTAATCTCATTCCAATTGGGACTCGATTTTCGAATATATAGTTTCGAGTTATAATACAAACACCTACTCCAGTATGGGGAAATCACCGTTTGAATTATTGTATGGTTCGGAAATGGTCTCACCCTTCCTTTCGTTTAAAACAACCAAAGAAATTAACAATCCATAAGTTAGAAGTCTTACTTTCAAACTTAAAAGAATATGGGATCAAATTAGGAAGAAAAATTTATCTGCATACTTAAAACAGGAAAAAGAGTACAATAAAAAAGCTAAACCACAAGATATTCTAGTAGGTGGTTATGTTAAGTTGCCTAAACCCTACCAGAAAAAAGGTCTATCCAAAAAATTTAGAGTTAATTTTTACTGGTCAGTATCAGGTAACGCAATCTCTTGGTCCTGTTAATGTACGAATCAATCTTCCCAATCGAGAAATTGTTGTAAACAAGAATAGGTAACGACCATATTTTTGGGAACCTAAAGATTCAGTTCATCCGGGAAAAACCAATACAAACACCACAACACAGCCATCATCTTTTAAATTCGTTGCTCCACCTGTTAAAACCAACACTTCACATTCACATAATCTACGAAGTAACCCTTCCTTTAAGCTGGATATTCCACCACAAAAAAATCGCAAACTATAGCCTCAGGCCAAGAAAGTAAGCTACTTCTATTTCATAATGTAATTCAAAACTATTATTTTATGTCTATGTACTTTGTAACTCTCAAAATTAATTTTGTCTTGAAGTAGTGGAGGCTGGATATGAATTAAGAACCTTCAAGTTGCATATGTCTCTATGGATGTCAAATTTTTTCATTTTTTACCGTGATTTTATATGTAATTGCAGACAGGGTTGATGATTTAAAGCTTACTAGAAATTCTGTCGGCAATCATTAGAATTATTTCAAGCACAATACTGCTGCAGTTATATTTCTTACAGCCTCAAGCGGCCGGATGGGATATCTTCCTAGGCACGCAGCGTAATCAGAGACGCGCTGTCAGCGTGTGACATTACATTGGGCCTGCAATCTTTGTTTAATTATTATCGGTATAAATATCGATTATCGATATGCCGCGAGAGACTAACCTCTGTGGCAGAGCAGTAGTAAGTCAAGTGTTAACGGTGGCGGGAACAGTGTGGCGGCGTGTACATGTTTTTGGTACATTCGGGAAAACATTCTCGGGCACTTGGATACGGAAATCGTGCGTCCGTGTCGGTAAATGTAATTTGGCAGGACGTCGATTCCGTGAAACCCGCCATACAGTGAAAAGTACACCTACACGGATTTAGAGAACAGTGAAAGTGTTATAGTGGACTAGCAACTGTTATATGAACATTCAATATGCTTCTTATTGACGAGGAGTAGTTCGTTAATCAACTTTTCACTCAATAAGAATCTGTGGTCTTCGGATAAGTATTATTTAATGAATTCCAGTTGGTGGTCAGAGTACTAGTGTATGGCACAAACTATTGGAATAAAACGAGTGTTGTTATTGGTATTCCCGATGTGTGTGTGTATCATTTTATATTTCTAGTACTTTAGACTAACCTCTGGTGGCGACTGTGATTAAAGAATAAACTGCGAAGTACCGATACCTACATTAGACAGGTCAATTGATAATACTGTGAGCAGAACTTTCAGTATAATTTTAAAACCAGTAACTTCGCGACAGAACTGACTGTTAAATTAACCCAGTAAAACCCAGTAGTTTTACATGGCGCACGTGAAATGGACTTGGGTTTGAAGTTGGTTAAAGTGAAGAAATAAAAACCAGCGGAAAACGCAAACTTTGAGTGAAAAAGTGAAACGAAAAACAACAATACAGTACGTGTATCGCATGTATTGGATCGAATACAGTGTTAAGTGCAGTGGTTGCGGAACTGAGTGCAAAGAAGTTACGAGAGAAAGAGACAGCTTTGCTAACCAAAGGCTAACATTACGGTGGTAAAGTCAACGACGAAGAGGAACTACATCTCGCGGCGCAGTAGGACAACGCGGAAGGAGACGAAGAGGAACTACATCTTGCGGCGCAGTGGTACATCGCGGAGGGAGACTGTACATTACAGGTTGCCAGCCTGTGAGCTACCAGGGTGGTGTAAAGCATATGAAGCTAACACCCACAGCAGCAATCACCAGTAATTAAATCCTACATTTCTGTGTGAGTGATGTGTTATTTTCAGCTATTCCTGATTGGAGCAGAGTAGCAGCCAGGATTTCTGAAGATCCACGTGGCATGCCTCCTTGCAAGTTTGTTTATGTTTGAAATATTACTGTTCATCAGCGTTGTACTGGTTGATTTGTTGGTCTATCGGCGTTTTGAGGGTAAAGCTTAAGTTGTTTTGCTTTTGATGTTACGGGACAAGCTTGTGTGTGGTTAGCTACTGATTCTTTTGTTTCGGTTTTGAGTGTAGGCAATTAAGTAGCTTTAACCCCCTACTCCACCTTTTCGCTCGAATCCTGTGTAGTGTTTTCTTAGTCGGTGAAAATGAATACTGAGGAAACTTTTGTGGAAGGAACAAGAGAGCAGACCGAGGAAGTGTCGGTTAAAGAAATGCTGATGCAGTTGATGAACCAATTAAAGACTGAAATAGCTGAGAGAAGCTACTCCTTGGAAGAGAAACTTAACCACTCCTTTGCTGAAAATGCGGAGAGAAGTCACTCTTTGGAAGAGAAGCTCAAGGAATTGAAGACAGAAAATGCGGAAAGAAGCGAGGCTTTGGAAGAGAAACTTAAACACCGCTTTGAAGAGAATTTCAATGCTTTACAGTCCATGAAAACCGAAAATGCTGAGAATCTTAAAGTTATACATGAAGAGAACCAGGCCATTCAAAAGAACTTAAGGGCGGTACATGACAACCTCAGGGCGGAAATAGAAGAGAAAGGGAAAGCCCTACGTGAAGATATTACTAGGGATTTGGATGAAAGACTCATACAAATAAGAGGAGAGATGGAGCAACTGCAACTGAAGTGTGTCTTAAAAGGGGAAGAAACCAAGGCAGAAGTGGAACATTTCAAACAGGGAATGGCGTTGGAAGTAGGACTCACTCAGCAACGAGTTGAAGCCATTGAAAACAAGATGGAGTATCAAGATCTTAAATTAAAAAGAGGACTTGAAAGTGTGTGAAGAGAATGTAGAAGAAGCACAGAAAGAAGTTAAGTTGTGGACTGACAAAATCAATTGCCTTGCGGAAGGGATAGAAAAAGTTAAACTGGCCTCCTATTGTGAAATAGAGAATAAAATAAGCCAAAAGGTGCCAGCCATCAAGCAAGAAGTAGAGGGGAACTTGAAAACCCAAGTGTTAGGGGCAGTTAGAGAAGATATGAGCAAGTATCAAGGAATTCTTACTAACCCTTTCTATCCAGGATACCCACTAGAGGAAAAGCGCGAACTCCAGAAACTTGATGACTCAGGAAAACTGCACCCAGTAGATTTTCTAGATAATTTTGAAACTTATCCTCCATTCCAAGTCGCTCTGGATGATAGGATAATACGGATGTTTCACGAGTACATGAGAGGAAGAGCACGCCTATGGGGTGACCGGTTTTCAGAGGAATTCACTACCTACCAACGCTTCAGAGAAGAGTTCCTTCGACACTTTAGGTCGGTGGAAAGGCAGGTAGCCGTCAAGTCTGAACTGATGCATGGTGAGCCCTACTCTCCAGGAAATGAAACACAAGACTTCTTCCTACGATGTCTAGCTAAGTGCCGTCACCTCGACGGCCATATAGCGAGGCGGAGTATGTTGAGATAATCATGGCCAGGCTACCAGAGTCAACGCAGCTGATTTTTGCCACTCACAGAATAAACAATCACACTGAGGCGATCGAAATGTTAGGAAGGCTGGATGCACAAGAGAAGAGGATGGGAGGAAAAGACCAAGAGAGCGAGAGGACCGAAATGAATCACGCGACAGAGGAAGGAGAGCGAACCATAACCAACAAAGGAATGAAATGGGCAACGGTCAACAATATTGGAGGAGAGGACAAGACAATAGGGGCCGCGGGAGGAGCAATTTTAACTTCAGACGGGAGCAAGAGCAAGAGAGGGGTCGTAGTAGAGAACGGAAGCAACAGGATAGTGACCAAAGAACCCGGCAAGACCATAAACCAAAAACCAATAACAATCCTTCTAAAGGAAAGCGTGACACGGAAAACTGCCAGCTGCCACTGTTTTGGTCCGACCAGGGGCAGAACAAGTCGTCGGACCACCAAAAGAAGCTTCAAGGGAGAGAGAAGCTCCACCTCTCCTACAGAAAGGAAAACGGCTAATCACAATGAGAGGGGCTGAATTTATTGTTCATGGAGAAGAATCCATCAACGGTCAGGGACAAGTGGTGCCTGGCCTATCGGGATCTATGTTTACCAAGCAAGGGGGAGTGGAGTTTTGTAAATTTGCAGAGATTGGAGAATTTTGGCAACTCTGTAAGGAAACAAATGATTTTGTCGTTAGGTTGGAGGATGATTCAATGGAGGAAGATGTTGAACCACCATTTGAAGAGGACTACAATGAGAGCCTCTATACTTTCGGTGATAGAGGGATGGTATTGATCTCTAAGGAAAACAGCAGCTGTCAGAGAAACGAAGAGTCTAGGTCGGCGAACGTAGTAAAGTCCATGGAAGGGGTAGACATTGAAGACACAGAAGAAGAAGAGGAGGAAGAGAGCGAAACAGAAGAAACAGAAGAAGAGTATAGTACGGTGGGAGAGTATGAGCAGATTTGTTTGGCAACTGATGACCCTATCAAGCACATCCTTAGATCAGACGACTTTAATCTTGAAGATGGGCAACTGATCAGCATTGAGGTGGAAGGGGTGATATCCACGACAAACGGTCAACTGACAGTGGAAAACACCAACGTCATAAGTGGGAAAGAACCCAATTTCAACTGGGAGAGAGATAAACAGACGAAGAAAAATAGGAGTGAAGAAAAGAAAGGTGATACTAGGCAGCAGAAATGGAGAAGGGAGAGTTCGAGCAGAGAAATACCTGTAAGTTCAGTGTACCTGAGTGATCCCAGGCAAGACCTCATAGAAGAGGATAATCAGTTGAAGCAAAGGATATTCAGGGTACCAACTGTAGAAATAGAAGTATTAGGGAAGAAGGTCAAGGCAGTAATTGATACTGGGGCCGAAGTTTCATGTATATCGGAGACCCTATACAAGGAGCTCGCAGAGGAACAGGATTTTGAGTATTGGCCTACAAACACCATCGCGATAGTGCCAGCGACTGGAAGAGAGAGTAAAATAGTAACGATACAGATTTTATTGGTAGGAAAAGTGTGTGGACAGGAAGTTGGAATCCACATGTATGTTGTACCCAATCTCAATATTGACTGCATCATTGGTGTGGATTGGATCATACCAACAGAAACCATATTGCACTGTGGGAAAGGGTATATGGAATTTTACACGGAGGGAACGAAATGCCGAGCAGAAATTGGAAATGCTAAGAAAGAGATTGAAGAGAGTTTTACCGGTATCCAGTTAGACTATACTGAACTGGAAGATGACACCGAAGAGGAGGAGGAGGCGCGATGGAAAGCGGGAGAAGGCGAGGAAGAAAGCAACAAGGAAGAAAGGAGAATTGATCATCCAGAAGGGGGAGAATTTGGTATATGTCCGTGGGATATACAAGAACACTTCGAGAATGCTTTTTCTGACAAACCCGGACTGGTAAAAGGCTACCAGTGCCATTTCAAGGTGAAGGAAGAGAAACCGTTCTCCATAAAGCCATACCCAATTCCACTGGCGAAAAGGGACAAAGTGAGGGAAGAATTGGAACGCATGGAAAGTTGGGGAATCATCGAGAGATCGCAAAGCGAATATGCAAGTCCACTCGTAGTGGTGACAAAAGCGAACCAGTCCATCAGATTAGTGCTTGATGCAAGAGCACTAAACAAGATTTTATTCACGGAGAGAGATCACCCAGAGATAGTGGATGACTTGCTACAAAAATTTCATGGGGTGAAATATTTATCATCTCTTGATCTTACCTCATCCTACTGGCAGATTCCCATTCAGAAAGAGTCTAGGAAGTACACAGCATTTAGATTCGAAGGAAGATGTTATCAGTTTAAGGTACTTCCATTTGGATTGAATAACTCTGTAGCCCATTTCATAAGAGCTCTGGACCAAGTACTTGGTAAAGAGTTGAGGTAGAGACTACAGGTTTACGTTGACGACATAATGATTGCAACCAGTACGATCGAGGAACACTGAGAGCTGTTGAGAGAAGTCCTGACGACGATACAGAAGGCGGGAATGACATTGAAGAAGAAGAAATGCATCTTTCTACGGTCACGCTTGAAGTTTCTGGGACATGTGGTCACCCCGGAAGGAATTCTGGTGGATGATTCGAGGTTGGAGGCTATTCAGAAGTTTCCTCGACTTACTAACAAAACGCAACTCAAGAGCTTCTTAGGTTTATGTAGCTTCTACAGGAAGTTTATACCGGAGCAACAGTTAAACAGTCCGAATCTAAGGAAACTGGATCAGAAGAATTCAGTTTGGAAATGGACAGGCGAATGTGAAAAAGACTTCTGTGACAATAAGCAAGCACTGACCCAAAAGAGGATACTGTCATACCCCAATTGGGATTGGACCTTTGTTTGGTCACCGATAGTTCGCATTATGGTTTAGGTGCCGAAATCTTCCAAGAGAAGGAAGTAAATGGACTGAAGGAGCACCATACGATTGCTTTCGCAAGTAGAATGCTCAATGCACACGAAATGAGAAATTGTATAACGGAGAAGGAGGCATTGGCTATTCTCTGGAGTTTTCAGAAATTCCGACATCTCTTCCTAGGGAGAAAAATAATTATCCATACTGACCATAGGGCCCTGTCGTTTCTGATGAATTGTAGACTGACTCACGGTAGATTAACTCGCTGGGCGCTGTTACTCCAAGAGTTCCAATTTTACATCAAATACGTCCCAGGGAAGGAAAACCTAGTGGCAGATTGTTTGTCCAGACTCCCTGTTGGAATGCCGGAGGACCGCGGGACCACCCAGTCAATTCAAGAAGCAGCCCTTCATTATCTGGAAGGGGTTCCTCAGGAAGGCAAGGTCATCAAATGGATGAGAGAAATGAGTGTCCAACAAAGAGCAGGATGAAGGATGGAGAGAGGTCATCGAGGCCCTTGAAGAAGAAAGTGACAATACGATATTGAAGAAACACTACTGCCTTCATAAAGGGATACTGTTCTATAGAAAAGCAGAGGATAGAAAGGAGTGGAAAGTATGTGTACCGGAACACTGTGTCAATGAGTGGATTAGATATCACCATCTCAGCTATGGACACTATGGAGCGAGTAAATGCTCACTTATAATGAGAGAACATTGTTATTTTGGGAATTTAGAAAGAAGAGTAGCAAAGGTTTTGTCAACATGTGAAACGTGTCAGAAAGTCAAGGTGGACACCGTATTGAGAATGGGAAGGATGAAAAGTATAATTCCGTCAAGACCTCACGAGTTGATATCAGTTGACTTATATGGACCATTGCCAGCGTCCAGGGGAGGAGTCACTACTATTTTTGTTGTTATAGATGCCTTTACCAAGTATGTGAAGCTCTATCCAGTCAAGAAAGCATCTACAAAGGTTCTTTTAGGCAAGATACTTACCAATACTTACCCACGGAGGGGAAGCCGAAGCAGATACTGTCCGATAATGGACCACAATTCTCTAACAAGAAGTGGACAAAAGTACTGGAAGGAGAAGGAATAGAATGGGTGAAAACCTCATTCTTCCACCCTCAAGGAAATATGGTAGAAAGGGTGATGGGAGAAGTCGGGAAGTGGTTTAGAATCTACTGCCAACATAGCCACAAAAGTTGGGCACAGCAGGTAGAAAAGTTTGAAGAGGTGATGAATACTATTCCTCATGGATCAACCAAAGTTACTCCGTTCGAATTGATGTTTCAAGAACCAGTTCCAAGGATTATTACCAAATGTGTCAATTTTCCTGACGGGATAACAGTGGATTTCCAACAGAAAATTGAAGAAGCCAAGAAGGTGTTAGTTGAGAAAGCCAAGGCACGGCAAATGACACATAACAAGAAAGGGAAAGTGACAATATACCAGGCGGGACTCTTAGTGCTCATTCAAACACATTTCCAGTCTTTCGCTATCAACCACGAAATAAAGAAATTCAAGATACTCTATGAGGGGCCGTATAGGGTGAGGGAGAGTCCCAGAGAGAACGCCTATACCCTTGAACACCCCAAAGATGGAAAGTTAAAGGGAACTTATAATGTTATACCCTAAAACCTTTCAAGACTACAGCGCAGGGTGGGGGAAGAGAAGGGAAGTGCCTAGGGGTGAAGTGCATCCTGAACACCCCATGAAACCCTCCACCTCCATTTTGTAAATAGTTTAGGTTGTAAATAAGTTCTTTCTTTCTCTGTTTATATGTATCTTAGTTGTTAGGTTGTTTTCAAGTTGACCAACTCATTACTGTACTGCACACGTGTCGGTAGGTCGATGACCTATATCGCCAACGGGCATTTCTTTTCCTTGTGAACCATAAAACTAATGTAAGAAGTTCGGTGGTGATATTAACCCAGTGGCTAATGGCCTAGTCGTGCACTCTCTAGGTCCTTGCAGTAGGCCGTATACAGTGACGAAGTGAGTGGCCCCATAACCAGCGTGTGAATTTTTTTATTTTTTTTATTTTTTGTGTTGCAATTTGTGTTAAAGGTTAAGTTTGGGAACGAACAGCTGACTCTATAACAGCCATGAAGGACAATGTGCTTTGAAAGAGAACCAGTTGGCTATTTTGTATGTACAACTGTTTGTCTATGATATATGAAATTTGTATTTGCTTCTTAAATGTAGATGTAACCATGAAAATGTAATTTTTGTTTGAGGAGTACCGACCACCAACTACATTGTACAAGAGTGTAATCTTGTATGTGAATTTGTACCTATGAGCAGTAAGTTAACTACCCAATCACACCTCGACTGTTTGTCGGTTTCTGTTTAAACTGTTCACTGCTTGTTCACATTTGTAAACAGAGACCTGGAAGAGGTTGTGACATTACATTGGGCCTGCAATCTTTGTTTAATTATTATCGGTATAAATATCGATTATCGATATACCGCGAGAGACTAACCTCTGTGGCAGAGCAGTAGTAAGTCAAGTGTTAACGGTGGTGGGAACAGTGTGGCGGCGTGTACATGTTTTTGGTACATTCGGGAAAACATTCTCGGGCACTTGGATACGGAAATCGTGCGTCCGTGTCGGTAAATGTAATTTGGCAGGACGTCGATTCCGTGAAACCCGCCATACAGTGAAAAGTACACCTACACGGATTTAGAGAACAGTGAAAGTGTTATAGTGGACTAGCAACTGTTATATGAACATTCAATATGCTTCTTATTGACGAGGAGTAGTTCGTTAATCAACTTTTCACTCAATAAGAATCTGTGGTCTTCGGATAAGTATTATTTAATGAATTCCAGTTGGTGGTCAGAGTACTAGTGTATGGCACAAACTATTGGAATAAAACGAGTGTTGTTATTGGTATTCCCGATGTGTGTGTGTATCATTTTATATTTCTAGTACTTTAGACTAACCTCTGGTGGCGACTGTGATTAAAGAATAAACTGCGAAGTACCGATACCTACATTAGACAGGTCAATTGATAATACTGTGAGCAGAACTTTCAGTATAATTTTAAAACCAGTAACTTTACATGGCTTCGCGACAGAACTGACTGTTAAATTAACCCAGAAAAACCCAATAGTTTTACAAGCGCTCTACATTTGTCAACGTAGACAGCGACCGTAAAATACCAGCCATCCAAGTAACACTCAATCAATGTGCTAGTGAAACGGTTCTTTCTTTTTTTCAGGGACAATATTATTATTATTTTTTTAATATATTCAGGATTTTGTTATTTTGTTGTTGTTGTTAATAACTACAGAGACTATAGTCACTTAATCATTTGTTCTAGATATTAGATTCAAGGGACTTACTGTTTTTTTTTTGTATTCACACTCTATTTTTTTTTATTGTACACAATTCTGTATATTTTTTTAATTTTTAAGTTGAATGTAGGGTTTATGAGAAATAGTTTGTAATGACACGGGAGTATTTTAACCCTTTAACTGCTACGGTTCAGCCGGCCGAGCCCTCGCTGAGAGCGGCTTTGTTTACGCCTAAGCTGTTTACCTGCGCTGGAATGCCGCGTTAGACCGGACCGCTGTGTACTGAATACGTTCTGGAGCGTCGTGTGTGGCGTTCTTCTGCTGTCGCTCTGCGATTTGAAACCGCAGATACAAAATAAATACAGTTAATATAACATCTAAAGTTTTTCAGTTTAAAGCTCCTCTAAAAGTGAATGTCTGCGTAATCAAACATGCCGGTACTTCATATACTAAATAGATATTACAGCAAATGAAATGTTTTTAGTTTGTGAGCGTAGTAATTTATCTGGAGAGAACCTTTCCGAATACCTTTCACAAATTCTGCACAAATTTTCCAGCTCTTTTGACCAGGGTTAATATATTTTAATTTTTTTTTTTGTATTTCGTTTAGTTTTAGAGGCGTATAAATGTAATATAATTATTACTCTGCAGTTAACCACGGTTAGTAATTCTTTTTGTGTGATAAGCCTTGAAAAATGGTACAACACACAGAGATACATTACATGTTCTGCATTCATTTCTCGATGCACTTTCTGTATCGAACATACAGCGCATTTACGCATTGGCGTGCTCTTCTTTGAATTTGCAATATGAATGAAATTTGGAAAAAAGGTCTCAAAAAGTTGCGAGGGCGATTTCTAGGGGCGTCTCACGGACCTGATCATACAAGAAGGGGGGGGGGGGGTGTCAGGAAATCCTGAAAAATTCCTCACGAAATTTATATTTATGGATGCAACAGACGAAACTCTGCAACTGGCATTTTTCGTCCGGTTACTACTCGGTGAAGAGCGTGAGCATTTAAAATGCAGTGTTCGAGAATGTGGAAAATGAACTTTTTAAACCACTTCATACTGAAAATATAGTGTGAATTGATTCTCGCGTATCTGTTGGTCTCATCAGCAATAGATATCATATGATATTCCGTTAGAAATATCAGGAAAAATGACAAACTGCTGGAATGTTAACGTGATTCACACTTGTGTCCTGCAGCTTAATCGACAAGCACATGCTGTCAAACGAGTCACTAAAGCATTCTCTTTTTCCACACATTTCGCTCGCACAATCTGTAGCTTCAAACTCTGAAAAATGTCATTTTCCACTAAGCTGATGTACACAGCTTAGGAAAATTACATCGAGATCCTGTCGAAGGGTTATCACTGTCATCCATATCAAAGTGATCATATTCACTGTCGCTTCTAGTAAGAATCTCCATGATTTCTTCCGCGGTACAAACACGACGGCGTATTCGGGAGGACGATGGTTCGAATCCCCGTCCAGGCATCCAGATTTGGGTTTTCCATGGTTTCCCCAAATCACTCCAGGTGAATGCCGGGATGCTTCCTTCAAAAGGCCATAGCCGAATTCCTTCCCATTCCTTGCCCCCCATTCCTTACCATCTCTAAAGACCTCGCTGTTAAGAGACGTTAAGCAGTTAAAAAAAATAATGACTGTATGCCATTTTCTCAGCGAAAACTAAAAGGAAAAGAGCAACACAAATTAGATCGCAGGTGCCAATGCTCAAGGGCCGAATGAGGAAAACAACTAACCACCCTGGGTGGAAATATGGCTTCATAGCCAGGACCGCTAAGAGGCTAGCGTGTTAACACATCTGGAGCACAGACAGGGCGGCGAGGCGGCGCGTGTATACACGTCTGGAGCACAGACAGAGCGGCAAGGCAGCGCGTGTATGCACGTCTGGAAGCACCTGGGCGCAGTAGTAGCCACGCGCGTTAACGCGTCTACAGGAGTCAAAGGGTTAAGTTCGAAGTCTACTGGTTGAGGGAATAATTTTGATTATTATCTTTATTTTCTTGGGAAGTTCAACATGTTTTTTGTTAGAATTATTTTGTTACACACATTTTTGCTATTTTTGTTTCCTTATTACGTGCAATTATTGGAAGTTCAATATCTAAGAAATGGAGTAGTTTTTTCAAGAGAAGATGATATTTTAGCCATTACTAATCATTGGTCAGTCATTCTTGTTTACGATCTACAAGCTTTGAGAGATGAAAGCATACAACTTAATATTATTTTCAATGATTTAGATACAATTCTTAAGGCAAACAATTCTTACGACAGTTTCATTCTAGAGTCAATTTCTTCAAATCTCAAGGGTATTCATTTTTCCCTCCAAGAAGAATTTAGAATTATTGCCACATAAACCAACTAGAACTAAGCGATCTCGGTTCGACTTTGGCGGTAAAACTCTAAAAACTTTATTTGGAGTCCTCGATTCTGATGATTTATTACAAATTCAAGCTAGATTACAAACCTTAGAATCTAATGATCAGGATTTTCAACTTAATATTGATTCTCAATCAATTCTCATCCAAAATTTGGAAAACGCTGTCTCAAATCATTCAACAGCAATCAAATCCCTGGCTAATGCTTTCATTTACAAACTGAGGAGATACAGGCAGTACTAACACACAGTATTCATAATATTGAAAATATTTTGCAATATCAAGTATTCGGTATTCACACTTTACAAGAACTTATAGTTGGATTGACACATATGCGAATAGAATTAATTAAGCTAAGAATGGCCTTATTTCAAGGTTCACATGGTAAATTAAGTGACATTCTTTTAGCCCTAAACTTTTTTTTTTTTTTTGAAATATCTGCATTTAACCCTTTATAGGGAACTGGTACAATAATGTACCACTTTTTTTAAAAAATACAGCTTCATAAGTTCTTGGTGCAAAAGAGTACCACTGTGTCAGTGTATCAAGCATTGAATACTGAAGCCTCCTGCCATCTTTTGGGGAGCCTGGTAACTACAAGATCAGATGGAATTGTGCATGTATATCTAAATGGTACACATTGGTACCATTGCTCGTTTAGTGTGTTTGTTATTGGAGGGACATCGTGCACGTGGAAAGTTTCAATCTAATAACAGAAGAAACAAAGAAGTCAGGAAGTAACTTGATGTAAGTATGAATTCATTATTATGTATAATTAATATTTAACTGCATGTTGCATTGTTGCATATAAATATGTACGAATACAGTGCTTGTATATATGAAATCACTGTCTAATCTCAAATTTGTTACAATGTTTGAAACTTTTTTTTCTGATGATATCTGCAATATGCCTTATTTTTGATAATACTATATTATACTTAGAGAAATAGGGAATGTGATAACGTATAGTACATTACATTTATGTTTTACACTAAGATAATGCTGAAGGAAAACAAAATGATGGTACGAAAATGATTTTTTTTTCTTCTAGATTATGAAGTGTCTAACTCCAAGGGAGATTGAAGAACTCCTGGAATCTATGTTGGATAACCAGCTTTATGTTTCTGAGGATGGAGGTGATGAAGATGCAGAGGATGTTCTTCCAGTTCGTCCCAGAGGCTCTCCATGTAAGAGGCGTCACACCGAACAAGAGCCTGCCTGATAACACCACCAAACCAGGAACAAGTACAGATTATGTTAGTAATGATGGTGACATCTCATCTGACGAGTCTGTAAATGATCTGAACTATGAAGCGGATCAGCAGGGCCATAGTGATGACACTGATTCCGATACTGAAAATAATTGGCAATCTCAAATCGAAAGTGTGGATACAGAACGTTTTAGGGCTGACATGACGAAGGTGTGCTCACTGTAGCACAAAAGCTGTGCAGGAGCATACTACAATGTCTTGCATCGCTTGCAATGTTATGCTTTACAAATCATGTTTTCTTAATTTCCATAAATCTAAGTAGTGTTTCTATGGTATTGCCACTGTATTTATTTACTTGCTTTGAATGTTGTAATATTCTTTTGTATTGCATAATAAAATAATATTTGTCATATTTCGATTTGAATGTGAATGTTACTGTGAATTGTGAGTAGCCTAACACTTGTATCTTATTTTGTGTTTAAGAATTTAGAAAAATAAATTTGTATTCCCTGAAATTGAGAGTATTTTTGATATGGTACACATATGTACCAGTGATCATAATGAAATATTGTTCTTCCCAATAGGTCACTGGTACATATATGTACCACCCTTTTTTTGAAATACTAATTTCGAAAAAAAAGGTTTTTAATATTTTTCATGGTCTCTAGGGACTCTATAGTGCACAAAAAACAATAAAGATTAAATTTTACTGTCGTCCTTACTTTATGCCCTATAAAGGGTTAATTCAGAATCAATTAGATTCCAACTCATTCATGATTGTTCCTTGCACAGAACAGAATTTATATATTTATTACCAGCTATCAAAAGTCAACATGGTGTTAATGGAGATAATTTAAGATTAATTGTCAACATTCCTTTAGGAACAATAGATTCAGTGCTAGAACATTATACTATTCACACATTTCCTGTTTTTTGGAATGAAACAGAAAAGCATGTAAGATGGGTTACGCAGGACACACTTTTACTCAGCAGAGATCATAAGATGTACAAAACTTTAACCACAATGAGTTACATATTTGTGAATCAAATGTCCTTACAATTTGTCCAGTAATGTCATTGCATGATGTGCAAGTCCATACTTGTGAAATTGATATGTTTTTTTCCGTACAAAATTTTAAATCCTGTCAGATAGAAGTTCTTACATTAGCTAAACCATATTTCTCTAAGATGCATACCAATTGGATATTTCATTACCATCTCCATATACTATTACAGCAACTTGTAAATCAGCAGACGGAACAAAACCAGATATTCATAAATTGTTGTTAGAAGGATCCGGTTAATGAAACCAATTGTCAAATTTCAGGAACAGATTTTACAATACCAGCAACTTACATCACTCAGATTCATTCTTCATTATCTTATCCAAACTATTTTTTACCTACTTTTACTCATGAAATTTATCATGATACCGAATTAGTTAATTTAAATGTAACTCATCACTTACCTCTCAAAGATGAGGTGCAAAATATTTACAAAACGCTCAAGATTCTGTAAAACTTAATCACATTGTCACTCACCTTAAGATCTCAAATTCATTCTAAAGCACACCAAACAATTCTCATTAGTTCCATAAGTGTCTCCACAATCATTGGATTTCTAGTCATTTCTGCTATTATGTTTTCTATATGTAGACGCCAGCTTAATAAGATGTTTCACAAACGTTACATTAAGGACAATACAATTCCAACAGGCAGTCAGATTATTGTACGTGTTCCACACTCGCCATATACTAATTCTAATGGGGAAACACCCAGCACACAAAATTAATATATTTTCAACTTTTCATTAATATTTCTTTTGCAAATTTATGATTATTTTTATTTGGTTTTATGGGTATTCATATCTCTGATATTTCATGTTTTGTTTGCTTTACTAAGATTCTATTTATGTTTATGAATGCGTATTTAAGGCAAGGGGTATTTCGTAACACGTTAGCATGCATATATTGATCTTTACTTATCACCAGTCTCAATTATATAAAAAAAAAATTACTATACACTGTGGTGCCAAATTTTGATAGTTAGTGTTTGATGTTATTCCCGCGTTCCGGGAGTAGCGCGTTTTTTCAACACCGGGTGATATGTGACGGGACGTCATTTATTATAATATTTTAATACGGAAATCATGTAAGTGTTCGAAGTTTCACTGCAGACAGACGTCGAGTAAGCACGTCCTGTTGTTCGACTATCTGCCGATCGACAGTTCGGATTACAAGCTACACGTGCAGTGCTGAGCATGCAAGCCAATACTTTTCCAGCAAGCTAGAATACATTGATCACTCTCACTTCTTGACTGACGATCTACAAGATAACATCTAGGCCTCGGAGCTAGATATTCGCATGGAGGAAGGAAATATATGGAGGAGAAGTGACGTTAAATCGGTGAAGCAGGCTCGCGCATGCGCAGTGGCGGCAGCGGCGATATTGCGCTTACAAACAATTGCGATGTTCACATTGTGTTAGATGTAGTGATTATTTCATTTTGTAAAGTGTATAAGTGTTTTATAATGCCATCTTGTGTTGCGTATGGTAGCACAAATAGGCCAGACAGGAAAGAACCTGGAATATCATTTCATAAGTAAGTTGAATTCTAATTATCGTTTTTGAAGTGAGCTGTAGAAGTTGCAAACTTCGCTGCCTGTCTATAAATATTTAGTCATAGCTCTCAATGGGATGACTTTTTTCTCAAATTTTTGTTGGTGTAGTGTAGAAAATCAGCATACCTTGCTATTTTGCACATAATAGACTAGCATTACTTTTTAACGAGTATTGAAAAGGAGATTTAAGGGTGTGTGTTTTACATCGCGATTCAGTGAATTTAGTATTGAGCTTTCTTTCGTCACGTTGCAGTTTATACTGTATAATGAAATAAAATGTGTTAAATTATGCAATGCAATCTAGGAATCTTGATGAAGCAAACGATGTTGTTACTGCAAATACAGTTTGCGATTCAAATACGCGTGTGTGGATATGTCTACATAGTTTGATTCTGTAGCGACAATTTAATGGAGATTGTGGTTAGGTCTAAATGCAGTCTGTACCAGAATGGTTTTGTTGTTCCATGAGGGACAAAGAATTTATATATAACTGTTAGTAATTTCATGAGAACCAAGTTAGTGGCAAAACGTATATCGCGATGGAAACTACTTCCAGCCATTTCCAATTAAGCTTACGATGTATTGTTAACAAGATAACTATTATTATTCTGGTCTAGGCCGCATTTCAACCTAACCACAAGTGGTAGTAAAAAAAACTGAAATATCCATTCTACATGTAATTCATTGTAGCTATGGCAGAATTAATTTTTGGTCCAGGCCGCATATCAACCCAATCCCAGTATATCCCGAAAACTAAGCAAGATATCGAAAAACTTTTATTCTTTATTTTCGATTTGTCTCGTCGTGTTACATAAGAATCGATCATTAAATTTGACTTTTGAGAAATTTTTCTTCTCCATTTCAACTCAAGACACCTCACTTTTTATACAGTATATCTCTAGAACTAGGTGAGATATCAAAAATTTTTATTCTTTATTTTTCATTTGTCTCGTCATTTTAAATAAGAATCCATCATCAAATTTGACTTTGACCAATTTTTTCTTCTGAATTTCAACCAAAACCATTTCACATTTGGGACAGAATATCTCGAAAACTAAGCAGGATATCAAAAAATTTTATTCTTCATTTTTTATTTGTCATATCGAGTTACATAATAATCAATCACCAGATTGCGGCGTCACGTTTATCCTAGTGTCCCCTTGAGGTTTTTGTACATATTCCCCGTGTCTGTATGAAAGCGGCCATGCCCCCTCCACTCCGGCCATGCACCCCCACTCCTCCTCCGCCCTGCTTCACTTCAATGCGTGGTGAAGGTCTCTTGCGTCGTCTCCATATATTTCCTTCCTCCATGGATATTCGCTGCACCAACCTCACCATTCTCTGTTAGATGTGAACTGTAGGGCTAAGTTTCATCCCTAGGGTCAGTATTACGGGTTACGGGATACCTCTGAATTTGTACAACATCGACTGTAGTTGATTTATGGTCCAGTGAAATCAAATGGGGTTTCCAGAGACATTGTTTTACTTCAAGTAGCTCGTAGCTGCCCGCTCCCTCTCCTAATTACAAGTTACCTCCGATGCTCATGTTTATTTGCTAGAGCAAGAGAAGAAGAGGATAGGTTCAATAGAGAAGAAGTCAAGAGCAGAAGATACGAAGAAAGTCGGCGCAAGTCATAGGGCATCGTAGGTTAACCATTTAGAACCCACGTGTCAGTCATCCTGGCACACCCTTTCAATAGGCATAGCACGATACTATATATATATACATATAGGGTCAGTTACACACTTATTCTCACCACAATGGTTGACATTTTATGTACGAAAATAGTGTGGGAATAGAACCTTAGATTTCGTGCGCCTTACGGCAGCATTCGACCGAATACGTCATGTGTAGTGTACACGAAATAGAGGTGATACTATTTAAAGTGGTCAGTTGACAGTGACCGAATATGACCGACTAATCCCAAGACGGGAGTAGGCATTGTCACGTGTACACCGCGCACGACCTATTCGTTCGAATGCGGCCGAATGACCCACAAAACCCAAAGATTCGTTCGAACACTAATTTTGTACATCAACCAGTGAGGTGAGAATGTGTGTTTACAAAAAGTATCTTGTTTTCTAGACTGTACCACTAATTTTATTTGTGTGCTGTGTTGTGTAGTTATATACTTAAATCATCATCCATTCTATGTGAAAATTTAATACTGAATAAAGTTCAGATTGCTATGGGCTGTTTATATGAAGAAAAAATACTCCTGAATGAGTTGTATGGAAAATTTGTTGATAAAAAAGTGTCTCTAATTTGTCAGCTTCTAAAAATAAAAGAGAAGGGTTTCCAAATACGTTTAAAATAATGCCTTTTCCTTATCTCCGCACTTCTGCATTCACTGAGAGTGTTTTTGCTGTCATAGACGCAAAGTGGAGAGACGAAAGGAATAAATCCTCGATCAGCTTGATTAAATAAGAGCTCATCACAAGTTTCAATTTAAACATATACTGTATAGGTGCAGTAGAAGTATAAAGGAAAGGTAAGTTTTTATTGAATATGTCTAAAGCAATTAAAAATTAGTGTTCAAACATTAAAATAAACGTACTCGTTTTCTATACTATATTGTTAGCATCCGAGAATACAAATGTACTCTTGTTGTTCCAAAAAATGGTGTCGACCCTAGTTG
Organism: Vandiemenella viatica; assembly: GCA_031002005.1. Classification (NCBI taxonomy): domain Eukaryota; kingdom Metazoa; phylum Arthropoda; class Insecta; order Orthoptera; family Morabidae; genus Vandiemenella; species Vandiemenella viatica. The sequence goes on along the minus strand of CM061919.1, from coordinate 30,228,956 downwards.
CAGGAACATCTGTTCCGGGTGGGCGCTCGGACACCGAGTGTTCCGCGCGGCTGCGCTGGGGGAATACACCCCATCAGCCGTCACGGCCCGAGGGCCTGGGATGGGGCTACCTTCTATTAAAACATCACATAACAGCATTAAGAGTCTCTGTGAATTTAAGTTAATTTAATTTATTGCAATGGAGCACAGGCTCCAGTGACAATTTCCCTACACACCCATCTTCCCCCTATCCTGCGCCCACCTACATTTGCCCTCTACAAATTTTATCTTTAATTTCTTTCAAAGTTTTCGGTAAATTATTCATCAATTCTTTTGGCAATTCATTTCAATCCCTGACACCCTTACTTAAAAAAGAGAATCTTCCTACACCCTTGTGCATGAAATCGAGTACCAGCTTGTGGTCATGGTCATCTTTTCCCTTCCATGCACTACTTTTCATACCTATTGCAATATCTATCCATGCCACATCGCCAGTATATGCCCTGTACACTCCCATGACCCTCCTCAACCTCTTCCTGTCTTGCAATGAATCCCATTTCAGCTCCTTTATCGTATCCATCACTGATTGTATTCTGCGATAATTTCCAGAAACAAATCTAGCAGCCCTTCTTTGCATCCTCTCCAACTCCTGTATTTGATACGTAAAATAGGGGCCCATACTACACTACCATATTCGAGCAATGGTCTCACCAAAGTTTTATAACGCAATTCCTTTACTTCTCCCGTACATCCCCTCATCACTCTCTCCAACAAGTGCAGAACTTTGAAACCTTTTCCTACCACCTGTCCTATGTGTCCAGCCAAGTTAAGCTTGTTATCAAAAGTAATGCCAAGATATTTACATTTCAAGTATTCAGCAAGCAATTCTTTCCCCTCCTTATAATGATAATTAACCTTTTGTTTTTTATTTGTGTATCTAATTAGCTGTCTCTTCTTTGCATTTATCTTCATCCCATGTTTGCCAACCCAACTAGATATCCTGTCCAGATCACCCTGCAACTCTTTACAATCCTCTATCGTTTTGATTCTTTATACAGCATTATGTCATCTACAAACAATCTAATTTCAGATAGTAAACAATCAACACAATTATTCATTAGAATAATGAATAGCAATGGTCCCAATACGCTACCCTGTGGCACACCCATTTTTACTTTTACTTCTTTTGATACTACATTTCCTACCCTAACTTTCTGTTTTCTACCTTTTAAAAATTCTTTTACGTTTCACTTGCGATATTTCGTTTAGTATGATTGAGTCATTAATTGCATCTGTAGGGAAGTGAGTAGGGGTGAACAGGTAGGAAATGTATCGTTACTGTGAGGACTGGCAACCTTGTTTTGATATTATACATCGTATTTACGATGTATATTTAGAGTTCAGTGGATGTACTCTAACTGAAGTGATTACCGCCAATTTATACAAGCATCGTTAATTATGTAATAGCTTACGATACTTCACGCTGTGACATAAGGAGAGCCCTTTGTGGTTCATTTTCTTGTGGCGTATTGCTCGTTCACGGAGTCTTGTTGCCTGAGCACAGCAAACTGAATAAATTGCAAACAATGACGTTCCGTTTAGCATATTTCTTCCAGTAAACTTTGAGTTCTCAATTTAAATCAGTAAAATGTCTAGTTCCTTCTCTTGTATAATATTTCTATTTATGGAGAATTGTGTAACGGTTCTAATTTATCGAAGTGAAATGCCCTGAGGTCTGAATTTATCAAAACCGTCTTCATGAAGTTAATTTTAACATTCACTTTCTCGTTTTTATAGGGCAATTGTAGCCAAATATTTTTATTTTTTTATATCGAATATGGAATGTAATTGTATTTTTCCTCTCACTGTACCGTTTATCCAGTTTGTACTTCTGTCTCCGCCTCTGCTGTTTGCTTTCATCACTTGGAGGTCTTCCAAGCAGTCACACCGCCCCTCATTTGTTTTGAGTCATTAAAAATTAACTCGGCCCACTGTAGTAGATCCCTGTATTTGAATTTGTAGCACTACGTAGAAACATTACTTCATATAACAGGGCCACATTGTTATTATTACGACTTTAATGGCGGAACTTACAACATGTCGGCCGAACATCAGTATCAAGTTTCATAACATGATAGCGACATCAGCACCGAGTTTCGCAATCTATTCAAACCGCTTCCACGTCTCTGACTAAATTTGTACAGCTATACTCTTAAATACATAGCTTCTGAGTACTTATTCAGATAATACCAAACATTTAAATATAACTCAGTGCCAACAGAAAGCACACATAAAGCTACAAAATACAACTTAAGATATATATATATCACCACATTCCAATACCATTAAATTTATGCTGTGTATAACTGTATTTTCCATTAAAATTCGAGATCTGTGACAACCACTGAAACAGCGACGTCACAAATAGACGTGACAAAATAAACGTGCAAGCATCTTGGCATTAGTAGCAGTCTGCAGTAGAACATCAATTTGTGCGCAAAATAAACAGGTAAGTGAAAATGAGACTATTCAACGATGGCACTGCCTACCTTTCTCACCAAGCATTCTGATCACATTTGTACCTTAATATCTTCTGTCTGGATGATGTTATATGTCTCATGTTTCTACTACGCGTATATATCGATATGCTTGAAAAATAACTGAATGTTTCGTTCATGTTCTTAGTTCATATGCAAATTTCACCGATTGGGTCACTCGCTCATTCAATTACTGAGTGAAGATCGTCAAAATTCTGAAATAATTCCTGCAGTCGTAGAAAGCTGAAATTTGGTACAAACATACAGTTTTACCTCCAAATAAGAAAAGTCTAAAATTGGTGAACATCCATATACTTAGTCACTGTGACCCAAATGTTAAACCACTTTATAATTTAATATCTATTCGTGCCTCAGATTTTCATTATAGATGATGCTTAACACTTTTTTTTTTTTGCTTCTGCTGGTACTAATAATGAAAACTTTATAAAATATAAGTGTGAAAGATTGTTTTAATTTGTATCCTGGTACCCTAAAAACATTCATGCTAATCTATTAATCTTGAAGCAGGATAATGTTGTGGCCGCCGACCGAAGCGCGTAAACAGTTACTACTCGTTTTGCCAGTCAGGCAAATGGAGAGAAGAAACAATCACTCACACAAGGAGGAGCTTGGATCAATGAAGAAACAAAACAAAACTGTGACGCAATAGTTCTTCACAGTGAGAAACAGATCAAAGCATTCCGTGTATTTAAGTTGATATTCTCTTATTCCTGCCTCCCACACACTATTAAGAAAATGAGTATTCTGGATGAAAGGAGACGTACTGTGATATTTATTAAACACCAGTGTCAAAAATTTACCGCCATCTTTAATTTAATGTAATTTAATTGCAATGGAGCACAGGCTACGGTGACAATTTCTCTACACCCCCATCTTCCCCCTATCCTATACCCACCTACATTTGCCCTCCACAAATTTTATCTTTAAATTCTTTCAACGTTTTCGGTAGGTTATTCATCATTCCCCTTGGTAACTCATTCCAATCTCTGACACCCATACCTAAAAAGGAGAATCTTCCCACACCCTTGTGCCTGAAATCGAGTGCCAGCTTGTGGTCATGCACTACTTTTCATACCTACTCCAATATCTTTCCATGCCTCATCGCCAGTATACGCCCTGTACACTCCCTATCCTCCTCTTGTCTTGCAATGAATCCCATTCTAGCTCCTTTATCATTTTCGTCACTGATTACATTCTTCGATAATTTCCAGAAACAAATCTAGAAGCGCTTTTTTGTGCCCTCTCCAACTCCTGTATTTGATACGTAAAATGAGGGTCCCATACTATACTACCATATTCAATCAGTGGTCGAATCAATTCCATTTTCTTCTCTCCTACATCCCCTCATCACTCTCTCCAACAAGTGCAGAATTTTGAAACCTTTTCCTACCACCTGTCCAATGTGTCCTGCCCAGTTAAGCTTGTTATCAAATGTAATGCCAAGATATTTACAAATTTACTTTCTCAACTATATTCAAGTGTGATTATTCAGTTTTTTACTAGACAGATTACGACGAATGGAACAGAACACAATAACTATTCTACACATTTCCCCTGTGCCTTGTCTTGCCACAGCGTAACAATCAACTTGTCGCTTGACAGCTATTTCTGCAGCTTGGATTCAGACTGCCGCAGGAGTCCCAGTGTTCCCAGTGTACAAGAGGACTGGATTTTTTCAGTGCTTTATTAATTTAGAGGGAATTTTGAAAGATTTTGATTTCTTGTATTTGCTGATTGAATATTTGAATAGCTACATAAAGTATACAGTACCTCCTTAATAAGAATTCAGACTTCCCCATGATTGGAATTTTTTCTTATCGCTTTATAAAATATCTATGTTTCTGATCCGTAATGTTTAAAAAGAAGTCACCATATACTCAGTGTTTACCAGTTTTTGGTTATCTATGGGAAAAAGTAGGTTGTTGAGGCCAGCGGCGGATCCAGGATTTTGGTTAGGGAGGGGCTTGAGCGGATTTTGGATTTGGGGGGGGGGGGCTTGGCTTGAGTGGATTACAATTACAATGTTGGGGGTGGACCCGGAAACTTTTGGGGGGAGGGGCTTGAGCTCCCTAGACCCCCCCCCCCTGGATTCCGCCCCTGGTTGAGGCAAAAAACAACATTGCAACAATGTTACCATTGTTGTTTACTTATTTTTGGTCGAATTAATTGTGCTAATGTGTTTCTTCAAACCATTTTTTTAATATATATATATGCTGTGAATCAGGTGTAGTTAAACAACATTAAATATTTTCCGTTCCTTCCCATAGAATTATGGCTGCCATTGAATTACAACTGTAACAGTTCTTCGATGAAATTGATTAGAGGTATTTTAATCTACTTACCTTAGCTGCAAAAAAAAAAAAAAAAAAAAAAAAAAAAAAAAAAAAAAAAATGTTAAGCCTGTACATAAGTTTCCTAGAGTGGATTGCTTGTCGGGTACAGTATGGTGGTGGATTTTTTGTTTTTGCGTAACGTTTCGTAATGATTGTTGGTGCTTGGAGTGGTACGACGATTTTTTCGTGATTGAAACCATAGGTACAGTAATGTTTTACTTAAGCTTATTTATGGCATAATATGAAAATTCTTTTTAGCCATTTATGGTGTTTTAGAGTGTGGCGCAATGTTTAGGTAGATCCCGAGGTTTAAAAGTTACACCAAGCCTGTTTACTGCAAAAATTCACAGTCTGTAGATACAGCGGCCATACTGCACCATATCCAGACACAAGAGAGAATTCTGTGACATTTGCTTGATAGCTGAATTTATTTCGCCAATTGATGAGGAGTAAGTGAAGGTTGGCCGAGTGTTGGATGTCGTAAGTCTTTCAGAAAATTTAATTGAGCGCTCAGAATACTGTCTGGTGACTCAGTATTTACTCTCAGGGTTCTGAAACTATGGTCATATTTTAGATGCAATCCAGCAAAGCTATGACGGCATTAATTTCGTTTTGTTTCCACAACCAGAAAGACAGGTTGAATGATTGAGAGATATTTTAATAAATAAAAGTTTTGCATAGTTTATTATCTTTAAAGAGAGTGACATTGGATTTTCAATTAAGTGCATATAGTCAGGTACGTTACATTGCGTGAAACATTAAATACAGGAGGCGAGGTTAAAGTATTAAAGACGAGTGTGAGTGCAACCACTTCAAACTATTTGGGGAGACATTCAGAGGGATTGAAGTTTATTAAATTAATACAGTGAACTTTTTAGGGGCGTTAGCTAGGGTGTCCCGAAAATAGTTTTTTTATGTTTTCTGTAACGCAAGACCTCTTCAAATTTGCGTAATTGGTTATAGGTTACCAGAATGTTTTTGAAAATAAAATAAAACTATGTCTTTAGGATTCTACCGATCTTCAAAATTTTGAAAAATTGATGTTTTATGATGGTATTTCGCTATCCTTAATTTCGGCTCCTGGACTAAATATATATATAAAAAAATATTTACTTTATTGTTCTATTTAGGTGTAATACATACACGACGTTTCGATTTGCATGAAACGACACGTTGCCGGCGACTTTGAATTTGTTAGGTTTCAACCTGCAAATACTGTCAAGTTTCAACTTGTATCGAGGACATTGTTGACTTGACTCGCGAGTGTTTTCTTCGAAGCCAAAGTAATTTTAATGCTTTGTAGCATTAAAAGCAACGCAGTTTTATAGTTTTACGTACAGCTGTGATCTTTAGAGTGTTACAAGTGGATTTTGTGATTTTTAAAGAATGAGTGTGAGGCTTAGTGAGACTACTTGTGCTATATTGGGACCATACAAAGAACTTGACGATCGGCATCTACCAACTATAAGGGACGTCATTAAATTTATTTTATTTGTGAAGAACATCCTGAAACTGAAGTGTAATGGAAAGGATCCATCCAATTCAGATATATATGTGACTGTTTTTGAAAAGATCACCAATATTTGGACCAAAGCTTCGATTCCAATCGTAACTAAGGAACGAGTTATTCAATTACTGACATCCTCTTTCGAAAAGTACTTAAAATTGAAAAGATACCCCAAAAACAAACTGAAGTGTTTTTTAGAGTGATCTGAGAAACTTTTCGACATTGCTGCTTGTAAATGCACTTCATTTGGATCTTGTTCGTGTTTGAAACCTAAGAAAGTTCCTATCAATGAGAGAAGTTTTTTGTTGGATCAAAGAAATGACAAGGAAAATGGTTATAAGCAGTGTTGATAAGAAAGAAAGGGCTAGATTAATGAAACAGCAGCAGAGACGAATTGAAGAGTCAATTAAGGGCAGCAAAAAAGTGATGTTCTACTCCAGAAACCGATTCTGGCTTAAAAAATTGTGACGAATATTCGGTGCGTGAATCTTCCCCAGAAAGGTATCCGATAGCAGAGGCACCCCCGACAAATACGCCCTCGACAGAGACACCATCTACTTCAACGACGAATCGGAATACTTTGCCGTTGCCAACAGTTGCTAAGGTCTG